>OX375873.1:93056643-93764977 GCA_947359465.1 Metellina segmentata | reverse complement strand
ATATAATATACTAGAAAATTCGATGTTTTCGTTCAATTTTAGAGTGTAAATAGTTTTTACAGAAGGAACATGAATAATATATTTTCTTTTTCATATTTAGTCTTATAGATTAAAAGGGCTGGTTTAGAGATATTGTTTATAACAGTTATTGTTTCATGTTATAAATAAGTGATTGTGATTTAGTGAGCTGAATATAAGTTAGATAATGTTTGTCACACTTAATGGCAACTTAGAGTACGCTGTACAGTCGATGTTCTTACCCTGCTATTCCTTTGAAAACCGTATTTGCCTCCTCTCTGGTTAAAATGTTACCAACAATCCCAGCATCTGTTAGCCACTCGGTGCTTCGTTTATAAGAAATTAAATCCCCGGTATTCTTCCCTTTTCTTGCGTACCTGTCATGAATAATAAACATATTTTTAATTGGTAAAACAGTTAAGGTTAGACTTATTTATAAATGTTAACCCTCCAAAAGGGATTTCAACGAGATGTCTCATCCATCAAGGTCTGAACAATTTTGCTAATGGCAAGGTAATATCATCATCAAGATATTACCAACTTTATGAATATGGCGAGATCAAAATCTGCTCAGTATTTCTAATGACAATATAACTCTTCCGTCAATATCTCGTCATTTTCTAATGACAAGATATCTCGTCCATCAGTACCTAGTCGTTTTCTAATGAGAAGATATCTCGTCCATCAATATCTATGAAAAGATATCTAGCCATTTTGCGAATGACGAGAGCTACCTCAACGAGATCACCATATGGAGGGTTAACAAATCAATATATACTCCAACATGTTAACAACACAGATGTAACACATATGTGTGTTGGCAACAGCATACATTTAAAGCAATATGACATTTTTATTTTGTCTCGATCTAATTTATAAGTACAATATATTAATTTGCAAAACGATGTTTTTATTGCTAATATTTTGATGCGGATACAAGAATATTTTTATCAACATAACTGATGAATATTTAGTTTAGAACCATTGATGAACACTATTACAAATAATTTTACACACCGTTCAATAGTAATAGACTTCACATGGATATAATTCATATGCTAACCTCCTTACTTCAAACACGATTTCCATTTTAGTTTCAAGTAGTAAATTTAAAACATACTTCTGAAAATTACAAAATTCATTTATTTCTGAATCTAATGAATTCCTTTTTCAACGTTTTATATAACATTTGAATTATACCATTAACCCAATAACACCTTAAATTATACCATTTAGACAATTATCGTATTAGAAACCGAATTAAATTTATGCCAACTTCATATTTTTGTAAGATATAATACTGATAATTTATGTAAAAGTAATTGCTACTTGTGCTATCTTATTTAAATGTTTTTCAATACTAAATGCGGCTTTTCAACTTGGGAAAATGCTCTATCAGTTAAATCAGTTTAGTGCATTTGCTATTTTAATAAATCCAAGAAACCTAAATAGTTATATGGCATAAATGTATTAAAAATTGCTAGTTGAGTATTTATCTACTTCCATAGAGAACCTAAATCTTAATTAAAGTAATATTTATGTTTTTAAACTCTGGTTCTCGAACTTTTTGAAGTGCAGAAAACGTAGCATTTCATGTACATACAAAATAAAACACAAGTACCTCTTAAACGTTTCATCAAAGATCGACCTTAGATTTTCTGGGGAATTCAATTTAGTAGATGTCAACTGATTACTTGAATCATTTAGTGGAGGCTCGAATTCAGCAGGTTTTTCGATAAATTGTTTATTATTCAATGTAACATGACGATTGCTTGCCATTTTATGTTCCTTTAACCCAAAACAATTACTATCCTGCACTAAAAATAGATTTTGCTTGTTGCACACAATCCTTTCTTGTGTTTTTCCATCAGTTGGAGACAGTTTTCGATTGATATTTAGAGAATATTTTGGTGATCTTATGGCTTTGCTTGCATCTAATATCCGTCTAATTGGGGTTTTATAGGTAGGTGATGTATGTGCGTTTTCATGACTTCTTCTTCTTCGGTAAGCCTTGTAATTCGTCGGTGAATATATGTATCCAGGATAATAATTTCGAGCAGCAGTGTTATTAGTGTTGGTCTCAATGCCTGCCATAACTGGGCTGGCTAATTCTCGTTTTCTTGCTTGTCCTGAAGGCTCATGACGTTCATGACTTCCTGATAGTTTGGGCTTCTGGGTAGTTCTTCCAACAGGATCCTCGTAGGTTGTGAACTTTTTCCCAAGGCTGCTAAGAGTGAATTCGAAGCTCCCAGATCGTTTAATGGGAATTTTTCGCTTTCGGTGTTTCATCGGTTTGAGTGCTTCTGCCTTGTAGCGATTGTATGTATCTATATTCCTCTTGCGCTCTTCGAATCTCTTTATATCTAGTAAAAGAGGGCGTTGTGGAACAACATCTCCAGTTGGATTGCACTGCGAATCGAGTTTTTGCCTGGTTTCTAAGTGCTTCTTCCCTTGAGTTGATCTCTTGGTGAAGAGGATGGTGATGGGCGAAGAAATCTGCGAGGCGCAACTAGTGTCGTCACTCACTATTATTATGTCACCACTACATTTTATAGCTGTGCCACCCTTTCTGTTATTTAGGTTTAAGGTAAATTCGTTATTTTCTCCATCGATTGATACTTCAGTAGATTCATCGCGCTTGGTTATGGTCTTTACTCCATTATTGGAATTACGAAGTGAGCCAACTGTGTCACTCTTGGATTCATGTGTCAGAAATGGTTCTTTAAGAGGTTCACTGATTTCCAGGCCAATGCCATATCTTTCTAAATGTTTGGGGACATCTGATTCCATCTTTGAGTCCTCAGTTTTCTGCGTTACGTCTTTAGGACTGTTATTTATAATGTTTAAGTTTTCTTCAGTTGCAGAATTATATGTTAAACACCCCTCGTTTGTGAGTTTACTTTTTAAATCAACTAGATTGTCTGCAATTTTATCTTTCATAATCCATCGACTTATTGAAATTCTAAAAGATTTATCACTATTAGAAGAACTATTGTGATTGATTATATCATCCCGTTTGTGTTCAAAATGGCGGTGGGTTGAATATTTCCCTGGGCTGCTCAGTTTGCGGTTGTGGAATCGACAGTGTTCTATTGCTTGTATTAATAAAGATTGAATTATTTGTTTTATTTTCCTTCTAAAATGTTCATCATTGCAATCAACGTACATCACATTTTCATGATTACTGCTTGCAACATCAGCCCCATTTGGTTTTCTATGTTCTATAAGATTAGCTTGCTTTATATTCTCTCTTGAATGAGGTATTTCATCTGGACATGAATGCACATCTTTATCTGTTGAATCCGGTTGAATAGTTTTGTAAGTTTTAAAAGGGCGAGTAGCTTTGTTGCTTATCTTATTTTGTTGTTCTTCAATAATTCGAGTCGATTTTATAACTTGGTCTATAACCTTACTCTTAGGAGCATTGTTCTTTTGTGTCTCATTAATCAAGCGTCCTTCTTTTTCCTTGTACTCGGTTTTATAAACTTCGTAATCGATGCTTGGTTCTGATAGAGGCAATCTATAAGATTTCTTTTGAGTGTGATTATTTTGGAAATTTTCGATTAGTAAATCACTTTCCAATTCATCTACAGTTGAAGACTCGTCTGTATAGATACCGTCTAATTCCCTACTTTCGTAATCTGAATCTATATCAGCAGCTATTTCTTGAATTGAACTAAGAACACTTAAAGTTTCTGCATCAGTTGAATCTTTTCTTCCATTGGTGGTATCTGGACAGAAATCAGAGCTAACTCTTGAACTTTCACCTAGTAATGGACTTGCTGCATTTGATTTAGGCATTGTATGAGGTTCCAAAGGAATCGTAACATTAATCAACCTGTGCAAAACATTTCGGGGTCGTCTCCGTTTAGTAGAAGACTTTCTTTCACGCTTTAGAGAATCAGTTGTGTTTCGTTCATTAATTTCTTCGTTTCTTATAACTTCAGATGTTTCAGCCGCAGTTTTTAAAAGTTGATCGTCCATTCTACAACTTATACCTTTGTTGACTGCTTCAGAATACATGATAGTATAGTCTCCAGAGCATTCAGTCGGAGTTGAATGCTCCATTTGGTTACGAGGTTCTTCATCTTTTCTAGGAAGTAGTTCTTTGTTTATATTACTTAAAATTATACCGATGATTTCTCTTTTTGAGGTCCCACTGTAGTTCTTGTTTCTTAAACGATCATCGAGATGGAACCCTCTGATATCATTGTCTGCAAAACTTGACATCGTTGAAAAGGAAATGGCGCTCTCCTTTATTTCTTCTATCATGCTGTCACCCGCACTGTGGTTGTTATCATAAGTGAATTCAACAGGTCTCTGAACAGATTCTGAGAGAGGTGATTCCAAAGACGTGATATCCTCTTCACTTTGAATAACATCGTGATATATATTTTCTACTTCCAATATTCGCGATCTGTAATCATTCATTTTTGAAGGCCATTTCGCTCCTTTAGTTGATCTAATTTCCGGTTTGTAACTGATAAAATCATGTAAAGTATTAGTAATGTTTCCTTTCACCGAATAGCATTCCTGTGAAGTCTCAGAATTAAAATCCATCATTTCATTGTGATGGATTATGACTACAGGTACTTGGTTAGTTTGTTCAGCTATTAAATGAGGGTTAATTACCAACTCAGTCACTTCAACGAATAATTCCCTCACTGAGGTGTTCAAAATAGAAACATAATTAGATGAGACATATAGTTCTTGTTTCGTCATCGACTTTACATCATCGGCATTTACCCTTTCCATTGGTGGCATAAGAATTTCTGGTGAGCATTTCGATCTGATATCACTTTTTGTATCAGATGATGAGAGTTTAGCTATTGATTTCCATGAGCAATGGGAATCACTTTCATAATTGTGTTCCTTTGTGTCTAGATTTTCGCTATTAGTGATGAAATCAAATACTTCATTACTTAATTTCAATTGTGTTTCATCCACATCATTTTCTTTCACAGCGCTTGAAGAACTCAATAGGGTGTATCTAGTATCTGCAGAACTGTTGCTGTCATTCATATATGCTTCAAAAGATGAATTGGATACAGGATCAACTTGCTCATCGAAAGTAAGTTCTAAACTATTATTTTTCAATGATTCTTCACTTGCGCTTTCAATCATAGATTGATCCAAAGAAGTAGTAGGCGAGTATTCAATTTGTTCTTCCGAGAAAGGTTCCACACTATTTTCGTTCTGTGATTCTTCTTGTATTATTGAGTCCTCATTCACCACAGCTGGTTCAACAATTGTCTCTGATTCAAGGGTATGGGACTCTTGTTGGACGGCGTCTGTTGATGTAATGGAATAATTACTGATCGAAGTGCTAGACGCATTGAGGATACTTTCAACAATCGATATTCTGTCAATATACACATGTACGATATCAGATGGAACTTTCATACGCTGGCGTTTCTTACTCGATCTAGAACATAAATTCAGGTGGAGAGGCATCTGAAAAATGGAGTGAATTTAAATAAATTATTGCATACTGGAAAAAAAATATAGATATCTTAAGCGTGTGGTTTTAAAATTCTAGATTAATGCAGACCTTTCTGCAAGTAAAAGGTCAACCAAATCTCTTTTCAAGAGCTTGGTAGAAGATAGACTACACAGAAAGAGAATAAGGTGCAAAAATTCGAATAATTACATTTGTACACTGTTTACTCCTGTTTTGCAATGGCTCCATTATTTCGCTGGGTATTTTTCATCTTGTTTTAATAGAGTTTTACGTGTCCATATTTACTATTGGTGGAGTGGTCGTTCACGGTAAAAAGGCGATTTGTCGCCAAATATGGTAACCTTCACCTTTTGCTGATTTTCTTCACATCTGCCGTTTTTGTTATGGCAACCCTATTTGCTGTTACGGAATTCGGCCGCCATCTTGATTTGGCGACAAAAATTAGTTGGCGACAAACGTCTTACCGTGAACGACCACTCCACCTTACTATTTAATGCTGAATCTTCACCCAAATTATATCTACTTGGTATAATATCATACAGGCATTGTAAAGAACTGTGTTATTACTATACACAAATCAAAGATTATATCTAAAACCTTCTAACAAATTTATCTAATATTTACCTCTAAATAAGTTAAATTATGCAAGTACAGAATATTTAACAGAAATAAGGAATCAAGGGCCATATTTCTGACTAATAGTATAAACATTTTGGGAGAACATTTGGGTTCCTTTATTTACTACGAAAACATTATTATCCTACCAAAGTACATACCTTTAACTTAATGGTCTGTCTTAACAATTCTCAAAAATTATTTGACTTGAATAGTTACAAGTTTATTTACAGAATTACTTTTTTATGAGAACGATGCAAAAATTTTGAAATTTAATTGGCGCCTCATTGTACAAAACTATTAACTTTAAAAGAACATGAGAAAAAAATTGAATAGACACCATAACATATCAAAAGTATTGCCAAAAAATACTGTATAAGCCGTCGATTTAAGTTTTTTTATATACATCAAGCTATTTTTAAAGTTTTTAACAAAGATAATTTGGTGCTAGTAGTCAAAGCCGCGTGAAAATGTTACAATATGTGAATGTAAATCTGAATGAGATGTGCGTAGTTAAATATGAGAAGTTGTTGGGCTCGAGATTAAGCACGTTTTCTGCGGTATACCTATAGTCTACGTTTATAGCGGTGGCAACGGCCTTGTCGATTTTTTTTGGCGCACTTCTAGTAACAATTACGGTAGGTTAAGACAACCTATCTGCATTTATTTTATTGTGGTTTTTATGGCAACCTCGGCAAATGAAACTTTAAATTTTCATTTTGATTATTCTAGAAATTTCTTTAAAAAAACCGTTAAAGTTGTTTGATTTCATTAGTTCGTTTGAAATTTTATATTTAATTCCATTGGTTAGTTTAATTTTAAAATATCATTTTATTGCATTGGTCCTTCAAAATTTTTTTTATGATTTCATTGGTTCATTTAATGGCTTTGCTTCAGTAGTGTGGAATTTTATTTTACTATAATTTTTTTCACCGTAGAGTTTTGACATTTATTAGTTTTTCGCCATTTGTGGAATTTTCTTTTTTAATAATTTTTTTCCCCGGAACAGTACTGACGTTATAGGGTTATATTATTTCTAGCTTTTCTTTCTTTTAAAAGTCTTTTTGTTTTCAACATGCCCACTGTATTTAGCACAGAGAAGTAGTATACAGAGGGTTCACTGAAGCCATGACGTATAGCGCTCCAGTGGGGAAGCCCTTCCCTAATTGTGGGCGGAGTTTGAAATGTTTCAATCAGAGCCAGAGCGGAAGCCATTTTTTACTTTCTAATCCGCAGACTTCTTAAGGCGTCATACAGCTGAATATTCTTTGCATCATTTTAATAATTATTTTAAAACTGTACTATCCATCAACAGAAGAGGTTGATCCCCAACCGTCACATATATTTAGTTGTGTTGCTCCAATGCGCAGAGTGAGTGCGATGTTAATTAAAATACTATACCATCATCAATAGAAAAGCTGTTGTTCAAGTTTACCGCCTGTAAAAACCGTTGAACGGTAAAATGCTTTTGTTTTCCATAAAATATCATAACTTGGAAACTACTAATGTGAATTATGTGCCATTTTTAAAATCGTTTTACAATCAAGTAAAATTAATAACACTTATTTTAAAACCCAATTGAAGGAAGAAAAAATGAAATCGTTCTATTTCATTTTAAGACTATTCGCCCAAGATAACTAATTTTCAAAAATCTTTCAGTGTTAGTTTGTGCATTTTTTATTTAATAAAAATCAATCGTTCTTAAATTTAAGAAACATAAGGTATTCAGAATTCTGTACAATTGTGCTCTATTCATTATGCATTTTTTGTATTTGTTGATTTTTTTTAAATTTACATTCTGTTTTTCTGTAATTAAAATTTACCTTTTTCTGAATTATAACCGGTTTTATGTCAACATTTATAAAGATATTTTGCAAAATTGGAATGCTTTTGTGTGATACTCACTGTGAACTTAATACAGAAAAGAAAATTAAAATTAAAAGTTTGATTTTAATAATGATATTTTTTATACAAAAATAACTTGATTTAAATCAACATATCCTGAAACTAACACTTTCCCTGTTAAGATCTTCGAGATACAAAAATTGTCGCATCCTGTTGTATATTTTATTATTTATTTGCTACACTAAATGTTGAAACATTGTGTGATTTAGCTCCAATAATGAATAAAATAAGTAATATTATCCATTCATTTGCTACTCTAAATGGTGAATTACGTTGAGTTAGCTTGTTTATGAATGCTAAACAATGAATTTTACTCTTTGGAAGACAAATGAAGATTCTTGTTAAGTAGCTTATTTTACCGAAGTATTTCATTCCTTTATATCCTGTTTTGTATTTTATTGTTCGTTTCCTATGCTAAAATTGTTCTAGATGTATCCCACAGAAATATGTTTAAGCGAGTAACAGTAGCTGAACTATTTTCTTTTTTTTTACATTCAGAACAAGGTCAGGTAATATTTTAATTTTTTAGGCGCCAACTGCTTTCTTTTTGTATTCGTATTCTGACTGTGTGGGGAGAGACAGCAGCGTGAGAGAGTTTGCCTTGGGATTCAATACCCTTCTGTTTTATTTTCTTCACAGGGAAGAATTGTATATTGGTGATTGAATTCATGATTCAATAATAAAATTCATGCAGTCTACTATCACTTGGTCGTGTGTGTGATTGACTTATTACTAAATGAGTTTCGACGAGACTTCTTCATAAACAGTACTTCTTTTCTATTCCTTTTTCAAATTGTATAATTTGTTCAAAAATGAATAATGTACCGGATTAAGTTAATAAAAAAAAATTTATTATGTACTTTTTCGTTCAAATAATATTTCAGACTATCAGTAGATATCAACAATTTTCCAAATCAAACATGTTTGGAATATATTTTTAAAGAAGCATTCACATAAAAGAATAAACAAAAATGAAAGAAAAAAGTTCATACATTGGTAAGATTTCATTTATAAAGGGTTTTTTTAAAGTTCATAAGACATTAAAAAAGTGCTATTTTGAAGCATTTATGCTAAAAATTATTTAAAGAATATTTAGCTTTTAATCAAAAATGCAAATTGGGTTTTGAAAAAAAAAATAGCCTGAGATAGCTGTTGTGGAAACTTAGTTTGGTTGTTATGGAAACGAGGTCTAGATCTGACGCTTTTGTAGGGTCCGGCTCCCCCGCTGGTGGCGCCAGCGTCTGTGCGATTTCCCATGTTATTTATAAGTCCATTGCTTCCTATGGCAGTGAACCCTCTGTATACTACTTCTCTGTGGTATTTAGTGTAGTTGATAAGTTTCAGGGTATATTATTACCCAACATTCGCAGCTAAGTTTTTCTGTTGGTTCACAAATGTGTTTTGAAATGCGTTTAAGTTTATTACTTTTTGTAAAAGTTTTTAAAAAATATAAATTTTAAAACATTTTTAAATGAGTTTTCAAGCTTTCCTTTTCCGCTGTAAAAAGAAAAATATTTTTGAAATAATTATTTCCTTGGCAACTTTAAAAGTGCGTCAAAAAAATTGCCAAGGCCGTTGCCACCGTTATAAACATAGACTGCAGCTGTACCGTTTTCTGCTCATGGTAATTACCTTTTCTGTCTCGTAGTGAACTACATTTTGCATCTGTTTTGATCCTAATTTATCTGTAACCACTTCTTCATTTATTTTTATCGTCATTTATTTCTATGATGTTCTGGTAAATAGGATTCTATAAAATTTCGATTTTATTGTTACCAACTTTATCTTTTATACATGCCAATTTTAAAAAGTTAAAACAAGATGAATGGAATCGCTTGATACATCCGGCACATCAGTTGTTATTTCGTATGTCAGTTTTGCTAAAATAATCCGTATTTTGGTGTTAACGGCATTAGTGTACCGTCCTGTTTTGTTAGAGCGACGCCTTTAAACGCTCGTCCTCTGGGTGTCTCTTTAAAAAATATATAAAAATAAGGCAAAAAATGGTTCCTTTTTTATGAGTCAATAATCATGTGACCAAAACTTGAAGTAATATTTAACAAACTTTCGTCTACAGTGTAAAAGAAACAAACATTCATCATCGATTAGTCCATGCGATAGAAAAAAGTAGCACATCCATTGATTTTTCATCTGATTGGTCAGCTCGACATAGTACTAGACTGGCGATTTCACCATTTCTGACGCCACTCTAAAATTTCGCATTCACACGTCTATCCCATCCTGAGATGTTACATCGCCAAACGAGACGATAAGACGGCAAGTCATTTTTTTTTACAAAAGAGTTCATTTGACTATTAGTCGACTCATAGTTCACACTTTTTGAGACTCCTCTGAATAGAAATGCTCAATCTAATTCTTCACGTCTATGAGCCTGACTGGTCCCCTTAGGATTATGTAATTAATTTATTAAAGAATTGCTTGTTACAGGAGTATAGTTTTGTTTGTGGTGAGACTGATTTCTGCACGAACACTAGACACCAGTCATGACGAAAAGGGAAGCCAACTTTCTAAGAGTGTACAAGAATGTTTATAAATAAATATTGTAAATACTATTCAAAAAAATGAGCGTTTGATTCTCAATAGGGTGTTAACGTCTATTCAACGTTTAATAACGTCCTGTCAGGTGTGTTTCTCTCTTTTGCGTCAGTAAAATTTTCATAGTGTGTGTACTATGCAGGGCGCCCACATAGCCGTGTCGATGCCATGGAAATGAGCCCGGTCAAGAGGGCCCTCAAAGGGGCAAAAAACATGCGGGTACAGCTACACTCTACTTTTATAGCGGTGGCAACGGCCGTGGCAATTTTTTTTGGCGCACTTCTAGTAGTGAGTTATGGTAGATTATTTAACGTATCTGTCTTAACGGTTATTGTGGTTTTCATGCCAACCTCGGCAATTGGTAACTTTCAATTTTCATATTATTGAAAGTTCTTCCAAAATCAATAAAGTTGTTTGATTTCATTGGTTCGTTTGAAATTTTTTCTTTGCTTCCATTGGTTTATTTAATTTTAAAATATCGTTTTATTGCATTGATATTGTAGCGAAACTTATTCACTTCGTCTGAAAATCGAGGCTCAGTCGGTATTGCACCTTACTGCGAATCGGAAGGTACGGAGTTCCAATCCCACTAGAAGCAAGTGGCCTAAAAGTAGATTTCATTTTAAAGTTTTCTTTCTGTTTGTGTTTCTCACTTCTTCAGTAATATACTTATGTTAATTTCTAGAACTTTCGAATTCTCGAATGTTCGATTCATTTTCGGAAAAGGTATAAAGGAGATGTATCACTCAGTTCAAGTGAATAATAAAGTCTCGAGTTGAGATCAGTAATCTTTGTCCTCGCTTGCCTTTTGCAAATATACACGAAGAGGTTAGCTTACCTATAATAAATCTACACGACATTTTTGGTGGAGGCGCCGGGTAAAATAAATACGGGTAAATAAATAAAATAAAAAACTTCGCAGAAGTCTACGTCTTCAGACTCCCTCCTGAGTTTGGCTCTTTACCGAATCCAAGTAGAGGCCCGAGGAAAATGTCTGACCATGAAGACACCGAGCAAAAGCTCCCAGTTGCCAGCTCCGCTCCAGTCACCATCGCACCAGTGCCGTTCCTGACCTACCAGCCACCCAGAAGTCCATGCATATTCTCTGGAGACGACCAACCAGATGTTCGCCGGTGGCTCAAGGACTTTCAACGAATCGCCAGCTATAACCGTTGGGACGAACAGATGTGTCTGGCAAACGTCATATTCTACCTCGCCGGAACAGCCCGACAATGGTTTGATAACAATGAGGACACTTTTACTGATTGGACTTCGTTCAGAAATTCCCTGAACAACACGCTTTGTCAAACAGATGACATAAAGCGTCAAGCTGAGAGACTGTTGGTTACACGTGCTACACAAACTGGCGAGACTTCTGAATCATACATCCAAGACGTACTCGCTCTATGCCGAAAAGTTGATCCTTCCATGCCAGATGTCGAGAAAGTAGCCCATCTCATGAAGGGGATTGCAGAGGACTTGCACCAGATCCTATTGGTTCAGGACTATGAGACCGTCGATGCTTTTGTGAAACGCTGCCGTCAAATAGAAAGCCTCCGACGAAGACGTATCACCCGACCAAGATTCCAGAGGCTGCCAAATGTTTCTGCAGTTTCGGCCGAAACAGACATTGGTGATATAAGATCGCTGGTACGAACAATTGTCAGGGAAGAGCTTCAAAAGCTCTTGCCGGAAGTGCAAAACTACACGAACGACGACCCTGCATCACCAACGGACGTTGCATCTCTGGTCCGGGAAGAAGTTATGGAAGCTCTAGCACCACTCACAGGTCCAAGAAGACGCAACGGCCCTCCCCGAGTTTCAGTTCCAGTTAGGTCACAGCCAAGACGTGAGGTCAGAAACAGCACCGTTCCGCAGCGTAAGACAGACCTGTGGAGAGCTGCCAATAATGTGCCTATCTGCTACCATTGCGGACGCCCAGGACACGTGCTGAGGTACTGTAGGGAGAGACGACAAATATTTGCAGATACAAGAGCCCTCAGAGCATCTAACCATCGACGAGAAATTGACACTGAGTCCCTACACAGCTTTGACGACAACTATGCACAACATGTACAGCCTACTTCTTCCAGTTTCAGAAGTAGTTCACCATACCCTCGCCGCTCCTTCAACCGCCGACAGTCACAGTCGCCTGTTCGCCGCTCCAGCCGTTCTCCACGCCGACCAAATGAGGAAAACTAACTCAGGCGACCTGTCCAGGAGGTAAGGCCGCAGTTGAAGAAAATCCTCCGACGTATACTACAACCAAGTTAAAGAAAAATTCCACCTATATCACAGTGAATGGACAATGTGTAAAAGCCCTTGTTGATTCTGGTGCCGATTACTCAGTCATATCTGAAGAATTACGCGTACAATTGAATACTCCTATGTTTACTGAGGATGGACCTGTACTGAAAACTGCCTGTGGAACATCTGTAGCCGCCTCAGGACGCTGTGTATTAAAAGTCGACTTGAATGGGACTGTGAAACCGTTTGAATTTCTGGTATTTCCACAGTGTAGCCACCAAATGATACTTGGATGGGACTTTTTCCGTGCCACTGATGCTGTCATAGATTGCGGAAATGAAGAACTTCAACTTGCAGAAATCCTTCCAGACAACCAAGTGTCAAGTAAATCAGATTGCTCTTGCACCTTGTTTGCCGCAACAGATTACGTAATTGAAGCCAATTCGACAAAGCAAATATGTACTCTTAATCCAGAAATTCCAGTAGCAGATAAAGCTATGATTATTGGTAATACGATTCTCACGTGTGAAAGAGATCTGTCTATACCAGCCTCAATCGTTAACGTTGAAAATGGCTGTTGTAAAATATGGGTTACAAATTTCTCTCGACGAACCCAACTGATACCAAAGGGAATGAACATAGCTTGCTTAACGACAGTAACAAACGATGCAATTTGTTCTTTAAATGATGAAGTTCGAGAAAGTTCTAAGAGACACAATTCCAGAAGGCGATTAAAACGAGAAACATTTAAAGAACTTTTAGATACTAAGCTGACTATTATTGAAGAAGACGAGTTATTGAATCTGCTGGAAGAATTTAGTGACATTTTCGACTTTAACAGGCAATTGAAGAAATCCAGTGGTAATTCTGTGAAACGCAAGATCGACACAGGTGACAACGTCCCAATCAAGCAGAGACCTTACCGTATATCAGCCACTGAAAGACGTGTGATTGGAGACGAAGTACAACGGATGCTAAAAGAAGACGTGATACAGCCATCAACCAGTCCATGGTCATCTACTTGTAAAAAAGAAAAATGGTGAATGACGCTTTTGTGTCGATTACAGAAGATTGAACAAGGTCACTAAAAAAGACGTCTATCCACTACCACGCATCGATGACGCTTTGGATTGCCTAGCTGGTGCACAAATAATTTTCTGTATGATGGATTTAAAGTCCGGCTACTGGCAAATAGAGGTTGATGATAAAGATAGAGAAAAGACAGCCTTTGTAACGTCAGATGGTCTTTATGAATTTAAAGTCATGCCATTCGGATTATGTAACGCCCCCGCTACATTTGAACGGATGATGGACACGGTACTACGAGGCTTGAAGTGGAATATCTGTCTTTGCTACCTAGATGACATCATTGTGTATGCACCGAATTTCCAAGAACATCAAATACGCTTGAGGAAAGTTTTGAAATGCATCCAAGAGGCCGGACTGACGTTAAATTCCACCAAATGCTCATTTGGCAAAAAGAAACTGACGATACTGGGACACCTTGTTGATCAACATGGAATCTATCCCGATCCACAAAAGATAGCCGCTGTAAAGAATTTTCCTGTTCCAGAAAATATCGCAGATGTTCGAAGTTTTCTGGGCCTGTGCTCGTATTACCGACGATTTGTCAAAAAATTCGCTGATATTGCAAAACCCCTGCATGATTTATTGAAGAAAGATGTGAAGTTTTCTTGGAGTACTTCACAGAAGGAATCTTTTTCAACTCTCAAAAAATTACTAACAAGTGAACCTGTTTTGGGGCATTTCCTTCCAAATGCAGAAACAAAGATACATTCAGACGCTAGTGGTTATGGCATCGGTGCAGTACTAATACAGATCCAAGATGATAAGGAAAGACCAATAGCCTACGCATCCAGGTCCCTGACAGTCGCTGAAAAGAACTATTCTACAAACGAAAAGGAGTGCCTTGCTGTCGTCTGGTCGATCAGTAAATTCAGACCGTATCTCTTCGGAAAACCCTTTACCGTAGTAACGGATCACCACTCTTTGTGCTGGCTAGCCAATGTTAAGGACCCATCTGGAAGACTTGCACAATGGGCTTTAAGGTTGCAGGAGTACGACATCACCATAGTCTACAAGAGCGGTCACAAACATTCCGATGCCGATTCACTGTCGAGAAAGCCTCTTCTCGAAACAGTAAACGAAAACGGTGATGAAATCCCCTTCCTTTCAGCCATCACATATTACAGAAAAGAGCAGCTAAAAGATAAGCAGCTGAAGCCCATAATTAAAATTCTTAAAAGAGGTGACGGATACCGAAGTTATCAACTTAGAAACGGTGTGGTTTACAAAAGAAACTATGATCCTATGGGACAGCAATGGCTCTTGGTCGTGCCGAAACAACTCCGCAGTGATGTCTTAAAGAGTCTTCATGATGCCCCAACCGCCGGTCACCTCGGATTCGCCAAAATAAGGAGGAAATTCTATTGGCCAGGACTATATGGGAGCACACGCTGATATGTGTCACATTGCCGAGAATGTCAAAGACGAAAATCTACATCGCAATTGCCACCGGGGCAACTTCATCCGATCAGACCCCCTGACATACCATTTGCCAAAATTGGGATTGATCTACTTGGACGCTTTCCAGTTACCCGAAACGGAAACCGCTGGATCATTGTTTGTACAGATTACCTTACGAGGTTTACAATCACAAAAGCATTACCAACTGCTGAGGCCACGGAAATCGCTAAATTTATAGTCGAAGACATCATACTGAAGCACGGTGCTCCCAGAGAAATGATAAGTGATCGAGGACGTTCCTTCTTATCCAATATTGTGAAAGATATCAATCAATTGTGCCAGACGTCTCATCTTCTGACAACATCCTACCATCCACAAACCAATGGCTTGACAGAAAGATTTAACAAGACATTGGCAGACATGCTGTCCATGTACGTAGACGTCGAGCAAAGAAATTGGGATACCATACTACCCTTTGTGACTTTCGCCTACAATTCGGCAAAACAAGACACCACAGGGTTCAGTCCATTTTTTCTCGTTCATGGCAGAGATATCCAGACACCACTAGACGTAATTCTTCCGCTCAATACAGAAAATCACGACGATAATTACGTGCAACATCTGATCACCAGGGCAGAGGAAGCTAGACAGCTTGCAAAAATCCACATCCTTGACGCTCAACAAACTGATAAACGACGATATGACGAGAGACATCGACCAGTCAACTACAACATCGGAGACTTAGTTTGGGTCTTTACTCCAGTACGAAAGGTTGGACTGTCCGAAAAGCTCCTAAGACGTTATTTCGGACCATATCGAATAACACGGCGACTATCTGACGTAACATACGAAGTAGAAAGTATGTAAGAGAATAGCAGACGGCGGATCTCCAAAGATGTAGTCCACGTCCTTAGGTTAAAACCCTATCTTGATCCAAAGAAACAACTAGATGACGGAAGAGAGATTTCCAGGGGACCTGTTACGAGGAGCCAGATCAGGCTGCAGCGGGACGCTGCTTCGTCTTAAGGAGGGGGAAATGTAGCGAAACTTATTCACTTCGTCTGAAAATCGAGGCTCAGTCGGTATTGCACCTTACTGCGAATCGGAAGGTACGGAGTTCCAATCCCACTAGAGGCAAGTGGCCTAAAAGTAGATTTCATTTTAAAGTTTTCTTTCCGTTTGTGTTTCTCACTTCTTCAGTAATATACTTATGTTAATTTCTAGAACTTTCGAATTCTCGAATGTTTGATTCATTTTCGGAAAAGGTATAAAGGAGATGTATCACTCAGTTCAAGTGAATAATAAAGTCTCGAGTTGAGATCAGTAATCTTTGTCCTCGCTTGCCTTTTGCAAATATACACGAAGAGGTTAGCTTACCTATAATAAATCTACACGACAATATCATTGCAGTGATATCATTGGTTCATTTATTTGTATTTCTACAGTTGTGGAACTTTATTTTATTATAATGTTTTCCACGAAACGTTTCTGAGTTTTGTATATTCAGCCATTTGTGGAATTTTCATATTTTATAATTTTTTCCCGGAACAGTTCTGACGTATCAGGTTGTATCATTTCTTGCTTTTTTTTCTTTTATAAATATTTTTCTTTTCAAACAGGCCTACTGTGTTTAGTGTAATTGATAAGTAAGTTTCAGGGTATATTCTTACCCTACATTCGCAGCTTAGTTTTTCTGCTTGTTCACAAATGTGATTTGGAATGTGTTTAAGCTTGTTACTTTTTGTGAAAGTTATTTTTTAAATATACTTTACAAAACGTTCTCAAAGTGTTTTCATGCTTTCATTTTCCAAAAAAAAAAAATTGTAAAAATAAAAAATTTGTGAAAAAAAAAAAAAAGATTTTTTAAATAATTCTTGCTTTGGTGACTTTAGAGAGAAGTGTACCAAAAAAATCGTCAAGGCCGTTGCCATCGCTATAAACGTAGATTGTATCGGTACCAAAGTGCTATTGAAATAAAAACAAAATTCATTAAACCGGCGACGCTGTTGAAAATAACTTTTTAATATGTCAAATTAAAATATTCCCTAAAATGTACCATTCTCTATGATGAAACCAAGAAAAATGTAAAGCAATTTATTCATGTTTGTTTTTCAAGATTTTAAGTATTATTAATGTTTTAATTCTATTTTAACCAGATACTTTGATTTTTAATTTCAATTATAGACTTTTGCATATACAAATCACATTTTTTCCGGATATTAAAACTATAGTTACTCGTAACTATGTTTATTAACTAAATGTTTATTTTGTTATTCAACACTTTTTTAACTAATTGTCTTGTTTGTTACATGGTATATCGAATATTTAACCCTTACAAACCTATCTGGAGTGTGTTTTAGGATTAAACTATAGAAAATGCTTTTTAAAAAATTCAAAATGTCTCTGTTCAGTGTAAAGGTGACGTGGTGGTGGTGGGGAAGGGCCCATCATTTCGGCTGGCAACGGTGCCCAGATTGATTTAGGGGCCTGGTACTATGTAGGTTCTTGATATTGTAACCTTGTATATGGGGAAGCATGGCCAGATATGGCACTTGCGCTATACTAAAACCCATAAGCCAAAGCAAAAAAACCTGAAAGTCATTAGAATAATACAATTTAGACGAAATGATTGTGTGGGCTACTGTAGAACGCATTGAATTCTTTTGTAAGAAGGTTTCATTGTTGTGGGTTATTGACCATCAGTAAATCCCGAGTGCAGATAGTATACCTACAAGACCTACATTGATTGACATTGTATATATTGGCACATTAGGATATGATGTTGACAATATCAATGAGTATGGGTTTTGGGACTTGGTATATTACTAACAAAAGAAAATTTATACCATTTTAGCCGTTATTAAGAGGAATGGTTATGAGCTGCTATCTCCATTTAAAATATAATTGTTTTTTAAATCTATTTAATTAAAAATAGGGTATAAATACTATAAATCAGGCCGCGAAATAGATATTTTGATACAGGTGAACCTTGTGCACCTAAGTTTTTTAATTAGGTGCACAGATTATATTTTATCTGCACATTTTAAAATACGTAATATAAGAGCATTCATGTAATGTAAACTACTTTATTAGTTGGGTATGTTTGGATATATTATAAGTAGATAGTAAATAAAAATATAAATTTTTTTTTTGATTTGCGAAATTATTACTTACAAGTATTTAGTCATCAGCAGACATTGTTGGTCAATCAGAAACGTCTACGTTTTTGGAAGATCTTTACTCACAAGGTTTAGTGTCCATCCTTCTTTTTGTATTTTTCCTTCATTGCAACATCATAACATTTTCTGGATTAAAGTTTTCGCATAGTGTGTATCTAGGAATTTTAATTACGTTCCTTTAGAGCGAAAGAGGTCGATACTAATATTTTGTTCAGACATCAAAATAACATAAAATATGTTTCCCCACTTTTTTTAACTACAGCTGCTTTGCGTGTACCTAGAGGGAAAAAATTAGGTGCACAATTTTATTTTCAGGTGCATAGTGCACCTGTGCACCCGGGTATTTCGAGCCCTGCTATAAATAATAGATATAAATAATATAAATATTAATTAGGTAGGATATATAGGGTATAAATAATAGATATAAATAATATAAATATTAATTAGGTAGGATATATAGGGTATAAATAATATAAATATTAATTATATCTTCAAGACATACATTGATTGACATTGTATATATTGACACATTAAGATATGATGTTGACAATATCAATGAGTATGGGGTTTGGGACTTAATATATTACTAACGCAAGGAAATTTATACCATTTTAGCCTTTATTGAGAAGAGTGGATATGAGCTACTATCTCCATATAAAATATCATGATTGTTATTTTTTAATCGATTTAATTAAAAATAGGGGTACAAAACACAGCATTCATTGGAATTCGCTTACATTATTTTAAAATTATCTGTATCCCTTAAGCTTACAAAGCATTTTCTAAAGCTAATTGATCAATTCGATTCTGCTGATTGCAGATAGTGACGACACACTAATGGTTTATGCCAGTGGGGCGCAAATTATTTTCATTACCGCTTTCCCTCAATTTGTGTACTATTTTATCGCGACCCCTGTAGATAGACAATAGACGTTTTTTAACCGTCAACGTAGTTAAAACTGAATTCTTTTTGGAATTCGCGCTTATGTTTCTGCCTTATTATAGGTCTGAATAAACATATAATTTTATGAAGCAATGGTTTTATTCATGCATTGGTTATAAATATTTTTTTTAATGAAAAATACTTTAAAAAAGCTTAAAAACCTCAGAATTTAATGTGATTCTGGATAGATTGAAACCGCTGCAGTAAAGATAACCACTGCTAAACGTTAGACCGACCCAAGTAGCACATGAATCCCACCAGAGAACAGGTAAAGGGCATCTCAAATTGACAATTATCTTTTATCACTATGTCTGTGCTCCTGATGGCTGCCGAAGTACAGTTATTATGAAAACAACAGACAGTTGCTTTCGTAAAAAAATGTAGTTATTTTTATAATTAATAATATTTCATGTCACACTAGAAATACTTGATATCTGATACTTGTTGAAAAAAAGCCATATATTTTTTATTGTCAAATAAATTTCTTCGAATTTGGTGACCCACACCCCGAGGGGTTGCGACTTTCGGTTTTTCAACCACTGGTTGATGCAGTGAGCCTACTTAGAACCTAGAGAAGAAAATCGCAGAATCTTTAGGTGATTCAAGGACTTCTTGATTGCGTTGATTTGAGAAGATTCCGTAAGACACCTTAAATGGGGCTAGTTTTCACGTTTCACTCAAATACTTTAATACACTTCTATTTCTTTATGCTATATGATATAATTAAACAAAAGCACATCTTCATATTAACACACATTATGTATTAAATTACAGTATAATCTGCAGTTACATATTAATTAACACATGTTTATATTAAGCTCATTCACATTGGTTCTATAGGTTCGTAATAGTGCTGCATGATATATATTTTTTTTGTGTGTGAAGCGAGATGTAGATAGCGATAGTGTTTTTGTAGTGAATGTGCTTTCTGTACGTATACTGGACATCATAATGCGTCATTTTGCTTGTATATTAAATGTAATTTCAGCCCGTCATTATTAAAAATCCGAACGAAAGCATATTGAATCAAAAAATGAATGTATAATCACAGAAAGAATATTGAATCAAAAATAAATAGAATGGATGTATGATAGTTTATTGGTCAACACCAATTAAACTAAACTCAGAACATAACAGAAGCTGCAATAAAGCAATAAAATACATTGTAAGACGATACAATGGAAGTAAAATATCCGCTTTCCGTTTGAATTGTTTGTTTTACACAGAAAATACCTCTCATACAGTAAACCTACTTGAAAATTGCAGAAAATCACAGACTCGCATTTGTGCTCAGATTGTTCAAGGATTTCTAGACAGTGATGAGTTGCTGAGGTTCTTTAAAACATCTCAAATGTGGCTACTTTGCCTGAAGACAGCTATGTTGACGGACTACCTCTCATAGAGGTTACACTACGTGTCATTAATAACTCACTAATATATATTTTTACTAGGGGGCTCGACCCCTGCTCGCTGACCCTCGCCAACCCCCATTGGATCGCTGCGCGAATCTAAACTCGCTTCGCTCGCATCAATGAAGACATTTGTCCTAGAAGAAGGTATTGTTTACAAAATATGATATTCCAAAAAAATATTTTTCAAATCTAAATTTTTTGCTGTTTTTCAGAAAAGATATATACAGTACCTCTGAAATCAGAATTCAAATGAAAACTTTGAGCAAATTTTGACTCGAAATGTGAGCGCTGATTTGGAAATTGAATACCCAGCATGTTGTTTGTATGTACATTTACCCCTGCACATGAGCCACCCACGCGTTTTCATTGAGTTTGTAGTCGAAAGTTGTAGCGCAAGCGTCTTGTTGAACTATAATTGTTGACCCTGAAAAGGACATTTTTATAAATGTCCCTGAAAAGATCCTCCGCTTTATTTGATTTCTATTATTAACTGCATAGCTCGACTAAAATTCATTTTTTTCAATAAAATTTCATCCGATAACGCTATAAATTCAATTGAAGCGCGAGGCTTCGTGATAAACAAACAATCGTACAATGTTGCCAAAACGCGATAACTAATAACGTCTTTTTTGCGTGCCACGTAAGAGAATTATATATACAGGGTGGTCCCGAATTCATGGTACAAACTTTAATGGTAGGTACAGGACATTGTAACAATGATTTATTGTATAGGAATGTATAGTCGCAAGTGACGCGGTGAGGCGTAAACAGGGGAAATAAAAGGAAAGAGAAATGGAGTGATCGGTTGGTATCATTGCCGGTAGAGGGCAGTAGATGTCTAGCCGCTGTTGAACATGATGCATCGCAGTAGGGAAAAGCGCCATTCACAATTGTGCTGCCGTAGACGATGGGTGACTTTACGTATGCAGAAAAAGCAGACATGCATTACATGTACGGCCGTGCAAATGGTAACGGCAGAGCTGCGTTACGAATGTATCGCGCGGAGTATCCTGATCGACGAATGCCGGATCATAGAATTTTTCAACGGTTACATCGTAAACTTTGTGAAACAGGTGCGTTCGACGTCAACAGACATGGCGCTGGTCGAGTAAGAGCTGTACGCACTCCAAGGCTGGAAGAAAGCATCTTGAACATTGTGGCTGATAGACCCGAGTCAAGCACAAGAACTGTTGCGCGTGACGTAGGTGTGAGTCATCAGACTGTATGCAGAGTGTTAAACGAAAATCGCTTACACCCCTTCCATTTTCAGAAAGTACAAGCATTGAATCCGGCAGATTATCCTCGCCGCGTGAACTTCTGCCTGTGGGTGATGCAGCAATGTGCGTTGCAGCCGGATTTCGTAGATTATGTGCTATTTACAGATGAAGCGACATTTTCACGCGAGGGTGTCTTTAATGCGCACAATTCCCATGTGTGGGCAACCGATAATCCACATGCAACGCGTCGACATGCGTTTCAACAACGTTTCAGTATTAATGTGTGGGCTGGTATTGTGAACGACTTTTTGATTGGCCCATACTTACTACCCACGCGGCTCACTGGCGGAAGCTATCTTATTTTTCTGAAAGAAGTGTTACCACAACTGCTGCATGATGTTCCGATCGCCATTCGTAACCGCATGTGGTTTCAGCACGATGGGGCGCCAGCACACTTCAGCATTGATGTACGGAATTACCTGAATGCCACGTTTGGTACTCGATGGATTGGGCGTGGTGGACCAGTCCCTTGGCCACCCCGATCTCCCGATTTATCGAGCCTCGATTACTTTTTATGGGGACATCTAAAGCATCTTGTTTATGAGACTCCAGTTGACTCAGATGAGGATCTCGTCGCTCGCTTATCTGTAGCTGCTGCAGGTGTGCGTGAAATACCAGGCATCTTTGAACGTGTACGCCAATCGCTCCACCGACGCTGTCAAGCATGTATCGATACTGGTGGACGCAATTTTGAACAATTACTGTAAACATGACACTTGTCAACAACGCTTTCAATAAAATCTTTGTTTTTCCTTTCGGCCGTTATTTCCCCTGTTTTCGCCTCACCGCGTCACTTGCGACTATACATTCCTATACAATAAATCATTGTTACAATGTCCTGTACCTACCATTAAAGTTTGTACCATGAATTCGGGACCACCCTGTATAGATTGCTTTAACGGGTTTTCTGTTCCATAGTTCCATAGTTTTAGCTATAAGCTTCCCATCGTATGACATTCCCATCACAGAGCCAAAAATCTCATAATAACATTCTACCTGGGTATTCCACACTTAAAAATGTGTTGTAATCTATAAAAAGCTCATGTTAATAGTAAACGTGGGATAATATATTTTCATTGGCACTTTATATCAGCGGTAAAGCTTTCATGAAACCTTTATTTAAAATTTATTTTTTCATAGCAATCGCAGATTTGTTTAGCAGAACTCTAATATTTTCAACATTAAATGCATCTGTTGGGGTTCATTCCATTTGAATTTTTGCGGATTCTTAATTATCTCTAGACGTGAAGAAATATTTAACACATAAGCTTTTTCCAAATTCGGATGCCAGCTTCTTAACTGTCTTCTCATCAAGGCCAACTCGTATTGCTGCTGGGTTCTTCTACCTAATCAACAAGTCATTTTGCATTTCCTTTTCCAGAAAATTGATAGTAAAAAAATATGGATGAGGTTTACTACATATTTTTTTAACTTACCAATTCTTCAAAACTATAGTAACATTTGTGACTTAAATAAATAAGAACACGACACAACTTTCCCCTCTAAATCTTATATATGGAAGTTCTAAACACAAAGAAATAATACTTTCAAAGACTGTTCGTTCAGTATCTAAGTAATAGTTACTGCGTCATGTTACTCAAAGCGCCAATATAATTTTAATCATGTGATAAGCTGCAGTGTTCTTACTTGAAATTTGTGTATTAGATCTAATTCATAAAAGTTCCATAGTTCAAATCCTAATGAAATTTATTACAAAAATACAAACAGAATTTATAAGCTATCATTTTGTTTTTTATTTGAACTATTATAAATAGAGTAAAGTTATGTGGGAAATTTTACAAAAGAGTAATACCACATCCACTATAAATAAATATAAGCTACAAGAAAATTAAAAAGTGTGTTTCCCTATAAGTTTCATGCTTTCGTTTAAATTTCAAAAGTAATAGGGAAGAGATAATATGTATATATATATATATATATAATACATGTTGAATTTCAGGGGTTTTTCACCATTTTATCTTTAAAAGTTCGAAAGGCTTTGACTTTCTATGGTGAGAAAGAATTTTGTGTTTTGGATAAGTTCAACCATTTTCTAAGCCGTCGCCATTAGTAGTGTAATTTTCCGATGAAGACTAGTCATAATTTTCCAAAGCATTTTCCTTACTCGAGACTACCAAGTCTGAGCGTCTCTCAATCAGCAATCATCTCTCAGTTTTTTTACTATTATTATAAGTTCCGAACACTTAGCCTTGCTAAGGTAAGAAAAAAAATTATGTATTATGTAATTTCAACCATTTTTTAAATAGTCGCTCTAAGCAGTGTAATTTGCCGATGAACACTAGTCATAACTTTCCTTACATGAGACCATAAAGTATTGAGTGTTTCTTAACTGGCATTCAATTCTTTGCGACTTTAATAGTATGTTAAAAACCCCTTGATTTGCTATGGTAAGAAATATTTGTATATATTGTGTAATTTCCAATATTATATCATCATCATAAGCAATGTAATTTTCCGACGAAGACTAGTCATAATTTTCCTTTCTTGAGAACATCAAGTCTTAGAGTCTCTTAACCAGCAATCAATTCTCAGTGATTTTAATATTATGTTCAAAACCCTTTACTTTGCTATGATAATAAATATGTGTATATATATACTGTGTAATTTCAAACATTTTTTATATCGTCACCATAAGCAATGCAATTTTCCGACGAAGACTTAGTCATAATTTTCCAAAGCATTTTCCTTACACGAGACCACCATGGTCTAAGCTTCCCTCAATCGGCAATCCATTCTCATAAAACAATTCCCAGATACAAAAGCTAATCCATTTATGCTCCTCTCCGTATTTACAAAAAATGAAACAGGACCTCGGATGTCATTAGCAGAGTGCATCCTCACCCATTTCCATACCACGTTCAATCCGTAACTCTATGAAATTATCCTTGCCGAATAGGTCTATCATTAACCTATTCAGAGTTTGAACAAAACGAGTTACAAATCCTCCCCTTAACCCTAATTACGCCATTAAGGGGGTAACCGTCAGATGGGGACGCCATTATTGCGGATGGAACTTTCTGGAAATGTTTCTGCACATCGGATTCTGCTCCAGCCACTGTTTGCGGAGGTGGCATTAACGCGCCCATTGTTATGTAAATATCGCGGAATTAAATAAATGCGAATGGTACGTATCCCGTTTCCGGGAAAAAGAGGATTGTTTTCCAGGGGAATTTTAATGCCCAAGGAATCGGTGCACGAACAGGACGGCAATCTAGAATCGGAGGGGCTTAAGTAACGAAGTTTCGTCGCTTGTTTCTGCTGTATTAGTTCTCAACGGAAACGAAGAATAGTAATCGAGATAGATTTTCATGCGTGGGTTAGAATTTGACTATCGTCGTAGGAAGTAGTTTCAGAATTGTATTCTAAATTGCAATTGGCCAATTGGATGAGAATGCATTGTTGCTTAAGATTACCAGTAGACATAAATGAGCAAATTGACAAAGTTCAGAAAAATTTCCAGGACGGTATATATCGTATGGTGAAAATAAAAGAAAATGCAAGTGACTAAGCCCTTTCAGAATATGCAGAAAAGTATCTCCGTCCACATTATCTGTCTATTTCATCAGAAGGTCGATGGTTGTTCCCTCAGTACGATGTAAATGTAATTACTAACCTAACTGCAGGATAAGCGTTATGTGAACTATCATTTAATATTTATTATGAACATACAACTAGTTACAGTTATACTTACAAACAGATAAAATGTGTATGAGGTAGTGAATATGTGTTAAATTATTCTTTAAATTTAATTATAATATATAAGGAGCTTACTTTCTAAGGGGGTCCGGCACCTCCATAGGCACCCATGTTAAATTCATAAACTTTGGAGGCTTCTTATTTATTCATAAATTACTCAATTAATCTGAAATGTTTACAGTGTAATAATTTAATACTTTTGTAGACTTTAACTCAACGTTTTTAATTGTTTTAAAAAATTCCGAAATTATAAACTTTTTAAAAGATGACAAAAATATTGAATTTTTAAGGTAAAATATTTTTTTAAGTGTACATTTTATTTATCATCCCTCGTGACAAAGTGTCTCTTCAAGAGCTTCATAAACAATCATAAAAAGGTTTCAAGAATGCATCTCAAGTAGTTTTTGAGTAATGTGCCCCCAAACATGACAAAAGTGTGTTTTGAGAAATAGGGCCTTGAATGATGCCCAGTGATGGTGGATTTTAAATTGACTAACTTTAGGGGCATCTCCTTTTTTCATAAATTATTATATTAATCGTGTTTGTATATATTTCTGTGTACTTCCTCTAAAATTTCATTATGTAACTGTGAAATAAACAAATACGGTAGAAAGCAATAAATTAATAGGATGAAATATTGATGTATCCTCCAAGGATGATTTTTTTGTGCACAATGTTGAAATAAAGCTTTAGTTGCATTTGTTGTTAAACAACCTAATCAAGATAGCAAAAAGACTATTTACGTAAAGTTCCTTAATACATTTTTCAAGTACTAATTCACAATTATGTATGAAATCGTATTATAAAATCACATTTTAGCTGTTTTAAAACTTCTTGCAGATCTATTTTTTACATTACTTATTAACAAATGATACAGCAAAATTAAAAACGTATTTTTCTAATTTTCGAAAGGTTAAATAAAATCTACTTAACCCTCTATGTGATTAACTCGTGCATCAGGATCTGATCAATTTTTCTAATTCTGAGGTTTATCGTCACAACCACCAGGTGAGTTAATGAATTACATGCTACGATAAAATTAATTTTTTTGATGAATTGGATATGTGTTATACAATAAAAGAAAATCCAACTCGTGTAATGGTTCTGTAAACGAAACGCCATTAATCTTAAACATCTAAATAAAAGTTTGCTTCTCAGATCAATTTACACTAGGAACACCCGTATTTCTTTCAAATCGTTACATGCATCATTAATCATCTAAGAGCTTGAATAGAGGTCTAAAAAGTCTTTTGGACGCAGAAGAGAATTTAACTTATTTTTAGCCGCCGCCACTTATATCGACTGAACGATTTCAATTCCGGCGTTCGAAGAAAATTTTGGCATTTATTTTTAGCTTTACATCAAAAAGAAAAAAGATTTAATTTCGAAACTGCAGCTTAGGTATTAGAAGATCGAAACTCAATTTAATCTCTTTTAGTGGCAGTTTTATGATGCGTGATGGAATGAGCCGTTAGAAAATTTAATCTTCTTATGTATTAATTTCAAACTATAAAAAGACTTCTTCATTTCTCTAAAAGCTGAAGTTTGCTCATTTTTTAAAATTTTAAATGAAAGCTATCTGGTTTCAGGTTTGGTTTGGTTTGTTTCTCAACAATCATTTTTTATCTGTATGTAGGTTAAAAATATTATAAGCACGTATTTTCAGGAAATAATCTATTTTATAGAACTCGGTAGTTTTTATTCCATTTTCTGCTGATGTTGCATGAAGCTCTCCGTGGAATGATTTATGTATTAATGATTATGTAAAAAGTAGCTCGATCGAATAATTTTATTGTACTTGAAGTATAAAGACTTCCTTATAATTTAATGGAAACAATTATGAATTTAACAATTAAATTTTTAATGATTACAAATTCTAAGAGAATAATAGCTCTTCTGGTATATAAAGTTTGGAACTTTTATTACGAAATATAAAAGTAGAATATCTTCGTAACTTCAGTATACCATATTTAAAGTTTGGAATTAATAAAAATTTTAGTAAGTGAGTTAGGTAATTTAATTAACGTAGTACTGTATCAACTTAACGGTATATTGGTTATTTTCAAACCCGAAGTGAAAAATCTTAGGACAACACCATTTATATATTAACCACGTTTAGTAGGTGAAACAAATTGATGATTCTACTACCTAGGGGCTATATTTATTGAGGCTTAGAGTATATTTACTAGAAAAAAATTTTTAATTCAAAGTGTCATCGAGTTTTTTGAACAATGAAGGGAATTTTAGGGATGTTTTAAGAAGAAAGTGATTACACAAGAAAGAATACTCTCTTTGCTACAAGAAGGTCAATTTTAAAATTTTAATATTTTTCAATTTCTTAAGTTTTACGCTTTATAAAGTTCAAGAGAAGACTTTAGAAGTAAGCAAAAGCTCCATCACTGAGTATAACAAAATACTCATTTGGGAACACATACGTTTGCATAACAGTGATGTCACAAAAGTTTCATTTATATATATGTATATATCAAAATTAGCGTATATCGTAGAATGAATTATTCTTACCAAACGTCGTACAAAGGATACTTGAGGTGACCATTCGTGCAACAGTTTTGTTTAAAAGTATCTGTGCTTTGAGATTATAGAGTGTAAATTTTTTTTCATTGAGAATTAATTTTATAACCTATCCATGATCTGGATCAAGACTAAAATAAAAACTGTTTTAACACCGTCAAATATTAAAAATTAAAACCACGTCATAAAACTGAAAAGTCTCGCTACAATTGGATGTAAAACTTTAGAAGGATACAAATATCACTTGAAAACAAAAGTTACTTTTATCTCTTGGACATGACGCATTAAATAAATGGGTTTGGTAACATAAATATTTTACTGTTTGCTCAATTAGATTAAAACCTAAACGACCTATCTTTGGTGGTTTCTCATTTTTCTCAACTATAGTTATTAATTAAAAGCAATATTGAGGCTATAAATCGCTTTACAGTAAAATATATATATTTACAAAGCCATTAAGTAACATATATATTATCTAACGTCGTAATCGCTCTTAGTATTCTCAAATAGTTATGTAGGTAATAAATGTACGTCAGAAGAGAATTAATTTATTTACGTAATATATCGCATATTTTATGCGTAAGATTCAGCGATTTGTCTTGCACAACTTATTTCTAAATACATTTACTTGTAGGGCTTTGTGTTTTAGTGAGCATGAATTCAGCTTCTAGTCAATAATCTAACTTCTATGACACGAGACGTTTCCCCCTAGAAAGTATTTTACTTTCTTCTTTTAGACAGAAATCTACAGCAATTCTTTTAAAGTAAGTAAAAGAATCTGGCATTGTCATGGAACTTCGCCAAGATGCTCGCATTAACAATGAATGCGTTAAGGATGGGACATATAGAATGCAACACTACTTAGAATTCAGTGCTTTTATTCCAAAACTACTCGACAAGATGCGACCCAAACAATAGGGGCTAGAAAAAAAGAATCTGCATTATTCCAAGAATTTATCCAGCCTTTGGAATGTTTTGTCCAGAACAGAAACCTATTTCCGGCTTACTGTAGAAGTACGGAACAAGAATAGTATTGACGGATAAAACCACATTTCCTTTCTTTCTCTGCGTTCACCAGCGTCCATGTGTTTGCTTTCTTTTTAGCGTCATGTTTTTGCTCTCATTTTTTGCTGAACGAGACAGTATGGATTCTTTCCAAAATATGTGGTGCGTCATTTCAGCGTGTGTTTTTTGCAGTTGTTTACGCTTCAAAACCTCAAAGCAGAAAAGGAAACTATTCAATGAATTTAGTGAAGTAGAGCGGTGTGTTTTGGGAATGTAGCGTAGAACATGAAATAACTCTTTAAAATGTGGAACCGCATCTGTTTACTTATCCAGAGAGATGTCGGTTTGGTTTTGAGATTGAAATAATGATGTTATCACACCTTAAATAAGGGTGATGATATATCTCAAATAATTGAATTAAATTACAATATTTAATTTATTTTACATCGTTACCTGATTACGTTGATATCTAATGCTCCTAATCACATGCGTTCATTATTTAATTATTTAACTTATTAGTCTAATTTATTGCTTTTATCAATTTATATAACTCTTGTCATTAAAATAAATCGTCGTTTTGATTTAATACATCCTTTCGGTAAAAAGCTTTTTAACAGCTGACACAAATTATTTTCCTCTACATCAGTATTTACACATGTTTTTGTGTACCCATCCTGATCGTTTGTTTTGAACTTAAATGTAAAATGTCTTCTAAAGTATGTAATCTATACAAAAAGTATGCAACTGTTTGTACTATTCAAACAGTTTCAAAAGTATTATGCATTTATTATCTAGTGAATGACACATTAAATATCCTTAGATTCTGATATATAATTGTATGTACCTGTTTCGGTCACAATTTTTAGTCGTAATTATTTGTATTGTGATGCATTCTAAAAAATAACAAATTTATTTAAAGAAAATTTATGTGTCTTCGTATAACTTTGCAGATTCCAGTACGTGTTTGACATATTTCATATGTACTTTGAACCGGCATACTCTCAAAGATAATATAAGGATGTGAATGAAGAACGGGGTTATCATTTATGACTAGATTATGGAAGCGAGAACTTTTAGATTACCCAATAGTTTTAAGTGCTGAAATAATGACGACATGCAACGAAAACAAAGCTTGATCTCTGAGGACCAAAAAATTACCCTTTTTAGAGCCGAAAACCAGTTTTTCCCGTGTCGAGTAGTCTGCCTTGATGTCAGTTTTATTAAGCTACCATTGACTGTAGTAAATGATATGACAATACTTCATGTCGATGTTTCGTTCTACAGGGAGCTTCTGGTGATTATACTGAGTGTTTATGATAGCATGTTCGTAAATTACGTTGATGGTCCTTTTTGAACTCACAGCTGTGCTATATATTTTGATGAGCACTTTTTTCTCTTTTTATCTATGCTGTGAACGTTGACAAGCTTTTAAGGATGTATGATCGTTAGACAAAATGGGCGATTCTGTCTTTTTTATTTTTACTTGAATTAGCTTTTCATAACTTTTTTTTTTCAAGTATATTTTTGGGGTTTAAATAATTGGTCTATAAAAAATGTCCCAGTCTATGTTAAAACTGGGATAAATGTTGCTCGCTCTATTAAGTATCAAATGTATTCTAAAATACCACTAATGTTCAAATTACACCTACAGCAGTTAATTAATCCCATGTGCGTCTCGCACATTATAACACCAATGCAAGAACTAAGTTTAGGTTCTTTTAAAAAGAACAACATTCACAACATCCGTATAATTTTCTCTATATATTTAGTCTGTGGAAGTTTAATGGGTACATATGTAAATTTCAAAGAAATTTTGTTCTCAAGTTAACCCTCGGGCAAAGCCATATGTAACGGACGTATAATTGGACGATAAAAGCACGTCTCACAATTACATAATTTAAATATGTGAATTTTTTAAATATTTATATAGAGTATAATTATCTCTAAAAGTATCACTAGTGAATATTTTTATTTTAGAAACAGAAATAGAGTTCATACTTACTTTAAAGGTGTAACGGACCCTTTAGGAAAAAAAATTGTGTCACTCTGAAAATAAATGGCAATTCGTCTGATGTTTACAAAGGAAAATAATGAAGATCTGTTTTTTTATGAATAAAGAAGATTCAAAGATATTAAAAATACATAGATTATCTAATTTGCGGACAGTTTGAGTTCTTAATACAGATTTCAAATTGTAACGGGCGTATCATGTAGTGTAACGGACGTATCATCTTCTGAAATACATACACTGTTTTATGATTACTTATTGTACAAAATATGTTACAGTAAATTGTTACCATAAATACAAGAAAATAATAATTGTAACGGACGTATCATATGCAGGATATAGAAAGTTTCCTCCTTCCAAAAGTTTAATATAAATAGTACTTTCATTTTTATTAGTTTTTTTTATAGTAAACTATAAATAAACATATTAGTACTGGATATTTAAAATATTCAGATATTATTTGTTCCTCAGTCAGAAATATGGTAATAAATACGATATGCCTAAACCAAAAGATATAGTAAATACTTTTATTCAACTTTAAATGACTTCTGCATTTATGCAAAGGTACAAAATTACTACTCGTTGACAAAGCCAGACAACTAACCTTTATTTTGATGTATAACACTTATTATTTTACCCATTTTAATATTTGGTCTTCTGGTTTACTTAAGTGTGGAAATGCCCCATCATAAAGATTCACAAGCATTTATTTGTTCTGCGCCATGTAGTTGCGGACTAATAGGTTTCAAGGGATAAATTCAGTTAAATTAATTTGTACCTCTTGCAACCAATATAATATCTAACGAGATTCTTTCAGCCAATATACACCCTACAATAACAGACTGGACTCTAGCAGATTTTATGCAAATTCAGTGCTCGCACATGACCTGATAAGGTTAAATACGATACGCGAAGTGGTAACGTCGTTAGTTCTGTGTGAAATTGTAACAATATGTCGAAACGAAAGGAACTTAGTGACTTTGAAAGAGGTATTATAGTTGGTGGTCACAAGTGGCAAGTCTACTCGTGCAATTGCGGTAGAATTATCACAGCCACAATGAACTCTTGGTGATGTCGTGAAGAAGTAGAAGACTACGGGAGTTGGGACACGAACTGCTCACGTTGGTCGTCCACGCAAACTGACCGAAAGGGATCGGCGTGTATTAAGCGTGAGGTTTGTAAGAACCGCAAGAAGCCACGCCTTATCACCAACAGTGAGTTTTTAAGAGGCAGAAGGGGCTACGGTGCACCCCAATACTTTGCGGAATAACTGCACGCCCTCAATATCCACGGATGTGTTGATGCACACAAACCAAACATCACCCCATCCAACAAAGCCGACAGACTCGCTTAGTGTTTGCAACGTCGCAACTGGACTGTGGACAACTGGAAAACTGTTTTACGCAGCGAAGAGTCACGCTACACGCTATTCCAGTCGGATGGGCGTGTTTGGGTTTGGCGAATGCCAGACGAACGTCTGTTATCCCAGTGTATCATTCCAACTGCCAAGTTCGGTGGTGGTGTAGTTGTTTAGAGGTGTTTTTCGTGGTATGGCTTGGGACCTTTGCATGTTGTTCGTGGTAAATTCAACGACGACGCCTACATGAACATTTTGGACAATCAGGTTATTTCTACGTTCTGGCAATTTAATTGAATGGACTAATGTTACTTCCAGGACGATTGCGCTCTGTGTCATGTTGCAGCCTCTGTTAAGCAGTGGTATCAAGATATAGATGCAAAACGTCTTTCCTGGAACTTCATAGAACCCCATAAAACATTTGTGGTACGAGTTAGAGTTTACGGACCAAGGAACCACGTCCGAAATCTACAGCTGATCTGGCGATATTCTTGCAGCAGGAACACACAAATGCCCATAGCTGTGTATCAAAACCTTGTAGAACGTTTGCCCAGAAGGGTTTCCTAGTGTAATTACAGCACGTGGGGGACCATCCCCCTATTAAAGCATGTATTATTTCCTTTATACCATCACATATTGCTGTCCGGTTCATTATTGTAGGGTAGTGTATGTTGTAATTTAGTCAATAAGCGTATGAGGGGTAAGAGCAAAAAATTACACTTATTGGAAACTCGTGATACTTAAAAGATTAAAATCCTCCTGGTGGTTTGTTTGACGAGGTATCTCGTCATATACAACAGACCGTGTTTAAAGGATGAGATAACGTGTCATTAATAGAAAACTGAACGGATCTTTATCTAGTCCTGATATAAACATCGCCAACACCTTGATGACGAGATTTATCTTTATTAACAAAATTGGACTGATCAGGATGAACGATATATCTTGTAAAAACAATTTGGACGGTGAGGACATATTTAATAATAACAAAAAATAAGTGTCCCATGTAAATTTGAAATTCTGAATGATTAATATAGCAGTTCAATACAATTTTAAAATTAACGATAAGAGTATTTGTTCTATTTTTATTGCCGGCTATATATATAACTAGCAAAATACCCGACCTTACTCGGTTTGAATTGGTTTACTCTAGATTGAAGAGATAATCAAAATATATACTGACTTACGTTTTTTGTAGAATAAAAATTAATTTTAACATCTTTCGCCATCTTTATATTTTCTACAACTTACTTTGGACACAAATCCTACACATGCATATCCATTCATGTAATACATTTCACATACATCACACAATTGCTGTATGACAAAGCTACAAAATGACGAAAGGTGATACTAAGGTTACTACTATAAAAGACGATTTATAGGAAGATTTGGAATTCCCTTTCTTAAGTTGTTTTCATGGTCAACTCAATTAATTAAAATTACGATTTACGGCGAGTGCTCTCGCACTCATAGTCAACAAAACAATATTTCTTTACTTGTGGCACTCTTGCCTCCGGTATGCGACATTGTGAAATTTTGCAATCTTCTCCTGTCATTATTACAACGAATTTTTTAATGTTGGAAAAAGTTCCAGTTTGGATTAATAAACATTATTATTCTTTCAATAACGGCATTATTCTTTAAATAACGGCATTATTCTTTCAATAACGGCATTATTCTTTAAATAACGGCATTATTCTTTCAATAATGGCATAACTACACTTAAAATTTACTGAACAATTATACTGACTTACCTAACATTTTTAAGTCTAATAATTTGTGGTGCTGTTGCGTGTGATGAGAAGGAAAACACATTTATTAAAATAATAAATATTTAAAACAGGAAACAGCGAATGAAAACAAAATAAAAGATGTCGCAAAAAATTGTTCTCAAGATATTAATTTGTGATTCAATTTCATCTCTTGATCTCGCACAGTTGCCACAACTTACAACTAAAAGTGTACAAAATTTAGAAATGTGAAATTAATTCAGAGCGAAAGAACCAGAAAAAATATCACTGCCCGCGCGATCTTGTTCATTCTCGTTTCGTTGAAAAATATCGTCTGTCCCAAATATTCGGAAATCGTTTTCATTGCGCAAAGAATAAAAATAAGACTCGAAAAAAATGAAGTATCAGAGATGAAATTCCATAAGAAAAAAATAATTTTTTGAAGAATAATTACTTTTTCAGCAGTACTGGTAAAGCAATCGAAGTAATCGTAATATTCAATAGACTTTCCAATTTTTCCAAAACTATCAAATTATGGTTGATTTAAGTATACTTACTCAGGTGTTTTAGCATGAAACTCAACTAAATATAACAATTAAGAAATGTTTAATATTGCATTCACTAAACTAATAGATAATGTATAAAATAAAATACAATGCAATCAAATATCTGGAATACAATTCATGTGATGTCTACACAAACACACAAACACAAAATCGAGCATAGAACAGAAAGACGGACAGACAGACTTTCGCAACCAATGCCACTCACTAAATAAAGATAAGTACTCACTGTATGCAAATTTTCATGAAAATATCTTAAACCGCGTGGACGTGTATAGGGCACAACATACAGACAGACAGACAGACAGACGGACAGACAGACAGACAGACAGACACCAAACGAGAAAAAGGCGGATTCGGCATCAGAAGTGTCCAAAACGGATAGAAAACTTGAAATGGGTCGAAAATATTGAATGTACAAACAAACACTCCATTCTTATTTATATAGATACACATTTTGAAATGCAAACAAATTTGTTCTGGTATTTAGGGGTCGTAACCGCTTTTACAACCTTGACTAAATTTGTCTAAACCAGATGCTGAAAATTTGGGATCACGCTTGTTAAAGCACGTTCTTACAAATTGAAGCAACTGAATTTTGTTACTTGAATTAATGCTCGCATTATAAATTTTATGTTAGCAAAGTAAATTTAACTAGCCGTGCTGCGCCGGCTAGCGCTCGGCGGTGTGTAATAGTGCTTTTTTTTTAACTTTTTTACGCACCGTAATCAAGCATGTTTTGATTTGTATATTTTATGCCGACCAACCGGTATAGTGGTTAAGGTGTTAGCCTCTAGATCGGAAGGTTCCTGGTTCGAATCCGGGTCCGGGCATGGATGTTTGTAATCGTATGGTGTAGAGGCGGCTGGTGCACCTTAAATCTGTCGTGGCCGAAAGTCCTCACGTTGGGTTGGCGTGGAAGTTTGGAGAGTGGGGTGCCAGCTCAGGTGTTGCTTCGTCATCTGACCGTGGTTCAAAATTACGAGGTGTTGTCCTCGGATCTTTCCCTTAAGGGACTGATCCCGGACCGTCGTCAATAGCCCGTTGTGTAGCTCTAGTACGACGTTAACTAAAAATTACCAATTACTGTATATTTTATTTATTTTTATGAAACAATTCTTCAAATCATTGCGAGCGTATTCAATCAAATATTTAAGGAAAGTTGGTCGAAATATACATATACCGCTACAAAATTATACATGTCTAGTGATATTTTGCAGGAAATAGACATATCATTAAAATCTAACTCCTAAATAATATTTCTACAATAGGTAATATACCAGAACACATAATGCAAACAAAAATAAAATTCCAATCCTTGAAAAAATGCAAAATTCCGAAGAAAAAAATACGTACGTATCTATTCAAACGTGTTGAATTTCGATTTCCTGAATATATTGTGAAATAGAATAATGCGACAAAAGACTTTTCAACGATATTGACAAAGACAATAATGATTTATTAACAAAAAAAATACATATTTATAATACTTGGGAATCCTCAAATATGTCCACAACATCTCGCAGTCAACTCAAATACCCAAACACGGAATTCTAAATCAAATTAAAAAAGCAAACATTAATTATGAAGTGGCCAGATACCGGGTAGCAAAATTACGTTTAAATTACTTTTACAACAAAGGAAGAAATAAGAAGTCAGTTCAAACATAAATTTTTACAATTTAATTCCTTACTTTGCATAGAAATTGACCTCGGCTGTTTAAAAACAGCAAGAATTCAAAATATCTGTTTTTTTTTATTTACGTTGATTGTTGCCATTCGACGATACACAAATAACGTCGATTTCGGGTCCACGTACGTTAGTGTTTTATATATATAGATTAAAGCCATTTAGTCTTCATTTCATCAGTTTGAAGACGATGCCTTATATTCTTTCAAAGAACTTCTAATTTCTGTTCTGTTTAAAATTGCTAATAACTGCGAGGCAATTAAGTATTAAATTCTTATTATTTTAGGAGAGATAGAAGTAAATGTAGTTTAATATAGAAGCAATAAGTAACGTAGTTTGGAAAAATAAACTGCTATTTAATACATTTTTGATAATTGAACTATTAAAATAATGTTAACAACTGCTAAAAATTCGATGATTTTAAATCAGTACGGAAAAGATTTTTGTAATGTACATATCGAGAAAACTCACATTCCCTTGCTGAACAACAGCTTCTGCTTTCGTATATTCTATATACGCACTCTTCCCCACTTACAGATTTAATTCCGTAAGACTGATGTATATATTTGTATGTACTGCAGCTAGTCATTTTCTATTAAGTAATCTTACATATGCGAGACACAAGAGGATTTTCGTTTGAATAAAAATGCATCGCATTCATGTAAGCCATAGTTTAACGAAATGTTTTTGCTTAACGTATAATTTTCAATGATACCTTTCTGTGCTCCTTTGGAAAGCTGTATCTTAACTAATAACAAATTGCAAGTTAAACTGTTCCTATAGTTTTCGAATTTATTTAAATGTTTATGTAGCTGAGCACTAAACTCATAACTGCGTGCCATAAAATTTAGGAACAGTTACATAGTGACTGAAGTCTTCATACCTATTTATGGCATTGTAACAAATGGGTAAATCGGAAGTGGGTACAAATACATACATGCCTACACTCGCTTTTTACGACTTATAGTATATAAACCGATCAGTTGTAACTTGAATTTCACTATACATAATTCATGAGAAAATGCAATACTCGAATGAGTATGTATTGTCAATTGAATAAGTGTTTGCTTAGCCCTCCAAGTGGTTACGATGATATATCTCATTCCAAAAAATGTGACACATTTTACAAATGAAAAGATATTTCTTCATGAAGATATTGCCAATTGTTGGTGATGACCAGATTACGGTTTGGTCAGTATTCTTCTCATGGCGAGGTAACTTGTCCATCAGTATCTGTTCAGTTTTGCTAATGCCACTAGATACCTCTCCATGATAAGCACCAGGAGGGTTTAAATGTTTTAAGCAATACATTTTTTAACATTTTATTTCCCCATGTTGCTCCAAAACGGCCCTATTTCATCTGCGACCATCATTTCCATCAAGACTCCTGCATGGTCCACTTTGAGAAACTAGTGCATGGGTGACCTGCTACTTTACCTTTGGCAACCAGATTTTAGGAAGGAAATTCGGTAAGATGCATTTTTTATACATATCTTTGTTAACAAGACAAGCAGTAAAAAATGAAATTTAGTTTAGTTTTAGTTTTTAGTTTAACCACAAATAGTATGTACCCGATCAGCTATTGGAGCTACAAGAAGATGAAGGATTGAAACAGGTAAAACGAAATGGTTGTTCTGCTATTTAGTTTTGGAAGCAGGTTCCGGAACAAAATATCCTAAAACCAAAGAGTGCACTGAGACTAATTTCAATTTTCGCAACTTCGTATTGTTGTAAGTCTGCATTTAGCATTTAAATTTGTTAAAAATAAAAATCGCTCTGTTCTAACTGATCCCCAATTAACTGAGCTTGTGCGAACAGACCTAACAAGTCATCAACCAAATTTTAGGCAGCTAACTGCTAAGAGGACAACATTTGTAAAGCATCGAGAAGCCAAATCTAATTTTAAGAAACTTTCTACACAAAATTTTTTGATAAAATCAACATTTTTCTTGAATTACATTTTTTATATTATGTTTTTGAAAAACTTTGTAACTTTTGTTTTTGAATAACTTTGTGACAAGACACAAAATAAAACAATTAAACTTTTCGACATTGATCAGTTTTAGTTAATTTATAACTTTGTAATAAGAAATTAAATAAATTAATTACTTTTGGACATTGATCAGTTTTAGTTAATTTATAACTTTGTAATACGAAATTAAATAAATTAATTACTTTTGGACATTGATCAGTTTTAGTTAATTTATAACTTTGTAATAGGAAATTAAATAAATTAATTACTTTTGGACATTGATCAGTTTTAGTTGTCCTGTTTCATACAAACACTGCTGTTAGTAAAAAATGCAACACCATGAAGGAATCGTAAGAATGAAATGAAATTTGCGGCAAATGTCAATTATAGGATGCTATGCAAAGTAATAAAGTATCAGAGTCACCACGCATTCGTGGTGTGAGCAGCGCCCTCTGAACTGATGCTAAAAGCGTATAAATAGAGGGCTGTAACGGAACGTTGAAAATAGTGCATGGTTATTTTTTAGTTGCGAATGTTTAGTGAGACCTAAGTATTCCTTCACGACGAAATAGGTTTAAATTTCAACAACTTACGGAGTTTGAACGGGGGAGAATCAACGGCCTTGCCTTCGTGAAGGAGGATTTTCGAATCGCGCAATAGCAGCTCATTTTCATCGGAATATGGAAGCAGTGGACCGTCGAGCACCAGACAACTCGAAAAACTGGGAGTGGACGACGGAAGGTGACCTCAGCGCGCGTTGCAAGACACCTGGTCCAAATGGCGGTGAATGACCGTACAGCTTCCTCCAGGCAGTTGGCAGCACTTTGGTCTACTGCTACAGGTGTACTAATGTCGGCTTCGTCATTTCGACGACGTCTGCTGCGCCGTGGTCTGCGTGCAAGGTTTCCTTTATACAGGATCCCCCTCACTCCAAAACATCGACGGCTGCGTCTGCAATGGGCTCATGAGCACAGAGCCTGGAAGTCTGATTGGAAACACGTTGTCTTTCTGACGAACACCTGTTTTAATTTGTGGAACCATGATGGCCGCATTCGTGTAGACGCTATGTAGGTGAACGCTACCTTCCATAGTGCGTTATCGAACGTCATAGTGGTCGAACACCCAGAATTATAGTCTGGGGTGCGATTTCGTATCATGGACGATCTCAGCTGCTACGAAATGAGTGTAATCTGAATAGCAACAGGAGCGTCCGTGAAATGCTAGACCCCGAAGTCGTTCCCTTCCTTCAAGGCATCCCTGGAGCTATCTTTCAACATGATAATGCACGCCCACATGTTGCAAGGAATGTACGATACTTCTTTTCAAACCCAAACATGCAATTTCTTCTTGGTCTGCTTTTTCGATGAATATGTCGCCTATTGAGCATGTGTGGGATTTGGGTGGTAGGCGTATCTCTCGTGATCCGAGTCCTACAGCTTCAAAAGACGAACTTTTGTTGCTCATACAAACAATAAGGAATTCACTTCCACAAGCCGACATTCAACATATTTTTCACTCCATGCCACGTCATATAGCAGCACTTTTTGCAGCGCTTGGTGGCTACACCAAATTCTAATTTCGGACACTTATAATTTTTTTTTTTTTTGCTTTGAAAATTTATTGATTTATTTGTACTAATACAAGCCGTTTGTGTATTAAATTTCATTTAATTCTGATGACTCCTTCATGGTGTTGCATTTTTTACAAACAGCAGTATACATTTTATTTGCATAAGAGCCGCACCACTAGCCTGAGAGAGCCACGCTATGGGCACCCCTGCTATAGTGTAAAAATTTGTCTAGATCGTATATAGCTTGATACAAATATGTCGCCTTATTGATTAGCTAAGGAATATTTGAAAAAGTCGTGTGAGTGAAGCAATGTTAAAAAAAAAAAAACGGAAAACGAATTTAAATTTTAAGGCGACTAAAATTTATTGGCACATTAATTTCCTTACATTTGATTATGATTAATAGATAGCAAACTTCTAAAAGGGTTTCACTTCAACGTAAATCGGAACTTAATGTTTTGCAAGCACTGCGGGTTTTATTTTAAACTAGCCACTACGTGGCCAGCACGACGTTGCCCGAGACAGTTCTTTTCGTGGGGTCAGGAGTGACCACTGCTGGTGATTGCTACGAATTCGTAGCCTATTGGATAACAGCCATAATGGCGTTGCCAGTGGTGTTGGGACCAAACGCAAACCAAATGGAAATAAGTTGCCTATTGGAATGAATTTTTTACGAATTCCAATTTGGTTTCCTTCACAAACCAAATAATATATATCATGAACTATAGTTTGGTTCTCAAATTGGATAACAGCCATAACTGCCCATGGTGTAGGTTTGCTTCGCAAACCAATTAAGAATTCGGCGTAACGTTACAATCTCTTGCGAAAATAGAAATATTTAACTGAAAAATTATTCATAAAAAGAAAATCAAACGTATAAGTCACTTGCCTGATGTCAATTTTCCGCAGATTTCAAATCCGTTGAAATTTAACGATTCCGATTTTACGAAAAAGAACTAAACAATGCTATTAAAAATGTGTTTTAATTTTTTGCTCTCCTTCTATAAAATTAAAGAGGGCAGGAAATGTAATCTGTTTTTTTTTTTAACTCGAAGGGGAAGAAATGCAATCTGTTTATTTTTCGAAAGCGACAGTTGACGTAACGTCGCAATCTCTTGAAAAATATAAGATATAATCAATTTAAAAATTATTTATTTAAAGAAAATCACATTTTTAGGTATCGATCTAATGTGAAATTTTCCGTAGATTTCAAATCCGTTGAAATTTTTACTCTATCTTTAACGGTCTAGGAGATAGAAAAAAGAGCTAAGTAACACCAGTTGAAAGATTATTTGCTTTTTATCGTATGCCAGAAAATCATTTCTCCACGCAAAATTAAAACGGAAACGAAAAAGTTAATTAAAGAATATCTGATCTTCTATGCTGTTGCATGCAATAATGATTAAATTTCATAAAATTAGTTTTAAAATGTTCTTGATTGTATTTTAAAATTCGCCGCTACCCAAAAATTGCTCAAAATTCGGACTATACCTGTGTACCAAATCGCATTGTTGTAAGTGCCATAGAATCATCTGGACTTTGCGTGCAAGAAACATGAAAAACATACAAACACTTCCTTTTTTAGACATATTAGACACGAACCAGTCGTTATATCTTTTATCTGAAACTTTATCATACTTTAAGCTACTACTAAAAAACACACTATTGAACAAACACATATCCTCCCACACAGAAAAAACAAAAATGACGTATCCACATATTTATTCAACTTTAACGCAATGCAGAACACCATTATTTGATGAATATAGGTTAGCCTTTCAAATATTCTAGAGAAATCTTAAGACACCGGAACTCACATTTGATATTAAAAGTCTTTAAGCATCACCCGTGTACTGACAGTTTATCCATTGAATATGCATGAGTGTAATGCATGAAGTATGTACTTGAATATTATTAATGAATTTTAGGGTGCTGTCATTATCTTTAATTTACATAAGAAGGGCATTTTTTAAACATTCCTTCACGTATAATTAACTGTTTTCTTTGAAGGAATAAATTCATATTTATTTCGTCGCTTTCCAATCAGTTTCCAAACTCATAAGAAGTGCTACAGTTCATATACATTTTTACGCTGCATGATAGATCCATAATATTATAAAAGGAAGTGTTTGTTTGTTTGTTTCTTGCACGCAAAGTCCTGACAAATCTATGGCACTTGGAGTTATGAGATTTGGCACACAGGTAGTCCAAATATTTTTGCAATTTAGGGTCGCAGCGAATTTTTAAAATCAATCTAGAACATTTTTAAATGAATTCAATGAAATTCAATTGTTAGTGTTTTCTTTGGAATTGCAACAGCATAAAAGATCATATTCTAAATTTATTTTTTTCGTTTCCGTTATCCTTTGGCGCAGAGTACTGATTTTCCAACAGACGATAAAGAAACAAAATTTGTACTTTAGTTATGTAGTTCTTTTTTTTTCTATCTACTAGACCGTTAAGACAGAGTAAAAATTTCAGCGGATTTGAATAAGACGAAAATTTTACATTAGATACCTAAAAATATAATTTTCTTTAATTAAATAAAATTTTTAAATTGAATACATTTTATATATTAGCAAGAGAAAATGTGTCGTCACGCCTACGCTCGTGTTCCAAAAATAAACAAATTACATTTCCCGCCCTCTTACGATTTCAGCGAAAGAAAGCATAGAACGTAACAAACATTTTGGCTGGCATTATTTAGTTTGTTTTTGTAAAATCGGGATCGTTAATGATGAATTGAAAATTTCATGGGATTTGAAATGTGCAGGAAATTTGACACCAGATAGATAGCAAGCAAACCAACACCACGGGCAACTTCGTTATGGCTGTTATTCAATTTGCCAAACAAACCATTGTTCACGATATTGATAGTTTGGTTTGCGAACCAAACCAAATTGGAATTCGCAGGAAATTCATTCCAATAGGCTAAGAATTTCCATTTCGTTTGCGAAATTTATATATTATGAATTAATTATGATATTATGATGAATTAATTATGATATTATGATGAATTAATTATGATATTATGATGAATTAATTATGATATTATAAATTATGAATACTATGAACTATGGTTTGCTTTGAAAACCAACACCACGGGCAATGCCGGGATCGCCTCGTCATTGTCAAATGTTGTTAAATTTGATAATACTATCATAGCGTTGCCCGTGGTGTTGGTTTGCGAAGCATACCATAGCTCATAATATTCATAATTTGACTTACTTCGCATACCAAATTGGAATTAGCAGGGAATTCATTCCAATAGGCTACGAATTACGTAACAAATCAACATCACGGGCAAGTCATTATGGCTGTTATCCAATAGGCTACGAATTCGTATGGGAATTAGTAGCAATCAATAGAAATTATCGAGAAGTGGTCACACCTGACCCCACGAAAAGAACTGTCACGGGCAACTCCGTGCTGGCCAAGCAGTGGCTAGTATTAAATAAATGAAAATTGCACTGCAATAATATAGTTTAAATAAATACTAATTGAATGGAAGTTGTTAAATTGATAGTTATGGTAAGCTCCAGAACCTAACGACAGTTATGTTTCCGATCCGAGGACAGCACCCCGTAATTTTAAACCATGATCAATCCCCTTGAATTTGTTGTTCGGACACATTATAAAACTGTATTATGTGCTAATTATTCCATCATTATTCGCTTTCTATGTGGGACGAAGTGTTTTAATTTTTAAAATTTTACTCTATTAGTGGGCACATCCTCTGCTCGCTTACGCTCGCCAACCCCCTTGGATTGCTACGCAATCCCATTTGGTTTGCTTTGCAAACCAACACTCCTTTGACAGATCGCATTAGGTTTGCTTCGCAAACCAACATTCCTTTCGCAGAGTGAATCTCCTGAACAGCGAAACTATCTTAATAATTCGTATGATCCTGATTTGACTTTCCGGTCGTCCATGACGTCACAGCGAGGGCTTCGCCCCCTGTTCGCTTACGCTCGTCGACCCCCGGGGATTGCTACATAATCCCGTTCTTTTGCTTCCCAAACCAATACTCCTTTCGCAAGTGATTTTTTTTTTACTTTAACACTTATTACACCCAAAACTAATAGTCGCATCAGTAAAAAACCTTCTTCTTTGTTCCCTGTACAATTTTAAGTAAACCGTGTTAATCTCCTAACTTTACGATATGTACTTCGTATTTTCACCGTAAACCGTCTGAGAACAGAGTGAAAAAAGAGCCAAATAAAAAGAAATCGTTTTTATGGCAATTGTTGCTACGATAGATTTGATATCTGGCAAACCCGAAACTCAAAAATACAACCCCCACCTGATTGTGGAACCTTCTCCGCGGACTGAAAAATTCGCAATTTGTGTGACCAACTTTTGATTGCATCGAATTTATTTATGAACCAATTTTTAAAATAATTGCACCGTAAGAAAGAGTAGTACATTCTGAGATATACTGCGATATTTTCAAAATTAAGAACTAATAGTAATACTATATAAATATGACAGTTTTAGTTTTGTTTCGGAAATGACGATCTGAAAGTTCTGAAAATTGTATGACCAACTTTTAATTGCATCGATTTTATTTATTAACCAATTTAAAATAATATTTGTACCACAAGAAAGAGTGTAATGTAATGTATTAAATGATGTTCTCAAATTTAAAAAATAGTAGAATTAATCTGAGGATATGACAGTTTTAACAAAAAGTAGGGAAAATATCCAAAGATTACGAATTTTGAATCACCAACTTTTGATCGCATCGAATTTATTTATAAATCAATTTCAAAAATAATTATACCGTAAGAAAGAGTATATACTGCGATATTTTAAAAATTAAAAAGTAATAGTAATAAGATATAAATACTACAGTTTAAAAAAAATTGACGAAAATAACGAAATGAAAATACCGAATTTCAAAAAAATAATATCAAGAACTTGAAATTTCTAAAAAAACTCGACGAGCTGCAAAAACGTACGTTGAGAGGTACTCATTAAAAAACACTCACGGCTGAAGACTGAAAATTTGTATGTGTTTTGCTCACTCACGGAAGAAATTTCGCTTTTTCAATTTTTATTAAACCCTAAACTAATAGCCGCATAGGAAAAAAATCGTAATTATTGTCCAGGGAATACGAAGAAGAACAAACCATGTTCATTTCGTTTTTTTCGGATCAGTACTTTCTCGGGAAACCGTCTAAGAATCGAGCTAAACAACACAGTTTTCAATCCTGCGGCGGCGGCGGTAACTTCTTTTAATATAGAGAGATATTGTACTATGAGAGTGTCCTATAATCTATAAGAATTTTTAAAATTCAAAAAATCGGAAAACCGGGGAAATGTTGTGTGTGTTAGAAGTATCAAGAAGAGTTTATTTTCCTTTTTGGAGGTTAAAACACAGGATTAGTCCAAAGCGTCATCGATAGATGGCACTGTACTAAATACACTATATAACAAAAAAATCGACGCACCAAGAAGGAGTCATCCGATTGCTTTGAAATTTCGTATGCAAAAATGTTTTGACCAAATATGCAAATGATTAACATGTGGTGTCCAATGAATGAATAGTGCGATCTCCAGCGCATCGGAACTGCGCATTCAGCAGATGTATATAAGGAGTTGTTCTTGAACTGTTGTTAAAAATATCTGCTGCTTTGCGATTTAGGATACCTTTCAACGACTGAAAAAATGCCTCGCCGCAGGATTCGAGCTCATTACGAGCAACTTTCAGAGTTTGAAAGAGGTCGTATCATTGGATTGAAAGAGGCAGGTTGGGCAAATTGGAGAATCGCTCGTCATGTGAGTCGAAGCGATGCGGCTGTCACAACGCCTTATTCATCGCTATCAACCATCAATCGTGCGACCCACACACGAGTGTCCACCATGACCATTCGCAGACGGCTGAGAGACCGAAATCTACGCTCGTACCGACCGTTACGTCACCTTCCACTCACGTCTGCACACTGTCGAGCCAGATTACAGTGGTACTTGGCTCGATCAGGCTAGAATGATGCTGACTGGGGACGTATGGTCTTTAGCGACGAATCCAGCTTCCAACTGTGTCCTGACGATCATCGAAGACGTTTCTGGAGACGCCCATGGCGGCGTGCCGATCCTGCTTTCATTATTGTACGCCACACGGCTCTCAACAAGGAATTATGGTCTGTCGTGCCATTTCCCTTGATAGCCGGACCCCTTTGGTCGTCATTAGAGGTGCACTTACTACACAGCGGTACGTTGATGACATTCTGAGACAAGTTTTGCTACCGTTCCTTTCGCAGTACACTGGACTTATTTTTCAGCAAGACAATGCCAGACCACATACGGCACGTGTTGCTATGAACTGTCTTCAAGCTTGTCAAACACTTCCTTGGTCAGCCAGATCACCAGATCTCTCTCCCATCGAGCATGTCCGGTATATGATGGGAAGGCGAATGCATCCGGTAGGGAATATTGATGACGTACTCCGACAATTGGAGCAAATTTGGCAAGAAATACCGCAGGAGACCGAGCTTTATCGGTCTATGCCACGCCGCGTGGCAGTTTGTATCCAGGCAAGAGACGGGTCAACACCTTATTGAGCTCGTTACTGTAACTCTGAAATAAATCATTCAATTGTTCTGAAATTTTAATAATTTTCTATTGTGTACATTATTTTCCTATCCACCAATATTTGTCTCCATCGGACAACTCCTTCTTGGTGCGTCGATTTTTTTGTTATAGAGTGTATTTCACATATTATGGTATTTGTATGTAATTTAAATGGATTTTACTGATTGTTTTTTTCTAAGCTACCACAAAAAAAAATACCCCTCCTTGATAATTCTTTTCGTACGTATCGCATTTTGAAATCTTACCGATTTGTAAGATTGTTTCAAGCGTCTATGGTCTTTTTCGACACTTTGTACTATATTTCTCATAGTAAAAATTCAAGTATTGTTTTCTTCACAAGCACCTGGGATACAAGAAAAGTAGTTTCGTAAAGTGTCCTAGTTACAAAACTGTATTTTAATATACGTGTTTTTTTTTTGTTTTTTTGACGTTACATTGACGTTGACGTTTTTTTGACGTTTTTGACAACTACGGATTTTTTAGACACTCTCAACGCACCAAATAAAAAACGTCAAGCATTGCAATCTTTATAGCATCATCAAATATTTGAAGTATAGCTCTAAATTGTCCGAACTCAGAAATGCATTTTAATAGACACTTTTTTCTGATTTTTATAATTTTGTAAACGTCTACGGATTTTTTAAATATTCTGTACTCGTAAAAAGTTCTTGAAAAATTCGAGGTTTATTTTCGTGTGGTGTAATCACGCAAATAGTTTTATTAAAAACCATAGCTTCAAAAAGTATTCCAACTACAATGGAATCATTTATGTGACTGCAAATCAAATAAAACATTTTCAGCTATCTGAATGTTGATAAAACCTGAAAAGGTCTGAAATGAAAAAAATTTCAAAGCAATCTTAAAACACTGAGTATATGAATAAAATATCTGCTATTTTTGCTATTAACCAGATTTATTTAAAATTCTGTTTTATATTTTACCATACAACATTCATGTATTCGAAAATAAAATCTGTCATCTGAGAGAGAGTTTCGGTAATATAATTAACCAAACCACCGGTAGATGAGGATTTAATTTTGATTATCCAATACGAAATACATCCATGAAGCTCTCGTTTCACTACAATAGCCATCTAAATTTAGGTGCCGTCAGCTTCGAGCTTATTAACTGATAGAAACTCATGAACTGATTTTTTAAAGGATATACTAATTGCTTATTTTTATGGAAATATATAGCTGAATTTTAAACTGTTTAAAAGAAATTAATCGTTAATATTTAAACTGCTGCACATTAAAATATTATTTTTGTCAGTTAATGAGTTTCTACACTAAGCCGATGATATAGTCCGCTTAGAGCAGAAACCCATTGACTGACATTTTCTCGGAGAAACTAAATAATTATCTTGAGGATGATGAAAAATACATAATTATATAGAAATAAACTCAAAAAATATTGAGGGCATTATCAAAGTGTTTATTCTCGATAAGTTTTTACCTGGAAAAAGCAATAGCTTATCAATTAAATAGCCCCTGCTCAGTAAAAAATTATTTTCATCAGTTAATGAGTTTTTGCTCTAAACCGACAATGCAGAAAAGTTTTACAAAATTTGTCAAGCGATAGTACTTTATTTTTTACTAAAATTATTTCACTATTCGATAATTTTTATATTAAAACATTTCTGAATTAAATTGGTTGACTTAACTTTCCGGAATGTTTAATTTCTGCCAAATATAGAGCAATGAAGTATTTATTTTATCCCACGAAAAATATACATGTTTACTACATGATTCCAAAGCATATATTTAGACACAGAAATAATAAAATAGAAACAAGGAAATAAAGATACGGAACAAAAATATTCCAATATTTATATTTTGTTAAATTGTCTACGCATTACTCTGTGTGTTCCTGGAATTGGATAAGAGTTCTTTTTCCTTGTGAACACCCAACACAAATCATGAAACTCGAAAATAATTGCCAAGGACAAACAGCTCGTCTTTCAAATTCTCAAAAAGCAGGCTTAAAACGAGTTCGGTTGCGCGAAACACTTACACCCCATCTGAATAAAAACAGAACCCCAATCCTCAACAAATTACCTCCTCCACTCAGTAAACAGAAAAACCATTACGTGTCGCAAATTACCCCGCACATTGCTGCGCTGTCAATTCGCCAATAATTGCAGGTCGTCAACGAACTGCAAAGTTCTTCAGCGTTCTCATTAAGGGCAGGAATGATTAATGTCATGGGCCGGAGATATGTATTGATCCACGTGATACGGAAATCGCACCACACATAGGGAAAGCATCCATCATTCCCCTGACGTCGAGGGTGCGAAAGACTCGTCATTTATGGATGATGTCTGATGTTTCTGGAGATGGCTTAATCCGGAATCGCGATTGGATTATGGTTAGGGCTTACTACCATAATTGTGTATTAACTCGTGGTTTAGTTTGTAGCCGTTTTTTGCTACACGAGAGTTAACTACACTGAATATCTAACGAAACCTTCCTAATGGTTTCTTGATGAAATACCTCGTCAATAATACCTAAGAGACAATATTTTAATGGACGAGATATTTCGTCATTAGAATAAAATTGACCAGATCATGATGGACGAGATATCTCGTCTTTAGAAGAAAAGTGGCTCGATCTTGATGTCGTCATCATCAAAAAATACATTAAAGTCATTAATTCGATTAATATTCATAAAAATAAATTTTCTATGTTAAAATAATCAAAATGTGCGCACAGTTGAATAACTTGACATAAAAGTAGGTAAACAGAGAACTCGTTATCTCTTACCCTCCTAGTGGTAGTGTCGACGAGGTATCTCATCTAGAGAAACTGACCAGATTTTGATGGACAAGATCTTTCATCAGTAGAAGAAATCTCACCAGATCGTGATCTCGTCATTACCAACAAATTGGACACAAAGTCATTAAATTCATTAGTCTTCATTTTAAGACATTTGTTCTATGATCACAATTAAAAAGCCCAGAATTGGGTGAACTTCACATAAAGTAGACAAAGAACGTATAAAACAGATAATTATTTTTGTCTTTAACTCTCCTTGTTGTTGCCTCTACGAGATATCTCGTCCTTTACAACGCTCACCAAATTTTGATGGACGTTATATTTCGTCTTTAGAAGAAAACTAACCAGATCGTGATCACGTCATCTGCAAATTGGCAATACCTTGTTGGCGATACAGTTCGCCAACATCAAAATTAGTCAGATCTTGATGGACAACATCACGTCGAAACCATTATGAAAGTAATAATTTATTCCAAACCGCTCAAACCTATATGTTTGGATCGAGATTCAATCCGGCAGATAGTATAAACTTATGGGGGAAAACTTAGTGTTTCTGAAATTGGCAAAATCTTATCAATTATGTGCAGTGTCTGATGCGTCATTACACAACTAGCATAAAAGGTTGTTTTTCCATCGCTTAAAGTAGAAACAGTTTTGTACTCGTTAGAGGGGTCGTGGCTCAATGAGTATGCCCACTGCAATAGCAACCTTCCATTTGTAGGTGATGCAGGTTCGATTCATGTCAGGTGCATTCCTCCCTTAGTGTATTTCTGTCTCCTCTGTCAGTAAAAAATTTCATTATGTGTATTTCTATTACTTGAAATTGTGTGTCCTGTGTCTGGTGCTGCATGGCAAAATATGGCTCTTGAGCCACAAAACCACAACAAACAATCCATGCATGTCGGGGGAATATATACCAACTAACAATTACTTATTTATCATACATTTTATGTCATGCGCTGCAAACACATCGCTTTGACGGCAAACACCACCACTGAAGACAGCAAATATATAGTTTATATTTCTACTATAATGCCAAACAATTTGCCCTCCAAATGGTTTCGACGGGCTATCTCATCCATCAAGATTTGTCCAAAATTCTTTTGGCGAGGAATCGCGTCATCAAGATATTGCCGATTTTCTTTAGACTATACCACTATTTGGTCTGTTTTCGTTTAAGGACGTAAGATGACGAGGCCTTGATGGACGATATATCTCGTCCATTAAGATGTTATTTTTCTAATGATGAGATACCTCGTCAAGACAACCTGAAGGAGGTTAAGATACCAGCGTTTACAAACGATTCCCCTTTGTTCACTAATTGAGTTTCGTTGCTCAGTCATTGAGATTTTGACCTCATTTATGATCTCTATGATGCAAATCGATCTATGATGCTAACCGACTTATGATACAAATAGATCTATGACCTGTTTTAGGAGATTAGGGATGACGAGACTGATATTTCTTTAGTTATCATAATCAAAAATGTCTATTAGATTATGGTTTGGGTTTACTACCATAATTTTGCATATACTTGTGTTTTGGTTTGTCTCAATGCTGCCAGTTTTTACTACACAGGGGTTAACTAGACCGGCTTAACACTTTATTTACTGAATTTCTTTAAAAGTTTTTTAAATTTGTACTAATTTTTTAGTTCTTAATTTAAGTGCAAGTAAACACCCTATAGCACAATTTTCATTATAAGTCATCACCAAGATCATTAATTACATGGAAAATAATTTGGGACTTCGAAGTCCTAACAGGACTTTATTGAAGCACTATTTTTGTAATAAAAATATTATATTATTTGGTAATATTTGAAATTTTAATGGAAATTTGAACGATACAAAAAGTTAAACAATAGTTTTAACAAATAATTATGTGCAGATAAAAAATTTTAAAACAGAGAAAAAATAGTCAATATTTATTACATTATCTTATATTCAGCTATCGTTACTATTTCTTATAGTATTAAAATATTTTTTTTTCTCATTTACACACAGGCATATGTCATATTCTGTACACTTTGAATGCGGTATTGACTCAATTTTCCAAGAAGCACACATTCCACAAATTTCTCGTGATGTGACAAATGTTTGCCAGTTCAAGACATTCGTTTGCAGTGGTACTCAATGTTCTGGAAACGAATGTCTTTATGCACATATGCAGATTTCCTTCTTTTAGAAGAACGAACTTCATAAAAGTGGACTTCATAAAGTCCTAATGGTCAAAGCGTCTAAATTAATACAAAACCATGAGAAAACTGACGGTATTATAGGCCCCGTTCACATAAGGCGTTTCAACGTCCGTATGGTGAGGCTAGCATGGTCCCGCCGTTAAATTATGTTTATTTATTCCTCAAATTGAAGTATCTATCTTTGCGACCTTGAAGAGCCGGGATCCTGGTAGACTCGCCAACGAGTGTTTTACACACGTCTTGTGAACGGAGCCTAAAAGTTCCGTCAGTAAATAAAGGGTTAAAGTTTATTTCGAGCTATAAGTAAAATCAATAACTAGACTGATAATTGACAACACAAAGAAAATGTGATTTCCAGTGTAAAACAAACCAGATGGAAAGTTAAGATTTAACTTACGCTACCCAGATGGGGAGTCTCACAATACGTGTAGAAAAGGTCACACTAAATTGCTGTTTACTTCCGTTTTGGCGACGTTTTGCGTTCAATAAAAATTGGTGTTGGCAAATATATATAAATGCTAAAAAAGGATTAATAAATAATCCAACTGAACTTCATGATCCAAGTGAACAAGATAACTTCACGTTCAGAATAAGTACACGAATCTTTGTGAAGTTTACATAAAATCCCTCAGAAACGTAAGTGGGAAAATTCAGAGTTTCTCAAATTGGTGTTTGATTTTGTAGAGTGCCCGAGACATGATGAAATAACTTATGTCTAGTCTATTCAATAAGAACGAAAAGTATTTTAATAAATCAATAACCTCCTTTTAATTTACATACGTGGAAGGAGAATTTTTATTGATGGTATGACGATAAGCCAGAAGTGTAGAAAGTGCTAAATCCAAATAATGGCAATAGGGGGAAACTATTTAAGTATCAAAATTTTCCAATTATCTCATGTCCAAGCCTTAAATGTCTTCAGAGAGGACGAGTTAAACTTTACATCTTTAACGAGTATGAAATGCTTAAGCGGAATAATTCCACTAGTTGCTTAATTAGCGGAAAACATCTCCCCTGTTTGCCAACGACGCGTTCCTAATTCTACAGGGAGCAGCTGATGTTGAATTCTCAATTAACATGGATTAATTAATGCACCATCATAGCGAGGAGGCTTCTTTTCTCGATTTCGCGAAATGAAAAGGGCATTGTTGATACAGAACGGAGTGCCTGTCGATGGTGGGTCTTGCAGAAAGAGAATGGTCTTTCCATCCAAATCGGCACTTGAAAGATAGAAATATTTAGTGTGTGGAAAGAAAGAAAATTTAAATATAAGCAATGCGCTTGACTTCTGAATAAGTTTGATTATTAAATCCAGCTAAGAGGAATTTGCTCTGAATAATTTTGTATTCAAGTAGCACTTAAATGGATAAGTATCTACTACAATCTTGAGGATTGGATTAATATTTAAAAAGTATTCGAATGCTTGTTCAGTCAAACATAAACTGTTAAGAATTTGGTTCTGTAATATTGACGAAGTATATTGTGGTGTTCGTTGGTGTGCAATTAATACAACATAAATTAGAACACAATAATTTATTCCACAAGACGAAAAGAGACACAAGACGAACACAACTGAAAGGGAAAAGTTAAGAAGTAAGAATATTGATACGCGCTCCGTTCGCAATGCTTCGCGCATGCGCATTACAAACTTGCGCCGAGAGAGAAAGAGAGCGATATTACGCGAATCGTCTGCTTCTGACAAGAACAACGAATTTCAATTCGTACTCTCCACAGAGTATCCCCCAGTGAAAGAGGGATACCGAGGAACTATATACAGTCATAATAGAGGATTATATACATTGAAAATATAAAAAACACAAATTTAAGAAAAATACGCACATTTTCGTAACAATAGAATGTGTTTAAAAAAATTGAAAATGAATAAGTAAACACAAATATACAATGATAATCGTTAATATGTACAAATATAACATTAAATATATTCAATAAGCCTTTTGGGGAAATGTACGGTTCTTCCACTTCTTGTTGTGAGAGGTTGAACAGATTCCCTGGACTATGTAGATTTAGAAGGCAAAGATAAGTTACTGTTGCTATCGTCACGCAGAATATGAGCAGGTTTTACTCTGTCTAACGTGACAGAAATTGTTTTGCCATTCACAATAATCCGACAGTTCTTTTCCGAACGATCAAGAACAGGATGTGGTCCAGTATAAGGCTGAGACAATGGAGGTTTGTGACAGTCCACACGTAAAAACACATGAGAACATGTTTCCAATGAGGGATCAACATAGATTGAATCCTTGCAATGTTTTGATGTTGCAATTGGATTTAAAGTTTGCATCAAGGTGCGAAGTTGATCTACGTATGATGGATCTATTAAATTGGAAAGGCTGGGGATTCAGGGAAAAACATTAATATGGATAAAGAATTGGTTATTGGGTAGAAAGCAGAGAGTGCAGGTAAAAGGAAATTATTCACAGTGGACAGAAGTTATAAGTGGGGTGCCTCAGGGATCAGTTTTGGGACCAATTTTATTTATAATTTTCATAGATGATATAGGTCAGGGGATCAAGAATAGAATCAGTATATTTGCAGATGACTTAAAAATATGGGGGACAGTGGATACCAAGTTACAGATAGAAAATTTACAAGGGGATTTTGATAAGATATCCGAATGGGCTGTAAAATGGGGTATGTCATTTAATGTAGGGAAATGTCAAGTTCTGCATATGGGTTACAGGAATAGTGGAGCCGAGTACTGTCTGCAGGGAGTAAAGGTAAAGGAGGGAGAAACAGTCAAGGATCTTGGGGTGATAATTCACAGGGATTTTAAAATGGGTCACCAATGTTCAGCTGCGGGTAAAAAGGCTAATAGGTTATTGGGGTATATTAAAAAGACTGTAACTTCAAGGGATAAGAATATAATCTTGCCATTATATAAGGGTTTAGTAAGACCACATCTAGAATATGCTGTACAATTCTGGGCTCCATATATGAGAAAGGACATAGAATCAATTGAAAGGGTTCAGCACAGAGCTACAAAAATAATAAAGGGGCTAGCAAATTTCGACTATAATGAACGTTTAAGTAAGCTAAACATGTATACACTGGAAAGAAGAAGAAGGAGGGGGGATTTGATTCAGCTTTTCAAGTTTGTAAAACAAGGGGACACAGAGGGCTTAAATTTCAATAGGGATAACAGAACAAGGGGCCATGGGTATAAATTGAATAAGACACATTTTAATCGGGATTTAAGGAAAAACTACTACTTTAATAGGGTAATAGACAGTTGGAACGCGTTGCCAGAAAATATAGTTAATTCAAAGGGAGTGTACGAATTTAAGACACAATTGGATAGTCAGTGGGAATTGGAGAATTCATAAACAAAGGACCAGCCTTGTTGGGCTTGAGCCTGTAGCTGGTCGTCAATATTTGTATTTGTATTTGTATTTGAAAGGCTGTTGCAGAAACTTGTTCACTTAATAAAATGTCAGATGGTAAACGAAGTGTTGTTCCATATACAAGTTCTGCACACGTAGCGTTAATATCGTTCTTTAATGCAGATCGCAATCCTAGCAAAACAATTGGTAGTACCTCGGTCCATTTTGTATGCTCATGGCATTTAAGAGCACTTTTGAGGTGACGATGAAAACGTTCTATTAACCCATTAGATTGGGGTCTATACGCTGCAGAATGGATGTGGTTGGTTCCAAGCACTTTAGTTAGCTGTCTAAAGAGATTTGATTCGAAACTTCTGCCCTGATCTGTTGTTATTGTTGTAGGACAGCCGAATCTGGAAATCCAACCACTTAATAGTGCTCGACAAACTGTTTCGGCAGTCATGTCAGTAGTCGGGATTACTTCAGGCCAGCGAGTGAAACGATCAGTTATCGTGAGGCAATAACGTTGGCCGTCTGATGATGGCAGTGGTCCAATAAAATCCAGATGTATATGGGAAAATCGAGCATCTGGTAGATTGAATGTACCAAGTGGAGTCTTGGTGTGGCGATGGAATTTAGAACGTTGGCAAGGATTACAACATTGTACCTGCTCTTTAATCCATTTGTTCATTGCTGGCCAAACATATCGAGAAGTTATCAACTTATTTGTAGCGAAGATTCCTGGATGGGAAAGTCCATGAAGTTGGTTAAATATGATTTTTCTATATGATTGTGGGACAAATGGTCGAGGTTGTCCGGTGGACATGTCGCACAACAGTTCCAAATTAGCGATTGGAAAATAAGTCTTTTCCAAAATTAGTGAAGTGTCGTTTTTGGTTAGAATCGCCTTTAACTCTGAATCATTCGCTTGGGCTGAAGCAAATTCTTGAAAATTTAATGGAGAAGAGATAGTGTCAATTTCTATGCGAGATAATGCATCAGCAACTACGTTGTTAGTGCCTTTTGTATGGCGGACATCTGTTGAAAATTGAGAGATATAGTCCAAATGACGGAGTTGTCTTGGCGAACACTTGTCTGGCTTCTGCTTGAAGGCGTAAATCAAAGGCTTTTGAGCGGTGAAAATGATGAAATCACGACCTTCGAGCATATGTCTGAAGCGTTTGACGGATGTGTATATTGCTAATAGTTCTCTGTCATACGTGGACCAGTTACGTTGGCTTTTGGAAAGCTTGGCAGATAGAAATGAAATAGGCTCCCAGGCATCTTTATTCAGTTGCATAATAGTACCGCCAACAGCTAAATCGCTTGCATCGACCCAGACACTCAGCTTCGCTCCAGGTATCGGATGTTGCAGAAGAGTTGCACTTGCTAAGGCATTTTTAGCATCCGTAAATGATTGCTCTGCCACATCAGTCCATTGAAGTAACTCATTAAGTTTGGTTACTGTAATTCGTTTAGATTTCTTTTTATTTTTGACGCCTTCTAAGAATTTATTTAAAGGGGCTAATATATGAGCTGCTTTGGGTACAAAACGTCTGTAGAAATTAAATAATCCAAGGAAACGCCTTAATTGTGTGATAGTGGTTGGCTTTGGAAAATTTTTGATGCATTCTACACGTTCTGGCAGAGGCTCAATACCCGATTCGGAAACTTTAAAACCTAAGAAATCAGTGGAGGAGACTCCAAAAACGCATTTTGATGGTTTTAAAGTAAGGCCATAATGTTGTATTCGTTCAAATAAAATCTGTAGATGTTCGATATGCTCTTCTGATGATCGAGAAGCCACTAATATGTCATCAACAAAAGCATAAACGAAAGGGAGGTTTCGAGTTACTTCATTGATAAATCGTTGAAAAGTAGATGCGGCGTTACACAGACCAAATTGCATACGTAAGCTTTCGTATAAACCAAAGGGTGTAATAATGGCAGTTTTATGAACATCCTCTGGATTTACAGGGATTTGATGATACGCTTTCATAAGATCTATGTGCGAAAAAATTTTTGTGCCATGTAGGTTCGATGTAAAATCTAAAATATTTGGTACACCGTAATTGTCTTTGATTGTTTGAGCATTAAGTGCTCGATAGTCACCAACAGGTCTCCATTCAGAGCTATCTTTTTTCGGTACCATGTGCAAAGGAGATGCGTAATTGCTTTGTGAGGGGCGCATGTGGCCTAATTGGATCATTGTTTTGAATTCCTCCTTAGCAATGTGTAAGCGGTCAGGTGCAAGTCTGCGGGCTTTGGCCGTTACGGGCGGACCAGTCGTGTTGATGTAATGAACAACTGAATGTTTTATCTCCTGATCCGGGCGTGGAGGTCGTGTGATTTCTGTAAATTCCATTAACAATTTATGGTATACACTATTACCAGATACCGTTTTTACGGAATGGATGCTACTGTTGCACATTATACCGTCAGTGTTTATGTTAAATTGTGCATCATTCAATTTATGCTGCACTAAATTTGGCACTAGGTTAAAATTGTACAGAAAATCGGCGCCTATTATGGGAGTGGACACATTTCCAACTAAAAATGTCCATGTGAATACGCGTCTCAAACCCAGATCTAAGGAGAGAGTTTGTGATGTGTATACATGGATGGGGGAAGTGTTTGCTGCGGAAAGAGTCATTTCCGAGCCATTTCTCCTTTGTAATTTTGATGCGGGAATTATGGAAACGTCAGAACCTGTGTCGATTAAATACTGTATATTAGTACGTCTGTCGCGTACGAATAGGCGATGAGAATTTTTGGGCAAGGTGGTAGTCGCCTCTACACCAGGCCTCGGTCGTTTTTTTGAAATTTGCAGGGAGGTGTGCATTTTTGGGCCTTTTCGCCAAATTTAAAATGATACCAACATTGGTCGTGTTGGTTTTGGCTGGATCGCGATTTGCTGCGATTACCCGGCGCGTGATGTTGCTTATTATGACTGCGGCTTCTGCCACGAGAAAGGTTATCTATGCGCAGATTTAATTTTTCAATTTCTGCAAATAATCGATCTTCCATGGAAACTGAGGCAACTGAGCAAGCACTTACCGGCATCGGCGTCATTTCCAGTACTCGGTCGGCCACTTCCGCTGCTTTCTCGATCGTAGGAGGAGTTATGGCTGCAAGAATGGACTGTACTCGCGTTGGCAGATGCGTTTGAAAAAGTTCGAGCATGAGCTCGTCTGGCACTTGATGCGATTCGGCACGTCTCTTCATGATGATGAGTAATTCAGTAGGCTTCCTGTCTCCTATTTGTTCGCCAGCTAAAAGTTTCCGAATTTCCTGGTGTGATGATTCGCCACTTCGGTTGATTAGTTCCCTTTTGATATGTTGGTAAGGGTCGGTTGGGTCCGGCTTCGTGATGACGTCGCGAACTGTCGACGCTGCTTCTGGAGGAAGGTTGGATGCAATGGCAATGTAGTTAAACTTGGTACGATTGTCCGTTATTGGTTTGGGTACTCCTAATTCGAACGTACTCTCACACATGTGGAACCAAAGTGCAGGGTCGCTGAAGTTGTAGGACGGAATTTTCACCACGCTGACGTCGGTCATTTTTAAGTACAAGGCTTCACAGCACGTTGAAGAAATATAATGGATAATTTTGAAAAATATATCCGGATTCAGGTATTGTGCGTTCTTTAATAGCGGGTCACCATTTGTGGTGTTCGTTGGTGTGCAATTAATACAACATAAATTAGAACACAATAATTTATTCCACAAGACGAAAAGAGACACAAGACGAACACAACCGAAAGGGAAAAGTTAAGAAGTAAGAATATTGATACGCCCTCCGTTCGCAATGCTTCGCGCATGCGCATTACAAACTTGCGCCGAGAGAGGAAGAGAGCGATATTACGCGAATCGTCTGCTTCTGACAAGAACAACGAATTTCAATTCGTACTCTCCACAATACAAAGATTTATGACATCCAGAGTTAAAATTAATACATTTGCGAAAGTGAAAATTATGAGTGCCTTTAACCTTGAAGTGGTTAAACGAGATAACTCGTCTAAGATCTTGTTAATATTGTTAAGAGCGAAACATCTCATCAAGACAAAACTGCCTCAATACACCTAAAGGAATAAAGATCTAACTAGAAAACCAAATTGTGTCCCTGTCCATTACTTAGAACTGCTTACAGTTTGGAAGAAGTGTATGCACTCAAGACATGAACACTTAAGGCCAGTCTTCGATGCAAAGAGAAACCTCCAAGAGGGTTAATTGATAATGAGGGTGGTATATTGCTTCTATCGAGACTAATGTGTTGTAAGTTAAATGTTGTTGTGGTGGCCACATTGCATTTAACACACCGCATGCAAGGTCGTACAATTGGATGGTTGTGACCGTTTGACTATCTTGTGTTACCTTCAACAGCCAAGTGTGATTGCAGCAGACATAATGTTGAAATGATAATGAGGGACAAAGAATAGTAAAGCTGTTAATTGTGAATAGTGGGTTCACAGAGCTTCATACAGTCGTTGTAAGAGATAGGCATCCCATTGTCAAGCCAACTCTAATCGTAAATAATCCGTAAAAGTAAGCTCGAATTGAAAAGAGCGTCATCTGGATTTTTTTTCAGAGGCGTCATTTGGTTTGTGTTTGAATGTTAAGAACTGGAGGAACACAATGGGGTATTGGCGATGGTCTGGGATCAAATCCGAAGTTAAATATCCGAGAACAACACCACGTAGCTTTGAACTACGGTCAGATTACGAGGCGTGTAATTGGAAATGCGCGTGTTACCTCTACCAATCACCAATTTGGAAAGCTGGTTGGTGGACAGCGCAATCAAAGAGTATTTCATGAATTGAGCTCAATTTACTCTGTTGTATATACTATTACCCTGGTGTTGATTTATTTGAATTGGTTATGATTGATCGTAATATTACTCAATGTGGATTTCGAATTGTTTTAGTCCCTTTGCACCTAGTACAAATTGAACGGAGGTTAACCCTTCTGGTGGTGGTCTCGACGAGGTATCTACTCATCAGTAAAACTGACTAGATATATGATGAGAGAGATACCTCGCCTTTAGAAACTGACAGATATTGTATCTAGTCATCGTAAAAATCTACAGTGTCTTAGTGACGAGAAATCTTGCCATTAGTATTTATTTAATTAGATCTTGATCAACAATATATCTCATAACAGAAAAATTGGTCAGACATTAAAGGAAGAGATATCTCGTCAAAATTGGTTGGTGGGAGGATTAACACATCGCCTATGTTTACAGCAGGATTCTAAAGTATAAGTGAGCAAAGTTTGGTGCGAACGGGTTAAATAGCGATCGTAGTGTAACTCAATGTTATTTCCAGAAGGAATTTTGAATTGTTTTGACCCCTTTACAGACTTAGGACAAACCCGGAACGGCAATTAGTATACATCTTACATTTCCCGAAATAGTCTAAAGAATGTATGTGCCAAATATGGTGTGTATTGGTTAAGCGATGTAGATTTCTGTAGAATACAGACTCCAACTCAGCTTTATGAGTACAGATTTTTTTCAAATTTATTTTTCGTGGTTAGGTTCACCACAAGCTAACATTAAAAATATGCTGTGTAATAGCACACAAAAGAGTGAAAATTATAACGACAAATTAAAAATAATTGAAAACGCTGCTATTTTTAATCACACTAACAATAAAATATTAGCATTTGAGTTTCATCTCATTAAACAGATAAAATTTTATTCAAGAAGTGTACGAGCCCATGATCCAAGCAATGAATCAAAACCAAAGAGCCTTATCGCAATATCTAATCTTCCATGGGTAAATTTATTTATCTAGAAACACACATTTTCAGCTCGGTTAACCTCAAGAAAGGAATGAAACACATAAAAGAGAAAAATGCTTAGGATAAAAATGCATTTATAAATATGACATTGTGCATTATTTAATTACAAAGAGAGATATTTATTCAACGCATAATTAATTTCCGGCCGTTACTTCAGTTTGGATTTTAACTGGATTAAAAGAAATCCTTAGCAATTTTAAGAATAAGGCGAATCTTAGAGTTAAGAGGAAGTGGGGCTTTATTGAATAATTAAAGTAGCGTTAATTGTTCAATTTTTGTCGTGATGTGGTCTTAATATTTCTGGAAAAAGAACCGGATTTATGCTAAAACTATTTACCGTTTATTGAAACACTTTATCCTGCTTGGGAAGAATGCTTCTGATTAAAGACAGTCATTTCATTGAGTTTTGTGTGGAGATAGTACATATTATCTAAGATACAGTTCAATAATCACATGACATTTTTACCTGATATTAAGAAAAAGTCATTTTATGTTGTCGATAGGATACAGGAGAAGGTTATAGAAGGAATTTTGGAGTAAGATTATTTGGAAATCTTAAAGAAATGCATGAACAATGGGTTTTTAGAAAAATGTAGAGAGCAATGGCTTTTAAAAACAACGTATGTTACCAATTTCATTTTAAAAGTAACTTTAGTGAAAAACGCAGATGTAATTCATTTTGTTGGATGAATACCTATCCCGTCAGGTTTATGCTTCTATTATCAATAAAATCTTACCTACCAGAATGACCTTGTTCTATTACGCCGGGGTTGTTCCCAATACCAATCCTTTTCGACAGATAATCTAAATAATTAGTCATAGTTCCAAACCACATATTTATTGTTCTATTTACAGGTTAAAGCCGGAAGGTTCATTCCAGACTAGTGACATTATAATTGCTGTTACCATAACATTATAACAATTAAACTAATAAGTCGCTCGGCGATCAATCTATATTATTATACGAGAGAACTAACTCTCAAGTAAAATCCTAACCAAAAGTCGTTTGGTTTTCATACCCGGTGCCAAAATTCTTTAGTTAAATAAAGTATGGTTGAACTGCCCGCTAACTGACGGTAAGAATGAGTCAATACCTTTCGATTGTAAAATATTCCGAACATCTTCTGGGCCCTGTTATCTCTATGATCATCAAGATATTTCATAACAACAAAATTAGTTAGACATTAAAGGAAGAGATATCTCTAATATATCTCCCTTTAATAATGAAGGAATCTTTTTCATTATTACACATCCTCTGGGAATAATAATTCCCAGAAGATGTTTGGAAAATATTCCAAATATCTTCTGGGTTCTATTCTCTCAATAAATCGTCCTCCATACTGTAAAATATTTTTTGTGTTTAATTTTTTTTATAATTATAGCAGTAGGTGGCACGTGTACCAGTTATCAATTATTTATTTTTGAATACTAGGAGGCACCGCCCCCTACTCGCTGTCGCTCGTCAACCCCCGATGATGGCTATGCAATCATATTTAGTTCGCTTTGAGAACTAACAATGAGAGGTAGGATATTGCTTCACAATCCATCCCCATATGGATCACTGCTAGATTGATCCCGGACGCGAATTGCCAAACCCTCATAGGTACTACAACTGGGGGCGGGGCTAATCGTAACGACCAATGATCGCGAGCGCTGGATAGGAATCTCCTTCACTACGCTAAAGACAACTGAAAACCTGTCTGATCCTGTTTGCAGTGTAATAAATGAAACATGTTAAATAATTTTTCTTTCTTCTTTTCTTTTCAGATTCATGGCTATGGGTGGGTAGAGGTGGGAGCCGAAAATTGTATCCTTTTATTATATGTTAATAATTATATAAGTTAGTGTTTTATGTATACTTTTTGTTACATCAGAATGGTCCTAAACCAGGGGTGGATACGACACCATCATCCTAAAGCAAAGGGGACGGCAGAGGGGCGGGAAAATATCAGCTGATAGTGAGTTCAGGAGTGGTTCTTAGATTATTTATGTAAAATCAACGGAAGCTTGGAAAAATATAAAAAGGGTATTACAAATTAGGAAAAGTAATTTGGAATCAAAACGAATTAAATTGGAATTTTTTAAATAGTATAATTTGGAGGATCTAAAAAGTTTTCCGCCATCTGAGATCGAACTCGGGAAGACATCCTCCGCTGCCGACGCCAAACTGAAGGTAGTTGACTTTAGCCATTAGGGCATCGTTGCTTCACGAAACGAGGCTCTTTAAAAGAAGACAACATTTTATATTTGGTTGATTTCAGTCTCATTGGCTGTTATGGTTAGCCCCGCCCCCAGTTGTAGAATCTATGAGGGTTTGGAAAATAGCATCCCGGACCTCTAGTACGACGTTAATTGTAGGTTCCCTTCTCATTGCCATATTTATCGCATGCTCCCGAATAACAGAAAATTGCCTACTTTTTTTGCGAGATTAGCGGATCCGTATATAAGCCGACCCCCGTGCTTTAGCTTTAGAAAACGTTCCAAAAATTATCTGCTCATAGACGGAAATATAGTGTAAATAAACACAAAAAGTTTTAAAAACTGTCAAGAACAAAACATCTTATTTCCACATAAAAAAAGGAAATATTTTAGTAAACATGTTGTTAAAATTTAGAGGAAATCTCATCATAGTTTTAAATGTTTTAGCTGATCCGTGTTGTTTGCTGTAATAGTACTTTTTAATTTTTTCATTTTCGACTGTTGCTATGTAAACGGCGACCAAATCGGCCGGTTCTTCTGAAAACATTGGAAAGCGTACTCTCAACTTTTATGAAGGAATTAATTAAAAAATATAACTGTGTTTATCGCTTGAGCGTGCTCCAAATTAACTTGCCCGTTGAACCGCAAGACTTACTATCACGTGACTCGCTATCTGCAATCACAAAGCGAATAAACATGAAAAAGACTGACAACTTTTTTTTTATAATAGATAGATACAAAACGTTATTTTTATCCGTTCCGTCAAAAAATATTTTATGAATAAAATTACATCGAAAAAGTCTATAAATCAGCATTGTGGCAAATAATAGTTGAAAGTTACTGACAACTAGTGATGCGACATCGACAGCAAAACATCGATATTTTGTAACATCGATGTTGATAATACATCGCCCCAAAAACATCGATGTTTTCAAAATTCAGTGTATTTAAACTTTTGTCCCCCATTTCTTAAAAGTGGTTTAGCAACTAGTGATGCGACATCGACAGCAAAGCATCGATGTTCAAAATTAAAACATCGATATGGATAATACATCGCCCCAAAACAATCGATATTCTTAAAATTCAGTGTATTTAAACTTTTTTCCCCATTTCTTAAAATTGGTTTAACAACTAGTGATGCGACATCGACAGCAAAACATCGATGTTCAAAATTAAAACATCGATGTAGATTATATATCGCCCCCAAACCATCGATGGTTTTAAAATTCAGTGTATTTAAACTTTTTCCCCATTTCTTAAAACTGGTTTAGCAACTTGTGGTAAGACATTGGCTTCAATACATCGATGTTTTTTTACAAAATATCAAAGTTTTGAAAACATTGACATGGATGTCGCATCCCTACTTTTCAGACCCTTCACCCTTGGCCACTTTGGTCTAAAAGTATGTTCAATTTTCTGATTATAAAAATTATGTTACTTAGTAATTTTAAAACAATTTATAACGGTACTTTTTTCATTTAAAAATAAAACATCGACAGCGTAAAAACATCGACAAGAATAAACATCAATGTTACAAAAATATCGGCTCCAATACATCTATGTTTTTTTATAAAACATCGATGTTTTGAAAACATTGACATCGATGTCGCATCCCTACTGACAACATGGTGTGATGTTATTTTCTAATTTATTTAGCTCGGAAATATTTTCTTATTTATAATGTTTTGACGGAAACGTCTTGTAAGTATTATCAATACGGTGGAACGATTGTCACTACCTTGTGACTTTTCTTACCAGACTTTTGTTTATAACATAATTTAACAGATTTAGCAAATTTAACTATATGATCGGGTAGACGAAAAAACCAAGATCTAAAATAGCATTCTGGGAATTCACGCGTGCACAGAAATTAGTATACTTAATTAGTAGCTTCCCGAGGATTCAAAATATCCGGCAAGGTGTTGTTTTGTAGCTCTTTTACAAAATAAGAATGAATAGTAACAACAAGTATATCTGATAATTTAGAATAAGAATAAGGAATCAAAATGTGATAAGTGTGTAAAATTTCACTACATTTTCAGAAATATCCAAATATCTAGCCAATAAAAAGCAGAAAGAGTATAAAACGTATAGCAACCGAAAGAGAAAGGTCTGGAGAATACAAAAAGGTAGCCATCATGTGCCGAGCGTAAACGGGCGTCCCGGCAGCAGCTCAAATATTGCTCATATGGTTATTGTTCATATAACTATAACTACGCCCAGTCTTTAGTAAAATTTTGCAAATTGTGAGACATTGTGTACCATAGATTGAATGAATGAAATCAAGCAAATTCCTTTGTTCCGATAAACCCACCAAGTCCATATCATACAATCCAAGACGTTTTCTAGCTAAATATGATGCTAGTGCCGGACACACTAGTTCCGGGTTTTTTTCTCTATTTTTAGTTATAACTTGTGGTTTCTATGCGAGATAGAGATAGAAAACAATCATGTGAATCTTCAAAACAACATTTTTTTCAATCCGACCTTGAACTCAGTTTTATTTCACACTAATTTCAATGGTTGTAAAATTAACCAAATATTTATTTTTTGGAAAATTTTTAATTATAATTCATCACATAACATCACAGAAAGAATTCGTTTTGAAATCGCAATTTTAGAAACATTTAGGCCCGGTGCACACATTTGGTTTTTCAACGTGCGACGCCGCTGCGGTACCGAAACCCGACTATGCACACATAACCGTGAATGACGCAAGTACTCATTTCGCGCCATTTGCGATAAATATTCTATCAAAGAAAACGTGTTTATTTCGCTTACTTGGTGTAAAAAAGTATATTTTGAAACAAAATAGACGGTTACTGGATTCAACCATTTTTTAATTATTATTTATATTCCAGTTATTTATGAAAACAAGGTTTTTCAGAACGGAGACGCGTGTGCGTTGTCGATTACCATAACTTTCTTACTAGCTTTGTCTCGGGAAAGGACTATTTGAGGTTTTCTATCTTTGTAATCGTTAAAGATAGAGTAATAATTTCAACGGATTTGAAATCTGCAGAAATGTTTACACCAGACCGATTCCTTAAATGTGATTTTCATTAAATAAATATTTTTTCAATTGTAACCCGTGTCATGTCAAGTGGAGGTGGGACTCATATAAAATTATTGTTTTTTCGTTATCTTTTCCTATGCAGGGCCGGATTTAAGAGTATGCCGCCTATAGGCTAAAGTCCATTTGCCGCCCCCTCTATATTTCATATTTGCTTAATACATTTGTTTTATACAGTAAAAGGATAGAGTTCATTGGTGTTTTCATCTTTTTTAAACATAAAGTTTTTTTGTTTGTTTCAGAACATGTTCTTGTTCTTGAAGTTTCAGTTTTGTTCGTTTTTTTGTATTCAGCGCCACTGAGTCTATTCCTACCGTCACTCATAGTAGCTAGTAAGGAGTAGCCGACTTGTTAAAAACTGTACATTATGTATTGGAATGCTCTAAATTATAAGGCAAAATCGTAAAAAACAACACGAACACACCTCGCTCAACACAATCATCAACGATCCCGTTGTGCACTCCGATCGACATAAATGACAGCGTCAGACTCAAACAGACTAGACTGACACTACACTACTGACAGCGGAGCCACTGGGCCTTCTGCCAACAGTGTTTTCAGATCGAATCGCTGCGCTTGTGACAGTGTTGTTAAACCAAATTAGATTGCACTACAAGAAAGTTATAATACAATATTACGTGCTGTGAATTTTTATTATGTAATAGTTTTAGAAAGTAGGCTATGTGTAGAAGGACTAAAACATATTTCTAAGTTACATGTATTCTTAAATTCGTTCTGAAAATATTATTAACGTCTGAAATTCAACTATTGAATTTCAAAATTCAAAATTATTCAAATTATTCAAAATTATTTCAACTATTGAATAAATTGCCAATCTGCCGCCCTTGAAAAATTTGCCGCTCTGGGCTGCAGCCTACTTAGCCTATTTAGAAATACGGCCCTGTTCCTATGTATTCAGTATCAGTAAGGAGACGAAAAGAATTGTCACGGGCAACACCATGCTGGCCTGCCAGGTATTTATAAATCATTCGAAGAAAATACGATTTTACATTGTCTTAAATTGATTTTACAGGGTAAATCAACTATCCTCAGTATCTCACCTTTCCCTTTGATAGGGAATGACGTTAAGAATGTTACCCACACAATTCTATTTTGCACCTTCCGAAATGCCTTTCTGATTCGTAAGGCCGCAATACTTTATATATTTGACCGAAATTGAAAACCTAGAACCGAATCTTGACGGGAGATGTATGAGCATCGTCATCGGTAGTGACCGTCCGGAGAAATGGACTGGACAGAGGAAGATAACCAAGCCCCCAAGGGACACCCAAGATAAATGGATACCTTGTCACAATCTGTTGTCGTTTCTGAGCAAACAAATGAAACAAATCATAGAGATGCTTTATTTTTCCTAATAACTAGTAAAATGATTTGCAGAAGACCCTCTCATCTGTGCCTTGTATTGTTATTAACGAAGACTCGGATTAATGGAGACGATTCTTATAAATTTGAGGATACTGAACCGAACGTAATAGTGTGTTATTGCAGACTTGCAGACTCGTACATATCACCGCACAAATCTTACAAATTATTACTTACATTCATTGATGGAAGTGACATAAGTTACATTTGATATTTAAATCCATTTATAATTAAAAAGTGCATAATGAATAAAATATATTCTAGTAAGTGGCAGACAGTTGAATTAACGTCGTATTGGGCCAGCACAGCAAACTATTGGTGATGGTCCGGGAACAATATCGAAGAGAAAGATTCGAGGACAATCCCTCGTAATTTTGAACATAAGCCAGATGTCAAGATCAACCGCCTGTTGCCATCCACCTATATACAAGTAATGTCGATTTCTGTGCTATGTATTTGCCATCCACCTATATACAAGTAATGTCGATTTCTGTGCTATGTATTTGCCGAATCTGCTATTTACGTTAACGTCATTCCATGTGAAATGAGCAAAAATCAGAAAAAACGTGTACTCGCATATATACAACATTAAGCGAATCTCGAAAACTACTTAACGTATACGACGATATTTCCTATTTTTGTAATCTATTAAGAACGTTCTTTTTTTTTTTTCATCTATTTATAAACAGTAATTTTAAACATCATATTCAAGCTAAAAATTGGTAGCAAAAAAGTAAATAATAGATAGTGATAGGAATAAAGAGATTTCTAAGGGCTAAAAGAATTTAAATGCATCCCATCATTGAAATTCATGCCCAGATACAGTGCTAGGTAAGATAAAACTACTTCTGAAGTTTGGAAATAGCCTTTTATTTCCTTCAGTTTCCCAACAGCAAAGAAATATTGTAAGATGTTTGTTTTCCACTTAAAATAGGCCTACAAAATCAAATGATGGAAAGCTCAGGCGAAAAGAATTTGACATTTTAGAAGATGGTAAGTCGAATAATTGTAAAAAAAATTCAGGATTGTATTTTATGTCCCAAAGCAACAGTAACACAATTATTAACTCGCAAAAGCACGATCTCTCCATCGATGATCAATTGGCGATTGAAAGTTTCGCCACCAAACAACTATTCGGATACGCCTATGTGGGGTTACCATATTCAATCAATATCGCCAAACCTAGCAATGTTTATTAGCGCCAATCATATCATTTCCTTCCCATTCTATGCACATTGCTAGTTTCAAATGACAATGAAACCCCTACTGAATAATGAAATGCCAAACTAATTTTAACTTCAGAAACAAGTTCTAAAAGCAAGACTTCAAATCACAATTGAAAAAGTTTAAACATTTAAAACTTTTACTTGATTGGTTTTTCCAAATTCACTTTTAATCTGATGAAGGTCTGTTGTTAATTTTTATAGTTGCTTAAAACTTAAATTTTTTTTTTTCATTCTGCCGAATTCTTGAAATATTTTCTTATTTCACAAGTGATTGTGATAAATTTTGAAAGATGATTCATAAGTTTTGTATGTTTGGAAGAATCGTGTATAACAACAACGTTAAAATTCAATTCTTTTTTCCAAAATTAGTGTTTATCTGTCTAATAATGCTTAATATGAACAACTATGTATTTACTATTCAAAAGTAGCAGTATTTAATACTTACGTTTCCAAAGGAAATAGCAAATCGAAAAGAAATCTGTAACAAAAAGAACTTTCAGCTAATTACTTCACTCATCGAACACTCCTTGGATTAATCAACAAAAATAAAGACTAAAAAAAATTGCACGTGAACCATATTAGCAGTTATTTCATTCGTATATCGCATTTGTATATTATCGAAGCTTATAACTCATGATCAGCAGCAATAAAAAATGCAAATTTACATCTAGTTAAAAATGTTCCCGAGACAAAAATATTCAAATTACAATTACGAAAATTTCAGGATATAAAATAGACATCTTGCTCTTTCAGGCTGAAAGTTGTGAAGTTTTCGGAGTTTTTCCTTACAGTGACTGCATTTTAAAAAATTGTAATTTTTTTTCTCCGTAATTGTACTGTTAAGTTTTTTTACTCTATAAAGAAGTAGAAATGCAACCACCAAATTACGCCACGCTATTTTTTAGGAAAAGTTCTCCATTAAGAATAAATTTTTAATATTGTTTTCCATTTATAGAGACACCAAACCAGTTTTAAATTTGTAGCATATTGGTAAAATTTCTCTGTTTAGTCGATCTCAGATTCAGCAATGATATCTATTAAATTATATTCTGCCATTTCCTAAGACTTTTTTCTGAAGAATGTAATGATATAAAATGTCAATGACTGATTTATATATAGGGTTGCTAACAAGCCTCTTTTAGAGATAGAAAATCTGTGTGACCTTGAATTTTAAATGTTATTAGTTAATAAAATTTTGATTTTTGAAACCTAATATTATGCAGTTGCTCATTTCTATGTGACCTATTTAAGAACTGATTTTATTAAAATCGGTGATATGACAGCCACAGTAGATTCGCTCATTTTACATAGAATGACCCGTTAGTAAAACACAGATTCATGTATAACGGTGAATTATAAAAGAGGTATTCAGATTGAATGTAAACTGAACAGTCGATGTCTCATTCCAAGGACATATGATGTACACTGTACAGTCAGGTCCCGAGCCTCCTTGAGACATTGGCAACTTGTGTACGACCCCTTGGAGGAGGTCGCGAAGAACCCAACGGGCTGTTTTTGGAAGAAGGAAGCAGAGTGGACAGAATAGGGGAGGCCTTGCGTAGGCGTTTTGCTCGTACACAATAGCTCTTATGTAAACTAATTTAAGTTTAACCTATCCAATTATCTTGAAACTTGTCTGTAAAATTTAAAACTAACTTGTAAAAAAAACCTTAATTTTAACTTAATTGCTCCGTTCCTGATTTCATTGAGCTTATATTCAATAATTCCTTCAACATTCTACAAAATGGCCACGGCGGGTTCATCCGAACACATTCGAAGGAAGTAAGGAAAGGGAGAATTTGACTTACACTCAATTTATCATCATTCTATTTAACTTCAAATGATACTTTAATATCATAAATATCCCACCTCTTCGTTATTTTAGTGGTAAAAGAAGCTTTTTTTACAAAGACATTAACAGTACTGGAGAAAGCGAAGAAGAGCTTTTTAGTTTTTCCAGCTTACATAAGTTTTACGATTAAGAAACAAAAGATTAAAGAAGGCGTGATTTTAAATTGTGACCTAGTTATATTGAAAGCTTGAAGTATGAACATAAATACTGCATTGGAATAGGATTTAACTGCATTGGAATAGCAATTTTGGAACCCTTACCAAAATAAAACAAAATTTATAAAACGAAGTGAAATTTAAAAAAAAAACCTGAGAAAATCTTAATTTTTATTTTTTTTTAAACCTACCTTTCTGTTTTAATAACCTTCAGCTAAGCTCTAATGTCTAAAATAACTCGCTAGAAGTTTTGATGGAAGTAGGACAAATACAAATAAAGATAAAGTTTGGGGTATCAATTTACGTTAGAATAAGAATAAGAACTGGTTATATTTTCATTGTGAAACATCAAATAACGATCTATAATAACAATGAATATTTCAGTTTTATGATGCAATTTTCAGAACTGAACATACAAAGAAAAGACAGTTCTCGAAACACAATTCTAGATTCGTGTTGTTTGCAAAACAGTATATATTATGTATGTAATTAACTCGACTCTCCGAGCTTTGTTCAATAATAAATTAAGAACAACATACAACAGAACTCACGTTGCTTAGTTACAATAGTTCTCAGTTTTCTGAAACAGACTGAGAAGTAACCCCCTTCATATTTGATAATATTAATAATTTAATTCATTTCGAATTCCTAACAATAACCGTACACAGTGTTTAATAATGTTAATTATTTGAATCTCTTTTATTTATTATGCATAATTTTAATACGTCACATATCTGATGAAAGGGGGATTAAATTAAATATAGCTCCTTAACACGTAATGTTTTTTTTTAAATTTCAATTAAAGTATTATTGGGTTAATAATAAAAATAAGCAAAAAAATAGCATGAACAATTTATCGTTAAAGTTTATTTTATTGATAATCATAAATGAAAATTTTATAAAATATGAACTGTCTACACAAAGATATTGTTATAACGATTTCCTCTAATATAATATTAAAGACTAGGGGGCCTGCCCCCTGCTCGCTAACGCTCGCCAACCCCCGGAGGATTGCTTCGCAATCCTCATTGTGTCGCTGCGCGAACCTATGCTCGCTTCGCTCGCCTCAATGAAGACATTTGTCCTAGCAGAAGGGATTGTTTACAAAATATGTTACCAAAAAAATGTTTTTCAAATCTAAATTTGCTGTATTACAGAAAAAATATATACAGTATCTCTAAAATCAGAATTCAAATGAAAACTTTGTGCAAATTTTGACTCGAAATGTGAGCGTTGCTTTGGAAATTGAATATCCAGCATGTTGTTTGTGTGTACATTTTCCCAGCACTCAAACGACCCACACTTTTTCATTGAGTTTGTTGCCGAAAGTTGTAGTGCAAGCGTCTTGTTGAACTATAATTGTTGGCCCTGAAAAGGACCGTTTTTTAAATGGCCCTGAAAAGATCATCCGCTTTCTTTGATTTCTATTATAAACTAACTGCAACAGCTCATTAAAATTTCTTTTTTTTTTCAATAAAATTTCATCCGATAACGCTATAAATTCAATCGATGCGCGAGACTTCGGGATAAACAAACAATCGTACAGTGTTGCCAAAACGCGATAACAAATAACGTCTTTTTTGCGTGCCACGTAAGAGAATTATATATATAGATTGTAACAAGTGAACTATAAGCGCAGCGTCAGCTGCAGAGCTATAAACCTCCGAACTAAAAGTGAGAACCAAAACTAAATCTAACCCCTGCTCCGATCAAGGACACCCTCAGAAGGTAAGGGAGTTATCGACGGCGTAGAATGAAGACGCGTCGTAGCGTCCGTTATGTCGGGTAGTTATGAAAGGTTACGTAAATAGTTTATATTGTGTCCACGTTATGTAAATTAGATTAATAAATGTTTGTGAGTGTAATGAGAGTTTGTCGCTTGTTCGCCCGCTTCAAGGAAGAATTTCTCAGCACTCGGTCCCAAGATTAGCTTTTTATTACCAATGCATTTATAAATGTCAAATATAAAAATCGTCATGCAACAAGTTGCACGTTTATTTTTCAGTGCATTCGGGGGCTTTACTATATAATTTTAATACTCGTATTATGAATACGTAGTAATAACAAAAATCAATTCAGTCTTTGATGATCAAAGTTTAAAACATCAATTCAAAGAATCGATCATTCATCGAAAACATCAACCATTTCTGTATTTCAGAGATTTTTACAATTTATACCCGAAGCATTATTATTTAAAATATTTCAAATGCGCTCAAATTTAAATAACGTTAAGCTTATTTCGTGTTTTTTGGGTGTTTAATCTTAAATGCATTGTTTAGATTGCATTGACAATACTTGAAATTTGCATTACATTACTACATCGTATAACTGCATCTATATTTAAAATTTAATCTAAGCTATTTATTAAAGTAAATGGATTAAAAATAATAAAAGTATTTCAGTTGAGAGTTAATGTGCTTGTGAAAAATTAAACCTAATATATTTTCTCAAACTCGGAAAAAATAACTCACAACTACATAAAGAACTGGAGTAGAAACTTTGGACACTTAAAGTGCAAATGATACCACACAAACAAAAACAAATGAACAAGGCTCTAGCGAAAAAGAGGGAAAAAATAACATACTGCTGTTATTTAGTATTCCGAATTTTCTAGGGAAAAGCATTAACATTTTTCGAAAATCTTATCAGACTTGTTAATTTAATTACCTCTCAGCAATTAACAAGGTTTTTCTGTATTTGTTTATGTGGAGATGTAATTAAATCAACAATTACCCGAAAAGAGAACCAAAATTTAATGCAATATTTACGGATCAGATAAGCCGTTAAGCACTTTTTTGGCACCTGGGATGAAACAAACTTAACGATAATGCATTTTACAAGTAATCAGAGGTTTTTGTATGATTTTTTCATGTTTCTCCTAGTTCGAGGTGTTTTCGCAATTAATATTGACAAATTTCTTATTCGAACTTTCGGGAGGATTAGAAAATAATGTGATATACCTTTCTCGTGAAAGAAAACTGCCCCACGCGAAAATTCAAGCGCGAGGATTATGGATTATGTTTTCGGAATTAGCGCTTGGTAAATACAATTAAACAACGTACAGTTAAATATAATTATTTTTTAAGTAAACAGTGTTTCAGATTTTATAATTGTAAATATTTGATTTGTTTTCTAGAAAAGAGAGAAAAGGCTTATTTTTATTATTGTTATTTGGTAGTTGCATTTATGTTATTTGGTAGTTGCATTTTTTACAATGGACCAACACAACGGGCAATAGGGAATATGCACTATGTCACAAAACATCCTAAAATGGTACTTTTTTTACAATTTCGATCATGAACAATCCGAAAATCAACTTTAAAAATCACAAAAAAGTTTAATTTAATCGTAATAAGCGATTAAAAAACGCGCTGAAGTCACGTGACTGAAAACGGGGTGAAGCTTGGCGTGACGTCATAGTACATGAAATCTCTCGCTACATTCGCCGGCGGCATGTTATTTCAGGTTGCTTTCATTGATTTTACGCTAATTTTATTTTTTAAATAATTGTGTTAAATTATAGTCTTTACATTATTATTATTATACAGATTTCTTCTTTAAAAATGACGACTGTAGAACAAGGCTTTGTAAAAGGCCAGTCGGATAATCTACCTATTGGATTGAATATACATGTTTTCTTTTCTGGGAAACCATCCAAATTTTATGGGAGTAGAAATGAAAGGCGTAAAAACGAAGAATAAGATAATATTTTGTACAACATATTTTTTTTAATGTATTTTTATATTGTTTTTAAAGAGTAGTGCTATTATCAAAAAGTTGTATATAAGAAAATAGAACATTAACAGTTGTTCTCTTTTCCTTAATAAGTAACACAATTCATTCTGAAATAGATTTTTTATATAGATAATTAGAATAGTATATCAAATAAGAGCTTTATGTTAGAAAAATAATTTCAAAGTAGATTAAAATTGTAGGGGTATCAAAATAGTGAATTTTAAAAACTAACTTAAAATTAATTTTCTACGTTAATTTTTTAGCAAAATTATTTTTGTTAGTTAGTGAACAATAATTTTTAAAGTATCGGTAAAATGTAATGTGCTAAAGGATGATCCAAAAATAACATGTGTAGAGAAACTTGTTGCGAGAATTGCAACTGCATTAAATATTGAACACAACATTTGGTAGTCCAACATTTTAAACCATGAAGATGGTAGTGTGATAATTTGATTGAAATTGCAATAATTTGAAGCCTTGCAGTTTTATAAAAATATGCAAATTTAAAACAAAATTCGTAATTGTTTAAAAATATTAGTTTCAATGCTAAACAAATGGGATGAAAGTTATGTTGCTTCGTACTGCAAGAGAGACGATACTCCCAGTAGTTTTCCATGTCATTCTCCAACTATAAAATAAATAAAGTAATATATAAATTAAAAACTTTCATTTGTAGCACTATTTATCAAAATTTGGTAACACTAGTTTTTAACTTTAATTTCTTATTTTTAATGGAAATATTTTTACAATGCTTTTTTTAATAGATTAATTTTACGTTTATTCTTACTTTTCAGTTTTAAAATAATTATATTTGTATACATTTATGTAATGTTAAAAAAGATTAAAGTTTAAATCTCAAATTTAGAAGAAATATTTTTTAATTTTAAATCTGAATTCCAATGACACTTATTCCATAATACTTATCATTCAGTTTAAAGAAGAAATATAACACAATTTTACCAAGTGCATGAATAACTGCAAATTAACTATCATGAGTATAATAATTCAATGTTCATTGATTTTAGCTCTCTATATTTTTTAAACCAGTTTTGATTTATAAATATATAGTATTCCTATATTTATTTATTAAATTATTTTTCATGAAACAAGAAATTCTGCATTATGAGTGACTTGATACAGAAAGAAAATTTTCGTTTTAGCTAAAACACTATTAGTCATCCACAAGATTAAATAACACAATTCTCATTTAAAAACAATTAAAAATATAAATAATTTTTGGTATTTTAAGCTTACCGAAAAATGATCTTCACAGCAATGCAAGCAAGAAGTAGAACACAGCTTTTTGTTTTTCTTTTAATCTCTTTTCATAACGCCGCACCATCTTCTACAAACTTGTTCATATTTTCGCACAACAAAAAATACTTTTTTGGTGTTTTAATCGTTGAATTATGACACAAACGGAACAAAACAATATTTGTAATTCTTTTTTTTAACTATTTTCGAACCTTCCATTGCTGAATTAATCAAAAATCTGTAAATATAAGACTACTAAAAAGATACCCATAGAGATAACACAGCTCAAGGAACGCTCGATGGGAAAATCATGTACGATGACGTCACAGGCAAGAATCGTCAGCGACTGCAGTTTTCGTTAGAAGTGACGTCAGAGCAATTTGAAAAGAGTTTTAAATATAATCAATGTCGTCAGATTGCAGTTTAAGTGGCATTTTTCTACGTAGTTTTTCGTGCTCTTTCATTTTAAAATGAATTTGAAAATCATGCATATTGTCCATTGGTAACTGTCCTGGATCAATTCCAAAAATACAGATTCGAGGACAAATACCTCGAAATTTTTAATCGCAGTCATCACCTGAGATGGCACCGCAACACCAACTTGAGGATATTTGATGCCACGATATAAGTAACTTGCACACAACCCCATGTACACGACAAACTTGGATCAAGTTTATGAATTTTCGGTTGTCAATCTTCGGCTAAATATTACGTAGTGGTATCGGTAATTTGTATGAACGTCGTACTAGAGCAACACAACGGGCTGAGTTGTTCTCGGATCTTTCTTAATGGGAATGATCTCGGTAATTGGTATTTTTTTAATTAACATCGTCCTAGAGGAACACAACGGGCTATTGACGACTGCCCGGGATCAACCGGGTGACCACGGTACCTTTTATTTGTAATTGGTAGGTATTTGAAATAACTTACAACTATGAAAAAAACAACGGGCTTTTGTCGACCGACCGAGATCATTTCCAAAAGGAAAATTAAGAGAAAAGCACCTCATGATTTTGCACCAAGGTGGTCAGTTGACGAGATCAACACCTTAACTGGTATCTCACTCTCTAAACTTTCACACTATCCCTATACAAGAGGATATCTGAGGCCATGATTCATTTAGTGTCCCACAGACACCATTTACACGACGGTGTTTTGCTTTATCGAGTTTCGAACTCGTGACCCTCCTATTTCTTATCTGTTGCTCCTCCAAATATGATATCTTGGCCGTCTCTTTATATATAGTTGTGGACTGGTGTTGGTACAGTGATAGCAACTGAACTGTTGCGAATTCGAATCCAACAAACACAGTCGTGTACAAAAGGAGCTGGTGCACGTTAAATCTCACTCTGGCATGATAATTTGGAGATTGGAATGCCAGCTCAGGTGTTGCCTCGTCATCTGACTGTGATTCAAAATTTCGTGGTGTTGTTCTTGAATCTTTCAACTGGGGGATTAATCACAGACCGTCGTCAATAGCACGTTGTGTTACTCCAGTACGACGTTAATTAAAAAATCTACCAACCTATATGTAGTTAAAATAGGATATCCATTAAATGTAAGAAATTATCTATCTTCTGTAATATGTGCACTTCTATAGTGTATACTAATCATTGCATGGCTAGCCCGGCGTTGGCCGTGCAAAAGGTGTAAGGTATTAATCTGCTGTAAAATTTTCCGCAGATTTCAATTCCATTGAAGATATATTCAATTTCAAAATTATTTGTTTAAAGAAAATCTTATTTTATGGTAACAATCTAAAGTAAAATTTTCGTCAGATTTCAAATTCGTTGAAATTTTCAACCTATCTTTAACGATTCCGATTTTACGATTAAAAAAAAAAAATTAACAATCCCAGTCAATACGTTTTTTTTATTTCGTGCTCTCATTCGCGGAAATGGAATGGGACAGGAAATGTAATTTGTTTCTTTTTTTTAAACACAAAAGGCAGAAGATGCAGTCTAGTTTTTTTTTTTTTTTTTTTTTTTTTTTTTTTTGTGGAAAGAGAAAGTTTATTTGATGTCACAATCTTATGCGGAAAATATAAAAGAAGATCACACGGGTAGAAAAAGTCCAGATTCGGGTGGTTCTTCTTTTCTCCTTAAGAAAACCGTTTGAAGAATCAGGTAGAGAATAAAACTATTGAATTCATTTAAAAATCTTCTAGATTGAATTTTAAAATTCGCCGCCACCCAAAAATTGCAAAAAATTTGGACTACCTGTGTGTCAAATCTCATTGCTGGAAGTGCCATAGAATCGTCAAGATTTTGCGGCCGCGAAAAAAAAAAACCAGAAACACTTCCTTTTATAATATTAGAGATAAACTTCTTAAAATTTTTTTGCACACAGATTAAATATTAAAACGAATTTTGAAGTAATACTATGGCGCTATTTTCAGCGTAATTGAGCAAACCAGATGCTAAACGAAAATTTTATTTCCATTATCTAAATGCTCTTTGCCTCGGAAGCGTTGTTGGTATGTATATAATTTAATTAACGTCTGACTGGAGTACCATAGCGGGCTATGGACGACGGTCTGGGATAAACCTCAAAGGGAAAAATCCTATCACAACAACATGTAATTTTAAACCAGGGTCAGATGACTGATGATTCGATTCCTAGTTCGAATCCGGATCAGTGCAGGGTTGTTTGAAGGCGTGTGGTGTAGAGGCTGCTGGTGCACCTTAAATCTGTCATGCCTAGAGTCCTCACGTTGAGTTGGTGTGGAAGTTTGGAGAGTGGGCTTTAAACTCAGGTGTTGGCTCGCCATCTCCCCGTGGTTCAAAATTACGCGGTGTTGTCCTCGGATCTTTCCCTTAAGGAATTGATACCGGACCGTCGGCAATAGCCCGTTGTGCTGCTCTAGTACGAAGTTAATTGAAAATTATCATTTCCATCAAAATTACGTCGCGTTGTCCTCGGATCTTTCCCTCTTGGATTGATCCCGGACTGTCGCTATTAGCCCGATGTATTGCTCAAGTGCGACGTAAATTAATCAAAAATAACTTTGTATCAATGTTCTTGTATGATTCATATTGGGGTTATATTAAAATGGAGTTTATTGATGTTTTGGTGTTTTACCTAATTAGTGTCAACCCTCAACTTGAAATTCATTACATGAAATTTGTATTGGTAAAGAGCTAAAATTGTCTTCCAAAAATGAACACATACAGAACATTCAGAACACATACAGGAATCACATATTGCTGAATTGTAAATACCTCTCTTAAATCTTTGGGGGAGAATTCGATGTTTCGGTAATTCGTACTTTGGTAAATTTAATTAACGTTGTACTAGAGCAACACAATTCAATGTTTTTCAAATTTACGATTGATTATTATACAGTTACAGCATCCCGATGAAACCACTTCTGTCTAGACAATAATTTGGTTTAATTTGCAGTCTAAGCTAGAAAGCAGGAAAATCAATATTTAAACTTGTTACTGAGCCCAACTTCCAACGAAACCCACACTATAGTAAAAATAATAATCAATTATGCCATCACAAAAGCACAAGATGTTTCATTTTTAATTAGCTTATGAAGCTTAACAATTACGAAATAAACACATACTGATTGATTTATACGCAAATCAATTACAACAAAGAGTCTAACACACAGGAATCAAACTTTCATAGTTGTGCTTTGTTAGGATATGGAATTTCAAATGAGTTCACAAAAGTAAAATGACAAGTTTCCGTGAAGCCTATGTTCTTTCTAATTAACCCTCGTATTGCAAAAGGACCGTGGATGGATAAACTAAACAGAAAAAACGATACGTTTGTATGTATTAATCATCCATGTGGTTTGTATAATGTACACTACCCTACTATAATAGACCGGAGAGCAACATGTGATGGTATAATTGAAAGAGTACATGATTTAATAGGGGGATGGTACCCCACGTGCTGCAATAACACTAGCAACCAACCCTTCTGGGCATACTTTCAAAAAGGTTTTGATATGTTCAGATGAATTGATACTTCCAAAATGTGTTCAGACAAAACCCTAAAACACTCTGCTTCTGTTCTTGTTTGGGGAACTGTTTGATTTAATGGTGTTTGACATGTAAATTTCGTGACAGACAATCTTGAACTCTACGACCGTATTACACAACTACGGGTATTTGTGTCCATTCCTGCTGCAAGAATATCGCCAGCTCAACTGTAGATATCGGACGTGGCTCCCTGGTCCGTAAGCGTCGCTCTAATGTTCCCACAAATGTTCTATGGGGTTTAGGTTGGGACTCTGAGCAGGCCAGGGAATATGTGTTTTACGTCCATACCTTGATACCACTGCTTGACAGAGGCTGCAGCATGACATGGATTGTTGTCGTTCTGGAAGTAATATTCGTTCATTCCATAAAATTGCCAGAGCGTAGGGAGAACCTAATTGTCCAAAATGTTCATGTAGGCGTCGGCTTTCAATTGACAAGGAACAACATGCAAAGGTCCCAGGTCATACCACGAAAAACACCCCCAAACAAGTACACCACCACCACTGCCCATGACTCGATGCATTGGTACTTCATTGTAAGTGAATACTGTTAGTCATGGTAGTAGTTTTCAGGTTACAAAATGGGGTAAAGATTATTAGAATTAACGCCTTGAAAACGGAAATACATACTGTTAGGATTTGGTTAGTTTGATGAAGTGGCATCTTGTTAAGAAAAAAACTAAGATTTGAGAATAAGACGTTTATTCTTGACTAATGAAAATTAAACTAATATATACAGAAGACTAAAGGATTAACATAGCCTGAGCAGGGGACCACACATCCACCCTACACCAGACACAACAGATAGACTCCCTTTCACGTGCACTTTTCCCCACCTCGCCTGTAGCCTTTCGGTTGCAGTTAGGGGTGGTGATCTCATACCTCCCTTCCGAAATTGGACGCAGAGGTCATAAGACCTTGAGGCCATACAGTTTAAAATTCACCTAACACACAAAAAGATCAATATTTCATCATCACAAAAAAAATAACACTTCTCGGAATTTCACCCAAAATTGTCTTAGACATCAGCAGTCTTTAATCTGTCAAGTAATATTATAGACTAGGGGGCCCGCCTCCTGCTCGCTAACGATCGCCAACCCCCGGAAGATTGCTTCGCAATTCTTATTCGTTCGCTGCGCGAACCTATGCTCGCTTCGCTCGCATCAATGAAGACACGTGTCCTAGCAGAAGGGATTGATTACAAAATATGATATTCCAAAAAAATATTTTTCAAATCTAAATTTGTTGTATTACATAAAAGATATATACAGTACCTCTGGAATCAGAATTTAAATGAAAACTTTGAGCAAATTTTTACTCGCAATGTGAGCGCTGCTTTGGAAATTGAATACCCAGCATGTTGTTTGTGTGTACATTTCCCCAGTACTCGAGCCACCCATACACTTTTTGACTGAGTTTGTTGTCGAAAGTTGTAGTGCACGCGTCTTGTTGTACTATAATTGTTAGCCTTGAAAAGGACCGTTTTTTAAATAGCCCTGAAAAGATCCTCCGCTTTCTTAGATTTCTATTACAAACCACAACAGCTCGTCTAAAATTCATTTTTTTTTCAATAAAATTTCATCCGATAACGCTATAGATTCAAATGAGGCGCGAAGCTCCTAGTAAACAAACAATCGCACAATGTTGCCAAAACGCGGTAACAAATAACGTCTTTTTTGCGTGCCACGTAAGAGAAATATATATATAGATGATTGAGTTAATACTAGTGCAGTTTACGCAAATTCTACCATTCAACGCATGCATTGTTCGAGAGTCGAATTAAGCGTGATAGTACGTCTACGTGTTGGATCTGCACACCAGCACGATGTTGTACCCAGTGCTGTAGTGGAGGGTATACGTCGGTATTCGCCGTATACCCTCTGATTTTTCCAGCGAACTCCGTATGCCCTCTGCTTTCTCTTAAAAACTACATACACGCTTTGCCTTTCCTAGAAAACATCACGTACAACGCAGATAGCTGTAGAAGCAAAAGAAAAGTTTCTATTTCAAGATATCACCTCGTACATAATTCCAAAATCGTACCTATTAATCGTAAGCAATTCATTCAAAGTATGGTCCGTAGAATGAAATCGAGACCTTGTAGTGATTTCAATGGAAGAAAATTGTTAACTTTTGAAGGATATATCCTTGCTTGTGTGATCCAGAAATATATAAAAAGGGGATATTCGCCATGGAGAATAGGAGGTAAAAATAATCTGTTGACGTGTTGGTATCGATGAAATGTGGATTATTCAGGGTTTGAGGGACCGATGAAAACGGCTAAGGTGTTCCAGAAAAATGAAAGCCTCTTTTAAGAACAATTGAAATATTACCGTGTTTCACGGCTGAGTGCGAGCGCGGGTTTAGTTTAATGAATGACATAGTGTAACAGATTTGAGATCATCGTTATTGATTTCAAACTTCTTCAATCTAATGTTTATTAATGCAAATAGGCCACCTATAGAACACTTTCCACCGGAAAAAATTTGTAAATTCTTGGTTGGCCAACAATTGCTCTTCAGTAGACAATATATTAAGAGTATGCGCTACAAAAAGAGACACAGCTACGGATTTCTCTCATCAAGCTGTTTGGAAAATATTTCAATGAAAATAATAGAGGTAGGCCTTAAAATTTGTTTTAAAAAATGTCCTACTTTATATGTGTTTAAACATTTTTCTCTTAACATATTTCCTGTAATTATTTTATATCATAGTTTTTTAAATATTAATGTAGTGATATTTTTTCAAATTTGAATATCACTCGATACTAGTCTGCATATTTTGATTTGCCATAAATACAGTAAACTATCAATAACTTGAACCTTGTGAACACGAATTTCTGCTAAAGTCGAAGTTTTTTCAAAGTTCCACAGTTCCTTTCCTGTATTATAAAATTAATACAAGCTTTTTTTCTCTCGATAATTTAAACTTCGATTAATTCCAACATATTCCTTGGTCCTTTGAGTATACCCCAAGCGGACGGTCAACCTCCTTATGGATTACCATATATGTACATGTATGTACGTGTGTGTACATGTTTTTTTGCCCCCCGTGGAAAGTGTAAGTTTTGAAAGTGTCCCCAAGAAAAACATTCTTCGGGCGTCCATGGTATACCCTCTGTTGTTTTTTAGACTACAGCACTGGTTGTACCTCTAGTTCATAATTCTGCTAAGCTAGAGCCCATCGTTGTAGTTTTGAGTTATGCGGAGAAGTATTACAGAGGAAGGACAAAGGATTGTGGTCCGAAATCACAATGATTTTCGTCCCGAATGTCCATTCTTCAAACTTTTTCAGTCAAAACACGATAGCATGTGCTTCTTGGTGTATAGCTGGCCACTTTCTCTGTGAATCTGTCAATTTCTGTCTTGCATACCCTACAGGTCGTTCAATTCCACCATCATCCAACTGACTCAAGCAAACCCCTACACTATTCTGACTCGCATCGCATATAAGGTAAAACTGTCTACCCGGAATAAGAGACATTAGAATTGGAGAATTACACAACTTTTCTTTCAAAATATTGAAAGAATGCTCTTCCTTTTCTCCCCAAGTTATTTTATTCGGCATTTTCTTTTTTGTTAATTCAGTTAACGGACGCGCAATTTCTGCAAAATTAGGTACAAAATACCGGTAGTACCCAAACAATCCCATTAAACTTCGAACTTGTGACTTGGTGGTGGGTCTCTCTAATTATTTTATAGCGCCTAACTTATCAGGATCTGGTGATTGTGTTTGAGATCCTACTACCTGGCCTAGGAATTTAACTTTATATTGGGCAACTTTACATTTTGCTATATTTCCCGTTCAACCGTTCTTTTCTGATTCATTTAATATTGAACCTACACGAATAAGATGTTTCTCCCATGTTTGAGAAAATATGGCAATATCATCTAAATAAGCGTCTGAATATTCCTTATGTTTAGCTAGTATTCTATTCATACACTGGTGAAATAAATTAAGAAAATTTGCATTTCTTATCGAATTTCATGAAAAAAACTGAACTGAATGTAAAACCACTGCTTCTAGACAAAAATGCAAATCTTGTACGTCAAATACGTAAGCGTACACGTGTGTAGACGGAGGCAGTAGAGAAACAGGCTTTATAAGCGCGTGTAAGTTAAGACGCATTTCGTTTGCTAGCACACCTCGGCGAATTTCTTCGTGTTATTTAGCAGCAATCTGTTAAATTCAAATTGTAACAGTAAAAATGAGTAACCACCAACGTTTAGATGATGGAATGAGGTGGCGAATTGTGGGGAGGCTAGAAGCAGGCCAATCTCAAGTCCACATTTATAAAGAGTTCAATTTAACGCTCAGCGTCGTGTTTAACTTATGGAAAGAATTCCAAGATAACGGATCCATCGAGAGAAAGCCTGGACAAGGTCGTACAAGAGCCACGACGGCCAGAGAAGATCGCCATTTGTCGATTATAGCGAGTGATACAGCTTCTCAGCTCTCTCGTGACTTGTATGCAGCCACAGGAACCCATGTATCAAGGGTGACTGTTTCCAAAAGGGTTCCATGAGAGAGGGTTGTTCGCAAGAAGACCTGCTGTTTGCGTCCCGCTCACTTCTACGAACAGGAGAATCCTTTTATCATGGTGCAGAGAGCATAGAGATTGGAGTATGGATCAATGGGCGACCGTTCTCTTCACTGATAAGTCCCGGTTCAGCCTAAAAACCGATTCTCGCCGTACGTTCATATGGAGAGAACCAGGGATTCACTACCTACCCTCCAATATCCGTGAAATCGACCATTATGGCAGAAGAGGTTTAATGGTCTGGGCAGGCATCATGTTGGATGGCCGCACACCTCTCCATGTCTTTGAAAGAGGCAGTGTGACTGGTGTGAGGTATAGGGATGAGGTCTTGGAGCTCTATGTTCGCCTTTTGAGGGGTGCAGTTGGCCCTGAGTTCATTTTAATGGACGATAACGCGAGGCCACATAGAGCTCTTCTGGTCGACAAATTTCTAGAGAGTGAGGATATTCGCCGGATGGATTGGCCAGCCAGACCTCCAGACCTTAACCCTATAGAGCATGTCTGGGACGCTCTGTGGAGGGCAATTGCAACTCGCAACCCTAGAACCATCTAGGGAATGAAAACAGCGGTTCTGAACGCATGGGACCAATTGCCACAGGAAACGATAAACTGCCTTATTTTAAGTATGAAATCACGCTGCGACACCTGTATATCTGCAAGAGGGGACCATACCCCCTATTAACCCATTTATTAACCCTTTATTTTTTGTTTATTCTGCAACCGCTGTTTCATACATTCCGACTCCAACGAGTGTTACTCACGATCATGCGTGTGTATTACAATTATTGAATGGTTATTTGTTTTGTATTGCATCTATGTATGTACATATCAAATTTCATTAAAATCCGTACAGTAGTTCTAGAGATAATCGACCAAGTCTGGAAATTATCTTAATTTCTTACACCAGTGTAGCTCTTTGAAATCTAGCTCCTGCGCCTGATAATCCAAATGGCATTACCTTCCATTGATTTTGCCCACTATGTGAGGTAAAAGAAGTCAAGTATAGGCTATCTTTATGCAAGGGCAATTGCCAATATCCTCGTTGACAATCAATTGTAGTAATGTAAATTGCCGCTCCTACTTTCGCTTACAAATTTGGAATGTGTTGCATTGGAAATGCACTCAAGCAAGTATGTGAGTTAACCATTCTAAAATCACAACATAATCTCAATCCGCCGTCCTTTTTTACTACACATACAATCGGATGACTAAATTCCGAATCTGAAAGTTCAATCAAATCAAAATCTAGCAACTCTTGAATTTGCGCTTCTACATGTGCTTGCATTGGCATAGACACTTTGTATCTATGGGTCGTTTTTAATTCGCTTACCTCCTTTAGCTTTATTTCATGCATCCCAACCTTACTCCTACCTATTTTCCCAGAAAAGAAATTTGGAAACTGCAAAAGAACTTCACGTAATCGTGATCTCTGATGATTAGTAAGATCATTTATTTCCTTCAGTAACTCCTAGATTATTCCGAAATCTATTTGTTTCTACCTTACATAGTGTTTCTCGAATATATCCGAATTCTACATCTTCCTTAAAAACTACACCCACTACTGAACACGAAATCTTAAATTCTCTAATTTTACTTGCATGAAACGTTCTTTGTCCACCATTTGCCATTTCTACAGGATAACTATTTTGTTTTACTCTTCCTAACACTGTTACTGGTCCTTGCCAACCAGCGTACAATTTATTTGTAGAATCAGGTGCAAGAATTCTTACTTGATCACCCTCTTTGGATTGTTTCATTTTAGTTTTTCGATTAAAATAATTCTCATGTTTATTTTGATTAATTTCAGCTCTAATCTCGGCTTTTTCGGCTATCTCTTCTAACCTCTCTTTTCATTCTCCTAAATACTCAGTTGCACCTTTACTCATTCCCATCGGTAGTGAAATTTCATTTGTCATAGTACTTTTTAAAATATGTACATAGTACAAAAAAGGATTAAGAACTCCTCGCTGCTTTCTCCCAAACATCATTTCAAAATGTGAGTAACCAATCGTACTGTTAGAAATTTCATTATACGCCCAAAGACAAAATGGTATGCTTTTATCCCAATTTTTTGGATCGTTTCTAATTGCAAAATGAAACATGTTCTTCAAATTTTGGTTAAATCACTCAATTAAACCATTACTTTGTGGGTATCCCGGTGTAGAAAAACGTGGAGCTACACCTAATATTTCCTCCAATTTCATCGTTAACTCGCTAGTGAAATTTGTCCCTTGATCAGATGCAATAATTTCAGGAATTCCATACCTTTGAAAAATACCTAGCATTGCAACGCAAGTAGCTTTAGACGATAAAGATTTTATACAAACAGCTTCTGCATAACGAGTATTTTGATCTATTATAGTTAGCACATACTTATGTCCTGTAGCAGATGGAGGTGAAATTTCTCCAATGTAATCAACATTAACAATTTCCCAAACGTTTTTAGGTCTTTCTACCCTAGTTATAGGAGTTCTATCGGATCTAGTAACTTTCCTTCTTAACTGACAGTCTTTACAACTCTCGCAGTATTGTCTTATTTAATCTTCATCCCTGGCCAGTAAAATAATAGTTTTATCCTTTCTAAAGTACGCTTAAATCCATGGTGTGCTGAAAAAATAGCATTGTTCGCTAATTCTAAAATTTTGTGTCTTTTCCCCTTAGGTAACACAAACTGACAAATGATAGTATCCTGCATATACTCTTCGTGATAAAGAAAGCCATCGCAAATTTTGAATTCCCCTTTCTTTCTTTTTGCGAATTCAAAAGTTTCGCGTAATGAATTATTTTCCCGTTGCTCAAATTTTAACTTCTCACTTTCCGAAAATTCCTGTTTTCCGTCTTGTGATACAAATTCCGACTCTACACTTATTCGATCGCTAAACTATCCAGCATTTCTACCAAATCTGTTTTCCCTCCATGCCCCTTATTGCAACTAACTTCGTCTTCCGATTCAACGATATCAGCAGAAGTTTCAGTTTACCCTCTTATGTTACTGCGTGTAGTAACTACACCTATCTCTCCAAATAATCGATCAGAAAACTTCCCTTTCTCTCTCTGCATTAAAGCGTTAAAATCATGCAACGACATTAAACCTTCCTTACATAAAGTAGGTGTAATTGCACAACAAATATCTACTCCCGAATCTCCATCTTTGTTTCTTCTCTATAACCTCAGCTTCAAAACCTTAATATTTGCACGTATTCGATTTCCAAAAGCCCCTTCTAAGACAACTTGACCCTTGACCGGTTTCCTAGCTTCACCCAAAAGTCCTTCGCGAAAACACGTGATTTCCGCTCCCGTGTCAACCATAAATTCGGCTGAAGCATCCCCGTTCTCAACGCAAACGTTTTTTTCGCTTGGTATATCTTCCTCCCCCTGTGATACTTATAAGGATCTCCCCTCTAAGCTTACCCTAGCTACAATGTCTTCTCTTTTTACCCTGCCGTTCCCTGTTTCTTCATATCCTTCTCGTTTCGACTCGTTTCTCCGTCCACCTTGAGTTCCTCGACAAAACTTAGCTACATGATTAAGTGATCCACAAGAAAAGCATCGCTTCAAAAATTGTCTGTTGCCATTTGATTTTTCTCTTTGGAAATTAGGATGTTCTAATGTTTAGCTTTTACGTTTCGGTGCCTGAATGGAACTCACAAAAACATCTGCTTTCTGTGCAATTTCCTTAGCACCAACAAATCCATCGCCCTCTTGTTGTAATATATATGCCTTCACGTCGTCATCCAGACAATCTTTCAATTCGTCTGCCGTTAGCAATTTCACTAAAGATTCATAATCAGTGACCTTTCGACATGTCAAATAATATTGTAAGTACCGCTCAATTTTGGTTGCAAACTGAAAAATCGATTCGTTTGTTTCCTCTGCATATTATCAAACTTATATTTTAGATTCTTGGCAGAAACCCTTAGCTCGCTAAAGATAGCCGTCTTAACCTCTTCATAATTATCTACCTCTTGTGTATCGAGTTTACGATAAATGTGGTTTGCTAGTTCCCCATCTATCAAGCATAAGATGATTTTGCTATGTAATTCCTCGGCAATTGAATGTGTCACAAAATTGCGTTCTAAAGTTTCAAAATATTGCACAATTTTAATGGGATCCCTTGGGAAGGTACCGAAAGATAAATTTTAAATTTTTAAATAGTCTGCCACTGAATTATGTCGTAATGCTACAGGTGTAATTGAGTCAATATTAGATTGATGGTTAGAACTTTCCAACTTTATTCGTTCGACTTTTAGCTTTTTAAGCTCAGTCTCACGGTTTGCAAGCTCTGTTTCATGCTTTGCAAGCTCAATCTTCATTTCTAACACAGAAATCTCATTACTACCACTATCGTTATCTACAGACATTTCACTTCTGGTTTTCTTGTTTGGGGTACTTTTTGATTTAATGATGCTTGCCATGTAAATTTCGTGACAGACCATTATGAACTCTACTACGATATTCCGAACAGTATGAAACTGTTTCCTACTCCTTTTTATTACATAGGTAGGAATCTTTTTCATTCATTACCATTGGTGGTTCAACAAGATTTGGATCCCTATCCCACCTTAGTTTCAGAAAGTATTCATGGAATTGTATATGAATGTTCCTCTGTATCCGGTAAACTTCAATTCAAAATATGAACTACTGCCGGTGAAAAAAATCTAAAGTAAAAGCCTGCAACTGTGTTATACACTTCAAATACATTGTAATTAATGTGCGTGCAACTGTGTGTGTCGTGAAACTACTTTGTTGACTCTCCACCACACCGTACTACTTCAGCTATTAAAGACAAAGTTAACGTAGCGAAACATAAGCTACAACAAGCATTAATCCTTCAAAGGTTTTCGACGAGGTTGGTCGTCAATAAATATCGAACCAATTACGATGATCACGAGATATCTCGTCATAAAGATATTTCCGATTTTATGATGACGAGATCAAGATCTGGTCAGTTTTTTCTATTTACGAGATACCTCGTCAATCAAGATCTGGTCAATTTTTCTCATGATAAGATACCTCGTCGAGACAACAATCAGAAGGGCTTCAGACATGACCAAACTGTAAGCATATGTAAAAAATTAATGTTAAGATTAATATAGATACTTATGTTATTTAAATGGAATAACTTCATTTCTTTAATTTGCCAGACGGGTAAGAAACTGTTAAACGTTGTATCACATATAAAAGAAGTAGTCGTCATTTATCACAGGCGTGATAATTACATTTTACAAATATTGGGGAACTCAGTAAATTGTATCTTTATTAAAATGCTACAGTTGAAAGTTAAATTGTTGCATAAAAATTAAGAGAACAAATACTACAACCATAAAAAGTACACAAAAGTGTTCGAATAAATATAAAGTTTGTTAACCTATGAACACGTTACAATGTATGGAATAAAATGCATATTGCTACAATATTTACAAAATGAAATGATTTAGATCTCTAAAAAGTGGTTCCGATGTTTAACTACTTTTACTGTTCCTTTGTATAAGCTTATTAACATGCATTTATTGCTATAGTTTTGTAGCCTTCACTTAAGAGAATTCTGTACGTTATCACGTTTTTCTTAACTGACTGGGCCTCTTAAATTAAAACTCTACTAAATTTTGTTTAACTGAACTATCTCTGCATGAATAAAAAACCATAAATATTCATGAATCCGACTCTTTAATGCGCTTGGAAACACGCATGAGAAATTGTATATTTTATTTAAAACGTATGAGATATTTCTTGACGTTTTATTTGCCAGAAAATAAACAGGCGCTAAAAGTTGTTTTTCAAGCTTTGTATGGGAACGCATTTCAGGAAGAAAACCTTTTTGGAAAAAGATTTGTAAGAACAAAAATGTGTATAATGCCGTTAGTAGATCAGAAAAACAGTCTCTTTACGTCCTACCTGTCAGATTTTATTGTCACATCTCAGTAAAAGTGTCAGTATTCTTTAATTTAAAAAGAGAAGTTTGAAATTTTCATTACATTTTTATCCTGAACCTGTCAAAACGTTTTGTAAGCGGAAGTATTATTTTTTATATAGTATATATATAATGCACAAGAATAACATTTTTTTGCATTTTGCTAAGATTATTTCACGACGTTTTTATCATGTTTATATTTGATCCTGGGGAATACTGAGCCTTTTGTATTGTATACTGCAGAGCAGATTTTTCTTAGCTAAACGTTCTACAAAATGATACGAAAGCTAAAATTACAAAATCTGTTATATAACACTTGAATCGCGAATCGACAAGGGGTAGGTGAAGTCAACATTTCACGAATTACAAAGTTTTTATTTTTAAGATTATTTTGAGAATGGCTTGATCGATTGTAAAGTTTAGCTTCTATTTTTAACTATTTAAACTACCACAAATCCCAGATAATATCAATCAGTATAATGTATAGCTTATTTACTGATTTGATGTATTGTAGCGAATATTTTAGAAATAATATTTCTCGATAAATTATTTATTTCTTGGGAAGGTTAAAAAACGTTCCCTTACAGTGAATTCCAAGTCACTGTGTTATACAAGGTAGTTAACAGGTGGATCGTTTGTAAGGCACAATAGCACCAACCTCAATCCCCTTTAGATCTATTTGTCCCTTTGATTAGTTTGTATGCTAGTCTATACAGACAAACTCAACCTACCAGGCAATGTCTACAGGAAAGAACTGAAAATCAGGAATACAGTTGCTCTTCCCTAATTCCCCTTACAACGTAACATCAAAATGATCGCTTGCTCCTCTATGTTGACAAATAGATACTCAGCCTACCAGGAGATGTCTACAGGAAAGAACTGAAAATCAGGAATACAGTTGCTCTTCCCTAATTCCCTTTCCAACGTAACATCAAGATGATCGCTTGCTCCTCTATGTTGACAAATAGATACTCAACCTACAAGGAGATGTATACAGGAAAGAACTGAAATACTGGATCAAAGTTGCTCTACCCTAATTTACCTTAACATCTACGTAACATCAAGATGATCGTATGCTCCTCTATACTGACAAATAGGCACTCAACCTACAAGGAGATGTCTACAGGTAAGAACTGAAACCCAGGAGCACAGTTGCTCTAACCTAAGCCCCTTTTACATCTGCGTAACAGCAAGATGCTCGTATGCTCCCCTATACAGACAAATAGTCTCTTAATCTACAAGGAGATGCCTACAGAGAAGTACTGAAATGTTTACTGAGGAATAAAGCTCGTATACCACGTTTTTTACCCAAAGCTGCAGGAGTCACTTGTTTAAGACTTTTTACCGGACATGATTTCCTACAAAGGCATTTAACTTTATTGGAGAAGCGAGATCAGCTATCGGTCTACTTTGCGAACTGGACACAATGACTGGTGACCACCTCAGTGAATTCCCTATAATTCTTGACAACGTTGGACATTTTAGTACTGTTTAAATCATAATTTTTAAGTCATATTTTGTCATTTCAGAACCCTATTGGGCTACTCGTCGATGGATGTCTGATAGGCCGGAGACAAGTGTAAGATAAAAATACGAATTTATAAAAATTTTAAATAGGTTAATTGTAAGTGAAAAAAGATTATTTCTCACAGAGTCTCTCGTATATCGTGGAATTTCTACCTGTATTTGTGGTAGTTTGATATTTGTACGCGAGAAGAAATTATTTCAGCTTGTGAAGTCAAACGTGTTTTGCTTTTCCTTTTTATTTCCAATTATACCTAAAATTATTGCAAGAAAGCGGCGGTAGGTCTAATACGTTCGACATGAAATAATTTGCGGGAATAACCTTTTAAAAATTAGTACTCAATGAGGTTATTTGTTACTTTTATTATTTTATAGAATCTGTAGGTACTGTCCCCAATCGCAACTAACTCCAGATCATGTTTTCGACTACCAAGCCATTATTGGTTCCCTCTTTCAACTTGGAGCACCCCCAATCGAAATCCTCCATACCCTTCGAGCTCCAGAACTTACAGCTTTTGTCACCAAGGTTTTTGGAGGACTCTAAACTTTTGCACTAGTACTGTATGCATAGATACGACAACAACAACATTACTTTATAGTATGTACAGTAAGAGCCGGTGATAGTTAGATAACTGAAAAGACTTATTTTTTTCTAAGTAGGAGAGAAAGTTTACATTTTACCAAGATAATATATTTTTTCATCTCAAGCTTAATGTTTAATAACGGCTGTCTACAGTTTAAGAACTTTATAGTTTCTTATTTCTTGACATCTACTAGAAAATTCGAGCTAATATTTTAAATTTTCTTTCAACTCACTGCAATAAAAAAAAATTTAGGTTTTTGGAAAAAAGAAATTTTAAAATATTACAATTTCAGAATTACATTGACGCTACACATTTTACTAAATTTCTCTCAAAACAAGTAAGATTATAAATATTTTCTATTACGTTGGGAGATATAATCTGCCAAAAGATTTTCGGATTTCATAGTCTGGTTTAAGCCGAGCATAATATTAAAAATAACATAAACATAATATTAAAACACATAAATCTTATTTCTATTGGCATAAAAGTAACAACAAGTATATAATAAGAAAAACGAATCGTACTCATATTTTAACTAATCTTTTCAAACATTTTAGAATGTTTTAAGGCTGGATGCCACGTTGGCTTATTTTTCGACATTCATTCATGTTTTTAACAAATTAAAAAAAACACTAAAAGTATAAATTATGTAATAAACTATACTGAATATTTAAATTAATAGGAGCTTGAAATTTTTATGTGACCATTGAAGTATACATATAATATTCCAAGAAAGTTTTTTTTTTAAATTTAGCTGCATTCCATTTGCAAAATTTTGTTATACGTATTAACAACCATTTGAATATAATAGGTATTGAAAGACAGACGTCTTTTTATGCATTCAAAATAGAATCTCTGAGGTATCACACTTCAAACTCTATTTGAAAGAATGACATTTTCAGAGCAGCATAATTCTGCAAAATTAACTTTTATTTCCTGTCAGATTAAAAGAAGACATTTACACCATTTTCAACGTAATTGGTATGAATCTATTCAGCATGTAACAATCAATGATTATGCTCCGAAATCTATGATATACCCATTATTTCATTGTAATCTAAGATTAATTTTCATGTATGAAAAATATTTTAATCTTGGACTCACAGTGATGTATCAAAACAATGCGAATGTATTAGTACTAGGTTTCTTGTATTCACCTAGCTGGGTAACCTCTCTTTTGAGAATCTAGACTATGCATGTTCAAGAAGCCGTACTAGCAATATGTCAATACCTTTCCTTAATCAGATGTTACGCTGCAAACCTTGCCTTCTACCAATAAATCCGGTCGAGGACAGAAACTGGAAGCTGGTAGCTGAGGTATTAGGATTGCCTTATCCATTGTAAACCCCTTCCCTAAAGACTTGCTTATACAATGGATTCCCTCAATTGCATTATTAATAAACATAATATATAAAATCCTTTCGTTACCTATATATATATATATATATATATATATATATATAGAGAGAGAGAGAGAGAGAGAATTTAATAATATATTTAACCAATGATAGAACGAGTATAAAAAGGTCAATCGATTAGCTATTGCTTGTTTGTACTTCTTTTATTTTGTACATACGGCTTTTTGTGGGGGGGATGGTTAAACCGGACACCAACAAAAGCTATTTTAAGTGGGAAATGAAAAAAAAAAATGTTCATATTTTTAAGATCGTAGAAATATTAACTTTTGAAATCTAAAATTATGTATTTTTAAACTTTCATAGGTTTTACATTGATGTTTGTCAATTTCATGTAATTCATCCCCTATCGTAATGCTGATGCACTTACCTATTCTAAATGCTACAAAAATAAATAAATGACGAGAAGTTAACTGAAATAAATATAGACGTCTCTGAAAACAACTGAGAAAATTAATTTCATTAAAGTGTCGTAGTAATTTTAAGTAGTTACATTTTGATTTAAATAATTTAATTTTACGTGCGTAAACTTTCATTTCGAAATGATAAATTACGAAAATAGAAAGTTACAACTACCTATGCAACTTAAATTATTAAAAGTATGACACAAATAAATATTTCATACATTCTGTATCGTCCAAACGAAATTTTAAAATCACATTGGGAGATCTTTATTTAATTACTAGCAAAATATCCGACCTCGGGTTGAAATGGGTAACTATACATTGAAAATGATCAGAAAAATAATAACTTTCCGCTTTGATTGAAAAATGTTTAATCATTTAAGCGTAAAATAATAATTTTAACGTCTTTTCGACATTTTTATAACTTCTACAACCTACTTTGTACACAAAATCCTGTACATGCCATGTCCATCCACGTAACACATTTTACATATATAGCACCTCTGCTTAATGTACACTGACGAAAGGTGACAGACAATAAGGTAACTACTAAAAAAGATTATTTCCAGGGAGGATTTAGATTTTAAGTTTGTTTTTAAAAGCGATTACGCTTTTTCTAGAAAGTTCCGTTTTGTGGCACGTGCAATAATAAAAGAAGTTGTTTTAAAAAATAGAATGTCTTCAGTACACACGAAGCAAAGATGCCCAAATTTGTAAGCATAACATTTTAAATAATCTACTCACTAAACTAAAATATGATGTATTATATTTTGAACATTGCATTAACATACGTTAAACGTATTTTATGTAGTACAAACACACAGACACAAAATCGATCATAGAACGGGAAAGCGGACAATCAGACTTACGCAACCGAGTTCAGTCAATAAATGAATGCAAGTACTCGGTATAGAAAGTTTTATGAAAATATATTCAACCGTTTAGACGTAGCATGGGCAAACACATATAGACAGACAGATGGTCGGACAAACAGACAGTCAGCCGGACAGACAGGCATCAAATGGGAAAAAGACAAATCATCAAAAAGGTTCAAAACGGATAGAAAACTTGAAATGGGTTGAAAATATACAATGTACAATCAAGTACTTCATTATTATTTATATAGATTGGTTGACACAAAAATACATAGTTAATCTTTTGTTAGTCTAATTTACAATTTAACTCTATGTAGAAAAATTCAATTTAGTTTTAAATGAAGGTTTCTAGAGTTTTATTTCCTGCATTTTTAGAACTAAAATTAATGTTTGATCTGTCATAAATGTAACATTAAATCACGTCTTCGACAATGCCACAAATTGCGTTTTATTCGATTGACGTAGCGATAGTGTTTGAAATATACGCTATTGATTTAGTCATTTTTAGCAAATTTATGAAATAGAATTGAAATATTTATGAATCAGTAATTGCCAGAGGTCATTGCGTGAGGTGAAAGAACTACTCTAATGACCTAATCCTTCAAAGAAAAACTAAATGTTGAGAGCCAAAGTAACAAATTAAGTAGGCTTTTTAAACTCACTTTAAGCATTAAGTTACTTTCTTGGAAGATATTTCGCACGAAACTATTGTATATTATACTTCAAGAGTCATGAAGCTTCTTTGAAGTTTTGAATGGTATTTATTGCCGACATTATGCTGCATTTTCATAACAGCGGAACGACTGTTTATAATAATAATAATTCATTGAAAAAAGTACTTTTATGACTATGCATGGCTAAGGAATTTTGTCATTTCTATTATGACATAGCCTGAGATATCCTGTGACTTGAAGAATTGTTGTAATTTAATAGTCACGAAAGGAGTTTTAATACCTCATAAAACAGCATGCATAGTTCTGCTATTGCTGTTGCTTCGATTTAGCAGAGTTCAGTGTGTTTGCTGAATAGAAGGTTGAAGTCGTGCCATGGCACATTCGCGCTTGTAAGAATATGTGGGTTACGAATATGTGGTTAAAAGGTTAGTTGCAGCGCTTTGTAGTGACCTCGGTGGCACTGCTGAAACACTTATGGGAGAAATTGGCTGCCATTATATGAAGACTTGATGGGGTAATGGTGCATTAAAATGAGAAATGCGTGCTTCAGAAACACTTTACCTTCACAGAGTTGACATAATGCGTGAGAACTTAAGTTTTATCAGGTGAATGTATCAAATTAAAGGTATAAATAAATCAATTGTGCTAACTTCAAACATATCGCCGGCTTCGCATAAACTCCTTAGATGATGCAGTTTTTTGGAAGTGCGATTGGAAAATATTAATGACGGGACGTTTACTGCTACACTTTCCCGAGATGATTTTCCACTAAGTCAGCATTTGCTACTGTGAAATGTCAAGCAACAACAGTCTCTGTTGAGGGCAGTTTTTCTATGTTAAATAAATTACTATCCAAGGATCGGCCATTAAACGATATCAATGTTCTTATGTATTTTATTATGTATTATAATACTGTTGTACGCGACTCAAATTGTGAATAATTTTTTTCATTTTTTACATATAATTTACTATAGATTTTAGAGTATCAAAAACAAATGCAACTTTATTTCCTTCAATGCAACTTTAAGAAATGATAAATGCAACTTTTCCTATTTTGACTGCAACAATAATGTTACCCTACTAATAACCTTTAAACGTTTGAAATGTAAAATTTGTTTTTCTTTGTGTAAGTTAATAAGTTTGTGCTCTAATCCCTTATGAAAAATTAGAACTGAATAATATTGAGATATTTTTTATTTATACTTTTTACTTGAAAATTGGTAGCAGATTCATTCGTGCCAGGTTTAGGGGTAACAGTATGTTTATTGACAGAAAATATGTAGTAAGGTCATTATGTTTAATGAATATTATCTTCTAGTTTACACTGCAAGCATATAAAAAGAAAAAAAGAATGTGTGTGAATGTAACCAGCGTCAGTTGGAAAGAATTCACATGGTAGGCGCTCAAATAACATCGGAATTCGGTGATGTGCCGTCAACATACATTTGTTGCACATTTTTATGCTTTTGAAGTTTTTATCCTATACTACAGGTGTATGAAAGAGTATAGACTCCCTAGCAACAATTTACGTGTACTTTCAACCATTAAAACGGGTTTTCCTAGGGAAAAAATGTTTAAAACGCATTTCATCAATTTTGATGATTATATAATGGCAAATAAAAGTAATCACAAATAATGCCGAAATGAGATTCGAACTTTATAAAATTGTGTTTTCATTTTCAAAAAATTCAGAAGTCTTTTAATTATAAAAATGCTCTCATTGCAGAATTTCTTATAATATTCCATACAATTACGAATGTTAACTCAAGTTAATTATTATATTCAGGGCTATATACCATTCAAATATCTCTAATTTCTACAATACGGCTACTAGTTTAAGGGGAAAGATGTTTTAATTAAGATTATAAATTCTTATCTGTGTGCCTTCGTCCTTTAGTATAAATTATTAATTAAAGTAAAATGTATATGCTGTCTTTAAACATTAATTCAGAAAGCCGAAACGTTAGCTTTGAATGCGTCTCTTTTTCCATAGTATTTGTTATCTTAAATGTTATTTAAGGGACTTTTTCATTAAAATTTTGTGCATAATGGCAATAAGCGTTTTTTTTAACTTTTATAAAGACATTCATTTAATAATTTTTGAGTATTGGAGTATTTGAGTATTGTTACTTCTTTACTTTCTTAATTAAAAAACAAAATTAGTTTTATTCAGCTTATCTCCATATTCATACGAAGAAAAACTATACTTCTTTAATTGTGAAATACGCACAGTAACATCGGTGAGTCAGATAATCTTAAATTTAAAATTAATTTGAGAACTAAAGGAAGGCTTATCATTTCCAAATTAAAAATTTTCTTTATTTAACGTTTAAACATTACTATTAAAAAATTCTAAGAAAACAAATTTTTAGCATTAAGTAGAATTACGTCCAGGGAAAGAATCAGTTGCGAATATTTTTTTATTTGGAATTGATTCAACTTAGGAACACTTAATAATTGAAGAGCTAAGTGGATGAACATGTTAAAGGACAGTTTAGTAAATTTGAGATACTCAGCTTTAAAGTTACCTGGATGCTCTTTTTTATCAGTTCACTTATTTCCTGTTTTTCCGGCCATGTTATGAAGAAATAACATTCACAAAAAACCGTAAACGGTTTCATTCACGTAGTCATAGGAGATGTAGTTTGTCTGATTAGAGATGATTTTCCACATTTTGTCGCACATGACATCTTCTTCCATTCACATATCAAGGAAATGGGTCTAATTTTGTGGAAGAACATGTTATGTGCATAACAGACTCTATATTATCATTATGATTACTTTGTTCTTTAAATACACACATTTAAGGATGTAAGGTAGACTAATGATTAATCCAAGTTTTGTAATATTAAATATATATTTGTTGGCACAGTTTGTGAAAGAAAAAAAAATTATTTAAGAAGTTTATATTTTATTTTGTGAATGTGCGAGTCAATAAACAACCATAACGCAAAAATCAGTGTAAAATCTATGCATTAAATTGCAAAATCATTAAAAGTTAATAAATCATTAATATTTCTCTTTTTCTTTTTGAATTAAATATTCATAGAAATATCGAAACTCATTCTAATGTAAGGAAGCTGCCTTTGTAAGTTATCAATATTTTCTAGTGTTAGCTTTCCTCTATTTTCCGACGTCCTTTCCAATTCTATATTATCTTCATCGGCATATGTTCTTCCATTCCGATTTTTTTTCATTAATTCAACTTTTTTGAACGGGGTATTTGGATCATGGCTGTCCTTTTACAGGTACGAACCGAACTCTTCTACCCGAATCCATTTCACTTGGTCTCTGAATGCCACTTTTTCGTTGAGGACGTTCTTTTTTCGATTTATCAGTTTGAGCTTATTTTGGATATCATAGAAATTTCTAAAGTGAGATGTCATATCGGTGACGCAATGGTTTCTGCCACTTTTCCGTATGATATCACGGTAGTGGTCCGGAAGAAATACGGTTTCATGTTTCCTTAAATGCTTTACGATTCTTTCAAAATCTCGATCGGTATCAAGATACGAACGACCCACTTCCGGAAATTTGTGTCCAATCACTTTGAAATATCCTTTAATAATCAGATATTTGAAAAGGAATGGCATGGTGGAATTCTTGTATTGGTCCGAACAAGAGTCTGTCCAAATAATAAGGTGATCTTTACTCTTCAAAGAAACGTCGAATTCTAGGAGGGTTAAAAGAGAACTAGACACCTTATTACTTCTCCGACATGCCACATATTCAGTCCAAGTTAAGAAATGAGGAGCTTCCTTTGACTAAGTAACGAAGTGCACTCCGAGATTGTAAAACCGCATTTGCCTGAGATAGAAAGCCTTACTCACACTAAGTTTTGGGAGCGGCAAGGTTTGCTGTAAGTCAAGTGTGATATATGCGACGTCACTTGAAGTCTGTTTCGCCAACTGCTTGTCTAATTTCTACATTTCGAACACTAGTTCAGAGCTTTCAACATGACTAGCGTTAACCTCTCCAAGCTCACAAGTACCACATGTATCACTTCGAAGATTACCAAAAGATAAATTAAACTTGGAAGAAAATATTTCCCTATAAGTACACTCAGCAACTTTAAACTGTCGAGGCTCATCATTTGCACTTACTAACTCCAAATACACGGAAAAAAGCACTATTACACTTGAGGAGCTATGCTTAGCTCTCTCTATTTTTTTAGTACACAATATGTAAACTATACTATGCAAGTAAAATAAAAAAGATGTTACATAGAGATTTTAACAGTTACAGGTGTTGCCACTCCTCTGAATAGAAATAAAATACCTGAAAGCTAGGAACAACTTCTTAAAAGAGTAATAATTGGTAATGTTTTAATTAACGATGTACTACAGAAACACACAACGGGCTATTGACGACGGTCCGGGATCAATCCCTTAAGGGAAAAATCCAAGGACAACACCTCGTAATTTTAAACCACGGTCAGTTGACGAGGCAACTCCTAAGCTGGCACCCCACTCTCCAAACATCCACACCATCCCAACGTGAGGACTTTCGGCCACGACATATTTAAGGTGCACCAGCCGCCTTTACACCATACGCTTACAAACATCCATGCCCGGACCCGGATTCGAACCAGGAACCTTCCGATAAAGAGGCCAATACCTAACCACTATACCGTTTATTCGGCTCCCAAAAGAAGAAGTGTACCAACAAAGTTACAATATTACCCTAGAGCAGCTAATTCCTGAGCCCCAATTCGTCCTTCGCTTGTCGGAGCACCCTTTTGGCGAGTCGCTACACACTCTTGCTACAGACGTTCTCACCCTTTTTAAGCCTAACACTTTGAGCTAAATTGCTGAAGGAACGTTATGGCCGAGCAAACTCCAGCATGTCGGACAACCAATGTAGTGGAAGAAGATGTTATGTAACTCAAAGTCAACGCATTTCTTGTGGAAAAAGATAGTAAATGCCCTTAACATGTTCTTCCACGAATGAAATTACAGAAATCCGTGTACATAACATGTTCTTCTACTGAAAACCGTCTTATAATAACAATTGGTAGAACCAATGAACGTTCAATATTTAATGCAGTCCTTAACATGTTCTATAACCCGGAAATCTCCATTTAAAAAAAAAGTCACTTAACATGTTCATTCACTCAGCTCTTCCATTTAACAGTCAATTAGATTTGTTTACAAAATTCAATGAAGTGTTTTCATTTCATCGCTATGAAAATAAAACTCATAATAGGAGTTAATGTTTACTTTCAGAAATATTTTTCATTCGGAAGTTTTTTTGATTTCAATAAACAATAAATTCTGAGACAATCATCTAAAAAGGTACTTCCAAAGTTTATTGAATTAAGAATTCAGTTACAGAACTCGGATATTTTATCAAAAGTCTAAAAATGTAAACACGATCAAATGCTTTCATATCTTCAGAATAAAGATTAGTTAAACTAAACTCAGAGCTAGATATTTAAATTTAAAAAAGTATTATATTTTCAATGAATTAACTTCGTTAAGTGAACGCGAGGCAAGACTTTACAAATAAAGAATTCAAGAATACTATACAGTCCCCTCGGAAAAAAAGCAAAGTTTCAATTTTGTATTTTCGTTTTAAATACAGGCTATTTCTATAAGCCCTCGGGTAGAAAGCAAGTACGTTAAAAGAGAACACCACTCCGAAATGCAGCTGCATCATTACTTATTTTTTCCCACCTCCCTCAAGCATTCCGCTTCTAAAAGACGCAATTTAGCATCAAAATTGGTTCGATACTCACCCTTTAGAAGTGCTAAAAAATAAAACAACTCATCCGAATCTTCACTTCGGCGTTTCGTTTCCAGGATCTTTACTAATGCATTTCGTTCTGTGCATAATAGCATAAAGAAGTCGAAAATTTCGCTGGGAGGTATATTGTTGAGATGAAGCGATGTATTTACTCTAGGGTTAGAAAAATTTGAGTTCCCGGCGGCTTCTTTGTTGTCGTGGTAATTTCCATTGTGACTATTTGCATACAGTGATTGTGCTTATTCGCTCTTACTCGATTATTATTTGAAAAATAAATAATAATTATGCTTTATGTGTTGACGCATTGCTCTAACTCCGTGATTCTCAATCTTTTTCGTCTCATGAAAATATTTCTTAAAAGTCTGCAACTAATCTCAAAATTCTGGGTTGACGTGAACATCCATCCAGTTTATGTGACAAAAATTGAGGAAAAAAATTATTTTATTTTCTAAAATTTACATTGAACCAATATAGTGTATGTGCAATTCTGTTCGATGGCCTGTTTCTATCTCTACGGTTGCTGCATAATTCTGCGCTGGTTGAAGTTGTGAGGTTTCTGGCTAAAGAACTGATCCAGGTCGAAACTTTCTGAACCACATACAGCACGTGGAATCGTCAACGGCACCCTCATCATACGCAACACATACACTACCATACACCACTATATCCTACCATACACCAATACCATACACCACTACACTACCTTACGCACATACACCACTAACACAGACACTACCCTTCATTAATGGACCGGACGCCAGAGGATTTGAACAAAATCCGATTACTTGTTTGAGGGGTGGGTTTCGTGGTATGGCCTGGGATCTTTGTATGTTGTTCCTGGTAAAAAGAACGCCGACGCCTACATGAACATTTTGGACAATCAGGTTCTTTCTACTCTCTGGCATTTTTATGGAATGGACGAATGTTACTTCCAGGATGACATCGCTCCATGTTATGTTGCAGCCTCTGTCAAGCAGTGGTATCAAGATTTGTATGTAAAACGGCCTGCTCAGAGTCCCCACCTAAACCCAATAGAACATTTGTGGGACAAGTTATAGCTACGCTTACGAACCAGGGTACCACGTCCGAAATCCACAGCTGAGTTGGCGACATTCTTGCAGCAGGAATGGACACAAATACCCATAGCTGTGTATCAAAACCTTCTTGAATGTATGCCCAGAAGGGTTGCTATAGTAATTGCTGCACGAGTGGGACCATACCCCTATTAAAGCATATATAATTTCCCTAATACCATCACATTTGCTATCCGGTCAATTATTGTATATAGTGTATCTTCCTTTTTTCTGTCTTCTTGTCTTTTCACAAATAGAAAAAATAATATGTCGAAATTGCTTCCTATTTTCTGCCATTTTTAATGCTTAGAAAAATGCTTAACAGCCCAGTAAAACAATTTTCTTCCGAACAACTCGCTGGAATTCCTTCTTTCAAGCAACATCAAAATTTAACGAGTGTGAAGTAAGTAACACTTATTTTATGCAAAGCAATGTCACCTTGTGCCAAACATGGGACAAACTTTTGCATCAACCCAATTTGTTATATTTTTTTGCTGATCTGACAGAAAATTAGGTATAATTCTGACTGGGCTGAACACAAAATAGTACCAATTACCCATCTGTTTTCCTCCAAAGTGATTAATGAAACAATTCAAGTATGGGGTGGTTGAACTAATGTCACACTGGACTATTGGCAACACGGAACTATTTATTGGCACACTGGATTATTTAAATTGAATGGATTTTGCATGGTAGATAGGTAGTTAATCAATGTCTCACTGAAGCAACGCAATGGATTATTGGTGAAAATTCAGTTTAAATACTGGACAGAAAATTTTGAACTGCAGTTAGATGAGGAGATTCACGTATGATCTGACATCCAAATCTTCAAACGTTCACGCCAAATCAATGTGAGGTCATTTGAGGCCACTACAGATTTAACATGCCCCAGCCCGTACTTATAAGGCGGTCTTGGGTCGTGTTTCGATCTCGCGATCCTATTTCTGTTAATCCGCCTTCTTAGAACTGGACTCGCCATTTATTTATGGCAGGGCTCGAAATATCCGGGCGCACAGGTGTACTGTGCACATGAAAATAAAATCGTGCACCTTTATTTTTCCCGCTAGATGCACGCAGTGCACCTAACGTTAAAAAAAGGGGGTGAAACGTGTTATGTTATTTTGATGTTTGAACAAAATATCAATATTGACCTCTCTAGCTCTAAGGGAACGTAATTAAAATTCATAAATACACACTATGCGAAAACAAAATAGCTGGGCCGTTACGGGGTTATACAGAAGGGAGGTTTACTTCTGCCACCAGAACTTTCCAATGATCGAGTTATTTGCTAGATGACTCTGTTGAAGCGACTGTCGTGACAGCCGAGCGCCGGAGAATTTAGATGTTTAAATACTTTTATTTACAATCTATTACTAACCTATATAAACATACCCAAATAATAAAGTAGTTTACACTACATTAATGCCCTTATATTACGGTTTTTTTTAATATGCACCTAAAATATAACCTGTACACCTAATTTAAAAACTTACGTGCACAAGGTGCACCTGCATTAAAAAATCTATTTCAAGGCCTGATTTATGGTAATTTTAAATAAAAAAATAATACTCATAATTATTTCTAATAGTTTTAAAATATGGGTATTTTTTAAAATTATTTGCAAACACACATGTCTACAGTTTAAAATTCAACCTTTGGAAATGAAGTAATGATTTTATAAAAGTAGCTACCACCCATCCTTAAGGCACACCTGTGCATTTCATTTTTGCGGCACAACAAAGTGTCAAGACACACCAGCTGTAAAACGCTTGTTTGACTGAATTTTGTCATTTATAAAATTTAATACTAATTTTCAATACGTCAGAGTTAGCTATAGAGATTTTATCAAACAACAGGGAATCAGTATTGATTTTAACATGCTAACTAGACTTAAAAGACTTTATAATACGACTTTATAATCAATCGATAAGACTAATTAGACTTTAAAACAAGGATACTTGTAATGTATCTCTTGTCTAGGGAAATGATTCATATTCTTTATTAACCTTTTGACTACGACTATAGATATAACAAGCGCGATTCTTAAAACTATCAAGATACAGCTGCTATAACGACTGTAGTATAAATTTTTCTTGGCGCGATTCTTATAACTTTCAAGGTACAACTGCTATAACGGCCGTATACGAAATTCCTTCTTGGCGCGGTCATGGTACAACTGCTGTACCGGCCGTTGTCTAAAGGTTAAAAATATTTCTATCATTTTAAATAATTAAATAAAAAAATCATCTAATAACAAAATGAAGATGGAAATTAATGACAATTTTTTACTTAGTGCAATATTTGAGAATAAGTAGCGTTCAAAGAATTTAATTTGGGGAAACATACTATTGTACTGATTTTTGTGAGTTTATATGCATTAGTGTGATTTGTATTTTTAATTTACTGTGTGTGGTGTGTGTGTACACTTATCTGTACAACCATATGATAAATCAACTTATCTTAAACACTAGATGGAATTAAGAACTTTAAAATATTTCTAAAGAGAGGGAAGTTACCCTTTTGACATATCACACTCCGACTGCAAAAACACCATAACTGAAAAATGAATTTACAATTTTTTTTGTGGAAGAACTCTAAATGTCTACTTCTGCATGTTGGAAACCTTTGCAACTTCAGACCAGTAAAATGCTATTGAGACTCTAGAGGGCAATCGATGGCCCACTAGAGGTCGATTGAGGGTCTAGTTACTAGACTAGTAGCTATCTACTAGACATTAGCACAGGGGTGGCCAACCTGTGGCGCATGCGCCAAACTTGGCGCATTGGATGATTACAAGTGGCGCATTGCATTATTGTGCCTCCTTATTCTTTTGAAGTAGGCGCCATAACTGAAAATATCTTCATATTTTCAACAACATAGTACTCTCAGTTCAATTCATAGACCTTTCTTACTTCTCATTTTGTCGCAATTTTTTGAGTTTGCAATTTATAGTCTATGTGATACGACGTACTTGTGATCTGTTTGTTCTTTTTCAAGATTTGTTTTAATGTTTTTTTTTTTTTACATTCATGTTATCTATCACTGTGCAAAAGAAAATGAGCAAAAGAAGCGCAAAAAGTTTGAGAGAAAAAGTGAATTTAACGAACAGTAAGAAAAGGAGTTATTTACAGCAAGTCCATCAGTTGTGAAGACGAGGGGATGACAGACGCGTCCTATGAAATTGCTTTAGCACTGGCGAAAAAAAAACCTATTCTGACTGAGAAGCCTTGTTTCCAAATATTTGCACGCCATCTTGGTTATAAAAGTATTGAAAAGAAATCAGACGTAATTGCTATACCAAGGCAGACTAATGCGAGATGTATCCTGGATGTGCTGCGGAGCAATTTGACCAAATATATTAAAATTAGTTATTACAAGTGTCATTTGAAAGTCGTTTCCTTGATTTGTCTACAGAAGAAAACTACATGATCGCATTAATAAAGCATTTTCACTAATTGAATGAAGATGTCTAGACATCTTACAAATGGTTATGTCTAGACATAACATACAAATGGTACTTATTGATTTCAAAACAAATTCATTATTGAAATTGAAATTCATGAGCTTTATTATTCAGATCAAAATGCTTCTGACATGATTAATTTCTGGCGTTCATTACACTGTAAACACTTTCCGGAACTAAGAAAATGTGCAAAAAGTTATATATGTCGTGTTGGAACGACATACAGATGGGATCAAGCATTTTCATCCTAGAAATTTACTAAAAGGAAAACGAGGTCGCGAATGACTGATTCAAATTGGAAGAATTTTCTGTAATAGACATTGTTTTACATACAATATAGCTAAATCATTTAAAAATGTTAATTATGTCGATAAACATACTTTTATTAAAAAAAAGTTACTAAGGATATGACAGAACCATGAACGTAAGGTAGGAAATGTGCTTGAATTGTATGGCGCATCTGAACTCGTATGTGAAAAAAATTGGCGCATGGTATGTAAAAGGTTGGCCACCCCTGCATTAGCAGATAGCAGTTGCGGCAGGTTTGCAGCATGCAGCATCATGTGCCTTGCCATGTTTTTACAAAAAAATAAATATATTTTTTTAAACTTAGGAAGTAATGCAGCTGGAATGCGATTTATATGAATGTTTCTAACGACAGTCAGTCCCACATTGATTCAAAATCTTACCTGAAACAAACAAATTAGCTGAAATATACACTATCCTACAATAATGGATCGAACGCCAGTGGATTAGCATAAAATCCGACTACTTGTTTGGGGGTGTTTTTCGTGGTATGGCCTGGGACCTTTACATGTTGTTCCTGGTAAATTGAACGCCGACGCCTACATGAACATTTTGGACAATCAGATTCTTTCTACTCTGGCAATTTTATGGAATGGACGAATGTTACTTCCAGGATTACATCGCTCCATGTTATGTTGCAGCCTCTGTCAAGCAGTTGTATCAATATATGTACGTAAAACGTCTTCCCTGGCCTGCTCAGAGTCCCGACCTAAACCCAATAGAACATTTGCAGGACGAGTTAGAGCGACGTTTACGGACCAGGGAACCACGTTCGAAATCCACAGCTGAGGTGGCGACAGTCTTGCAGCAGGAATGGACACAAATACCCATAGCTGTGTATCAAAACCTTCTTGAATGTGTGCCCAGAAGGGTTGCTATAGTAATTGCTGTACGAGTGGGACCACCCGGCTATTAAAGCATGTATTATTTCTCTTATACCATCACATCTTGCTGCCTGGTCTATTATGGTTGCGCAGTGTACATGCGTATCGAAATATTTTCCGTTCTGATACGGAGTACACATGTGCTTGTCGTTTGTTTGGTCAGTGCGTGCTTAATCAGTGCGTGGTTTGCCTTACACTTAACACATGCGAGGTTAACTATCGCAAACTGCGAAGTTTTATCAAAACAAAATGCGTGTTTAGTATGATGCATTATTTTATTACTCTGTGATTTTAATATGTATGACTATTTATAAGGTAGATGGTTAACTTCTTGGTTTTGCAAGTCCATTGTGTTGCTCCAGTATGACATTAATTAAAAATACCAAAAGTAATACCAATCTTTCTTTTGCATGTTGAATCCCATATTTTATGAGCTCAAGTGTGACCTCATCATTTGACCATGAGTAAAAAAGACATGTCCAAACAAATGACAATAATCTATAATTAATTTCTCATTTGAATTCACAGAGCCTTGTTTATATTAGTGTAGAATGGTGTGCACATAATGCGTAAAATAATTTGCTTCAAACTTTCTATTTCACTTAAATATTAAAAGAGTATCAGGTAAGTATTGTAATAAGTTGTTTATATTAGTGTAGAATGTTGTGCACATAATACGTAATATAATTTGCTTCATACTTCCTATTTCAACTAAATATTCCAAGGAGTGTCAGGTGAGTATTGGAATAAGTAACTAAATTTAAAAATATATAAAATTGGAATTGGCAGTGCAACATTCTTCCTTACAAATTAGAACCTTTATTCATGTTTAACTTGACTGATACTCCAACTTGTGCTAAAACACTTTGAGGAATTTTCCTCGAATCCCGTGTCTGAATTCGTTCAAATGCCTAGTTTGAAAATCTTCAAAAGACGGATTCGTTCGAAGCTGTCTTATCATGTACAGATAATTCAAAAAATTGAATCTTGGAAGTCTGGAATTCCAATGAGATTTATGTGTGCGAATAAATATTCTTCTCTGTCGGATAGACAAGTAAATATCTCCACCATTAACTGCAACCTGTTACAAGCAAATGGGACTTGACGCTGTAGCTCTTACAAATATTGATTTCGCAAAGCACAAAATAAAGTTGTCGAGACGTGCACTATAAATTTGATATAATACTTTGAAATGCGTTAGAATGGAAATAAAAACCATCTTTGCATAAAAGAATTTTAAAGGTGTTTTTATGTATGAATTTTTATTCAAGCAACCGTCCTCTGAAACCCAAGAGAGGTGGGATTTTCAGTGAAACAAAAAGAACGACAGAGAAATTTTACCTCACAGTACGCAAATACTCTCGCAGGTTACATTTGGGGATTACCTATAAAAAATAATTTATCGTCATTTTGGTGACATTAGGTAATAAAATCATTTTCTTCATACTTACGCCGCTAACTTAACTTCTTCAAAGAGCAACAGAGAAGTATTGGAACGAAAATCTAAATTTTAAAATATAAAATTGGCATTGACAATGCAACATTAATTGCCAAATTAATCCCTCACTATAACTGACAATTAAACTAATAATTGTTGTGTTATGATATATTTATTCGAATGCATTCCTTAGAATTTATATTGGCGGAGTGTACTGAAGTAGTGTACGAAAAACGAGACATATAACCATAATTTACCATAAAAATGAAAAATAAAATAGAAGTTAATACCATAATGAAAGTTTTCCGAGGGAAAAAAAATCTAACATATGACAGCATAGCCATGATTAATTTCTCTTAACCCGTGATTAGCAACCGGAGAGGTACGTGCTCGATACTTGGTCCAAACAAAGTGCATCACGTATGCGGGGGCTGCAGCACGTTAAATAGGTCGTGATCGCAAATAACTTCACGTTGGTGTGCTGTAGAAGTTTGGAGATTGGGGTGCCAGCTCGGTTGATGAGCCCTTCATTTGACCGTAGTTAAAAATTACATGGTGTTGTCCACGAATCTTTCCTTTCCTATTGACCGCTGTCAAACTAATTATCTATCTTATAACTTAGAATAATACTATAGAACTTATTTATCATAGTATTTCATAAATATTAATATTGATTCCAATTAAAATATGCGAGGTTAATCACTTACATTACAGAAGGTAGCAATCGATAGGGATTAATGTTTTCTACGAATATAAATATTTAAAATTTGTCTAAGGGGCCGTCTTCATATTACATTGTGAGCTGCTTCCATAATTTCAACACAAACACCCATCTTTTATAACAAATTTGGATTCTACACAAAATTTCAGGCGGATCTGCTGAAAAAATAATGTAAAACAGCGTAAAATTGACCGAGAAAATCCATAAAAACCACTGAGGGAGCGTATACATTCCAGAGTTCAATCACATTATAAATATTAATAAAGACGTGTAGTGGCCGTCGCAGTCAATGACCTGTTGCAGGCACCTTGGTATGGAGTCCATTAAGATAGTAACAAGGGCAGAATCCATTCTGATTGAATCCCATGATCTGTTGGCAGAAATTTTTGTTTTCACTTTGTAAACAATCCCCAATAACGATAATAACCATCAAATTTTGCAAACAGTCTCATTGCGGTACTAATTATGCACGTAATGAGCTGAAATTTGGAATTCCGATGTTTCAGTAACAGTTGAATCACGTGGTGTCCGAATTTGCACATGTTTCTATTCATAATTTTTATGAATATTAATTTAATAATTGATAAAAAAAATAGTAAATTTATTTTAATAATTAAAATGTCCATAGATTGTGTTTGGGCTTTTAGGTAGCACAGGATAAAAAAACAATTTCCAATAAAAATTAATATTTTTAGCAAATATAACAATAAACGTGAAACACCAATTTAACATTAGGAGATCTAATTTTCAAACACTTACAAATTTGTGAAAAATCCAATAAAATTGATGAACTTTTTTAATTTCTGCCTGAAATTGTGTGTAGAATCCAATTTGTGATAGAAGATGGGGGTTCGTATTGAAATTATCGGAACAAGCACCTAATTTAATATGAAGACGGCCCCTTAGACAAATTAATTAGGGGAACCACTCGAAAAAAACTTCGTTTCGTGAAAGGGACAATGGCTGACCGAAGACAGTATGCCTTCATACGAAATCAACTTGGAATGATGGAGCCAAAATGAAACCAGAGGAAGCCTCTGGTTAAAAACATATCCCACAGGAAAGTAAAGCAGGCAGTGGATATTAAAAACACAATATAATAGCACTTATATCATAGCCTAATAATTTTCTTAAGGTTTAATCAGTACATCCAAGTCATAACTAAGCAAACACAGTAACACAATTTAAGTTCGTTCTTCTATTTTTCCAATGAAGAGTTATGCAGGCCAAGCATCTTTTTGGAACTTTCAAATTTCTAAAAATAAATACATTTACCCCACAAATATTTAAAAGGAGATGTAATATGAAACCCTTTATAAAAGAAGAACTCCGAAGTTTAATTAATGTACAAAACCTAGAATTCGCAACACCACAGTCGTTTTTTTTTTTTTTTGACGGGTGTACATCAAAAATTATTCTCCATTGATTCCAAAATCAACTTATTTGTTACTTTTAAATTTACGATTCACATAACCTAATGGATCCCCTTGTCTCTTTTCATACCTTGCTCCATAAAATCCAAAATCCATCCATCACATAACCTTAGTGTTTAATGTCATGTAAAGAAATAATGCTTCTTTAGTTTCAAAATTTAATACTATGGGAAATATAGCTGCTTTATGACGTTGAATAAAGAAATGAACTAAAGTGCAGATTTTATCTACCATAAAATAATGTGTTCATTGTTGCCAATTATTTTCAGTAATAAATTGGAATCCATCCGTTATAGTCCATAAATGATCGCAATGCTTTTTAAAATGTCATGGATTTATCGAATTATATTTGCTTTCGGTAAACCATCCACCAGAATCAACCTAATTGACAAATCGATTTATGCATTATTCAGGTTTCAGAAAGATTTATTTCTTATTAACTATAGTTTCCTATCGACATAAGCACTAGCTAGTTAAACAAGTTATCTTCAATTTTGCATACTGCCAAAACAGGTTGTAGTACCCATAGCGCCAGGAGTGCTGACGTATTCTGTAGGCTTCTACACTCTTTATTTGTGTCGTATCCCTAGAGAGATCCTCCATCCTATAAACTTCCAATAAACTCCACCCTGGTACTTCAGACACAAACTTCCCATTCATTTAATTCATACGAACTTTTCAAAACCCTCAACTAGTTAACATATCCTTACAGACTAGTCCCTACCATGTACCTGAATACGACTTCAATACAACAAATCAACTTTAAATACACGAACTTTTAAATACATATCTTACAATCAAGCCATGCTGTGTAACCTCTTAATATCCAATGAATTAGTATCTATATAAATAAGAATGGAGTGTTTGTTTGTACATTCAATATTTTCGACCCATTTCAAGTTTTCTATCCGTTTTGGACCCTTCTGATGCCGAATCCGCCTTTTTCTCGTTTGGTGTCTGTCTGTCTGTCTGTCTGTCTGTCTGTCTGTCTGTATGTTGTGCCCTATACACGTCCACGCGGTTTAAGATATTTTCATGGAAATTTGCATACAGTGAGTACTTATCTTCATTTAGTGAGTGGCATTGGTTGCGAAAGTCTGTCTGTCCGTCTTTCTGTTCTTTGCTCGACTTTGTGTTTGTGTGTTTGTGTAGACATCACATCAATTGTGTTCCAGATATTTGATTACAATGTGTTTTATTTAATACATTATTAATTAGTTTAGTGAATGCAATATTAAACATTTTTTTATTATTATATTTAGAAGAGTTTCATGCTAGAACACCTGAGTAAGTATACTTAAATCATCCACAATTTGATAGTTTTCGAAAAATCGGAATGTAGTTTGAGTATTACGATTACTTTTATTTGCTTTACCAGTAATGCTGAAAACCAATTATTTTTCAAAAAAAAAAATTTTATGGTGAAATTTTAGTTCTGATACTTCATTTATTTCGAGTCTTATTTTTATTCTTTGCGCAATGAAAACGATTTCCGAATATTTGGGACAGACGATATTTTTCAACGAAACGAGAATGAACAAGATCGCGCGAGCAGATATATTTTTTCTGATTCTTTCGCTCTGAATTAATTTCACATTTCTAAATTTTGTACACTTTTAGTTGTAAGTAGTGGCAACTGTGCGAGATCAAGATATAAAATTGAATCACAAATTAATATCTTTAGAACAATTTTTTGCGACATCTTTTATTTTGTTTTGTTTCCTGTTTTAAATATTTATTATTTTAATACATGTGTTTTCCTTCTCATCACACGCAACAGCACCACAAAGTATTAGACTTAAAAATGTTAGGTAAGTCAGTATAAATTTTCAGTAAATTTTAAGTGTAGTTATGCCATTATTGAACGAATATTGCCGTTATTTGAAGAATAATGCAGTTATTTAAAGAATAATGCCGTTATTTAAAGAATAATGTCGTTATTGAAAGAATACTAATGTTTAAAAATCCAAACTACAACTTTTTCCAACATTAAAAAATTCGTTGTAATAATGACAGGAGAAGATTGCAAAATTTCACAATGTCGCATACCGGAGGCAAGAGTGCCACAAGTAAAAAAATATTGTTTTGTTGACTATGAGTGCGAGAGCACTCGCCGTAAATCGTAATTTTAATTAATTGAGTTGAACATGAAAAGAACTTAAGAAAGGGAATTCCAAGTCTCCCTCAAAATCGTCTTTTATAGTAGTAACCTTAGTATCACCTTTCGTCATTTTGTAGCTTTGTCATACAGCAATTGTGCGATGTATGTTAAATGTATAACATGAATGGATATGCATGTGTAGGATTTGTGTCCAAAGTAAGTTGTAGAAAATATAAAGATGGCGAAAGGTGTTAAAATAAATTTTTATTCTACAAAAAACGTAAGTCATTATATATTTTGATTATCTCTTCAATCTAGAGTAAACCAATTCAAACCGAGTAAGGTCGGGTATTTTGCTAGTCCTAAATAAAAAAAATTGATTTATTACAATTTTAATCATTCATGTGGAACAATTTACGCAGTCCGCATTTAAGCATCTTTCTAGGGAATATGATTTTTTCCCATTAAATATTCATCATCAAAAGCTTTTATGGGTAATTAAACATTTACGTTATACCGTAAAGAGCTTGTGTTTCCTTACTTGGAATAGAAGACATTAAATGTGGGGAGACTAAATCGATACTGATTGTAGGAAATTAGAAACGCATATTGTGCTCGTTTATGTACTTAAGTTATCGTATTGATTCCTTGACGACAAAATGAACTTCACAGGAATCATCCATTTTGTCGTCGCCCCAAATCATGTTCGGGAAGTATTATTTAACTTGTATTTAAATCTTTATGTAATTAATCACGAAAGTTGAAAATGATTTTCTCCTCACACGTATTAAATATAAGAAAATGAGCTAGCTACATTTCAAACACGAAAATGCAACAATCATGATATGATTCAACAAGAAATAATTTCAAATTATTCACACTAAGCACTTCAATTTTCAGTTTTGGTTTTAATGCAATCATTTTTGTAACTTTTTTGAACAATAATAAACTGTTACAGATGATTATTTTTAAAGTTATGAGTATTATGAACAATAATAAACTGTTACAGATGATTATTTTTAAAGTTATGAGTATTATGAACAATAATAAACTGTTACAGATGATAAATTATGAGGTTTGTCCTCGAAATTTTATCTTCACGATTGATAACGGAACGTCGCTAATATCCCGTTGTGTTACTCCAGTGCTTCGTTAATTTACCAATTTACCGTAAATATTCAAGACATGCCTCGATATATATTTTTATAAATCAGAAGCTTTCAGTACATATTTCAGTTTAGCGAACTAACTCCTGAAATGTAGTATTAAACAAAAACAAAAAAAAAACAAATGTGCACCACCATGTTCAAAATATTTTCCTGCATTTACTTTTATGTTTACTTTCGTCCTGTTAGTATATGCATATAAGTATAAGAGGTATTTTCAGTGCAAACAAGCCAGACGAAAAGGTAAGATTTTACATTCGTTATCCAAATAGTGTGGCATGATATTCATGGTGTTACCCTAAATGTATTGTATCGCTGTTTTGGCATTGTTTGGCGTTTATTCCGAGTTAGAGTTGAAATACAACTAGTGTATATCAGTTCGGAATTTAATTTTTGCAATTCTTATTGGCGATGTACTGAAATCGTATTCGATAAACAAACTGTCATCATGTTCGGAATACTTACAGGAAACGCGTTAGTTACGACTGATAAACATTACCATCACCCGCATTTAGTATGACAGAAAAATACCTCTCATACCAGTTAAAAATTACAGTTAAATTTATTGAAGTTAATGAATGCGTAAATAATTAGTAATTGAAATAATTCCATACTATATAATGCGATAAGTTTTGGTATTATTCGTTACACCTTATGCTTTATTGCAACAAACTGCATGTTACCTACTTCATATAGAAACAAAATATATAACCTTTTTCGATTAAAAATAGAAAAAAACTATATTTGATAGATGCGTAAGCATAAAAATTACGAGTAAAACTGATACTTTTAGAGTGATTAATCCATCCAAATTCCTGAATCAATGGGCCTTGACTGCTGATTGAATTACTAACTCCAATAGTAGTTTAAAGCACTAATCTATGTATATATATATATATATATATATATATAATTCTCTTACGTAGCACGCAAGAAAGACGTTATTTGTTATCGAGTTTCGGCCACACTGTATGATTCTTTGTTTACCACGAAGCCTCGCGCCACAATTGAATTTATATCGTTATCGGATGAAATTTTATTGAAAAAAAATTAATATTTGTCGAGCTGTTGCAGCATAGAAACGACATGATGGGTATTTTATTTCCAAAGCAGCTCTCACATTTCGAATCAAAATTTGCTCAAAGTTTTCATTTGAATTCGAAATTATTCGAGTTCTGATTCCAGAGGTACTTTATAACTTTTCTATAATACAACAAAATTATATCTTTCTATCATAAAAAAAAATTATATCTTTCTATTATAAAAAAAATTATATCTTTCTATTATAAAAAAAAAATTATATCTTTCTATTATAAAAAAAATGTTCAATCTTTTTCAGGTTTATTCGCTTTGTGATTGGTAATAGCGAGTCACGTGATAGAGAGTCTTGTGGTTTCACGGGCTAATGAATTTGGAGCACGCGCAGAAGATAAATAGTTACATTTTTTAATTCATTCATTCATAAAATTTGAGAGTACGCGCTAGAGAGTTTGCAATGTCGAAGAACCGGAAATACTGTAGCCCTTTCCATAGCAACAGTCGAATATGAAAATATTAAGAAGTACTATTACAACTAACAACTCGGATTAGCTAAAGCATTTAAAATGATGATGAGATTTCCTTTTGAATATTAACAAGATGTTATGCTAAGATATTTCCCGTTTATGTGGAAATAATAAGTTTTTTCTTGACATTTTTTTAAACATTTTGTTTTTATTTGCAGTAGATTTCTGCTTGTAAGCCGATAATTTTTGGAACGTTTTCTAAAGCTAAAGTACTTGGGTCGGCTTATATACGGATCCGCTAATCTCGCAAAAAAAGAAGGCAATTTTCTGTTACTCGGTTGCATGCGATAAATATCGCAATTTTAAGGGAACAGAACCGTTAATTAACGTCGTATACTAGAGGTCCGGGATTTATCCAGCAGCGATTCATATGGGGATGGATTGTGAAGCAATACCCTCCCCCTCATTGTTGAAATGTATAGTTCGCATAGCAAAATAAGTATGATTGCGTAACAATCATCGGGGGTTGACGAGCAATAACGAGCAAGGGGCGGAGCCCTCTAGTTTTAAAAATATTTTTTTTTGGAATAACATATTTTGTATACAATGTCTTCATTGATGCGAGCAAACAAATTGCAACTTCAAAGCAAACTTCATTGTTCGCGCAGCGAACAAATGAGGATTGCAAGGCAATCCTCCGGGGTTTGGCGAGCATTAGCGAACCGGTGGCGGGCTCCCTAGTTTGACTTATTAGACACTGAAAATGAAAGGCTAAGTTCCATTCTGTATACACACTGCTGTTTGTAAAAAATGCAACACCATGAAGAAATCATCCGAATGAAATGAAATTTGCAGCAAATGTGAATTATAGGATGTTATGCAAAGTAGTAAAGTTTCAGAGCCACCATGCATGCGTGGTGTGAGCAGCGCCCTCTGAACTGATGCTAAAAGAGTATGAATAGAGGGCTGTAGCGGGACGTTGAAAATAGTGCATGGTTATGTTTTATTATTTAGTTTACTTATTGCTGCGCGTGGTGGCTACACCAAATACTGATTTCGGAAACTTAATATTGTTTTTTTGCTTTGAAAATTTATTCATTTATTTATACTAATACAAGCCGTTTGTGTATTAAATTTCATTTAATTCTGATGACTCCTTAATGATGTTGCAGTTTTTACAAACAGCAGTATATGTATATAAATATTTCACTAAAATCTCCACAATTATGTGATTTAGATTGTAGGGGTCTAGAAGGAAAAGCGTTTAGTGTAAGAATATTTATGTATTAATGGTTCTTATCTCTTTTCGTTCATTATGATTAAAGTGTTTTTTATGCTATACATTTTTGAATATCTATTTAAAAATTTGAAAATATATCATAACAATAGATTGGACGATAAGTATCTGAAATATAACTGAGCTGAAACACAAGATTTTACATCGCTAGTTATTGCGTTGAATTGACGTCGCACAGGTGTGTAACACAACAAGCAATTGGTGAAGATCAGGAATCAATCCCGAATGGTATTCGAGAATAGCACCTCGTAATTTAGAGTTACTATCAGATGACGAGGTGAACACCCGAACTTTCACCCACTCTCCATACTTCCACACCTCTCCAACAAGAGGGCATTTTAGACAATGACAGATTTAAATAGATACGAGCCACCACGTACAAGATGATTTTTGGTTGGAAAGAGTTTCAAACACGCCGACATTCGGTTGTTAAACCGCTAAATTTCAACCGGGCACCATATTTATCACTTACAAACGGTCCTTGAGGAATGATTTTTATAAATTAATCTTCTTGAACACATTTTATGTCTCGTATTATTTACTTTTCAAAACATTTGTAGATGAACACAAAATCAAGTTAAATGGAATTCGTAATATAATTTGATGCGGATACGTTCATGCTTTTTTCAAAGCATACTTGATTATATTTTATAATTATATAATCTATAAAATTTATTGAAGACTTCTTTAAATGCCTGAAGAAAAGTCAATACCCACAAAATGCTTTTTTATAGCTATCGCCTTTTTTTTTAAACAAATAATCTAATAATAATCGCATCTATATCCATCCTTGAATTAATGCGAAACCACTAATCTGAATTCCCTTGGATGAAATTCATAACCAAATTAGTCACAACAGTTATCAGATGGACTACACCTTTCCTAAATGAATAGCAGAGCCCACCGTTTCCGTATTGTAAAGGAAGTCAGCTAATCTGCATTGAAAAACCATTCCGCATACTTCAAACGAAGATTAATATGCCAAGTAATTGGCATGTAGCTCTACAGATTCGGCCTTATCACTATCCGAAACTGGATGAAGCCTGTTTTATCTCCCCAGACCGTGACACTCGGCTTAAAATTCTTCTTGAGATGCTGTAAGAACGGAACTGTTTAGCAACGGAGGAAATAACTTTGGGGGAGCCTTAACGGAAGATAAGTCTTATCCTAAGAATCTTTGGCTGTTGGGTTTGTAACGAATATGTCTACATATTCGTGATGAAGGTATTTTCTACAAACTAATCTGACGTTCGTGAAACTTAATCAGGAAGAAACTAATGATGCTATTATGCATCTTTTATAAGACTGACTTTTCATCCTTTGAACTTTCTTTTTGTTCTTAATGTGAAAAACTTTCCGTGACGTGATTTTGTTTTAGAAGTTTTTTTTTTGCGTTAAAAAACTTTGGTTACCAGCGTTTGCATATCAGGTTTTTCCTGAGATTTCCGTTTGGTTCTTTAATAGGCATTGAGTAGATCTTTGCAACATTTTAAAAGTGATTTAACTATGAATCAAATCAAAGCTAAAACGCTGTTCATACTAATTAAAACAGCTGATTATATGAAATTTTGGATTTCGGTATCACCTATTATTTCAGCTATATCTTAGATTTCAGTCTCAATATGAGAGACATCAGATTTTACGTTATAGTTTCCTCTTTTAGCTACTAATGAAATTTCTAAATATATATTTCACCAACGTACGTAACACAGGGATAGCCATTATTTAAAGAAGGTAAACAAACTGATACAATCCATGTCAACCGTCGCTAAAGCTGAATTCAAATAGAAAATGCAAAGCGACATGCGCAGACCAATCACAGGTGCCGGTGCTAGCGATGAAAACGCTCTGATTGGTATGTGTGTGTCGCATTAAGCCTTGTGCTTCCTATTTGAATTAAGCTTCAATTTGATTCGCCTAATGAGCTTGATTTGAGCTATGGAGCTGTGATACTGTTAAAAAACACTCAAAAGAGCTCTACGCTCTAATGAAATTCTTCAGATTTTGGATGACAAAGGACAGTGTAAAATCAGTTTAAGAAAGAAAATGTGAGCAAATGTGAAAATGGAATTAGATTCTAAACTATACCAAATTTCTTTTCAAATTAATGTTATGTAGTTGACGTGGACGTCACGATACAAATTGTGGAGACATGACTGAGGTATGAACTTTTTGCCCCACATTGTATTGGATATACAAATTAACCCCTGTAAGAATTGCACGGAAGGGTGCTATGTAACGTTTGTCTAATTTTATTCCATTTGGAAGCGTGAAATGTACATATAAATGATTAGACCAGGCCTCGAAATAGATTTTTTAATACAGGTGCACCTTGTGCACCTAAGTTTTTAAATTAGGTGCACAGGTTATATTTTAGGTGCATATTTAAAAAAGAACGTAATATATGAGCATTAATGTAATATAAACTACTTTATTAGTTGGGTATGCTTAAATAGGTAAGAAGTAGATGGTAAATAAAAATATTTAAGCACCTAAATTCTCCCTTCTCACGGCTGTCGCGACAGTCGCTTCAACAGAGCCATCTGAAAAATGTTTCGATCATCGGAAACTTCTGGTGGCAGTGACACAAGTAAACCTTCCTCCTGTATAAACCCGTTATGGCCCAGCGATTTTGTTTTCGCATAGTGTGTATTTAGGAATTTTAATTACGTTCCTTTAGAGCAGTGTTTCCCAAAATTTTGACATATGTGTACCCCTTCTATAATTTTCGTAACGCTGAGTACCCCTCGTCAAAAAAATGGATGTATTTTAAAAACAATCAAAATGTGTTTTTTCTTTCTTTTTTTGTGACATACACAAAATAATAAGAAAAGAGAAATAAAATTATTCATAATAAAATATGTCAGGCCGGATGCGCCCTTACGGAGGGTTAACGAAATAAGTTGTTTCGGTAACAAAGTGTGGTATATTTCCGCCGTGTCACTCCGGACCATCTCACGCCTCACAAGACTGTCTTGACTTGACTCATGAGAGCGTAAGGCGCAGCTAAGCACAGTGCAGTGCATATATCCACCAAACTCCGGTGCAACGCTTACCCCTACCAAACTCTTCCCGTACCACACTTTGGGAAACACTGCTTTAGAGCAAGAGAGGTCGATACTAATATTTTGTTCAAACATCAAAATAACATAAAACACGTTTCCCCCCCTTTTTTTAACGTTAGGTGCACCTAGTGGGAAAAAATTAGGTGCACAATTTTATTTTCATGTGTACAGTGCACCTGTGCACCCGGGTATTTCGAGCCCTGGATTAGATTGATTATAAATGGATAAAAATAGAATTATGAAAAGTGTCACGATATCTACCTTCAATTGATATAAGTATAAATTTGAGCCCAGGGGTCATCTAGTTAAAGATAGAGTTCTAAACGGATATTAATCCTCCAATGGTTTTGTCGTGATACCTCTTCCATCAAAGTCTGACGTGTTGCAAATGATATGATATAGGTATCTTCTACATAGAACTGCTCTATTTCTCTAAGGTAATGAAGATCAAATTGGGATGAACAAAGTGTCCCCTTGCCCATAATTAGTGACATTTTGGTTTTTACACCAGAGATCGGACACAATAATGCAGTTTTTTACGGAACGATACACCATCAAGAGGGTTGCTAATAAGAGGATATGTTACATTTATGTTCTTTCAACTCTCCTTGAAGTATTTCTCAATCATAACTTTATTAGCTTCGTGGTTCAAAATTACGAGGTGTCCTCGGATCTTGTTGTTACTAATCTCTACGTCTAACTCCAGCTAGACCAGATCTACAAGTCCATTCACCCGCACAGTCAAACATCAAAAGAGGTTCAGAAAACAGGTCGTCTCGAGACAACACAGGTATTCGAAAATGTGTACTGGGGAGGCCAGGTCAGACTGGCATTCTAGGAGAACAAGATGAATCTTGTGACCACAGCAAAATGTAAGACACCTCAGATGGCTATTGAAAAAGCGACGAGCTCTGTCTGAATACGACGGTCGCAATTAAGAGCGATAGATCTTTCTGGGACGATTTCCACGATACTAAGGGTAAACCGGAAGAACGGTCTATGTTTTCTTATCAAGATTTTTCTAATCGAGTAAAGTTAAAGAAACATCATTGAGTCAGTAGCAGACAATGGCTCATCGACACCTTCCTTTGACAAATTATCGTTTCCCTGTGGTCCACCTATGAAGATCGGATCTTTTTCTTTGACTGATAATAGACAGTCGCCAATAGCCCGTTGTGTAGCTTCAGTACGATCTTAATTAACTACCTACCTTTCTTGGGATTTGTTTGTTTTGAGCTCTAGGGCTATTTTGATGCGAGATCTATAAATACGATGCCCATCATTATTTGAAAACTTTCATGCATAGGAAAATGAGTTGTATCTCAGAAAAAGTATTTTATGTATTCCGTAGGCAGTGCAAAAATTGTACAGCTTTCTCTGACAATATCGAAAACTTAAATTGTTTTCTCTAATGATCAGATTTCTTCTGGCACAAATCAATGTTATAACTTCTCCAGTTGATTTGATTTCCTTCAAGAACTGACAAAAAATCCATCGGAGTAAGCTCAATTCTACGATAAGACACGAGTTCCTTTTTTCATCCGACTTCCCCGCTATATACCACTCATCAGCCACACTCGATAAGAAAAAAAAAACATCGGAATGTATCGCCTTCCTCAAAACTCAAGAGAAAGAGTTTTCTAACTTTATTATTTCCCATTTTTCGATCGGGCTTTTTCTATTGTTTTCAATAGTTTGTTACCATTTCGAATGTATCAAATGTGATAAGGAAAGGAAGTGAACGGCACAACAATAATAAATAAACACGGTACAACTGATCATGATAAAAGTTCTTTCTCATTAACGTCGATATTTTTTCCCAACTTCAGTGTTTCTCGATCTCGGTGCGCTTTCCTTTTTATTGTTGTTTCTTGGAGTATTCGAAAAAAACTTCTGCCATGTATACATCTATGCGATTCCTGTCTACTTTGGTTGTTTTTCTTCGGAAAGTAATATCTGGAACACATAAAAGGGAAGGATTTATATAAAATCTAGTTTCTTTCTTTATCCATGCTGGAGTTTTAACGCAGATATTTCAATTCGAAAATAAATATACTTTCTGTTTTTGGCACTTTAGAAATATGAAACAAGACATAAATATGAGCTTCCTTTATAAGTTCAATAAAACACGTCTCTCTCTCTCATGATAACTTCATTAAGCAACAGTGTTTTTATTTTTCTCACGAGATTCGACTTGTTTGACATTAACTAGGTCACCTAAATTATAACAGTGCTTTACCCACTGAATGGGGGAAATATAAATTACTCGAGTCATTTTCACGAAAGTGTAATTTATTTTTATATTTCATTTCAATACTTTGCAAAACAAACTAGATCTCTGAACAGTATATCACGTCATTCATAAAAGCGAAATACTCAACGACAACTTTAACTTTCCAAGTGGTTTATTTTCCGTGGAAAATTGTCCGTGTAGCGTCCAGCTTCTGAACCTAAAACATATTCTAAACTTTAACCAGTTCTGGAAAGGGACAAATATATTTCTTATTTGAATCTTCCCTTCCCTTTGGAGTAACATGACAGTTTTGTTTCGACTATATATATCGGCTATATATATCAGGAAGATTGATCAAATCTTGAACTAGATATCTTGTCGAAACACACGAGAGATTTAATTGGGTTAATCCTCTTAATATCCATGAGATTTCTGAGTATTTTAATACATCGTTTATCCCACAACGCACACAGCAACTGAATAAAGACATTAATTACGGTTGGAAGAATTTCCCCCAGGAGAGACTATAGAATTTAAATTCTATATTATAGGATATAAATTGTTAATTATTTAAATTACTTTAGTTTAAATTCACATACCAAAAGTTTAGTATCCTCTCTGTCCAAAAATAAGTGTCATTTGTATATAATTTTTTTTCCAATATTGATGGCTTTTCTTCTATTTTTAAGTTAATTGTAGCAATGATTACAATAAGTATTAACAGACATTTGATCGTCTTTTTTCACTCAAGACAAAGGATGGTAACAAATCGCTAAATATTTATTTTTAATATGGCTTTGAAAAAATGACAAATTTCACTTCCAACAACTAGGTGCAATTGATGCATGGGTCCATTACCGAGTCATGAGAGTTGATAAAAACTGATTTGGAAGGTAGATAGTTAATAAACGTCACACTGGAGCAACACAGCGGAATATTGGCTGTGGCCAATAACCTGCATGCCGGGTTCAAACCCGAAGACAACTCGTACTTTTAAACCGATGTCAGAGAACGAGGTCAGTCAACACCTTAGCTGGCATCCGTCTTTCCAAACTTCCACACCATGCGAACGTGCGGATATTGAGACCACGAGAGATTTAACTTGAACCAGACCCCAAGGATACTCTTTGATTGGACCTAGCTTCGAACTCCGAAATTTCCATTCCTGATCCGTTACTCTACAAACTGGGCTAACGTAGCCACACTGATGTGGAGAATGCCAGAATAAATTGGTGTATACTTTTGCAGTTTTAATATGCCTAGAATATTTGTATGCACAACCATAACTATTTCAAGGAGGCAGTCTAGACTTGTCAGACGTCTCAGAAGGAATAAACATGGGATTTTTAATATAGATTCTGGTAAATGTTTGCATTTAAAATAGATAAAAAGATAAATATTTACCAGTAAATCTTTCTCTCTCTCTCTACAAAGAATTACGTCTGTTTTCAGTATCAGTTTGTTGGAGACTAACACGGTGTAGATGCATATTTTAATGCAGTTTCCTGGAAATGTAAATTTTCTAATTTCAGAACGTTTCTCGAAATTTCCTTTCACCCCTTTATATGTAGTTAGCAAGAAACCAAAAATTCTATGCATATTTGGCAAATCTTTTCTCGGGGTGGTTTAAGTGAAATATTGACAGTGTCTATATTTGTGACTGTTCGAATTCGGGAAACACCTAGATGAGTATCAACCATATTTACACAAATACGCTGTATATTTACTAACACGACTTCAGGCCTGTTATGTCAAGTATAATTGAATGAAACTCGTTACAAAAATGTTTTCTATAGCATTATGATCTTGATATATTCCAGGATCATGATCGTGTTATTTCTAGCTCAAATGAGATTTTTATGACGGACGTAATGATCCAACTAAAGGGGTTTATTTTAAAATAGCGATAAGAATTTGGTAAAATGTGTTTGTTTCAATTGTATCTTAAACTGTTATAAAATTAATTTGCAATATTAAGCGATTTGTAAAACCAAAAGCGTGAGATAAAAATTTTCGTTTCAATTTTTTAACTAGAAATGAAATGGTTTAAGGTTCGTATAGTAATCTACGAACATAATGTCTTTTCACCGTGTATGTTAACTGATTGCATATAGGGCAACTTTTTGCAATAAATGCAACTTTTTTAGGCGTTCTACACTGTATGTAATGTACTAAAACCAAAATTCCTCCTACATGGGGTGCATTGTTAATGAGTTATAACTGCAACATAAATGCAACTTTCTGCATAATTGCAACTTTTTGCATAAAGGCAACTTCCTGCAACGTTTAAAATTAGCTTAAAATTAATTAATATAAAATTACTATTTCATTTTTTACCCTTTGAACCAACCCTTCAATCACGTGTGTCTGATTTTGCGAACTCCGAAGTATTGCGGATCATACAAGAAGTTCATGGAAATAATCTGTTCGCCCTAACAGACGAAAGTGAAATAAATGATAAGAAGTACTTTTAACACATTGGTTGGCACTCTTGATAATGCAGAGGAAACTTGCGTAATTGACTGCAGAGTTGGTGAGGTGAGTGTCGATCATCAATAGCTCTTTGTTCTTCAATATCTGTTGTTCGCCTAGTAGATGACGTTTTAAAATTTCTGAATGTTGATCGAAAGGATTTGGCGCTTCTGCATCCAATACAGCACATTATATAAATGCGGCTGGCGCAGTTTTTCAATGTTAAAGAAATTACTGGCCAAGGAACGGCCATTCAAGGTTCTTCTGTATTTAAGAATGTATTATAATACTGTTATACACGACTAAAATTGTCAATATATTTTTAATTTTTTCATTTTTTACGCATAATTTATTTTAGAATTTAGTGCATCAAAAATCAATGCAACTTTATTTCCATAAATGCAATTTTAGGGAATGATAAATGCAACTTTTTCCATTTTTACTGCAACAAAAAAGTTGCTCTACTTATTGCATTTAAAAGCAAGTAATTTTTAAAACAATTTCAAATTTGATTTTTAAAGTTGTAATATTTCTTACAAAAATTAGTGGTACAGTGTTATATGATATTGTTGTTTGAAAATACCCATTTTTTGGGTGGGTAATTAAGAAATGGATAAATACCCATTTATATTTACCCTACCCACCAGGTATTTTACAGATCCACATCACTGGTCAGAACACCTGAGCTGAATGACACATGAGTACCATCAGAATGACCTATTTGATTTCTCCAAACATCCGCACTACATTATCATGAGTACATTTGGGGCCACGACAGATTTTTAGTGTATTAGCCCCCCTGTATACACTAGAATCTAGTTGGATCAAGTTTCGAACTAGAAACGCTAATCTCCTATACTATTAAGAGAGCTACCGTTATTGAAACTATCTAAAATTATATGCAGAAATAAATTAATATAATTCTTTATTTGAAAGCTCTCTAGTTTTACTCGTATAATTCAAAACTATATTATAAGTGTAGCTGAATACGTGTATTAAAACTTATCAATTAAATAAACGATAAAAATATTTTAAATACGATTAAAGAAATGTTAGAAATTTTAAAGCTATTAATTTAAAATTGTACTTTATCAAGGCTGAGTGAAGTTTAACTGTTGATATATATTTTCAATTGCTTGTTAAGTTATTAAATCAAGTTTCAGAAAATGATTAGTTTGCCAAGTGGAACTAGGTATCTCAAGTACAAGAATGTTTTGTGTTCCAATATTCACACACAGCGATAAAGATATACAGAAACTTTAAACTGTCTTACATTTATTATAAAAACTGTTTCATTCATAAAACAAGATTTACAATATATATGTGTGTAAAGCATCAGTATATTCTTTTTTATCATTCTTTCATCACAATATAAATAATAACTAGGGGGCCCGCCCCCTGCTCGCTAACGCTCGCCAACCCCCAGAGGATTGCTTCGCAATCCTCATTGGTTCGCTGCGCGAACCTATGCTCGCTTCGCTCGCATCAATGAAGACATGTGTCTTAGCAGAAGGAATTGTTAACAAAATATGATATTCCAAAAAAATATTTTTCAAATATAAATTTTATGCTGTTTTTCAGAAAAGATATTTACTGTACCTCTGGAATCAGAATTCAAATGGAAACTGAGCAAATTTTGACTCGAAATGTGAGCGTTGATTTGGAAATTGAAAACCCAGCATGTTGGTTGTGTGTACATTTATCCAGCACTCGAGCCAACCACGTTTTTTCATTGAGTTTGTTGTCGAAAGTTGTAATGCAAGCGTCTTGTTGAACTATAATAGTTTGCCCCGAAACGGACCTTTTTTTTTAAATGACCCTGAAAAGATCCTCCGTTTTCTTTGATTTCTATTATTTACTGCAACAGCTCGACTAAAATTCATTTTTTTTTCAATAAAATTTCATCTGATAACGCTATAAATTCAATTGAAGCGCGAGGCTTTGGGATAAACAAAGAAACGTACAATGTTGCCAAAACGCGAAAACAAATAACGTCTTTTTTGCGTGCCACGTAAGAGAAATATATATGTAGATGATTTCTTATAATTCTGCCTAAAATACTCAAATAGCTTTCTAAATGTACTCACATTTTTCCCCTAATAATTTAATACGAATGGAACTATTTAAACTAACACCCTGGAGTAGAAAAATTTTATTCTTACAATTAAGTTTACAAAACTGAATAGTTTGCTTAGCCTTTTGCATAGTTTGAAATCAATCGTTTATTTTATTGCTTGATTACGACTACTAGAAGAGACTATTTCTGGTTTTCTTTCTATAGAAGATAAAAACGACGAAAAAAGACATAAAGCTATATACAGAACTAACGACCAAGAAACGAATCAATATTTGAAACTTTTGTAACATTTCTTTTAAACGACAAAAATTTTGATCGAGATCATCAGCAACAGCTGCGAATAATAGAGCTGTCCGACGTTCTCTTTCTGGTCACACTCATGAAAGACATCGTCAAGAACAATCATCAGATTCATCTGGACCAGGATAGGATCAAGAATTCTATCTTCGGAGGGCGATTTCAAAATATCTGGTAAGAATTGTGCAGTATTGTCTGGAAGATTGCTGATACAAAGTTACAAATTTAGAAGTGACATAGCCAACGGGTTTAGTGACGTTGGCTGACATAATCCATTATCTAACGATTTGAACACAATAGTATCGTTTACATGACCAAACCAATCGACCCGGGTAATTCGAGGGTGAAAGGGATTTTCGAAGATTACCCGCGTTGCACTATGGGAAAGGAGGGTAAACTCAAAAACACGGCACTTGAATAGGATTGAAATCAACCCACGTATTTCCTCGCAATTTTCCCCACGTAAGTGAAGCGGAGTAGAAAAAACCGATTTAACTCTCCTTTTACCCGGGTATTTGGCTCATGTAAACGGTATTAATGTGTAATAAAGTTTTTCCCCTTATCTCGGAATCAAAATTGAATGAGTATCTTAATCCATGAGAAAAATAACCAAAAAATGCATCGGGTGATTATGAATGTCCTTCCATGATAACCTGGAGCACTGCATCGCGTGGACAGAATAATGGTCAGCGGCCTGGCAGTTAGGACAGCCAGGGTAACATCAAGACTGCCCATTATCCTAGGATTTTTGACAGCAGTGAGGGTAGCATCAAGGCTAGTGGTATCTCTTTTTCCATCCACATACCCAAAGGTTCTGGCCCTAGCAGGTTGGTGGTAGTTTTCTACCTGTGGAGGGTCTCCCAAACACATGTCGTCGTGGGGTTGGGGCCAGATCGAGTGTGATATTTAGAAAAGGTAAACTCTGACTGAGAAGGGTTTTCCATGTTACCAATGCCCATTGTCATGGGCAAAGTCACACTGTTACAGCAAGTTCCAAGCTTGTTCATAACGACAGCAGATGCGACGGTCACTCATTCAATGATGTAAATCCAATTTCAACCAACCATGTTCACTTATTGAGAAAAATAAAATTATTTCACCCTTTTCCAATGAGCTATGATTAATATTTGTTTAGTGATGCAAAGATACTAGAGTAGAGAAAACCCAACCCAAGCAGTACCAAGGATCTGAAAATTAACATATAGTTCCAGTCTATTGCAGGATTTTAGTTTTGTCCATTGTCTCTTATCTGCATAGATCTTTTCCAAATAGTGCTTACTTATTGACGTAGTATGTAAAAAACTTCAAATTATAGTGACATTTTAGTAAAAGTAAGCTGTTGACATTTTTCACCAACTTCCTAAAATTGGAAAATTTATGATTTCATTTAAGAATCAGTTTTAAAATTCCAATGGCAGAGTAAAATTTTCAAAAGTAAACTAACTGGTTGTTTAATGAAAGCAAAATGTATTTAATTTAAGACAAATGCCTTTCTTAAAATTGGAAAAGCATGATCTACGAAATGTGTAAAAATTTTAATTCTATAGCATAGTTTCCTCTATTCTAATGATGATTTATTTTTTTCGTCACGGAATAATTTTTCCTTTATTCTAAATGGATTTTAAATTCTGATAAAATTTGTGTGCCCATGTACACTTGTCTTTGGTATAATGTTGCGAATTAAATTATTTGTATGTATAACTAGCCCCCCAAACACACACAAATCGCATTTATCAACAATGTAGAATTTTCGTGCTGCCATCTATATTTCATATCATTAACTATTTACTAAAATGTCATTCCCCGAAATACAACATTATTTATAATGAATGGAAGAAGTTAAAACAAGACTATCTAATGGCAATTGTTCTTTTCTTTTTCTTATAAACACTACTTTCAGGGTCTCGAAACAAATGATTTCTTTTTGTATTTACGATTTAGAAATAAAACAATTCCAAATCAGTTAATCAAGTACTGCCATCTGTTGCGTAGAGTTGAAACTAATAAGTGAAATTCTATTAGTGAGTACTTCATAAAAGCGGGGTTAGAAAAGGTTTTAAATATTAACTCTTTGAGAGAGAACCAGGCTGACCAACCTGAAGACTTCTGGTTACGTGCAGTATGTCAGATAAATTTTTGTCACACACATCAAAATCACAAAAAAGCAAACATTAATACATATTAAAAAAGAACTGGGTAATATGCAATAACAAGTACTGTAGCATCTAACTTATTGACGAATCGATACAAAACTCATAGTTATGCAACTTTTATTCTTAAAGATTTATTATTTTATTTTGGCACATACACGGAAGGAAGAATATTTACAGAATTTTTAATGTTTGACAGCAATAATTTTGTATTTTGTTCCCACGGCCTCTTTAGCAATAGAGAAGTTTCGCAAGATATTCGAAAGTGGTTTGGGCAACAAAATTAAAATGTGCAGAGCTTAAATTTTATTTTCTTCTGTTACATAAATTTGGTTCAAATGTGCCAGCATTTTGGGTGTTTTACTTTTCAGAATTAATTAAGAAAGTTTATAAAAAAACTATGAAGCGACTCATTGGTTATTGGAATATATATTTATGGAATATCTAGAAGTCGAAAAGAGAAGCAAACGTATGGAGAATGCATAAAAAATAAGATAAATAAATATTATACACATTTTTTTCGCTTTTAACAATATTATCGTCTTGCGCGGATTACACACTTAATAATTTTCTGTGTCATCTAATATAAAGATTTAATATACGAATTTGTTTTTTACCTATTAAAAGCAAAGGAACTTTTTTCTGCTTTGGTTTTGGCAAAATAGGTGAAGAGACAAGTTCTGAACCCCTACTTTGAAATCAAGTTTATTCAACTGTGTATTTTTTGTTTAACATTAGAAAATGCCTTTCTATGAAGAATTGAATTCAATTAATGAATTTGAGTGTATGCTGGTAAACTCAAAATAAGAATATAAAACTACTTGACAGTTTCTTGTCATCAAAAGGAATAATATTCATGTAATCCTGAGAAGGCTTGACCACGTTTTCAAAGAATTACTTTCATAGTTTTTATACCAATTCCCCCCCCCCTTATATCAGTAGTTTTCTACCAATTCATATGATTGAACTTATGACAGAATTTCATGAATTTAAACTAATGGGTTATAATATGAAACACACATACCCTACTAGAGATTCACATGCGTATATACGTTAAACAACTTGCAGCATTAATTCTAACCTATTTTGACAGTCTTGAGTTATAGAATCATTCTTAAGATTCTTATAAACAATATCTATAGGTATTCAGTCATCGTATGTATATTGTGGGTTAAAAGCAACATTGCTCTCATTACGCTCCAGAGGATTTATATTTAATTTTTTATCTTTTAAGGTTCATCCAATGAGTCTAGTATCCCATATTGAGAAAGATTTTATCCACGGTAGGGATTACTCGACCACCATAGCAGCAAAAATTATTTCTGAATAAGTTGCCAAGTATATTTCACTTATATAAGTTTGCATTATAAGACAACTAATTCGGTTTGAATTGGTTAAACGTTGATTAAACGTTATCCGAAAAATCCCTTTTTGCTCTGTTATAGAAAAATTCAAATATCGTAAAATATGTAAATGCAGAAAAATAAGAAGGGAGTTGAAATTAATTCTTTAAAACTACCATTTGACATTTTTATAGCTTCTAGAATTTACTTTAAACGAAATACTTATAGTTGCTGTATTCGTTCATATTTTTTAATTCATACACATCCATTGTAGTGTAAGATAAAACTAGCCGAGTTTGAGTTTGAGTGATTGTGAATGCCCGTCAAGTGTGTGCGTGTTTATTACTTGAACAAATTGACTAACTTACAGCTTATTATTGTAGCCAGTTTTTCTGTCAATATTTTTTCACGCTCTTGTGCGGTATTTACGAACTTCACCATCACTATGAAAGACTGACAAATATTGTTTTGTAATTAATTTCTTTTCCAGAAGATACATTTTTTCTTGAAAATTACACCCAGCATGTAAACTAGCGTTTCAAATTAAATGTCCTCAATACAGGAGAAACAAAGTCAATCGATTACAATTTTTCAAACAGAGACAAAAACCAAAAGTCAATTTTAAGTTTTTAAGAAAGAAAATTAATTTCTACGAAAGTTTTGGATTGCAAAGTTGCACAAGAATAGCTTCTACTCATTAATTAGAGAACTTCGATGTTTTGACATTTAAGAAAATAGTATTCAATTTTTCCAAAATTCAAGTTATAACATTTTATAACAACAATATTACAAAGTCAGCGAAGGTTTTATTTAAAATTTGTTTTTACTCCACTAGGGCATTCAGTTTGAAATGGATATTTTGTGGAACTCTATGTGTCAATTTAAACACCCATTACCATTTATTGATATTGATGCATTTATATACAAGGGTTGTTCAAATGTAAAGGTACGAAACGACACTGTGGGTATAAATGAAGACTTTATTCAAACTATACACCATAGGCCTGAGCACAACGATCCCATAGATTAACGAGCTGAAGGATTCCTTGTTTCCAGAATACCTGTGGCCGTGACGAGACCCAGTCCTTCACAGCGTCCTTGAGTTCGTCGTACGAGTTGAAGCGCTTACCGTTGAGATGTTTTTTCAAGAGACCAAACACATGTTAATCTCAGGGCGACTTGTCCAGGCTGTAGGGCGGATGGTCAAGCAGCTCCCACTTGAACTTGGCCAGTTCCGCGTGTGTGACCCTGGAGACGTGTGGACGCACGTTATCATGGAGGAGAACCACAACCTCCATGAGCAGCCTCGGTCTTTTGTTCTTGATGGACCAGCGCAGGCTTCAGAGTGTCTCACAGTACACATCGGAGTTAATGGTTTTTCTGTGCTAGAGGAATTCAAAAAATAGCGGACCTTGGACGTCGAAAAAGACGGTGGGCAACACCTTCCCTGCTGACGCCATGGCTTTGAGCTTTTTAGGGGGAGGTGACGACGCATGATTCCACTGCATGCTGTCCCGCTTTGTCTCTGGCACGTAGTGATGGCACCAACTCTCATCACCTGGGCCGATCTGCTCCAGGATAGCGGGGTCTTCATGATACCGAAACAGATGTTGAAGTGCTCGCCCCTTACGCAGTTCCTTTTGCTGGTAGGTGATCTGCTTCGGAACCCACTGCGCGTACACCTTCCGATAACGCAACCTGTAGTGAACAATTGTCCACACTGTTCCAACGCTGACATCCACCTTCACCGCCAACATTCGCAATGTGACACGCAAATCACTTCTCACTAGGTCGTCCACCTTGTCGATGAGATCGGCCGTGATGACTGTGTTTGTCTGGCCTGGTCTCGGGTCATCAACCAAACTCTCACGGCCTGCACGAAAACGAACATTCCATTTTCTCACTGACTTTTCGGACACACAGTCTTTCCCGTATACGGCCACCATTCGGCGATGAATAACGGCCGGTTTAACACCTTCCGCTGTCAGGTATCGGATAACACCTCGATGCTCTTCAATCATCGAATTTTGCAATGTGAACGCCATCCTGTCTTCACACGCATTCCCGCGTCAATTGGACGTCGCTCTTTATAAGATCCTTTGCTCTCTCCTGCGCATGCTCCGATCCACGCCAGTTTTTCCAATTGTATCCCTAGATGTCTCGCTACGTTTTCCCCTAGCGGCATAGGCAAATATGTTAACGGTTACGTTGTCACGACGTTTCGTACCTTTTCATTTGAACACCCCTCTTGTACTTGAAGTTTAATGATAGTGTATGGCAAGGGCTTCAAGGAACACTGAGAAGTTCTTAAATGTGGTAAATTAAGTTTAACTAAACATAAACAATTAGGGAAAGGACAATTACAAACAGGAAAGCACTAAGAAAGAGATGGCCGTCTGTCATTAACAATTGCGTCTTAATCGTTCGACTACTGAAAAAGTTATTCAGCCCATGAGGAAGCTGTGTGTTTACGTGATTCGCCACCAGATGTAGTCGGTGTTTGAATGATGAGTCAGTCAGAAGTGAGTATGACATACTCACACTCGGGCATCTTAATGGGACAGTACCACCTGGCTAAGGGAATGGTATTTTCTGTTATTTGAAAAGACAAAACAGAAAAAAGGGAAATGGAAAGCACGTCTTATCATGTAATATCATCGAAAACCGTCGTCGTATACTCAAAAAGTCATCATGAGCATGTCGTCTTTACGTCCTCAAACTCAGAGTCTTTCCAAAAGAAAAATAAAAGTTCCTCATCCAAAAAAAATGTAAAATAGTTTTCAAAATTCATCGTCGTTATCATCAAAATGATAATTTGGAAGTGGAACTGATGCTGTCATTGTTCAAATGTCTAAAAAAAAAGATTCAGTCTGACTGGAAAGTGAAATCTCGTCTTTTGGTCAAAATAAAAAGTTCTCAGCCCCCTCAGCACAAAAAAAGATGAAAGGAAAAGAAAATGCTAAATTTGTGCAGTTGTTCATAGACTGGAAATAGAATTGTGTGAGATGAGGTGTTAACGTGGATTGCATGGTTTCATATAATCAACAGCAGTTGACATCTTGTTTGGGCCGTCATGCTGACCGATATTTTCACATCGTAGCGATCGTTGGGTTACACTTTTAACTATTTCGTAGAGGCAAAAAAATTTAGGTCGAAGTTTCAGTCCGGAGCCAAATTGTGTTCCTTGAATTCCGATTAAACCGATTTTGTAGATTTTAGGTTTATTTCTTTTGCGATTGTATTGGCGGCGGTTTTCTTCTTGTATATTTGTAATGTTTTGCTGACGCATGTCTGCTCGGTCTTGGACGACGCAATTCTGATATTCTTCGAGTGTTTGAATGATTTTCACATCTTCCTTCTTTTTCAGTTGAGTATCAATTATGAGCTCAAAAGGAAAATATTTTGTGCTACTCGTTGTTGTAATGTTGAGGATTCATTGTCGATCAGTAATATGTTAATACCACTTTGTTGTGTCATCTATGGAAAGTTTGGCTTGTGCAGGTATGAGAATTGCGTGAATTCGTTCAACCTGTCCATTGCTACGTGGAACTCTTGTTGTGGTGAGCACGTGGTCAATTTCTTCTTATTTACAGCTGTCGCGGAAGTCGTTCGATGTAAATACAGATCATCAGTCAGAAATAATTCTGTTTCACCACAGACACGTCCAGGAATGAAATTGCAATGTACGTCGTACTCATCTTAACTCAGCTTACGTCTTCTTATTAATTTTGTTTAAAAACAATGGCTAAACAATATATATATATATATATATATATATATATATATAAACAAAATTTATTCATATTCAATAGTTAGTAGAGCGTCCACGAGAGGCAACTACAGCATCAACCCTGCGGGACATGCTTTCCACAAGTCCTTGTATGACGGCTAGTAGCATTTTCTTCCACTCGGCTTGCAGAAGACATGTAAATTCCTTTACCGATTTTGGACGTTTGTTGCATCTCTAAATTCGGCTTTCCAACTGGTTACATAGGTTCTCTATAGGGTTCAGGTCTGAGATCTGGACAGGCCAGTCCATTCGGTTAACCCCATTGTCACCGTACCAATACATGGTGAACCTCGCAACATTACGGCTGTCATTGTCGTCCTGGAAGTATCATGGGTCCAACCCGCAAAACTGCTACAAAGTAGGAAGAACACTGTCATTCAAAATAGTGCAGTAGGCCTCGGCGCTGAGTCCTAATTTCACTGTCCCAATTTATATATACACTCACTGCCACAAGCATGGAAAATAAAAATGTTTATTTACAGAATCCAATCTGAATTTGATAGGTTGCAATTTGCTGCAGAGGTAGATAGAAGTATGCAAATGTGTTATGTAACAATAAATCGCGGTTTCGTGTCGAGAAATATGCAAAATAGGTTGTCGTATAAGAAGCCAGCATTATGAAGGATTAGAGGAGTTGCATTTAAGTGCTGATAAAAAGTGTTTAGAACTTTTGTACGATTAGTTTTCAAAAACAGACGTGTTTCTATGGCTTCCAGAAAACGAAGGGCAGATAGTAAGCGCTGGCGTTCTGTGGGACGCCTTGAAGCAGGGAAATCAATCACTGATGTTAGTCTTTTCCTCGGCGTTCATCATTCACGATTATGGAAACAGTTTAAAACAGGGCAAATAGCTGTCGGAAGACATGTGGTCGGCCACATAAAGATTACAAACCCCGCGTAAAATAGATATATTTCTGTTGTAGTGAAGCTAAATCAAAGAGCAAACTCCACACGTGTGACATCTATGGTTGCAACGTCCATTGGTAAGACGATATCTACCACTACTGTACTCCGAAGGCTACACATGAATGAACTCTACACCCGGATACCACGAGTTTGTGTTCCTCTATCCGTCCAAACCAGAAGGGCACGATTAAAATGGTGTCGGCAACATGTGAATTCAACTATGTATGATTGGGCTAATAATTTGTTCACGGATGAATCGAGATTTGCCCTGGAGCCAGATCAAAACGTGTAAGGGTCTGGAGAGAACAAGTCACACGTAATCGGCCCTAGAACATCACGCATTCCGAGGTGGAAGCATCATGGTGTGGGCCGGTATTTCGTTGGGATATCGTACCGTCCTGCACATCTATAGACGGGATTCTGTGACGGCTGTCCGTTATCGGGATGAAGTCCTAGAACCCACTGTGAGATTGTACACAGTAGCAGTTGGTCCTTCTATCGTTTTAACGGATGGTAATGCGCGTCCGCATAGAGCTGGCATCGTCAACGACTACCTGGAGAGTGAGAGTCTTGCGCGTATGGTTTGGCCGGCGTACTCGCCCGACCTTAATCCCATTGAAAAGATTTGAGATGCCCTTGGCCGTGCGTCTGTACGTTTCCCACCCGTAGCTACTCTCACAGAGTTACAAACTCCTCTACAGAAGGAAAGGCGATTACTTGACTCTGGGGTGGTTGATCACCTGATGGAAAGCATGGTCACACGATGTAAACTTTGTATGAGGATGATGGATGATCATATATCATATTATTGTCGGTTTTGTTTATTTGTTTCGGATTTAAACATCATTTTGTTAATGACTCGAATATGATTTCATATTATAATTTATGAAAATTCAATATTGTTTTCATTTTTGTATTTAATTTTTGGTTTTGTTTCATACATAAACCTATTTGCTAATTTCATAAGTCATTTCGGGTCATTCAAAGCTGTACTTGTCGTTTTTTTTCGCATTTTACCTTTCGTGCTTAAATTTTGGCAGTGAGTGTAGTAGCTACGTATTTGAATAGTTACCGTTACACTAGAGCAACATAACGGGTTACTGGTGACGGTTCGAAAGTAATTTTTAAATTAGAGTTAAAATTAAGATAAAAAGTGCAATTACACATACGTCATTATTCAAATATTTATTTCAAATTGTGATGAAAAATTCCATTAAAAGCAATTAAGATTAGTAAAACCTATGTATTTTTTAAAAGTTTCAAATTATGTATTGGCTTGTATTTAAAGCTGTAATCAATATAGTCAAGAAACATCATCAATCATTTTAAACAGGTGCGTAGTTTTTATTTAGATACTGGATCCCTGAGTTCTGAAAAAAGTGCAATAGCGAATCGATTTAAAACTGCATATCATTTGGAGAAAAGATAATTTAAACAATAATTTAATAAATTCGTTTTCCACAAGAGTGCTTCCTTGATGTTCAAACCCTTCTTTAGCCTGAGATCCACATATCCCTATGAACATGTTTGATATATACTGGACAGTCAATTGCTTCACTTTCGGAATATAAGGGTTCTAGGAGCGACATTTACAGAACACTTAACATAATTTGTGACAGAATAACAGAGTGATTTGGTTTGACTCTAATCCATCCCATGAGTGGTCATGCATCACGGCCTGAGTGGCTCTTAGAACTTACTAATCTACTAGTGTAATAAAATTCAACATTTTTTTAAATCTATTTATGTACTTTATACATGTGCTAAGTTTCATTCTGACAAAACAATCTTCTTGGGTGGTATCCAATTTCATTTGGTAAATGGTGTAATTTTACTGATACCTTTATTAAAATTACACATATTAACAAAAGGGTTAAATAATTATACTGTGTACTTAATTAGGCTCTAAATGAGTATTCATTTGTCATAAAATATTCAGTTGTGTTCTAAGATAATTAGTTAACCCATTGATGCCTGACATTTTTTTCCCCGAAGATATTTCGTATACTGTAAATAAATATCGTGAGATAAACTAGAAAAAATATTAAAAAAAAATCCAAACTAAAAATTAAGATTTTTACTGACAAAAACTCAAACGTCCCTAAAAAGGGAAGCTAGGCACCAAAGGGTACATAATTTTCCGCATTAAATATTTTTTAAGAACGATGTTTATTTTTATAAAAATTATTATTTTTTGGTTAAAGCATGGCTAATAAAGCATTTAAAGACACTAAAAATGCCAGTAAATATGGCAGTTTTTTTTGTATTGTTTGGTATGAAATTCTACATAGCATGTGTCATGTAAACCCACCATGCACTTGATTTATTTCCGCAATTGGCGCATCTCACTTGAGTTCTATTAACAATTACACAATGCTTTCCCCTGTCGTATCTAATGACATTTGATACTCTGGATTTTAAGGTCTTTGGTTTCTCTAAAAGTCTTCCCGGTTTTAACTTCCCTTCTGTAGTATATTTCTTGAAATAGGCCAAACATATCTCTCTTAGGAATTGGAGAAAGTGCTTGTATTTGATGATGCACAAAGACGATATAACTGCCACTTATTATGCATGCAGCTTCAAATTCAAATAGGAAGAGTTCACCACCATTTCTTATTCTGGATAAACAATTGTAATCTCCAATGTTCTGATCCATTCTGTCAGTACCCCCATGCAATAATTATATTTTTGATTTAAATTCAGTCGATCAATTTCAATTTTTTCCCTCTGTGTTTGACCACCATTTAGCTTTTACCAATGGGTAAACACCATGTACATTTCAAGCTATTGTTACAACATTTTTGTAGTTCCATATAACTAGGATTACGTTGTCTTGCTGGTCATCGTACTTATTATCAAAGGTATGTTCTTATATATATATATATATATATATATATATATATATATATATATATATATATATATATATATGTAATAAGATATGTAATATATGAGATATAAAATATATGTACTTATTATCAAAGGTTCAACTTATTATCAACCTATGGTATGTTTTTAAAAGATGAAACGTCGCTTATTGGGCATTTGTCAGTCCGATAGAGACGCACTGTCCCAGTCCCATTAAATCCTTTATTGGACAAATAATCAATTAGTGCAGAAGTGAATAAATTGTCACTGTGTAAGTCAATGTTGGAATGTTCAGATAGTTATGAAGTGAGATCCATGACAGTAGAACATCCCATACTTAATTTTTCAACAATATTTACAGTTCCTGCCCCATGTTTGCAGCTGTGACGGACATAGTTCGGCAACATGCTTTCATCAATCGATAGTTGCTGGTTCTAGGGTTGCAAGCATATGGAAGTTCTGTATTATTTGTTCAAATCAATTTCTGCACAGTACAGAACTTATTGCAGTAATGTTGACATCAATTTTAGCAGACCAGTAAAGACGTCTATGAGGCAAAATAGAATACCCACTGGGAAAGCGACTGTCAAGGAACTTAGACAATTCCAAAATTTCATTAACTAACGGAATTATACAGTAATTTATTTAATTTCTTAAAAAATCCAAAGAAGAACAAAAGTTAAGTTTTGCGAAAGCGGTCTAATGGTGGTTTACAACAAAATGTTTAACTCTGATAAGAAACACCAGGATCTTCCTCATGTTTGTGCATGGCAAATATGCGTGCCATTAGCGTCCGTTTTTTAGAGACGTTTCTAAAATGCTAAAAACATCATCAAAATTTTAACCCTTCTTTGCATGATTTTTTCTTTATTGGTGAAATAAATCAAGGTGATATAATTCATGTTCAAAATTAAAGGAAAAATGGTTTAAAAAAATCTTAGCATATATTCATAGTATAAATTTAGCAAAAAACAATATGATGGTATCATGTGGTATTTTTTTAATTAAACGCAAACTTTTTCAGAAATTGCTCTAAAAATAACAGAAACACATGTTACAAACCTTTCTTCCACTCATTTTCACTTTTTTAACAATAGAAACTCAAATATAATAAAACAAAATTAAAAACGAAATCATACGTTTATTGCAACTACAACAAACAGCGGAATGACAACTTCAAGCTCGTTTTACTGATAGTGACACTTGCTTATTTTTGTCAGCTATGTTTTTTTTTATGCAATAGACATTAAAAAGGTATCCAGACACGATCAACTTAAAGTGAACTTGTTCTTTTATATAATTTTCGGGCATTCAATGTCATGATGGAAATTTCCACCATTATGCAAAAAAGGGTTAAAAGGTATAAAATTAAAAAAAACTCGTAAAATAAAGAATTGCATTTAGTACCACATTTATCAAATACAGATCAATTGATTTATAAATGATGGGAAAAATCTTACCTCTTTTGATTCGACATTCAACAGTTGCGTTTCGCTTGGAAAATGAAAATAGAAAGCCCACATCGCCAACTTTACTACCATCAAATGCTGTCATCTATTGAATATAATTAAAATAAATTTTTAGAAATGCTTCTTCATTATTTTTAAGTTGAAAGCTGCATTTATGTGAAGGTGAGGCTCTTTTTTTCAAGCGTCTCTAAAAAGAGACGCTAAGCATCAATGGGTTAAAATTAATATTCAAGTTTCATTTTGAGAAACATCGGTTTTAAATTTAAAAAAATCATACAATTTATTTTTGTATTCCTCGGCCCATTCAGTTACAGTGCGGTATGAATAGGTAGGTTTCACATTGATAGAACTTATCAAGTAATATTTTCTTTAATTATTATTTTCCTCCATAATTTCTGAGCACATAAAATCAGAAGATAAAATTCAAAGAAAACTAAATTACAGGGTTCGCACGCTCCTTAAAAACTCCTTAAGAACTCCTTAAAATAGATTTTAGTTTTTAAGCACTCTTAAAACTCCTTATTTTTATGTGCTACTCCTTAAAAACTCCTTAATTTTTCCCCCGCCGTTTCAATTTCGAAATGCGCTACGTTCCACCGAAATAATGGGTTCCAAAACGTACCGTTTCAATTGGAACAGGATACTTAACGTTGCTCGCGGTGTATTGGCAGCAAGTCTGAAATTTTCTCATGAGAAAAGGCTATCATCAGTAAGGCACCCTGTAGCGAATCACGGCCACATGCATGTCCGACCCCTCTTACCTAATTACTTAACTTCTGCGATAGAGCCTTGAGTGGCATTTACGACTGACGGTCAATAGGGTCGAACAAAAGGAGGACCCCCTTCTAGAATGTCAGTCGCTGACAGATCGTAATTAGTGATCGTTAAATATTGAAGGAGCGTTACGAACGTATTAAAAATCGCCATCTGTTATCATCGAAGTTGATTATTACAAATTCTTGAATTTCTTTAGCGAAAGCGATTGTTCACTTATTAAGTAGACAAAATATTATCGCATTTCATTTATTTTGAATTGAATTCAACATTAAATCTCCATATAAGAGTAGCATTGAGAATGTATTGAAAATCGTAATCTGTTATAATCGAAGTGGATTATTTCATACTTGAGAATATTTGAAGTTAAAAAATAATTTACCTATTCATTTATAACAAAAATAATTGCGCATTTCATTCATTTCTGTCTGAAATCTGTCGTTTGTATTTACTTGTAGGTTACAATAAAAAATCTCAGCACAGTAAAGTCCCGTATTTCGAATTTTTCCGCATTTCAAACTTTTTTGCATTTCGAACTTGATATTTTCGAATTTCGAACTTTTCCGGGTTTTGAATTTTTTCTGATTTTGAACTTTTCCAAATTTCGAACTTTTCCGAATTTCAAACTTTTCCGAATTTCAAACTTTTTCGAATTTCGAACTTTTCCGCATTTTGAACTTATCCGAATTTTGAACTTTTCCGGATTTTGAACTTTTTTATATTTTGGATTTTTTATTTTTAAATTTTTTGGATTTTTCCGAATTTTGGACTTTTTTGCACTTTTCCATATTTTGCTCTGGATTTCTGACTATTTGCCGTGTGTGTGTGTGTCAAAAAAAACCTTAAAGAAAACCACCGCCGCAAATTTTGGATTTGCAATAGTAAAATAGCACATACATAAATAGGAATAATTTACAAAAAAAAAAAACTTTTGAAAAAATGCAACACATTTTACTTGCAAATGTTCTAATTTTTGTGTGTGGTAGTTTCTTTGAACATGTCCGTTATTTTGCGTTATTTCATCAATTAGGTCCAGGTTTAACTTCTTGTTCTTAACAAATTGTCAAAACGATGTAAAAAAGAGTGAAAAAAAAAAGCCAGTTCCCAAAACGACCAGATTTTGGACAATTCCGGATTTGGGACTTTGTAGTGTATAACTTCATCCTAAAAATATTTAATTGATATTTTATTTTGAAAAATACTTTAAATTGATATTTTATTTTGAAAAATACTTTAAATTGATATTTTATTTTGAAAAATACTTTAAATTAAAAAAAAATATGCTTGGATTTCTATTATTGTGAGTTTTAGCTGGGATTTGAGAGAAATGTGTACTTTAAACTGAGAAACGTTATACTGAGATTTCACTGCATAAGAACTGCTTACAGCAGGATCCTAGATAAAACAGCTCCAGCAAGCAGGGGGGAAAGGAACTTGTGTTGAGTTGAAATATCAAAGTATAATTTTATTGTTTTGAGTAATTAGTAATGTAGTATTAAGTGGAACTAAGTTTTTAAAAGTGATGAAACATTTTTATTTTTCACACTTGAAAATGTGTGTATAAACTTTCTAAGAGTCCTTAAAAATTTCGAAAGAACTCGTTAAATACTCCTTACATACTCCTTAATTTTTATATTCTATGACTCCTTAAAAATTTTGAGACAACTCATTAAATACTCCTTAGATACTCCTTAATTTTTGTATTCAAAATTCTGTATGAACCCTGTAAAAGATGATATGGATAGACGTAAGTAAAATGTTAAATTACGTTACTCAATGAAAAGACAGATTCTCGCAAAAACTCATGGTTTTAAACAAAAACTCGTGACAAAAACATAAGAAATATATAACAGTTTGATAGATAAAAGTATTCGTAATTCATACCCAAACAGTAGCTGTCAAATGTATTTTTAAAATGCATGATATAAGAAGAGTAAAAAGTATAATTATTTGAAAGAGTTTTCAGTAAACCATGTAACAAACCATACGTTAATTTTCTCATAAGTTTAAAAAAGATATTTCAATATTGCAAAAATCAGAGTAACGAGTAAATCACGCTGGCATAATTTTCTTTTCCTACGTAGACTACGAATTGACAATTTAATTGGAATATGAAGACCTTAGTACCAGCAAAAAATATACTCAAGTTCCAAGAAATATCCAGCAATATATCCTTCATTTTTGTTTCCTTTTGTAATAAAATCAAAAAACATATTTTTCGCATAGAATAATTTTTCTTTCTTTGTATATCAACATCTTTACCATCTACTGGAGTTTTTATAGAAATATGAAGCACCGATTCTTTCATGTTTCTTGATTTTGGTTACCTTATCATGTGTGTGTGTATCTCACAAATTGCTTATAATTTATCTTTTAGTCTAAACGGATTTCCTAGCATTATTTCCTGCAAGAATAATATATTATAATCTATGATCGCATTTTAACTATACTCACTGTATTTCTTAAGCATTTGTTTCTGCTATAATAATATATTATAATCTATGATCGTATTTTTTAACTATATGCGTTGCATTTTAACCATGTTCTAAGTATCAATCTTAAAATTTAATTGTTTAATTTGTTTTTCAACAGCCTTATCCAGACTCGAGGCATATTTTATGGTACATAAGGTAATGTTATGAGAGAATCAATGAAACTTTCACTAAATAAACCGTTATGGTGATTTGAATCGGATTCTTGAAGGCTCACGCCTAATTTGAAAATCTCCTTTCTCGAGACCATTTTATTTTGTCCTTTGTTTAGCTTTTATTTTTTTTACTTTTGTACGCCTCAAGTTATAATGTATGGTACACAAGGTGATGTTTTGAGAGTTTGAAATTGGTAGAAGGTCCAGTCATTCTCTTTACGTGAATCGAAAGATCGATACATGTTTGGTTGGTATAGGTTTTATAATGCAAGGATCAAAATTTGCCAAACTGTGCCAAATACTAGTCAGAAAACATCAAGTAATGGCCAAACATACAATACAAAATTTTCTGACCCAGAAGAGAGAAATATGCTCAGAATAAGTTAATGGAATTGAATCGGCGTCAGCTGCAACTCGTAGATTGCTACCTCAGAGTCCAAACCCTCTGAGCAACAGGGTAATGCTTCGATTTTAAATTTGCAACAGCAAAACGTATTGTGAGCAACAATTAACTAGCACTGGGAAATAGCACAGTGCAACTAGATTGCGGGTCTCCATAGGGTAACTAACTCTCCTGTTGGTTGTCTTCAAGAAGTGTATCGTCATTAGAAAAACTGACCAGATCTTGATTTTGTCATCATCAAAGGAACGGCTCTATTTGGATGTCGAAATATCTCGTTATTAGCAAAACTGGTAAGATATTAATTTACGAGATATTTCGTCATCAACAAAATTGGTCTGGATGGGCGATATATATCGTAGGAACCACTTAGAAGAATAATGATCTCATTGCCCAGGGCAGACTTTGGATAAAGTAATGAACCAGCATAGGGTAACTGGGCTGTAATGGGTATGCCCTGGTTACATTTTAACCAGACGTTATCTAAAATCACCTGCTATCCGAATTCTGGGACGAACTTGACAGTCTGAATGAATCATACAATGCTTACTTCACAGCGTCGACATTTGGAGCCAGATATCATTATAAGCTTGCCACTGACACCTCTTCGATTCAGGAATCGCCTAGGATAAATAATTTAAAAGTCGACCTTCATCCGTTATTGACGATTAATGCCGTCAAATGATCGCAATGGTCAGACTACAATACCTACACAGAATCATGCAATTCAGCCGTAAAACGTTCATGTAATTTTGGAAAGACTAAAAAAGAGTGGAGATGAGTGATGGCCTAGATTTTCTTCAACTAACCTTCCTGGTGGTTGTTTCGACGAGATTTCTCGTCATTTCCAAAACTCACCTATGATTTCTTGGTGGTTGACTTGATAAACGAGATATCTCATTCATCAAGTTCTCGTCGTCTCTCGTCACCGCAAGAAAATTGATCATATCTTCATCTCGTCATCATCACAATATTGGCAATATATTGATAAAATACCCTCATTATCAGCGAAGTTGGAAAAAGTTTGGACGAGATATCTCGTCGAACCCACTTGGGAGGAGGGGGGGGGGGGGTTAAGCACCTTTTTAGTCTTTTCGCTATGTACCAATGAATCACCACTTCGTTGAAAGATCTCCCAGTAGATTTGCATTATAAGTACTCTTCAACATTTTTGTATTTGACAAACAAAACTTTTCATTCCATTCATTGTCTAGGTCCTAGTAAACTACATAAATCCGTTAGTATTCCGATAACTTTTACATGACGCATAGGACACTTAGGTACACAGATTGTGAACCAATTGTTTATTGCAAGAAACTATGTAAAATGGCAGGCATGATTCCCATAACTGAGGGACCTGAACAAAATGTGAACTTGAACCCAGAAAGGTACCTGTGGAACATCTGTGCAAGATTGTGGAAATCATGAAAGCAAATGTCTTACGCACCGACACTTAAATGAATAAATACCAGTACAATATATTGTATAATAGAAAATGTTAGTATTTTGAATTTTATTTTTGAGAAATTATGTTTTCTTTTCTACAGTTGATCAGTTCTCTTTTAATAATACAGTAACGTCATTCTGGAGCAACACAATGGGATATTGGTGACGGTATGGATCATTCACGAATAGAAGGCTCCGAGAACACCAAGTAATTTTGAAACACATTCAGATGACATGGTCAACATCCCATTCTTCAAACTTCCACACCAAGCCAACGTGATAACATTTGATGCCACGGCAGATTTGAAGTGCACCAGACCCCACGTACACGAAGGTCTTTGGTTGAACCTAGTTTCGAACCTTCTCATCCTCCGTTTACTAAACCGTTACTTTACCACTTGGGCTATTTTCCAATTACCAATTCCAGCTTTACCATTTTCCATTTTCGAATTATGATGTAACGTAATTATAATGAATGAAAAGTAACCTAGCTATGCCGATTTGTAGTAGGTAATTTCTAGTTCCTAAAATGAGAATTGAAGCAAGGGTAAATCGTGTAATAATACACACTTTATTATTTTGCTAGAAAAGTACAAAAATACATAGTTGTTTGAAGAAAACACCACACCTCCACCAATCACATCGTCCGATATATAAATAAAACTCATTCATCATTTTCTTGGTTGCAAGAAACTAATTTTACAAAAAACACGAAGACAAATTGATCAGTACACATTTTTATGAAATAAATAATAAATGTATACTATGCAACGGAATTTGAATAAAAATACGGAACACAATTCAGATTTGTTGAACAACTTACACGAACATTTTTTTTTTTAACAATCAGTTAATACAGTTGGTATTGCATTGTTCACATAATAATTTTGTAATATGGAAATTGTAAAATTTTGCTAAATCTGACTGATGAAACTGTACGATGAATGTGCATATAAAAATGATAAATTTGAAGTAACCATCATCAGTAGAAATTTATCGAGCTTTCCATTTTATCACAAATTGTTTATACACCATTCAAATCTTTATAGAGTAAAACCTCAAAAACATCGAGGGATCAGACCATTGCTGTATTTATGAAGCTATTAAAAATAGAGGCAAATTTTGATTGACCACGCCTTTTAAAAATATTAACAAATAAATAAAAGCTCTGAAAAAACTAAATATTTGTTAACACTTTACGAATTACAAAATACAACGCAATAATATAAGATAAAATTGCTAATATCGATTTAAAACAATTTGGATACTTGTTATGTACGTATTTAATATAACCTACGACGTTTGTTAAAGATGTATAAACATATCTTTTAAGTTCAGCTGCTTTAAGAAGTTACCTTAAGAAGTCTATCTTATCAATCTGTCTTGAATCCTGAAATGTCGTAAAATTTCTAACTCCAATATATGTTGGCTTTTTTAGAATGTATATAATTCGCTTACATGTTGTTAGGTAAGTAGTTGAATTTAAATCGTACTTCAAAAACAAAACGGGATTTAACGACGTTCCGGAATCAATTCCGAAGGGAACTATGAAGTGTCCCATAGATCCGAGGGCATCTCGTTGTACCCAGCCAGAAGGCAAGGTCAACACCTCAGCTGGCACTCCAATCCTCAAACTTTCACAATGCACCAACGGAAGAACATTTGAGGCTACGGGAGATTGCACGTGCACCAGTCCCTGCGTGCATTATGGTCTTTGGTTGGATATCGAGTTAGGAACTTGCAACCCTTCGATTGCTAATTCAAGACTCTATCAACTGGGCTACCCCGACCTCATGGCATTCATGAATCAAATATCATCTTTGGTTACATCTGCCTAGACGGAAAATGTGTATAAAAATACAATATCTAAAACAGAAAACAATGAGAAACAGATTTCTGATGTTCCTAGTTTTTTTTGCTGGAATTTTGTGGGTTTAAAGTAATAAAGATGTTAGAGCATAAATTAAAAAAATATTGCAAATGACATTTTTTTTTATTTTGCGTTCCTGATGTAAAATTATGCACACATGCTTTTCAGTTGTGTAAAATAAGGCTTTCCTTTCAGTGTGCTCTCTTCAACTATTCATAATAAATCAGTAGTGATATGAAATACATTAAGATTATTTTCAAACACGAACTAAACAGTAAATCGAAACAGATCACATAAACTTGGAAAAACGACCCACGATGAAAACAACATATAAATAGCTGCCATAGGAAACAATACTGTAGCACAGCTACACAGTGTGCTTTTATTACAAATGCACAGACATCACAAAATAAAAATTCACAAATTAATTAGTTTAATTATAAAGCAGTAAATAAACACTGCTTAAAATTTATCCGTAACTAATTAAGCACAAAGATCAATGGGAAGTACATTAATAATAAACAGTGTAGGAAGCTTGTTTTAATTATGCAATGATTAAAGTAATCAATTTACAGAGCAGATAATTAGTGTTAGCAAGATACCTTTGATTTTTGTATTCTTTTCGACTGTGAATGTTAAATTTTTAAAACGGTATATCGACTTAAGCTTCCGTTGCAATTAATTTCAGATTCTTTTCCGTTTTTAAATTGATACCAATGTATTTCTTTAACAAAAAAAAACTTGCAACTGCTATGAGGCTGGTTCAAAGTTTTACCAAATGAAAAGATTCCGCACACATTTGAAATCTTTATGTTTGTATCTTGAGTATTAAAAGTTTTTAACTGCTCCTTTTTATAAAATTCGCCAATTAAGTACCTCCCATTAAAACGTGAAATCGTGGTATCAAATCAAGTGAATACAGACAAAGCATACAATTTCAATATACTGCTTTATAAAGTAGGCTTACTACATCAAAAATTATCAGAACAATCATTTGATGCATAAATAAATAACAAATTTAGACATTCAAGTATTATTTTAGCATTTCATATATTGTTATTCCCAGAAATAATTTAAAATGGCGATTTAATAAAATATCGAAATCAGAATTTTCACATAAGTTATCTTTCCTACACGCAAATTTTGTATCTTGGTGAAGTTCAGTTTTTGGTATGAACATTATGATCCTTCTGTGCTGTTTTCATAATGTATCGATAGATGGCGCTTCTTCTTCACAATTGCCTTGGAGTTATTGCTCCTCCACCTGCAGGCAGCGATGAGACAAGCGGAAAATCCACACACTTCTGCAAGGAAAAATCCGCCGCCAATCAGCGCAAACATCGTTGGATCGAAACAGAAAGTGGACTCAGAATTTCCCGCAGTGGATCCAAATTTGTGAAACAAACCATTTCCTTTTGCGTCTGCAACAAAATAATTCATTTAATTAATTAATTCATAGATGGAAAGCTGGATAGAGGAAAAAAATTGTTCCGTCAAACAACTTGAAATTAATTAATTTATCAAAGACAAACTTTAACATTCGAGAAATTGTTTTCTTTGCTTTTATTTGACAGAAACATCAAAACATGTCTTGCGAAATATTAAAAACTATATTTTTAATTGTGATGATAAAAAAGTGCTAAGCATTTAAAAAACACATCTCTGCATGTTAGTTATGCTCTTTGGTGAGAAAGGAAAGAAACATTTTGTATCAAAACTTATAACTTTTTATGAATGATGCTTTCAATTTTTTTTGTTAAAGAAAGTATTGTGCCAGAAAATCGGCATAAAACGTTTTACAGAAAAATCTACTCGTCAGGTCATTTAGTTATTTCAAACCAATAATTATAAGAAACATTTTGAATATTTGAAATTGTTATAATAGTATAATAACCTATAAAACACTGATTCACACCTGATGTTCCATTTCAACTAGAATCTAATGTTTAATAATTTAAATATTAATCTTCTATATTTTATATTTCTACATGCAATCATAACAGAATTCCAATAGTTTATGTAAGTAATATAATAGATATAAGTAATACATATAAGTAGTTTATATAAGTAATATACAAAATATAAGTAAACAACAATGGTTTATAATTTTTTTAATCATGTAATGCTCTGTGCATGAACGCATGATTAGAAATCGTAATCTTACTATGTGTTTGATTTAGTGTGATATAATTAATTCATTCTGTATTTGTCAGCTTTTGTAACATTACAAGAAATGAATAATTTTCTTTTCTATATATTTTTTTCTCTTGACCAAAGATAATACAGTTTTCTGACACTAAGCACTTTTTCACACCAAAACTTTAAGTAGAGTGTTATTAAAAAGAAATCTGGATAAAAGTGTAGATGAAATGTCTCATAAAAAGAAATATCTAAATCTAAACCTGGGTAGTAAACAGTTTGAAAATATAATAATTTCGCTTAATGTCAAATAAAAAAATTACTGTGCCAACTGCTATTGAGCTATAATATTTTAACATATTAATTAACAAGCATTTAACTAATTCATATCATGATTTAATAACCCTTGAAGTGGCTTTGACGAGATATCTCGTCTATCAAGATCTAACCAATATTCCTAATAACGATTTGGTCATCAAGGTACTCCCGCTATTTTATGAGGACGATTTAAAGATCTGGCCAAACTTATTTTAATTTCGTGATACCTCGTCTATCAAGAGATCTAGTCAGTTTTGCTAATTATGAGATACCTTGCGGTGTTGGCTCCAGTGCTATGTAAAACTACCTACTTACCCACTTCTTTACTATATAAAGATGCACATAAACCTAAACTAACACACTGCTGTTTAAATGCATAGCAATAATATACAGACCCAGGTGTTGTCCTTTTACAGGCAAATAATTCGTTTCATTTTTTGTGACACATAGTTGTGGATGCAGTTTAATACATCAATGATGATCAACACATAAGCATTTAAAAACTAAAAAAATGAAGCTAGTGAATAATATGTCAAGCTTTCCTGACAAGTTCAAAACAGGAAAACAAATCCCTTCTTCCGGAAGAATCTCGCATACAAGAGGAGTGGACCGTAAAATTTGAATTTGGAAAAGCAAGAAATGGCCAAAAGTTTTAGTAAAGAGGAAACATCCATGGCTACATGCCAATCCCAACGTCAGCCTCTACGAGAGGCGAGACATCAAAAGAACGACAGAAACGCTTCTGAGACATAACCACTTCAGAAGTCATATTTAGCAAGCAGAGAATGCTTAATGGGCCATATAAACATCTGCGTTTAGAAACGCCACAGGCTTTCTTGTTCAGTTTCGTACGAATAGTCTTAATAATTGAAACGAACAATTCCATGTCTCAGCGGTAATTGCAGAAATTCGATCTAGATGGAATCAGGGAATTGCAGAAATTCTACATGGAATCAGAAAAACACAGGCATCTAAACTTAAATGTAATATTTCCGGCATTCAAATGCCGTTTTCCATTTATGCGCAACTATTTTAATTAAAAGCCATGGCATTGTCTTAGTTAACAAGTTTTACATTTCTTGTAATCGAATAACGCGTTAAGCAATAAAACATATTCTAATGATATCAGTTATTAAAAATTGTTAACTATTTTATGACCGCTATCTGCTCTCTCATTAGATTTTATTCTGTGTACTAGCAAAATACCCGACCTTACTCGGTTTGAATTGGTTTACTCTAGATTGAAGAGATAATCAAAATATATAATGACTTCGTTTTTTGTATAGTAAAAATTTATTTTAACACCTTTCGCCATCTTTATATTTTCTACAACTTACTTTGGACACAAATCCTACACATGCATATCCATTCATGTAATACATTTCACATACATCGCACAATTGCTGTATGACAAAGCTACAAAATGACGAAAGGTTATACTAAGGTTACTACTATAAAAGACGATTTTGAGGGAGATTTGGAATTCCTTTTCTTAAGTTCTTTTCATGTTCAACTCAATTAATTAAAATTACGATTTAATTTACTCATAGTCAACAAAACAATATTTTTTTTACTTGTAGCACTCTTGCCTCCGGTATGCGACATTGTGAAATTTTGCAATCTTCTCCTGTCATTATTACAACGAATTTTTTAATGTTGGAAAATGTTTTAATTCGGATTTTTAAACATTATTATTCTTTAAATAACAGCATTATTATTTCAATAATGGCATAATTACACTTAAAATTTACTGAAAATTTATACTGACTTACCTAACATTTTTAAGTCTAATACTTTGTGGTGCTGTTGCGTGTGATAAGAAGGAAAACACATTTATTAAAATAATATATATTTAAAACAGGAAACAGCGAAATAAAACAAAATAAAAGATGTCGCAAAAAATTGTTCTAAATATATTAATTTGTGATTCAATTTTATCTCTTGATCTCGCACAGTTGCCACAACTTACAACTAAAAGTGAACAAATTTAGAAATGTGAAATTAATTCAGAGCGAAAGAACCAGAAAAAATATCACTGCTCGCGCGATCTTGTTCATTCTCGTTTCGTTGAAAAATATCGTCTGTCCCAAATATTCGGAAATCGTTTTCATTGCGCAAATAATAAAAATAAGACTCGAAATAAATGAAGCATCATACCTGAAATTTCACCATAAAAAAATATTTTTTTGAAAAATAATTGGTTTTCAGCATTACTGGTAAAGCAAATGAAAGTAATTGTAATACTCAAACTACATTCCAATTTTTCGAAAACTATCAAATTGTGGCTGATTTAAGTATACTTACTCAGGTGTTTTAGCATGAAACACATCTAAATATAACAATAAAGAAATGTTTAATATTGCATTCACTAAATTAATAGATAATGTATAAAATAAAATACACTGCAATCAAATATCTGGAATACAATTCAAGTGATACCTACACAAACACACAAACACAAAATCGAGCATAGAATAGAAAGACGGACAGACAGACTTTCGCAACCAATTCCACTCACTAAATCAAGATAAGTACTCACTGTATGCAAATTTCCATGAAAATATCTTAAACCGCGTGGACGTGTATAGGGCACAACATACAGACAGACAGACAGACAGACAGACGGACGGACAGACAGACAGACAGACAGACAGACACCAAACGAGAAAAAGGCGGATTCGGCATCAGAAGGGTCCAAAACGGATAGAAAACTTGAAATGGGTCGAAAATATTGAATGTACAAACAAACACTCCATTCTTATTTATATAGATTAAATAACATTCCAATTGCCTCAGGCGTTCTTGCATGATTTTGAAAGATTATTTTTTTACGCGAATACCTTTTTAAAATCAGAACAGTACTAGGGGACATGCATAAAAAAAATGCAGCGTTGCAACTGTTATGTCTTGTGATATCAGAACTAAAAAAAAAAACATTTTTAAGATAAATATAGCGTCATGTAGACAAAAGATCAGATCGGCATTGATCAGAGGGAGTGGGTGATTCGCATTATGTCGAACTATTATGGTGCTCGGTGAGTTTTGGCAAGTGTAACTTTGGATTACGTGGAGTGAGAATTGTGTCACAGAATAATCATTGGAAAGTAATCAAGAAACGCTAAAATTAATGTTTAGAAACAATAAAAAAATGTTTTATGTATAAAATCAACACTCGTTCAAACTTCCTATTTATGCTTTATCCATTCCTTAATACAACATCAGACCCGAGTTGTTTTCAGCAACACGACGAATCAATTTTTTATTCATAACCTGATTACTTTGACCCTCATGTACATTAAAACTTCTAAATGTGTCGTATTTGAGGAATGCTTTCGGACAGTTGTTTCTTCCAAGCTGATGAAAATTATAACGGATGTAGCACAGTAATCGATGTTATTTACTTATTGTTGAATGGAAACAATGAATAAAATTAATACAAAAACATCTGCAATTAGATTTAGTACCAAATTTTAAATATGCCGGATTTCTCTTATGCAACTCAATGACATTGCTAAAACTACTCGGAAAAGCTCGTCTAATGAAATTCTTCAGCAATCTGACTATGGAAAGCAATGGGAATTAAGAGCATGTAAATAAGCACAGAAAATAAAATATGAATGAAAATGGATTTTACATAAAAAATGCCATGTTATCTTTGAGCAAGCAAATGGTACGATATCAAAATAAACACTCACATTCTGAATGTGGTAACACGATTGAGGTGTGCTTTTTGCCATGGATTTTATTGGAAATAAGAATTACATCATTAAAAGAAAACGAATTGCCTGATATATCTTTTTGGATACCTGTATGTCAGTTAGAGGTACGAAATCATTAATGTGAATATGGATTTAATATTCACTATAAATGGACTGAAATAACATGAAAAGTGAGTAACAGAATTTTACCATCAATAGGAACAAGCAATTAAGAAAGTTTATCACAGAGGCTATACACGGGTCTGCTTGTATATTTATTCAAAATCTTTGTGACGTCTGGAAACTCTGTGTAAGTTAAACATATTTTTCTGATGCAGAAAATTCAGTTTTATTTCTATAAGACTATGTTTTCCAAAGCATTTTGAATCTTATTATGTAGAAATCTTGGCTATTCAACAAATGAGGATATAGTTTTTCATTCTTCTCACAGTCTCTTTTACTTGTTATGTAACTCTCAAATGCATGCAAGTTCTTAAAAAAAATTAAATCTACATTAATGAAATGGTGAGTATTATACTGTGTGATAAATGATGTTTTATTTTGGCAAACCCCTAAGTTGACAGATTCAAAAGCAAAAGCAAATATTAAAAAAAATTAATTTCTCTGGTGTTCTTTTTTTTGTAGCAAAATACACAACCTTCAATAAAAACGAAATAAAAATGCATAATGTAAATAGCATCGCGTTAAACAAATTCTATGTCGTTAAATAAAATTTTATTATTGGAATGCATAGTCTATGCCAATATATTGTATTGTTTGAATTATAATTTAAACAAGAAATTGTTTGATTACGTCTTGTGTATGCTACAATTAAATTCAATTAGTTGAGATTGCTAATTCCGAAAAACTTACATTCAATATATATTATTTACGTTTTCGAGAATAACTTAACATTTTTGACATGGAAAATATGTAACCGATATTCATTACTCATCGTTTTGTAGAACAATTAAATTGCTATATTTAAATTAATGTAAGAACTTTTCAGTTTTGTGTAAACATTTAAATTTTTGACATGAAAAATTAGAAACAAAATTTTTTTTGTACCAGTGAATCTTTGTATCCAGGCAAAACAATTGGATTGAGAAATGTTCTTCAAAACAACTACAAGATACTTCCATCGATTTACTAAAGAGTGTTTCAAGCTAAAACAAATTCTACATAATAATATTACACTGAATCAACTATAATTCGTATTTAAAAGTATTTTTATGCAAAAATGCAACTTATTTTCGCAAATCAATACTTTTTTAAATGGTTTCCCATAGCTGTTAAAAAATATTCTAAAAAGTGCGTCTAAGGTATGCATATAACATAAATCTTTTTAGTTTGATATAAAAAATAGAGCCAATTTGCACTTTTTATAAAAAATATATAGAACCTGAAAATGGATGGAAAATTCGAGATGGAAAAATAATTATCTCGAATGATAGATAGTGGAACGTAATGATTTCCACATGGTGAAAAATGCATTTTCCGAATATTACAGTAAAAAACTCCAGAGAAATGCCCCAAACACCCGAAACTCAGACTCCATTACATAATATATATCTTTGAAACGGAGAAACGAACCTGATTTGAAAAATGTAAGAAAAAGCAAAACCCGATATGGAAAATGCGTGATTAGAAGTTAATAAGAAAAGGCATAAAGAAGCTGAAAACCTTTGTCATCAATCTTCATATAATACATCTGAAACATCCTATCCTAGAGCTATGATGAAAGTTTTTGCGTGGCTTATTTGGTACAGCCATCAAATGTTCCTTGGATCGACAAAAAATTTTAAAAGAAACCAATAAAAATACTAAAATATACTTATTTTTAATGTACGAATTGGAAATTGGCTTTTAAAATGATAAGGAGATATGTTTGACTTATAGTGAACATATACCTTATATGAGAATATGTATATTATTAGTGTTATTATATCCTGATATGAAGGTATGAAATTATTTATTCTCTACTTTTTCGGCCCCCTTATATGGTATACTCTGAGACTATTAAAAATTCTTCGAATTTATCTTTTCATATTCGTGAAGAAATTATTACAAATAAACATAGTGGAAAAGGAGCAGAAACTTTCGCTAAGTTTTATTATGAATTAAATCTTTCAATACATATTAGTTCGTATGGAACGTAAACTCTTGATATATGTAATTTGTGTGATTGAATCAAATTTTTATTGCACTTAAAAGAAACGATTTGAATATTTTGGATACAAGTAGTGGTAACAATGGGTATGCGTAAGTGGTACAAACAATTGAGTCATATTTAAAAGGTGTACAACTTTGCTTCTTCCGTTTTCCTATAGATGGCTTTAGCGGTAAGTAGTGGTCGAAATAAATAGATCATAGACGTTATGCAATGACTTAGGCATCTGGCAACATAACCCCATAGAAACATAGTCAGTTTGTGTCCGCATCATAAAGTTATTCTCGATTGAAAATGTCAGTTTACGAGCCAAATTCTCGTCATTTGCGGAGGTTTAAATTTCAATCTGAAGAAATCATTGTCTGAGGCTCATAGAATGCTCTCAAATACTTATGGTAAGGTCACTATTAGTAAAAAAACGTTTCGCAAGTGGTTTCAACGCTTGAAGAACGGTGATTTTCACGTCGAAGATCGGCATAGCGGTGGAAGAGAGAAGGTTTACGAAGATGGCTGAATTGGAGGCATTATTTAATGAAGACTCGTATCAAAGCCAAAAAGAGTTGGCCCGATCATTAGGAGTGACTCAACAAGCAATTTCAAAATGCCTCAAAGACATGGAAATGATTCAGATGCAAGGAAATTGGGTGCCGTACGAGTTGAATCCGAGAGATGTTGAACGGTGTTTGTTTGCTTGTGAACAGCTGCTTGAAAAGCAAAGACGGAAGGGATTTCTGCATCGCATTGTGACAGGGGACTAATAATGGGTTCATTACGATAACCCCAAGCGCATAAAATCATGGGGATATCCCGGCCATGCTTCCACGTTGACGGTCATACTCAGTATTTGATGGGACCTGCTCGGCATAGTGTATTATGAGCTGTTGAAACTGACTGAAGCAATCACAAGCGATCGTTATCGAACGCAATTACTGCGTTTGAGCCGAGCATTGAAAGACAAACGACCGCAATACAACGAAAGACACGATAAAGTGATTCTGCAGCATGACAATGCTCGACCTCATGTTGCGAAAGTGGTCAAGACATACGTGGAAACGTTGAAATGGGAAGACCTATTCCACCCGCCGTAGTCTCAAGACGTTGCTTTCTCTTACTATCACTTGTTTCGATCAATGGTACACGGCCTGGCTGACCATCACTTTCGGTCTTATAAAGAAGTAACAAATTTGGATAGATTTGTGGATCGCCATGTCACAATTTGCTTCTACAAACTAAAAACACACTATTGAGTTGTTGCAGATAAGATAACTGAATTCATGGATGTTTGAAACAGCAAAGTGGAAAAAAAGTTTATTTGAATTTTATGACCATTAACTGAATTCAGTTAGGAAAGAAGCTATTAAGTACCTCATGCTTCATGTCGCTTGACACTGTGTGTCCTCATATTATACCAGAGTTTTATTGAGGAATAAAGCTTATTTCCCTGGTTCCTTACCCTGAGCTGTAAGAGTCGCTTGTTCCCGACTTCTTACAGTACATGACTATCTACAGAGACACTTAAATTGCATTGGAATAGCGAGATCAGCTATCTGTCCCATTTGTGATTGAAGACCACCTCTCAAGGACTTCTTCTGCTGAAATCTTCGTGAATAGTACTATATATTCTAATACTGTTGATTTTGTTATTAAACCATCTTTTTTCAATTCGGAACGGGCTACTCGTCGGTTGATGGGCAATTGGCCGAAGATGGACGTAGGATAAAAAAGTTTTATCCGAGAATATGTACCTCGATCTTGCCCACGTCCATTTGTTTTACTTTAATACACACATTCAAATTGTATTTACTCAAAATAATCAACCAAAATATCTGAATTAGTAAGATGAAATCACCTTCAATTCTGAATGCCAATTTCCATCGAATAATATCATTATAAACCAGTTGAACTTTACTCTGCTTTAATAAGAAAGCCCAAAAATAGTTCTCAGGATATACCGATATCACTTTTAAGAGCCCATTCAATTGATCATCCGGCATTTCAACGAAAGAATGGAATCGATGTTATTTTAAAGTGCGATTGTAGTTACTTTTTCGTGCACTATAATTTGGCTACAGCTGACGGGGCGCAGCACGCATCTCCGAGCCCCTAGGGGCTGCTTTTGAACACCGCCCATAGCTGGATCCGTCGTACGAAGTGGGCTTTGAGGTGCAGCGGTCCTTGAAGAAATTGTGACTTTAGAATCGCGTGCCTATTCACGTCGAACCTAACTTTCCACGATGCGGTGAAAACAGCTTGAAAAAGAACTTGGTGGAAAAGGAAGAAATTTTTTCCCCATTCTTTCGGCCGTCTCACATTGATTCCTAGCAGCGAGAGTTTTAAAAGATTAGCCGGAGCTTCTTTAAGAATCTTTTTCAGGACACGACGATGGCGAGAGAGAAAAGAAAAGTGAAAGTATATGAGGGAAGGAATCGGGGAAAAAATAAAAGAGCAATGACGTCGAGGGGAGAAAAAAAAAGTTGTCGCCAAGTGGAGAGAAAGGAATAAGATGAATACCAGCGAGCGAATTGCAACGGAGCAGCTTGTGAACTTTGACGCCTGAATTGATATTGAGGAAATAATAAACGCCAGGGAACGCGAAATTGGAAACGTTAAAATTAAAGTGTGTTGAAATTAAAATACAGCAGAGCAGCGTGTTAAAAAGCAAGAGAGAACAGGCAGACAAAAAACTCAAAAGAGGAATAAGAAACAGCACAAATCTGACAAAAACGTCTTGTTGTTTGGCAATAAACTCTTAAAAGGGGGACTTCATCCTCTAGTTCGATTACACTTTTTTATCTCTCCCTCCTCACTTTTATTCTCTCGTTCATTTGTTCTTTGGGAGATTCTCGCTTCCTTTTGAGCTTTATTATTTCTTCGGGGGTCCATTACAATTTGGCGAGCAATTGGGCTCCATTTAATATATAACGCCTTTCGTGCTCTCTTTTTTTAATTTGACAGCTAAGATGTGACTTCATTGAAAACGTAACATATTGAGACACAATTTCTTCTCATTAAAGTGACAACCTGCGACTGGGTCTTGGGAGTTTTTTCCTCCGCGTCGAGTCCTTGGAGACGCCTTCCAAGGAGCGATTCGTCAACTCTCGAGGAACGGTTTAATTTTTTTCTTTTTTAACCCGAGTTTTGTCGAAACAAAAAAGACGGCGCCGAATGCTAAGGAGATTTGGACGATTGCCGTGATTTTATTGATTGCTGCTTCAGATCTCTTCCCCTGATGTAATACATTCCCTGTCCCTCCTGATAATTCAACTGATTTTTTATTCGCTGCTCCACTTCGAGTGTTTCGTTAATACGAAGAAATTATCAATTCATGCTTTAAGCCTCCTAGTTATTGTCTTGAGATATCTCGTCATTACAAAAATAATGTCCAAATCTTGGTGGACGAGATATCTCGTCATTAGAAGAAAATTGGCATGACTTGATCTGATCATCATCAGAAAATTGCCTTATCTTGATCACGAGTTATCTCGTCACTAGCACAATTGGTCCGATCGTGATGGACGATATGTCTCGTCGAAACCACTTTCAGATATAATATAAAGATCTGATAAAACTTTAATTTTGCAATGATCGTGTTTATAGCGATATTTACAAGTTTAAATGGTCGAGTTGTTGTAATATAACATTAGAAGCTTGTATCGAAAATATAAACAGTTACCAACAAATGTTATTGTGAGAGAGCAATGTAGCAATATGAACTGAAATTGGAATTTCTAAAAATATTTGATTACAATAAACGGGTAACAAAACTAATTTTGAACTATGAAAAGTCAATATACACTCGATAATAAAAAAATCGACGCACCAAAAAGGAGTTGTTCGATTGCGATTAAAATTGGTGGATGTGAAGAACATACATGGAAAAACGAACGATTAAAATTTCAGAACAATTCATTGATTTATTTCAGAATGTGACCAGTACAAAGGGAGGAAGCCAATAAGGCGTTGGTCCACCACTGGCCTGGATGCAAGCGGTCACCCAACATTGCTTCGACTGAAAAAGTTTGTGGATGGTGTCCTGTGGAATTTCTTGCCAAATTGTCTCCCTGTCGGGTTAAATGGTCAACATTCCGGGATGGCTGCAATCGCCTTTCCATGACGTCCCAAAAGTACTCTATGGGAGAGAGATCAGGAGGCCTAGCTGGCCAAGGAAGTATTGGGAAAGCTTGAGGACAATTCACGTTCTGTGTGCATTTGGGCATTATCTTGTTGAAAAATAAGTCCGAGGTGTCGCAAAAGGAACGGTAACATAACCGGTCGTAGAATGTCGTCTACGTACCGCTGTTTTGTAAATGTGCCAGAAATGACTACCAAATGGGTCCGGCTGTCAAAAGAGATGACACCCCATACCATAACACCTGTATTACATTTGTGTGGAGTGCGAAAGTAAGGGCATGATCCCCACTCTGTCATGGACGCGTCTGCGATTGTCATCAGAATACAGTTGGAAACGGCACTCGTCACTAAAGACTGTACGTCCCCAGTCAGCCCCGTTCCAAGCTGATCGATCACGGTACAATTTCTGGAGAACTCCTTCTTGGAGCGTCGATTTTTTTTGTCATAAAGTGCATTTGCTAAATATCTGTTAGAAGTAGCCGTTAACGTCAATTTCGAAAAGTTAACTATAACTGTTAAATGTAGTTGCTAACTGTGTTAGTTGCTAACTGAAACAAGACTTGTCAGTTACAATTTTTAACGTTAAGTAGCAATAACACTTAACGCTGTTTGGGTAGTAGACGAATTTTGCCCATCTTTATTATTCTATAACTTTTTAGGAACATTACTTTGAAGTGACGGGCAATATTTTTTTCCGATCTAAAAGAAAAGAAGAAACGGAAGATTTTTTTTTCTTGTAGAATAAGAACAAAGATATGGAAATCCTACACGTTAATCTTAGAAATTTCGTGGCTTTGTTCCAAATCTTCCGGATATAAAGTCATGCAGGGATCCGATTGGATATAAATCAAATATTTCAACCGTGAAATGTATTCCTAAAACGTAAGTATTTTTTTCTGATGGCCACTTCATATTAGGAATTCTCATGTCTCAATGCACAAATTTTCGTTTTAACACTTCCTAATATCTGTTCTACATCAATAATTTCCGAATGAATCCTCTTTTTCAAAGTATCTAATATGTTCTGGGTGGTTTAAAACAAAACCAAATATCATAAATAAATTCCTGTAAACAAATTCTTTCTGAGGGGTACTCTATGAGCTTAGCATTTCGTATAAAATGAAACCTCTGGAATATTTGAAAAAAGCTTTTAAAATTATGCTAGTCTCCAGCTATTAAAATTCAGGTTTTTCAATCATGTCAATTATTTTTTCTCTACCTTCCTCAAACCAGTTTCGTATTGCTATTTTTCACGATAGTTTTACATATTCTCGTACAACTACTACAATATTAAATAAGATCCAAAGTTTGAACTCACATCCCAAAACTTAGTCCTTTGTTTCACCGAAATCCAAAACAATTCTCTTGTACAGCTGATTTGAAACCGTAAGAAAAAGTGATATGAGTAACAGATAAATAATTTAATTAATTAACAACCATTTTTATGAATCTACAAATAAATACTTTCAAACAAATAAAAAAACTTTAAATGTATTGAACACTTTGTAAATTAACCCTTGTTATCTTTACAAGATATCTCATCATAGAAAAACTGACCAGAACGTGATCGTGTCCTCATCAATAAATTGACAGTATCTTGAAAAAGACATATCTATCATCAAATATGATCAGAACTTGATGGAGAAGATATGTCGTTCGAAACCACTAGAAATAAATGTACAGTTCCTTACCTAGCAACGAAGGAGAAGCAGTAACTGGGGAAGCGTAGTTTTCAGTTGCAAACGATTTAGAAGTTTCAAAATCCTGGGCTTGAACGGCAACGCTTCTCGTGAGTGTTACGGATGACAACACATCTTCAGTCAATCCCGTGTCTCTCTTTTTCCTACCAAAAGATGAAACTGTTTCTGTATCATCTTCTCTGCGGCCGGTGGGGATTTGGCATAACACCTGTTGAGAAAAGTTTGTAGCTTTCATACGTTTCGTATTCTTATATTCATTTTTTTGTGCAAGAAAAAATTAATAACGTGAAAAGTATTGCTCTTACAATTAATGTGTATTATTGTAATTTGATTTAGAAATCGAGGTAGATTACTTCTGCACAAATCTGTAATAATTTATATATATTTTAATAATAATTTTATGCAGACATACAATTTGTATGGCTTTTGCCTATTGAATATAGCTATAGATATAACTGGCGCGATTCTTTCTTGGCTCGATTCCTATAACTTTCAAAATATAACTGGCGCGATTCTTTCTTGGCTCGATTCCTATAACATTCAAAATATAACTGCTGTACCGCGCGTATTCTAAATTCTTTCTTAGCGCGATTCTTGTAACTTTCAAGGTAAAACTGCTGTAATAACCATGGTTGAAATTTTTTCTTGGCTCGATTTTCATAACTTTAAAGGTACAACAGCTGTATCGGACGTAGTCTAAATTCTTTCTCGGCGCGATTCAAGGTACTTTCAAGGTACAACTGCTCATTTACTGGTACAACTTTCAAGGTACAACTGCTCAAGGTATTTCAACTTTCAAGGTACAACTGCTGTATTAACCACAGTCTAAACCATTTCTTAGCACGATCACGGTACAACTGCTGTACCAGCAGTAGTCTAAAGGTTAATATTACTAGGAATACACAGTAACAAAATTCTGTGTAAAAATATACTTCTTCATTACGTTTCTTCAATTGCAATCTCCAATGATCTTTATATGTGAGAAAATCTCTACTATTATAAAAGGAAGTGTCTGCGGGCGTTGGGTATCCAGACGAATCTAAACGACTTACTGTAATGAAATTTGGCGCACCGGTAGTCCTAATTTTATGCAAATTTTGTGCAAAGCCCGAATTTTAAAATTTAATCTAGAACATTTTTGAATAAAAAAAATAGGCATTTATTTATTATTTGTTTTCTTTAGAATGGCAACAGTGTGAAGGGATCACATATTTTTTTCATTTCACTTCCTGAGCACAAACGATTCCAGTGTGAACTGAAACAAAACAATACAAATTTTTGACGGGCGTTATTTCTTTTTATTCTTTAGTCTACGTTTTTATTTTCGTGATCCTTAAAGATAGAAAAAAAATTTCAATGGATTTGAAATTTGAAGGAAAATTTTACACAACATCCATCTCAGGTAGTCCGAATTTTATGCGAATTTTGTGATCACGAAAAGCATTGCCACAAGCAACATTTTATGGCAACCATACTAGCTGTTAGTGTCATATATTTTTCAAAAATCAGGTTAAGAAACATGTTAGAGATATTTGAGTAAAAATAATCGTGCAGTAATATCGTTATAACGCAATTATATTTACTGAGGGTGTATAGAAATTTTTGAACAATTAAAACTACATTTTTCCGTTCTACGCAGAGGAATATGTTGTGTTCCTTCTGGATTATATTCTAGGATCTGTGAGAAACTTTTGTCATAATGAATAAAACATATTGTAGTTAACTATCTCAAAGTAGAAGAGAAACAGTTGTAATAACAATGAATAAAACACAACAGTTTCTTAATTTTATAATTAAGTGTGTTTAAAAGTAGCAAGTAGCAAAATATGTTTATCTAAAGATTTTTCCAAATTATGTAATCTTCTTTGTTGACGCGTTTTCTCAATGGTGAACTAAAAAATCCCTTTTAAAAAATAGTTTCTGTTAGAGTAATTAAAAGTAAAAAATATACAAAGGAAAATTAAAATCTCGGAAACAATGAACAAAAAAACTATTTTTAACCTAATTCCTTTTTTTTTTATAGATTCTCTGCTTTCTTTTTTAAAGTATGGATTATTTACAGACTTAAAAAATTGTTGTAGGGTAAAAGCAATTAGTAGGAAGTTTATAATATTTTTGAATAATTAATAAAATTATTTGTGGGACTTTCTTATCACTATTTATGTTTTCAAATGCTACAACAAAAATCTTTGGCCAAAAATTCAATACAAAATTTATGGATATCACAAAGTTTTATTGATTGTATACACGCATCCCAAAATGAAAAAAAAAATAGATTGCATGCATATTTATTGAAAAAAGCGTTCGTTAATTATAATATAGCACTTTTTGGAATATAAATTAAACCAGGTTTTAACAATGAACAAAATACTATTTCCGTTTTTATGGCATTCTTATTACATTCCTTTTTTTCATTATTTAGATTTCAATTAACAGCGTAAATGTAAAAACAATTGCATATGCGCATATTTATACCATAGTTATTTGTTAAAATATTTATTTTAACCCTTTTTTAGGATGATAGTTGGTTGTTTGATCTCATTGGATTATATTATCCAATAAGGGCACAGATAATTCGTTTGCACTGTTTATACGGATTTCCTTTCTTCTGTCGATGAAACGATCGTAAATAAACTACTCAGAGAGCGTTAGTGCTTATTTATTGCATTTTTTATACATATGAATGTTTCACAACATTATTAATAATTGTTTACCTAAACCATTATTAGCTCTCTTTGTTTATCAGTGAATCAAAAACTGTAATGTAGTGGTTAACCTCTGTTGTAAAAACCTGTTAAAAACTGTATGTAGTTTTGGATAAGAAACACTTCGTTTTCCTACACGGATCTTCATATCTCTTGGAGTAATAGGACAATTTTATTACGACAAGATATATATCGTCCTAATTGACAAGACCCTCGACAAGATACCCGAAGAAGTAAAAGTCTCTTTTGTTCAGAATTATTGAAAAAAAAAAACTAAAGAAAACTCACAGAGCTGACTACAAGTGACCATTCACATAGGTTTGATGTGACGAACTTTCCATTGATCTCAGCACTAACAGTTGTCACTAAATGTCATATATGCGCTACCAAACGACACTGTTACAACAACACTTGTTACACTGAAACCCTGGAGTTATTGCGAGTTTAAAACAGTCAAGCAATTATCAGGCGTCCACTGCTGATCTGTGTCGTACCATAAGACGTAGTTTCACGTCAAAGTTATTTCCACGTGTGAAAAAAGAAACTTAAATATTCACTGCTCATTTACGCATAAATAAGTTCGTTTTATTTGTAAAAGTACGTAAATGTTTGATTAATTGAGTTTCAAAAGGCTAATCGCAACTAGACAGCAGTTAGAAACGTATTCTTATCGCAATAATTATGAGAATTATGACGGTTGGTGTTAGGGTTTTATGGCGCAAGGGCCATATTTGGCCATGCGAGAATTATGACGGAAATAAGTAGTGTATAATCGCACAGTAATTGTGTAATATTTCTTTTATTATCGTGTATTTTACGATTGTGTGTGTATTACGACTGTGATATATATAAATGACAAAAAAATATAAAACATACCGGTTTACAATTCTCCAGACACGTCTCTACTTCTGCTTCAAGCTCAAGCATGCTGCTTCCAGTAAATGTGAAAGCTTCCAAATAACCTTCCAGAGATTTGCTTTGAGGCTCAATTGTACGAACTTCTCTCATCATTTTCACTTCAACGGGGCACCTTGAAAATAAAATCCATATATATATATATATTTATCTCTTTAGAACAAACTGACCCATTGAAAAATGTATTTTTAAGATACACATAGTTTTTCTTAAAAAATATTCCTCGTTCTACACAGAGATTATATTATGTGGATTATTTAGCAACGATCAGGCCAAATAATTCACTCGAAATGACCTGCTGAATACGAAGATTTGCTCTATCATGCTGCAATATATCTCAATAGGATTTTTAAATCTAAAATATCAGTTATTATCAGATAGAGCTGATTCAGAGTTTAAAAAAGATTTTTTCCAATATTCTCTGATAACCCACGACGTGATGATGTGACATTTTTCCTGTTCCCAACTGGACAGGACTGGCTTCGGGGCCATTTCCCTCTAAAATTGGATCTTTGTCCACTTTGTGTAGTCTAACGCTTTATGGACAAAAAGCACGTAAACCATTCTACTTCTTCTGTGTTACAGATGAGATTGATCGTGTCCGGGATTATAGACATTTTGCATTGTGCTGACATCCGTTGATTTTCTCATCCTGTTATTTTTTCTACTCATCCATTACAAATTGATTCAGATTTGTTTGGATGGTTATGTTGAATTTTATAACGCAAGAGAAATATTTGGCCACATTCAAAACAAGCAACGTCAAGTAATGGACTTACACAAACATGGAAGATTTACGGACACAGACGAGATAAATACATCCAGTGAAGTATCGATAGTGCACCGCCTGTAACTCATAGTTTGCTATCGCAATGAGCAAACCCAATGAGCCACAACAGAGCCTCAACTTTTCCTAGAAGGGCTTGAGACGAAATATTTCGTACATGAAGATCTGACCCATTTTGCTAAGGATAAGATATCTCGTCATAAGATATTGCCGATGATTTTTTATGACAATGAGATCAAAATTTGGTGAGAATTTTCTATTGACATCTCTCTCATCAACCAAGACCTGACGAGATAATTCCCTGAGGCAACCACCAGAAGCGTTAAGGATCATACGAAAATTGTGAACATTTTGTGCATTAGCACCGTGTTTTTCAATAGATAGTATGCAAGTTTTGGTTTTTGCTCGGTCGCATACTGGAGTAGCATGCTGCAAAACATGTAGCAAGCGCATGCGTTCTCCGTTTCTGCTCACAAAACATCTGGATATGCATGCGTATTTCAGAGTTTTAAGTGACACAACTTATGTTCGATGTGTAAAAAAATAACAATCGGATTACAAGGAGAACTCGCTAATCGTAGTCATGATGGAACTTGCGGTCATGCGTTTTGCAAGAATTATCAAATTATTCAAACCACAGCTCTTTTTGACGATACATAATTCTTACCATGATATACGTCGTTAATCCTGAGCACTACTCACTACTCCAATAGAACCAAATTAATAAAATGTCATCTAATTTATAGACACATTAACTAATTGCAACTAATTTTGCATGAACACAAAATGTAATAATAATATAAACAAACCAATACATTTAAATTAAGTAGAATTTTAATATAAAATCCTTTAAAGAACTTGTGTGAAAGCACACCAAGTAAAAAAAATAAACCAAGTAACTAAGATTTTATCAACTGGATTATTTATACGTCAAAAACAATTAAATACAATAACTATCCTCGTCGTCGAATAGACCACTGAAGTTGAAAAATTTGGTTGATAAAAAGACAATTGTAGTACAGTTATGGATCTAAGGTTTCCATTCTCATTTTAATCTAAAATGCATGGAAATGATGTGTTGATTTCAAATGCCTTCTCACACCATTTGGCAAAGCGCCATTTAACATCCTGAGCTCGATATTCTTACATTATTTTATTTTACTTACTAACATGTTTTTCTTCACAAGAAAGGACATACTTTTCAAACATAAAATTCTTCCGATACCGTATAGAATCCATGCAGACATAAAAATCTTTGTGACCATTACACAGATTACATATTAGCGATAAAATATGTGAAAGCAGTTGAGGGTTGCATTGCTGGAAAAATAACTCAACAGATAAGACTCAGTCAAGTAATACCCCATTCATCTTTTATAAGAAAATGCAATCAACTTTGATGTAATGCACAGCATTGATGCATTCCCAAAGGATTGTATCGCTGTCGCAGCCATTCACTTAGACCTTATTAATTCAGTATAATCACTAGGGAAAAATACAGAACGCCTGATGACATTTTCCGGTAAAAACAAATTGATTGAATGTATGGTGATACGATTAGTGAGATGTATGTAATTAGGATAAATATCTGATGGCTTTTGGGACTCGACCTTACGAAATTCGGATGTCTATTGATTAGAGAACTGGATGCAGTAGGAATTCGTTTTGATGGACGATATCATAGATTTTTCTCATTTCTTTGAAATCTTTTGTCTGTCCTTGAATGATTTATGCTTTCTTTGTCATTGTGGGGGCTCTTGCTTATCTTTTTTTATCCCGATGGATGGGATTTTTCTTCATGGGCCTTTTTAATTTGATAGAAATTTATATTTTCATTTTCTATTTTCAACTATATCAATTACTTAATTTCTGTATATTTGACTGCCCCGTAGTGTAGTCAAGAGTAATTATTAGTGAAGTCTGTTTTACAAACTGCCCACTGCTAGTAATCTGCTATTTGTAGGAGGAACAGGTTCGATTCCTTTCTGGGATTATTTCTTTTTCTACTGTGCCATTATAATTTTTCCTCGTGTGTATGTCATTTTACTTGGCCTTATTTGTGTGGTATTTGCCTCAGCGTATCCAAATACGAACCTTGCGCCATAAAAACCATAACGAAACAACGAATGTAAGTCGTATCTACATAGTTTTTAAATGTTTTTCAGATGTTTTAGATATTTAGAACATCTAACCTGAATGATGGTGCTGTGTATTTCTCCGAAGTCTTACAATGGTCTTATAAAATAAAGTATATTTAATTTTAGAATTCACTAATTAAAGGAATCTACACTGTTTCACTTTACGAAAATTATTTTTGACTAAAATTTGTATGGTATAGACGTACTCACTTATACAGATCTCAGAATTTCGGTTATAACACAGTATACTGTATATAGTCCCAGTGTATAGACAACGTGAAATAAAAGTAAACGGAGCAGGTGTTGTTGGAAAGAAGCTTCAAAAAGAGCGATTAGCACGGCGACTAATAGTCACGTGACTGCTTTGGGTAAAATTGACTTGGTTGGCCTATTTGTGTGTTAACTTATCACCTTGTATGGTGTTATAGCACCTTATCATGGCAACATACGTGAATGCGGATTTACTTAAAATTCGTTTGGTTGGTATAGACGTACCCACTTATACAGATCTCGGAATTTCGGTTATAACACAGTATACTGTACATAGTACCATATACGTGAAATACAAGTAAACGGAGCAGGTGTTGTTGAAAGAAGCTTCAAAAAGAGCGATTAGCACGGCGACTAATAGTCACGTGACTGCTTTGGGGAAAATTGACTTGGTTGGCCTATTTGTTAACTTTTCACCTTGTACAGTGTTGTAACACCTTATTATGACAACATATGTGAATGCGGATTTTTAAAGTAGCGATAATAGTGGGTGAAAGTTTCCAAGTCTACTATCAGACGATCAACCGATGGTCCAATCATATGGTGAATCAATGTCTCCTTCTGACAAGGTCTTCTCCAATCCGTTGACCAATTAGGTGACAAATGTTTGTTTCAACTCGGTAGACAAAAGTAAACAGTTCCATTACCTGCTGTTTTGCTCACATTATCCTTGGCACATAAAAAGGTTACGATTGCTCAATCTATTATTATATTTCCTTAATGCGTAGTAAAGTTAAAGTTTGGCTGTATGTTTCGTATGATATCTGAATTTTACCTTTACTTAAACTTGTACGGAGTGAAATGTTCTCACATTAAATGTTGTATAACAATAATTTAAGGCTAGGTGTTTCCATCCATTTCTTATTTGAATAATGATAAAAACCAAACTCTAATATCAGTTAAGATTTTTGTCTTTGCTACAAATAAAAAACTAACTCAATTGCCTATTATTAATTCAAGTGAACATGTATGAGAATTCCATTATCAGAACAACATACTTTTGTAAAACATTGTGATTTAATTGGATAAACTGGTTTTTCGCTTAACTCTAGTTCTTTATTCAATTAATATTTTCTATATTATTTCATCAAATATTTAACGTATTGCTGATTAAAAACATGTAAGATTAGTCTAAGGACGTATTCAGCCTCCTAAAAATTTTGTTTCGTAATAAGATCTGTCGTTCTACACTGATTATATCCTTTATTAGGATAACTTTGTAAGCCAACAGAGGTTTTTGTGTTACGTTAAGAAAGCTAATATCAATAATTAGATTAGATTCTGATAGAGTTAGATTTTGCATACGTTCTATAAATTTTAATACGTAAATAAAAACGTTATTTAGAGTTTAATTAGATTAGAGTCTGATAGTTAGATCTAACATACGTTCTACAAATAATTTTTAATATGTAAATAAAGTTTTTATTTAGAGTTTCATTTATATAACTGTAACGTGTTTATTTTTACAGAATTTATCCCAATTCTTAAAAAATTACAAAATTTAAAATACATTTGTCTGAAAAAACACATTTGTCGAATCATGTAATTCTGAACAAACTTTTCTCAAATTATTTACGAAAAATAAAATTTACTAATAAACAGGACAAAACATTTGCTTACATTGTTTTTCGCATATCTCTTAGAAGCTGCTGTTTGATTTACTTTTTCAAATATGAGAAAATAGCCGATGATAAAAACCACATAAAAACAAGTTTCTTCTACTGACTCATACCAGTTATATACCGAATACAACTTTACGCATGTGTTTACAAAGGAGATTAGCTCCGTGCTATTATTAAAATACTTATTAGTAATTGAATTGAAATCTTGAAAGGACTGTCTCTTATGGGAAATACTGGAAAGAAATTCTTCACTTTTAGATCAACAATATGTTTTTACTTGAACCGAAGAAGGGGATTTAATTCTTTACTAAATAATAAATGTTCCTTCGGTTGTTTATGTCATTCTTAGGGCTCTGCTAGATACCCTCGGAAAAACAGTGAATTATTCGTACTTTTCCAGTTCAGGTGAACCGCTTTTTAGAAATTCATTTACTAAATAATAGACGAGTTCATTTGAATATTATTGGTTCCTTCGTAGTTCTATTTTCGCAACTGAAGGGTATTGTTGGAAACTGATAAAAGCAATTTCGTACAAAGGTCGCTGAGTATATTTTACATTTAAATATATATATATATATTTCAACACAAAAATTTCCAAATAAAATTGAAAAGCAACTCCTATGGCTGAGGAAATTACGAAAAATAATTATTCATGGATTGTGTAGCTGTTGATATTAATAAATCTTTCAAAAATATTATTAAATTCTCAGAGCCATGGGAGTTGCTTTTCAATTTTATTTTACTATTTATGAATATCGTTTTGAATAGGGGCTGGGATTTTAACATTATTTATATTTTTATTTTTTCTGCTTTTTATGGACTCGTTGCATCGGAAGTGTTAGCATGTTGTTAGATTGTGTAATTGATGGCATTTGGTGGTAATTTTTAGGCTTGTTGTTGTTGATCTCCCGGCTGCGGATTCGATTTCGTTTTGTTCCTGCTCTGTTTTTTTTTTAATTTTTGTTTTACTTGCTTTTTGGTGGTGTTTTGGGGAGTGTATGAACAATTTTTTCAGCCTAATGCTGCTCATATGTAGAAAACACCATTTTATGTTGTTTGGGTCAGGCTCCTCCCTGATGACGCCCTGATCCACCAACATTTCTTCATTTTTTTATTATTTTTTAAGACTTTTGTTACATTTTTTTTGGAAATTCTTGTTCTTGAAACTATATTGATTACCATGCTATGTCTGCAGCTTCAGCACGCTTGCACGGGTAGTTTCGTTTCGAGTTTCGGTTTCTGGTTAATGCACCCCAGCTGTTTAGTTATTTTTGTTATTTTGTGTGTGTTATGTTGTTATATATATATACTAAGCTTTGTTCAAATAACTCTTCTACTAGATGCTAAAGCTAATTTAAAAGACTTAAGGTTATGCGCACATTTTAGCTTTAGAGATATACAATTTTTGAGTGATGCTGATTTTTGCTAGAATAAAAAATAAATTAAACGTTTTGATAATACTAAGTTTTGAAGTTTTTATTGTTTTCACAGTAGCGATAAAATGGGGTTTGAAATTTGTGATATGTAGTGCAAATTTCTTGATTTAAGATTTTAATTCAGATAAATGTTCTAACAAGTTGGAAAGGAAAATGCATACTACGTTTCCTTTTTTGGACACTCTAATTTTAGTTCTATATATTTCTTCTGAACACTGATTGGATATCCCCGACGTACGAAAGCGGTGTTCACCTGCCCTTAGGCAAAATCAGCATTCGACCCTAATAATCAACGATAAACTCGATGCTAGAATCAGGGCTAAACACACACCAATAGAGGAATCAATTTCTTTGCTTTTCCACCAGTCCCTTAATTCAAATATTGCGGCTCCCATGAGAAGACAATCGACCTTGGGTCAGCTGATTTCTAAATAGGCGTGAAGGGTTGTCTGAAATAAGGGCTACCATACGCAGAATCAAAGAAACATGGACAACAATCACCGTAGATGATTTATGCCTCGCCAACTTTGGAATCGAATGATAAACTCGATACCACGATTAGTGCTAAAGACGCAGTTGAGGAAACGATTTGTTTACGTTTCAATCAGTTCACGAATTAAACTATAGCTCTACTCCCACGAGAAGACGATCAATCATTGATCAATTGCCTTTTGGATATGCGTGAAAGCTTTTTAAAGGAAGGCTGCCATACTCAAAACCATGAATGGCGATCTTTGAATGTTTTCCTGTCAATTCAATTCTATCTCATTCGGCGCAGAACGATAAACATAGAACCAGGAACCGAGTAACCAATTGTAGAAGGGTGTGTTTAAGATAACACCAGTCTCCTAATTTGAATAATAGATTCTTTTAAAACTATGCGATCCAACTCTGCCTTCTCGCTGGAGTAGGACTATAGCAATACTAAGCTTACTATCGAGGGGAACACTGATGTAACTCTTATATTAGAGTGGAAAGCTACCACAAGCGACAGCATGGTTTATTCTGTAAATGTTACGAGATAATTTACTAGTAAGGCGATATAGACAGCATATCCAACAACCAGTTGTTTTGCTGAACATCTCCCTTGTTCACCGAGCTATTTACCAGCATAACTCCGAGCCATACACTACTCATCTCTGCCAGGGGTGGGTTCCATGAAACCCGTCCTTGGCCGTATAGAGCCCAAGGTCACTTGAGCTTAGCTGAGATATGAAGCTGTCAATTGCTCAACCCCGCATTGATTATAAGGAGTATGGGCAGTAACTTCAGAAGGCTTTACGTAACCTACTACAAAACGGCAGAATGTTTTTGTTTGACTACGGCACTTGTTGTCGAGGCGCCTTTACAAGTTTTTAATTTACGACACGGCGCACACTTTCCTGATATAATTCTTCAATAATAAAGAGTCCTCTTCATTTGATAGTGTAATAATTTCTTTATGTCTCAATGCGCATCACAATATTAGGTCGCATTTCGATTGAACGCTTGTTTTTGTTTTGTTTATGAGCGTATTGGAGTTTTTACTTTGCTAATTGAACTTGTGAATGATTTCATTTCACAATCTTCAAATGTTTGATTTGAGCACTAATATAATTTCCATTTATTAGGAATTATTAACAAAATTTTGCTACATGTAGACAAACAGTATATTCAAACGGATGTTAGTGGAAGAAGCTAGCAACAATGCATAACTATCAGGGGCATTTAATTACTGTGATAATTATTTTTTGTTGAAACAGTCCTTTCTAACAGTTATAACTTGATTATCGGAAAAGTTAAAAAGCCTTTCCTAATGTTCAAAACAAATGTTCTTATGGTGAGATCTTGTCCCTTGTTCATTACAAGCACAAATGGTGTAAGCACAAATAAAAAATGCTAATCCTGAAAAATTAACCATAGCTTTCCAAAATCAATTACATCTGATACAATTTATTTTGGATTGTTTTTGGAAATCACTTCCCACAGGATAAGAACATATTTTATGCGCAAGATAAGAATACATAATGATAAGTGAAAGCAAAAACTACAGCCCAAACCTTTCAGAAACAGACTCATACCATTTTTGAGCTGACTTCCTCCCATAGCTGGGGGTTTGCTGCAAGAGGACACGGGATTGTGTAATTCCCCCAATAAGGCCCTTTAATTGGAGGTTAATGAAATAAAGCCGAACCAAGCTGAGCTACGAAAAATGGCTTTGAAGGTAGACTGGAAAAGTTAATTGAGGAGCGGAGAGGATGAATTAGAACAAATGAGATTAGTTTTTGAGTCGATGGAAGTTGAAAACAGAGCTGTACCCTTTTAGAAACTTGAAGTGATCAAAGAGGTGCCAGTGCCTTCTTTTGGAAGAATGAAGCACATGTTTTATTTCAGTACATAATAGGACTTATCGATTTTAGTAATGAACTATTGAATGAAAGCATTTCATGTTACTTCACTCTTCTCGCAAAGAATCTATTTACTAACACTAATATCGAAGGGTAGTCTAACTTAGAGAGGATTACAGGTAGTGGTATTGTTCCTACTGTGGTACCTATTTCCGGTAGTTAGTCCGAATAGGACGCCACTTCGCTTGTTTTTCGAATATGATTTAATTTAGCCCTACGCCAAAATAAATATGTAAACATATTAATTCCGAATTCATTTATGGTATTTGATTCATCAACCACAGTTGTATTAAGTTCCAAACGCTGCCCATACAACGGTAAACCCATTTAAGACAACCTTAGTATGCATCACGCGAGAGCATATGCAAAGCTGAAGTAAAATCTTCACTTTCCGTCTGTTTTGCTTACTGTGAAAAATCTTTCATACCTATAATAAGTATAGACATTTCAATCATAGCTGACGCAAATTGTGGTATTATACCATATACTTATATAAAAAAGCTTTTTAAGTACAGAAAAATACCATGTACCTGCAAATGCGTATATTGATGTATCTACTATTTTAAAAGAAACATGGACTTGTTCTTTATATATGACCTACCTGTGTTGGAAAGATATATATTTTATTTAACGACACGGTGAAGCTACACAACGAACTATGGGTGACGGTCTGAGATCAATCCCAAGGAGAAAGATCTGACGACTATACCACGTAATTTTAAACTACGGTCAGATGACGAGATAACAACCGAACTGGATCATCACTTTCCAAACTTAACCATAACGCCAATGTAGGGTTATTTGAGTACCACAGCTTTATTTCTAAGTGGTTGTGTTTTGAATTGGTATTTGGTATTTCTTATTAATGTCACTCTGGAGCACACAATGAGTTATTAGTGACGGTCCTGGAACCCACCAAAGGAAGGAAAATAATCGAGGACAACACTTCGTAATTTGTTACTACGATCAGATGACGAGGTCATACTTGAGCATGCATCCCATTCTCCAAATCTCCACACCACGCTAACGTGAAGACATTTGACACCACGGTAGATTTAACATGTACCAGCCACCACTGTACATTATCTTTATATGTTTGATTCGAACTGGTAACCATCCGGTTTTAGATCCGTTACTCTTCCAACAGGGTTATCGTGATCCCTAGCTGTGTTGGAAGTTGTAGCATTTATTGAATGAGGTATACCCCACAAAAGTTTAAATTCGCATTGCCAGGGAAAATTATTCGTACAAATATTCATATCGTGAACATGATGAATCTTTCTGTCGTATAAAAAATGTACCTATAAAATGAAACATTAAGTAAACATATGCCATTGTTTTCAGTTGTTCGTTTCAAATTCAGCCCATTGAGGAAAATTATGAACTATGCAATTGAAAAAAAAAGGTGGAAATTATCTATTTCAATCAATACTGACCAGAGCTTGATGGACGAGACAGCTTGTAATTGGAAGTAAACAGACCGGGTTTTTATCTCGTCATCATAAAAAACTTGACAACATCTTGATGACGAGATTAGGAAAATTGATCAGATCTTGATATATGAGATGTCTCTTCAAAAACACTTTAATGGTTATGTAATCACTTCAAAAGTTTGAAATAATAGGAGGAAATATTATATTGGCGAGATAGGTTCAAAGTAGTTAGAAATCATGCAGGGGAAGATTGCAATTTGCAGATCGGATATATGTGTGTAGGCTCTACAGAGGGTTAATACCACAATTATTTATGAATGAATGGCTACTTCGCAAACCACTGGAAGTCCCTGAAACTAATAGAAATGGACTAGTATCCTAGAACGCGTAGGAAGAGTAATTATTCTTGCCACGTGCACTTGCTTTATTGCCGGCTGTATCAACAAATGCCTCTCCTCATAAACGAGCGGGTTATCATTTTCAAATCCTCCTCTTTCCTCTTTTGAAAACAGCTAATACATTCCCCAACAAAGCCCCCTTTGTAATAGTATCTGCGCGTCCCATTGTTTGGCCAAGTCGGAGAGAGACAGGGGTGGTAGAGTGGATTCCAATCGCTAATGGTTGCTCCGGTTTTCCCGAAATTGGGAATCTTAAAAGCGGAGTACACTTATCGAGTCGATTCAATTAGGTCGGCCAAATTGAGTTTGTCCGCAGAGAGCGGTCCGATGCGGATAAATGCACTATGGCACATCGATCCCAGTATCCGGAATTCTGAAATCCAACAGTCGTGTTTGTATATTTCGCGGCCAACTATGGCAGGAATTCCATTCAGTAAATAACTTGCCTTGGGCGCGTCGTTTATGATTAGGATCAGCACGTGGGGAGACGCAAGGCCTCTTATTGAGTCGAAACTTTGGGAAAGTCAACATAGGTGAAGCCCCACCCTCGATCAACCGGTGCTGGCTTTTCCTCCGACCGTAATTTGTATCAGGTTTCCTTGGAAATGTTTCTCTTTACGACAGAAATTGACTTGGTTTTGATCGAAGACATTTGAGCTGAAAAGGGAAACATTATATAGGAACTCTAATGTAGATTGTGGGATTATGTAATGGACTTAACACAAAAGTATTTTAAGCCCATAAGGTTTGCCATACGGCATATGGCAAACAAATACACATTGATTTGATATACCAAATATTTGAAAAAGAAACGACTTTGTTCTTGATATATGACCTATTAAGACACGACCGGTGTTGAGTAATACACCCTTAATTTGCGTCAGATTTCCTTGAAAATGTTTCTCTTTTGGACTAAAATTTATTTCCTTGTTTTGATTTACGAAATTTTAAATGTAAAGTGAAACATTACGTAGGAACACCGATACAGATTGTGGGACTATGTCATGTCTTAAAAGAACTCTAAACTCACACACTATGTTATAATACCGTCAACTTAAAATAAGAGAACACTTTGAGTTCAAAAGGATGCTCTGTTTATGAAAAATACTCATTCCAAACATTAAAATATTCGAATTAAAAAAAATAGTTGTTAAAATACGACCTGTAAGATACGATCTCTGCATAGTAATCTGCCCATTATTTGTCAGATTTTCGAGGAAATGTTTTCTCTTTCTATCTTAAATTATACCTTGGTTTATTTATTTAATAAATTTAGGTTCAAACGGATACTTTGTTCATAACAAATGCACTCTAATATTAAATTAATGAACCAAAATTTTGAACCGGCCTTCTTCTTAAGATACGAGTTGTTAATATACCTGATGTTTGTATCGGCAAGGTATCTCGTTATCAGTACTGCTGAGAATGTATTGATAGCGAGTAACCTCGTCATTTGAAAAAATGACATGGTGAAAATGTCCTATCATAAAAAAGGCAATGCCGTGATTACGAGATATCTCGTCATTAGCAAAATATGTATATATATGTATATATATATTAGACTAGAAATCTCGATGGACGAGATATCCGGTCTAAAGCACATGAAGGGTTAAAATACGAACAAAAAAACGACCTGTGCTAAGTAATCGCCCCATAAAATGTGTGTCAAATTTCGTTGGAAATGTTTATATTTTTAACTGAAATTGTCTTGGGAATTTTGATCGCATAAATTGCAGCTGAAAAGTGAAACATATTGTAAGAAATCTGACGTACTTTGCAGGATTGCCTTACGACTTGCGACGAAAAGGCTTGGAGTCATTAAGGATACGTTGTATTGGAAAAATACGCATTTTTGATGCACCAACTATGTGAAAAATGGCTTTCTTTATTTACCTGTGCTGATCATACAGGTGGTGAATACTATTAAATGAATGATTTACACCCGAAAGGGCTTATCCTCCCCCCAGATACAGAATTATATTCAGTGTTCTCTCCAAGCAATTGTAGCTGTTCTGAAGTAATTTTGTCCAAATTTTGAAAAATGCAGTAAAATCAAAAACAGACGCAAAACACAATAATTGGCTAAATATGTATTACATATTTATAATAAAACATCAAAATTAACTGACTTATTTTATTTAAAACCAAGGCATACTTTCAGAATTTGCAATTCTGTCGATAACGTTTGAAATTAAATATTTTGTCATGGACATAAAAGATGTGTTATTTGTAAAGTGTTTGTGGTAATTTGTGCTGTGTATGGAGGTTGTTCCATAGCTAGAAAAGAAAAAAAGTGTAGCAAAGAGTGCGCTTTGAACTGTAGAACATCGTAACTTATAATTGCAAAATAAATCGGCCAAAATTTTGACAAAATAAGGAAAAATTGTTCTGCATTTTTTTGTTCTTTGACGTATGTCACAGTTTTAAGCACTTTCTGCTCCCGGTATCCTCTAAATAGTTTTGACACTGTATCTCGTTCATCATTATCTGACCTATTTTGTCAGACGAGACAAATATTCGGTAAATATTGCCGATTTTTTTTATAATAAGATAAAAACCTGAGCCATTTTTTTCTGCTGACGAGAAATATGTCCATCAAGATCTGATCCAATTTTGCTTGTGACAAAGTTTAAAATACAACCATCGTATTTTACATACCTCGTCCAGACAACCATCAAGAGGATTAAACTGGAGTGGAATTGCTTGAAACAATTGTACTAGATTATATTTTCCATAAAACATGTTCATGCATTATTCGAAAGGTTTTGTTATAAAACAATGTTCTAAGATAATGCAGGAGCGTTTGCAACAAAACACGTGCTAAGAAACAAACAATACAGCTATACCAACTTTAAACAACTATATTAATATCAAAAGTAATATACATGTTAATTCTGTTATTTTATCAAATTAAGAAGAAGAAAAAGTTATCTGAGTAATCACTTACAAAAAGAAAACATAAAAAACATTTACAATAAAAAATATTAAAATAAATCCTTCAATTATCGGTCTCTCGATACCATATCTTCACTTTCGGATAAAAATAATTTGTTAGACATTATTTAAAAGATCATTTTTTCTTGTGAAAACGTTTTAAGGTTAATAAATATTAAAAGAAAATACGATGAAAATGGTTTTATCCTTGTATGTTTGTGAAAAATTATATTCCATATTAAATTCCCGAACAATTGCTTTATCTTCAATGAAATGATAATGATTTGAATTATGCGTAAAATGTGGATGTGGGGATATGTGTTGATAAAATGAAAAAAAGTAATTAATTTTATAAAGATGAAACAGAAATAAATAATTTGTTTTTATGCTATTGTTATTTGTCTTAAATAATTTTTCTTTGATTACTGTTAACAGATTATTCGAAACATTTAAGTAATTCATTGATGCTATTCCGCAATAATTTATTAAAAAGAGTTTTTATGAATTTCAAGGTAATATTATGCTTAACGATATGATATATGTATCAACTCCTAACTTAATTACTATCGATTATTGTATAGAGTACAAAATGAAATAAAGTGTAGAAAAACAGGATAGATTTGGGAGTTCACTCTTTGAACAAAAAAAAATTGTAACAACCGAATCCAGTATTTGATCTGAATGAAACGTAGCATGTGTTGTGTTCATAAAGTGATGCAATTTAATAACAAAATCAAATATAGAGGACTCTAATATCATAGAATTGCTTCAGAAATTCATAAATTATTAAGTTGTAAAGCTCTCCCTGGGAGGCAATGCATACAAAAATAAGGCATGTCAGAAAGTTAAAAAAAAATAACGTATGGAGCTATGCAATGGAAGAGTATGCGAAGTATTCTGCTGCTGATGTTGAAGATTTCCGGAATTCTGGAAATGGTGCAATTGACGATCCGATATATCAGGCATGCTAAATGGTAGATTTGACATCATTTTAAAACTACAGAGACTTCTCTGGGAGGGGGATCTGTATGTAGCCAGACGTCATCTTATACGAGATGATGTTAAATAGTCCCTTTAACACGTGACAAGATAGGTAAAACAACGAGTTGTAGGATCTGCTGGATTTATCGCTATACTGATAAATTACCTCGTAGCAATGCTGGAGATATATGAAATGCTCTCGTAAATAAAGACTCCGTAAACCGTTACACAAGAGTTACAGTGGCGGTCGAGCACTCCACATCAAATTGAAAACTGTAGCACTGTCGAGTCTCCAGCACAAGCGAAATGCGAGATCATATGCACCAAGGTAGAAGCGGGATTGTTAACTAAGCATGATAGCTATGACATCATGCCTGTCGAGGGCACTACTCCAGTAGCAACCAATGATGTTCGGTAGTCAAATACGGACATCTTGACGGGTGCATTGACTGTAGTCCGGCCTCTGCTAAGTGTCTGACACTTATTCGTAATGCTATTCGGAGGCTATCTTGCAGACAATATTCATGGTTGGGTGGTCGATATTGAAGATTTTGGAGCAGTTTCAGCTTGTCGCACTAATTAACCATTCACTCTCGCATTCGTTATGGGCCAACTAGTCTTCGTCACGTGCATGTACACTTTGTTATGTCAATTAGTGTTAGACGGACGATTTTTCAAGACCAACCTGCTTTTACCACAGTCTCACAATACTACCCCTTTCAAACTCATTTAGTTTTAGAGTTGGAGGAAGGTGTTTGCGACTGATGGTAATTCAACGACAACACCAAACAAAAATATTCACAGCTAGCCTCAGAAATTTTCAATTAATCTCAGGATGCACACTTCACATGTTCTGGGGATGCTATAATAACCCTTGGCACTCATTTGTTCACACTTTAACCTTTTAAGTAATTTTGAAGGGATATCTCGTTCATCAACATCTGACCAATTTCGTTTATGACGAGGTATTTCGTTTATGATGATGACGAGACAAAAACATTTCTGGTCAGTTTTCTTCTATGACGACTATTGCGTTCAACACTATAATGTCAGTCTTACTAATGACAAGATACATTCAGGAAGGTAATCATTTGTATGTCTGGTTCAGAGAATACTACATACTAAATGTCAAGGTTAGTTGTGGATGTATCTGGTGTTTGCATGTGTTTGGTACAGAATATATATTTGAAGCATTTCTTTTAGAAGCCCATAGTTAAGATCTCAATCGATTGCACTAATCATAATTATTTATTATATTGCGAATTAATAATACATTGTTGCACATTTAAAATAGAGATGACATTTCGTCCCTCACACGTACAAAACATAGCTTCCAACACAGAAAAATTTAATAATTGTATTTTAATATTTAAAACTATTTTTAAAACAAAACTAAGTGACTTGCGCTCTCACTAGTCTCTTGAGAATGCGATTATGCCTACTGACGGCCCAAGCTTTGGAAAGCATTATAGATTGTGTATGCAAAATACGAACAGAATTTTGAATAAATAAATAATACATTTAAATATTTATGAAATCTGTACCAACTGAGCAACAAATTAAAACATAGAATTCTTGCATCAAATCAACAAATATTGTGAAGGTAGTTTGATCTTTTAATCAAATGGAAGGTACAAGATTCACTGCTTTGATTGATTTATTAATCACATTTTCATGCATTATAATATTTATAACTATGGCATTAGTACCTGCAGAGTGTAACGATGTGTGTCGATCAACGGCGTAAATAACCTTATTTTATTATGTTTTATGAAATAAAAATGAGTATTAATAATTAATATATAAAATATCAGAAGTATTATATAGCTTATTATTCTGCTAACGGCAAAATGAACAAAAAATATCAACAGAGAGCATACATTTCATTAGAATATATCTTTAAAACAAATTGTATTTAATTCTTACAATGTCTTATTCCTACTCTTATTATGATTATAATAATTTCGATCATATAAATGTTCTAACTAAAAGTACTATAATACAATACGTCATACAAATTCAGATATGTTTTTCGTATATAAATCATAAAAAACAAACTTTTTAATAATTTTTTAAATAACTTTTAATTAAATTTGTTCAATATATAGCAATTCATAACAAACTCACACGTGCAATATTAACGCTGATGTCATATATACACCGGAGTGTGTGTTACAATTTGTCTTTCATATTTTTTTAATCAGATTTCGATAATTTCTCGTGTTTTTAAAAACTATTTTACAATATATATGGTAGCATAATTGTTTTTTGCAACTAAACTTTAAAACATTCTGTATAAAAATTTAACTAGAAAGCCGAAAATGTCTTTTTTAAACCACAGACCATATTCTGGTCTAAATAGCTTTCGCTCAGCACAAAATAACCGTAAAATGGCAGAGCAGTAGAGATTAAGATTTTCAATCACCATTCGTTTAATAGTGCTTTTAGGATTAATTTATTTGATCTCCAATATATTATTACTCTTTTCAAAATCTGTACGTAAGTAAGTAGTTGAATTAACGTCTCACTGGAGCACCTTATCGGTCTATTGGCACCGATCGGGGAACAATACCGAAATTAAACGAGGTACCTCGTAATTTTGAACCTCTGTCAGATGACAAGATCAACACCTGAGTTGAAACCCCACTCTTCAAACTTTCACACCACGCTAACATAAGGACAATGAGGCTACGAAAGATTGAAAGTACATCACTCCTCGTGCACAATACGGTCTTTAGTTGTATAGAGTTTTTAACTATGAACTCTCCTCCGATTGTTAAATATATATATATATATATATATATATATATATATATATATATATATATATATATATATATATATATATATATATATATATATATATATATATATATATATATATATATATATATATATAAATAAAATATTTTACCTTTCTATATTTGGTCGCATAAAAATCACAGGAGATTTTGAAAATATTTTAAAATAAGCTTAAAACTAAATAAAATGAAAAATAGTTCAGAATCATTTCAATATGATTACTTACTATTTTACTAAAGTTATATACACGCGTCGAAATGACACTGGCAGATGTTCTAGGGTAACTTGAAAAACCTATGATGTATTTTTAAACTTCAAAAATGTGTCAGAAATTCAGAATAATTTCTGTAAGCTTTACTGTATGTGTATGTTAGGTGGTTTATATATTCATATCAAGGCTGGCAAGTCCAATATTGCAGCTTAGAATGTACTCGTATATGCGATCTTCCTCAAAGATATTCGAAATAGACTTTTTAGATCCAGTCGTTGGATTTTAGACCTACGGGGTCCAAATAAATTTATGGCCTTATTACTTCTTTCTTTTTATAGAATATTTTCGTAGCCAGTTATAACGTTTTTAATATTCTTTTTAAGCCGACTGACCGGTATAGTGGTTAAGGTGTTAGCCTCTAGATCGGAAGGTCCCCGGTTAGAATCCGGGTTCGGGCATGGATGTTTGTAAGCGTATACCAGCTCAGGTGTTGCTTCGTCATCTGAACATGGTTCAAAAGGTTTACGAAGCATAAATTGTTAGGGGCAATGATGGTCCTCCCACTGGGTGCTCCTTCACAAGTGGCCATCACTTCCGGCCTTGTAGTGGCCAATAACTTATGTCAAATGTGCCCGCCATTAAAAAAAATTTATATTCTTTTTAAAATTATTCGTCTTTTAAATAGAATTTCAGGAACAGAGCAGGTTTGAAGAAAAAGGTTATTATGTACAAAGTATTCGCCTTTAATGTGATCATCTAAATTTATTATTCTATATTTTGATGAAATTTCTTTATTGACTTTAAAATCTTACCGACGTGACCTCTATTACATTAGGAGAAGCGGTTACATTCTTGTCTTTAGCACAATACATTTATTCTCTGACAATATCTTTCTTACAATTTGTTTCTATGGTACTTCAGAAAATTTAATATCTGAACTTCTTTGTTCTCGTGAAGTGAGCACAAAAAAAACAAGTTTTTTTTGCAATTGTTGAACACTGTCTGAAGACTTTTATTTACTATTAAAGTAACTTTAATACAATTTAGAACTTTGTTCTAATAATTGTTCAAAATAATTGTCTGTAGGGGTTTATGTATATAAATATTTCATTTTTACTCATAATCAGTTAGTTTCTCCTTGAAAGTAATTTTCAATTACTTCTATTGCAGAACTTGGTAACTTGTTAGACTACATGTTATTTTATAATTCATCATAAGCACATTTGTTTGAATCTATATCTGAAACAATGCTTTTCTTAAAATTTTCTAAGACTATAAAAGATTACCTTATCACTACAGTCTGTTGATAGAACTCAGAATAAGTATGTAGTGAGTGTTCAACGAAATGAAAACTCTTGTTCATGGACCAAGTGCAATAATATTATTTTCTGATTCTCTCTCTGAATTAATCTTCAGTTTCGCATTTTAAGTTTTTTGACTTGTAAAGCGTGTCATACGAGATATCTTAAGTGACGAGGTAAAGAAATAGTAAAATTGTAATTCATATTCACACAGCAACACACTTGAGAAAAGTTGCAACCTGGGCGTTATTAACACGGAACCTTCTCACTTCTTAGTGTATTTGATTATTCATCAGATGCACTAGCATGTAAATTATCCAGGCATAGACTAATCTTAAAAATGACCTGTTTCATAATAACTGCATGGTATGATAACATCCGCTTACATCCTATAAATATATATATATATATATATATATATATATATATATATATATATATATATATATATATATATATATATATATATATATATAATTCCATTCTGTACGCCTCTGGGTCGGAAGGTTCCTGGTTCGAATCCTGGTCCAGGAATGGATGTTTGTAAGCGTATGGTGTAGAAGCGACTGGTGCACCTTAAATCTGTCGTGGTCGAAAAATCCTCACGTTGGGTTGTTGTGGAAGTTTGGAGAGTGGGGTGCCAGATCAGGTGTTGCTTCTTCATCTGAACGTAGTTACAAATTACGAGGTGTTGTCCTCGTATCTTTCTCTTAAGGATCTTCATCTCGACTGATCCCGGACCTTCTTCAATAGCCCTTTGTGTTGCTCTAGTACGACGTTAACTAAAATTACCATTACCATTTTGTACCCTAATAATCGAGGGAAGTCCATGCTTCAATGCTTTTGAAGTTCTAAATCTACTGATATACATTCTGAATACGGATATGTGTGACCACTGTAGTATTCTATCTTTGCAACTAAATCTCACTAAAAAGGAACAATACCTTAGTTGATAAAATAATTACAGTTGAAGCGACATAGAAAATCAAAAACAGGCAATGTGTGTTGTTTTGTTTTAATCAGACAAGTTCGTTACAGCAGAAGAACGTCATAAAATAATGCAAACTACCTTATTTCTAAAAGCCGGAGCGCTCCTGATTCAATTTGAATAATCTTTAATCATTAACTTTAATCTATGAACCAGAGTGATTGATAATTCCATTCAGGTAAATTTCAGAAGAAATGTTTGTAATTAAATCATTAATTAAAGCGTTTGACGTTAACAAACATGTGTTGTATGGTTGTCATGGGACAGGCATTTTCTCGCGAACTGTTCAATTAGTTTTAAAAAGACGCAGGGAAGCAGTTTGGTTTGTTTCATAAAATATGGTTAATCGCGATAGATTAGAATTAAGATATTACGATGCTTATTCGAATTACGTAAAATTATGCAAATACTTATAATCTGTTTAAACACCGCCAAACTGATACAGTGGTCTGTCACCCAGTATGTACGGAATTTGGATTTGCATCTTGTAGTCCCGAAGAGGTCAATAGTTGTCAAAACTAACCTGAACAATTAAGTAAAACGTATTCATTTATCAAATGTAAGGATATTAAAAGTTTTATCATGCAAATTCTTTTTACTGTTTATGTTGTTCTAGTTATGTTTACATGTATATGAAACAAGTATCTTATTCTTGCATTTTCAAAGCGAGAATTATAGAATTGTAGTTCTGGAATGTATTTACACCCAATCGTTTCCAAAATAATTCCATTTCATAAAATGCTCTTTTGGGTGAATATTACGATATATATGCATTCTAAATGCTCGTGAAAAATGGAATACGTTTACTGACTTCTTATTTAACTTAGCAGACCCTGATCTAATTAGCTCTAATGTAGCAAAAAATGACCATGAATTGACAATCTTACCTATTGAGCTTCGACAGCTTCATGAATTATTTCACCTATGTGTCGCTAAAACCTCTTACGACAGGAAGAAATTTAAGAAAGGACAGTAAGAATTATACTTCTGGAATGTATACACACCCAATATTTTCAAAGACTATTCCATTTCCTAAGATCATTTTCTTGGTGAATATTACGATGTATATGCTTTCTAGGCGCTGGTAAAAAAATGGAATGCGTTTACTTACTTTTTTTTCAAACTTAGCAGACCCCGTCATAGTTAGACCTAATTTAGCAAAATATGACCGACCATGGAGTGAAAATCCTACCTATTGAGCTTCGACAATTTCATAAATTATTTCACACTTATGTGGCCCTACATCCTCTTAAGAAATTTACGGAAGACCGTAAGAAATTTACGGAATGTCAGTAAGAATTGTACTTTTGGAATGTATACACATACAATATTTTTCAAAATTATTCCATTTCATAAAATGCGTCTCTGGAACATTACGAAGATATATGAGCCGTTATTTTTAAAAGAAGTATAAATCCACTTTGAAAAAAAAATGAGTTTATTTTCTTTAAAATTTTTAATATTTATTATTGAATAGTAAAATTTAACAGGTTTATAGTGTTAAAAACATCATTCGAATTGATTAACGTTTGCCAATATTTTAAAATTACGACAAACGCAAACCCTTAAATATCTCGATGTATGAAAAATGGACTAATACCACTTTCAAAAATAACGGCTCATATATGCTTTCTCAGCGCTTGTAAAAGCATGGAATGCGCTTATTTACTTTTTATTCAACTCAGTAGATCTCGTTCTAATTAGCCCTAGTGTAGCAAAAAAATGACCATGGAGTGACAATTCTACCTAGAGAGCTTCGTCAACTTCATGGATTATTCCAACCTGTGTGACGTTACAACCACCTTAACAAAGAATAAAAAAGAAAAGCCTCCGCTAATAGAACTGCCTTTTGGGATCATGGCACGTGCATTAGAGGCATTACTTCCCTTATCCACAAGACTCGATACACAGCGTCTCAAACCCCCTTCCTTTAATATTTTTCTACAGACACCATTAGATGTAACACGAGTCAAGAGCAAATAAGAAACAACAAGTGTTAGTGACACTATCTTTAAAAGAAGCAGAAAGAAAAAAAAGCGAAAGACGCCAGAAACCAAAGAAACAGGAGACAGAAATTCTATCAAGATCTTGACCGGAAATCTGACAGTTCTGACCGTTAGAAAGAGGTGTCAGAGGGTAGGTGGAGGTGGAACGTTTCTGGAAGTGTCAATTGGGCGAGATAGTGTGGTGCGGGGGTGTCGGTTTTGTGATCGTTTGGCTCTCTCTTAATGGCTGTTTGGTGGGGAGGGAAGAATCGACTGAGGGTAGTGTGTGATATGGACAAAGATTTGTCTCCCTGTGACGCTTTTTAGAGAGCATCGTGTTTTTTGCGTCCATCCAATAAGTACATCTGCGAGAGAAAAAAATTGAGTCACCTGTTTTTATTCGCGGTATATGTATCGTTTATAGTAGAACATATTCAAAAGTGCCATTTAAAAGGGAATATATGAATTTATATATTTATATAAGTAGAATTTTGTGGTCTATTCATATAAAACTACCAACTAAACTCTATAACTGTTGGTAACAAAATATAATTGTGATGCCACATTTAGAATCTACGTCAAAATGATATCGTGAATAGATTCCAAATCTTTTGTTCCTGTCGTTCATGGATTCTGAGTATTGAGTAGTAATGCAATGTACCTAACTTACAACATTGTGAGTTACGACTAAACGAATTTGAAGATACGAAAATATAACGTCATAACTCAGTGATTCTCAAACTGTGGGGCGATCCCCCTAGGGGGGTGCGAGCACACTAGAGAAGGGTCGCGTTAATAATATCCAAGAGAAAATATTATTTTAAAAAATTAATTAACTGACTTAAAGGAAAGCACACATACACATAGAAAACAAAATACATTTCGACATATTTATAATTAACTTATTAAAGTAAAACATCTTCTAAATCAAAACATTCCAAATTAAGAACAAATTTAACTATTATTAGTGACTTCCTTGGGCCTGTCTTGCCGAGCAATGTTTTTCGAAGGAAGGCTTAATATTAGAAATAGCCACTCTCAGTTCTGTTTCAATATTTAACCGAGATCTCTATTTTGTCTTCAAAGAAACCACAGCAGAAAATCCAGTTTCACAAAGGTAGGATGTTGAAAATGGTAATAGAATGCGAAATGCCCTTGTTTTTAGTGCAGAAAAATATAATCCTCTACTCCTGACCAAAATTCAAATAGTGATTTATTACTAAATTGTCTTTTGGTTTCGCCACTTGTCGTGAAGTCTATGAATTTTTCTTCCTCATCAATTGAGAGTACTTCCGGAGTCTTATGAAATGGATCCCTAACCCACTCGTAACTTGCTATCAGTTTGTCGTCAGCAAGAAAATACTTTTTAAAATTCTTTGCCAGCATGGCTAAATGATTTTCAATGGTTACAAAAACAACTTTTACATGTTCTTTTTCAGCCTTGTAAATTTTAATACAATCATTCACATTTGTAAACATTGTTAAGCTTTAAATTTCTGCTCCACAATTCCAATTGTCTACAAAAAGCATTAACTTTATCTCTCGTATCCAACATATGTATATTTGCTCCTTGGAGTTGAAGATTCAAGAATCTTGTTATGAATGAGGCAAACATAGAATTGAAAAATTGCATCGGAATATGCACCGATTTCAGCTTTATATGAAGATTCAAGTTATTTAATTTCTCGAATATGTCGACCAAGTAGCTCAATTTCATCACAAATAAACCATCGCGAAAATTCTTGGCTTCCGGTGGAATCTTCCGAACATTGAACGAGCACCATCGGTGCATATTCCGACGCAATTTTTCCATTCTATGTTTGCCTCGTTCATAAAATCATTCAATATAGCAAATACTGCGAGCGCTGTTATTTTGAGTTCTATCGGTTTGCAGAAAAGTAGTTCTTCTACTACTGACATATTATCACAAAATCGAACATAGGCAATGAAATGAGCATCTTTATTACTATATGTTACTTAAAGCTGTATTGAAAACAATTTGTCACGCAACTTCGAGAAAAGCTGACACTGTACATATTCAACTATATCACCAATTCGACGAGCAACAGTATCATTTGAAAGAGGTACGGACTGCAATTGTTTTGAAAAATTATCTCCAAACATAGTTTCTACAATCGCAATTGCTGCTGGCAAAATAAGCTCTTCACCAACGGTGTGAGGTTTTTTACATATGGCTATTTTATATGAAACTTTGTAGGATGCAATTAAAGCTTTTTTATTCACAAAGTTTCTTTAAAAAAATATTTTTGCTTTTCATATGATTTTAATTTTAATTCGAAGAATTATCTGGGTTTGTTGACGTACTCACTATGAAGCGTTTCCAAATGTCGTTTAAGTTTATTAGGTTTCATGATTTCTGCAGCCAACATTTTTGAGCAAATGATACACAGGGGCCTTTTTTCTGCATTTACTTCAGTACTGGTAACCCCCAAATTTAAGTATTCTTGTGAATATTTTCTTGATTTTATTTTCGGAACCACGCTCGTCTGTGTACTTTTTGATGCTTGACTATCGTCTAATGCTCGTTTACGCCAGCTTAAAAAATTATTATCCATGGGTCTGCATAAATCTGCTGCCGTGAATATTTAAAATGGTGATTGCAATTAACACGAAAACATATATAACATACGATAGATTTGATAGCGATCGACTCGAATGAGAATTGAAACTTGCGTTATCGAACATTTTCCTTCTTCCTATGAGAAATAATTTGCTCTGCGCATGCTCGAGACGGCTTCCACAAACCATATTACTTATTTTTTCTCTTTTCTTTAGCCATGCTTCTGTTTTATTTCTTTTATTATTCCAAAAAAAAGTATTCCCAGTTTCTAAATTTAGCTCACCCCGTCTAGGTTAACTTTCATTAACGAATTTTTGTACTTTCATATTCTTTTAACTCCCTGTTTGGCTTTCATCTCACATATAATATTTAAATTTTCCTCGCTTCCATTCGCTTCATCTGTTCACCGCCCGCTTGGCAAAATACCAGATGTGGTTTCTCGCCAACGTTGGCTCGCTTTTACTCTTGTTTTGGCAGTTAGTTAAAAATAATTTAAAAACAGAAATCAAAATACTCAATATATATTATAATTGTGTACATTTTATTGTATGCGGGGGGGGGGGGGTGAAAATTATGATTGAAAACTGGGGCGCGAATAATGAAAGGTTGAGAAACGCTGTCCTAACTCTAATATTAAAATCTTAAAACCGACACATTTGGACGACCTCATACTCGTGAAAACAAGTTCGTCGTACGTTTCACCCACCAAGTGTTCGACGAGATACCTCGTACAAAGTCTGGTAAATTTTTCTGATGATATATAGCGTTAAGAAAAAACTTCCCTTCTAATCCAAGGGGCAGTGAAGAAAAAGTAGGACAAGCAAATTGGCGTCGTTAGTCAGACCGGGTGACACTTTGGAACAGGTTTTCCCATCAGAGGATAGCCAATACAGGACACTTTTCAGCACGAAAATAAACCACCAGGTGAGTGAAAAAAAAAGTCCCCCTTTATTATTAATACACTAACCACTGCGTCGCCAGCACGGCGTTGACCGTGACAGTTGATTTGGTGGGATAAGTTGTGACCATTGTTAACGCTCGCCAACCAACCACGGGGGATTGCTACGCTTTGCAAACCAAAACCACAGGCAATGTCGTGAAAGCCTTGAAATGGCTAGCAATAAATAAAGGACAATAATTTAATTATAAAACATTTGTGATTTTCCACAGGTTTAAATTCCGTTGAAATGTTCGCTCTTTCTTTAAGGATCTAGGATATAGAAATCCAATCTGCGTGACGACACAATATCTTGTGAAAATATAAATATTCAATTGAAAAATATTTATTAAAAGAAAATCAAAAGGTATCGATCTAATGTAAAATTTGGGGGTTCATGTTTGTTCTATGAAACTAACTTAAACTTCCCTTGTGTGAGACTCTGGACTAATCATTGTTTATAATTATTCATATTTAATAAAATATATTTATAAGACAGTTCTACATTCTGAAACCTAAACATCTCTTTCTAATAAAAACTTAACCAGTTAATTATAACAGTTTTTCTCACTCGACATGTGCAAATTAGCAACCACAAAACTTTCAAAACCTTAGGAACAATAGGAAGCTCAAAATACGCAAGTTCAATTTTGCAGTTTCTAAGAGGCAATTTATGTTTAAGAATTCCTTTATCAATTATCTAATGAATTTCTTCTTTTTTAATTGATTGAAATATATTCTTCGTGTATCGTGATAAATCTGAACAATGCATTATTTATTCATTAGATGCAATTAGAGTTTATTGCTTTTGTTTCTTCTACCAATATCCGTTGGTGTTTAATGTATCAACTCGTGAAGTTTTAAATATAAAAAAAATATTTGTTAATTGGGGTAATCACATTGCTTGAGTGCTGTGAATGTGACGCAAATTGTAATCCACCTTCATTAAAAAGCTACTATATCTATTTAATGACTTCTTGTAAGTGTTCTTAGTCATCATTTAAAGGAACTGACTGTTAAAACTCAACAATAAAATGTATTCGTGATTCAAATTTCGAGATGTATATGTAGTGGTACAACAAATTTGATGCCGTTTGATTACAATATGAGATATATCTTTGTGAGCTAGTTAAATATTTATAAACAATAAATTTGATTGACTTTGAAGATGGAAGTAGGTTGATCTCTTAGAAATTTAGCCAAACCTAAAAAGGTATATATTCCAATAATTTATAGAAATAAAGATATATTCCAAAATTAATATTTTCCAATATCTTTTATGCAGTTAAAAAAATTCAGATAAACTATAATTCCCTTTCGTTTCAACTTTCGTGTAAAATAAGCTTGTACAAGAAGTCCTTATTAAAAGCAGTAACATATTTAATTGATAAGCAGAATGCATTCATACACACATTGTACACACAAACAAAACTGTAAATTAATCAATAATATAATGGATCATTCAACATAAGTAAAGTGATAGGAATACGTAACACGAATTAATGAGTTTAGAACGATAATAGAAAGCTCAACTAATACATTTAATTAATACAAGTAGAGTTTTAAATGAAATCTATCACATTATTGATTCTCCTAAGTACTAGTATTGTTAAACTGTTGCAGTTGCACACATGGAAAACCATTAATTTTGTTATAAACGTTTTACAATAAATTACATAGTAGATTCGTTTAACTTAAAGTTTTAATTTTTAGAAAATAAATGAATAGGAATTTGCTTATATATGATGCTCATAAACATGAAACAATCATATACTTCATCAGATTTTACGAAACCTTACCCATGCTGATGATATTGAGGGAGAGGAAGAAATATTTAAACGCAAGAGAGTTACTTAAATTTGTTTACATTTTTTGAAGAGTATGTTAATATTTAAACAGGGTAGACATCATTATTATTATGAAAAATTGCAGCTAGCTGAACTGTATTTGATAAAATTTCATCCGATCTATTTTGAATGAGAACACATGTCGTTTTCTCTGGATTATGTATTATTTGTCATATACTTGAACAAATGTAGTGATGCTATCAATGGAATCCAAATACAATGCAATGGTTCTGAAATAAAATCGTATCTTTCTTTATTGCAACTCCATACACCATGTTCAAGTTAATTTTAGTTTCCATAATGACCATAAAACATTTCGCTTCAATCTCTATGACCATGTATCCTTACTTCCAACATTCACTCATGGAATTTATTTTTATAAACAAGACTATAAAGTAAACTGCGTCTCCGAATATTCGTTGTTTAATACTATCTATAAAATACTTTTCTTTCCTTACTTTGCGATGCGTAACGTAATAATATCGGAGATAATAATATCTTAGTTTGAAAAGCATTACTAAATGCCATGCTGCTCAAATATAGCTTACTTGCTTGCTTTCAGAGGAAAAAGAATTAACGGTGAACACTTTCGACACGATAAAACTCCATGAATTGCAGCATAACATTTTTACACTCTAAGAGACAAGATATAAATTTTTATGAAATTTCGCTATAAAGCTTGAAGCGTGAAAGAGTTTAGCAACAGTAAACGATTTTCGAAGAGCGTTATTTTCAGCTCTTCTTCTTTTTCATACCAACAGATCATAAAAAATTAAAACACGTTTTCTTTGGGAAAGGATTAGGTGACCAGATAAATTGTTACGTGTAGTGATGTTAAACGATATATAAAAATTTTTAGAGTTGATAAAAAATTGTGTTTTTAATTATGGTAGTAAAGGGTGGTACAAACGGTTATCTTAACACGATTTTGTGGTTTAACATTTTAAAGCATAGACAACACTTATACATGAAAAAGCACACAAGTGGGTAAGGCTTCCATACTTTAAAATTTTCTATTGAGCCTATTATTTTACATTCTGGAAGATATTTTTGATTGCTCACAATATCAAAACATGTTTATTTAGCACCTTTAACTTTCTTTAAGAGATTCATTTTGAACAATTACGGAAAACCGATGATATCGTACGTAAAGGATGTTGATATAGTTTGTCTATGTTCATTGCGTTGTAAATTATTCATGGTAGGTATTTTATTATCGAAAAGAGAGTTTACTTACGCCACATATAAATTATCAGTAATCTTATTATTAATCACATTTTATATCCAATAATAAAGTTTTTAGTTTAAATCGGAAGTCCATTTTTTCATCAAAGCACAATACTTTAAGTACATAAAAACATTCATTATAGAGTATTAATTTGATTATAAATAAGTTTACTTATATGATTAATGTAATGTACACACACAGGAAAATAGTGTTATATAATAATGTTATATGAAAGTAATAGTGACAGATTTTGTGTACATATAAATGTGTAGATGATGCATTCCCCATGCTTTCATAAGTCACTTTCATCCTCATAGCATGTGTTATTAGAATGAAAGGCTTTGGTTTACGTTGCACAAAAGGACAGCTTTTTAACTAATTTTACATGAGTCGGTAAATGTAATCCATTCCTTGTGATCGTGTGGCCAAATATGGCCTCTTCAAGCCATAAAACCTCAACAAACAAAAAAACAATTATTGTCGTAAGATATTCTTAAACCTGTAATCATCCCTGGAATACCTGAAAAGCAAGTACCACACTGCATTGCGTAGAAAGAAGACATAACCAAATGCCCTCTTCTTAACGCAGAAAATAGATGCAATTTTAGCTAGAAGGTTCTATTTTTAAAGTCTGCAACCCAAAAGTTCAGCTTGATGTTGGGGAAGACAGATTTCTAACCAAATAATTCAGCTCATTTTGCGCTATAAAGAGATTGTTCAAGTGTTTAGGAGTGTATGTAATAAAAGGATGTTTATATCCTTCTGATAATTTTGAATCTCTTCACAATTCATTAGAGGTTTTAATGTGGGAAGATCTACACGAGTAAATACCACTTCTTTAGTTAAACAAAAATGATAATATTCTACTTGACTATATAGTTGGCTCATTCCCAATCATCAAAACAGTAGAAGGCATAAATTTCAACTCTTCTTTCAACCACTCACGAAGGGCAACAAAGCAAGAAATGTAGAAGAACCAATGATTTATTTTGATCTCTACCATAGAACCCAAAACTTGTTTTTTCAGTCTCTGTCAATAACTATTCTGAGATCTTCAATTATACTGTCTACTTACAACAACAAAACTTATCTAGAATGTTAATCAAAGATATTTTGCCAAAATTTTATCATAAGCACGTAGAACGTGTTTCACCTTAAGAAAAAACACAATAGCGTTTCGATTGTGGTTACAACTGCTTGCATGTGAAACAATCAGCACTGTCAACCACAAAATGAAAGTTGGCAAACATGTAAATTAAAAAAAATCCAGTGTCGTCTTACATGATTATAAAAGCCTTAATTTTTAAAGTAGTAGACATTAAATGCCGAAGTAAAGAAAACAACGCGGTGACAATGATTTAAGATCAGACAGAATCAGTACCCCACAATTAGCTAAAATAAACAAAATTTGTTCATAAAGGAATCCATTGTACCCATCTTCAAAATAATTTTTTTCTAATGCATGGCTTATTGAATTTTATTAGTATGTTAAAATAGCTTGGTGAACCATTTATAGTTAACTTGATGTACCATGAGAGAAGGTCACCTTACATATATCCACATATTCTAATCACAATTCGTTTATAGAGAGGCCACATATACATTCTAGACGTACAAATCATGGTTTAACCACGGATCCTAACCAGAAGCCTTTCGATACAAAAACCAGAACCCCGTTCATTAGGCAGATTGTTCGTCGTTCAAAAGTAACAAACAAACAATCATGAGCTATAATGCGTGAATTGACTTATGATTCATATATTTTCAAGGTAACAATAATACCTGATACGGAAACTAATTAATACTAGCAGTTATAGCGTGAAAGGATTTATTCTCATCCATTGCACGTTTTCGTCATCAAAGATTAGAACATAAAGCTCTACATCTAGCTTAAAAACAAATTAAAAGGACTATTCTGTACCCGAATTTTCCAATAAAAGGTTTTTTTTTAGTAAAATTAATTATTCTCGATTCGCTTTCGCTTAGAAGTATTCCTAGCTACAGACCCAAGAAACAAAATACAGACAAAGGAAGAGGAGGGAATATGCACGGAGTAAAAAAAAAGAATATCCAACCACTTTGCCGCTGAAAATAAAGTTCTTTTGAAACCAGATGAACGAAGCAAGCTAAAAGTTAATTTATTTTCCCCAATTACTACCACTAGAAAAATAGTGAAATGTTGCTTAGAATTTTTCTGGACGGAGAAAAATGGTGTTCCACTCTTGAGAAGGAGAGAGGGTAAAAAAGAACTCGAGAAGTAGTTCCCAACAAGATAGGTAACTAATCAAGGGTAATCGGTCAGATAATCATTTATCAGGAATAAGTGTTACGTAGCTAATGCGAGCGAGGGATTTTTTTGCCTTGGCTGTTACTCCAAAGACTTAATTATTTCGTGCTGAGAAAAGAATAAGGGTTCTTCTTTTCGGATAGACATTCGAAGTTTTAAGTTCTTTCGTTATCAGACAAGAAGAGAGCGCTGTTTGGTTGGACGTGGGGAATGTGTTGATATGGTTAAAGGAATGCCGGATTGTGAGGAAAAAATGTTGCGAGGTTCACGTTTAAAGGAGAGCGAGAAGTCTGACAGACTTTTAAATAGCGATTTTCAAGGTAGGGAATGGTTTTTTGTTGTAGTGTTTACGAAAGTAAAGGATGGCGAACTTGTTTTCTTGAATGATACGGAAAAGAAACTACATCGTTAGTGGAATTCGAAATATTATTTATTGCGCATGTATAAAGTGTAAACATCACAATATCTTTACTTATACGAAAAGACATAAAATAATATTTGAAATAAAAATAAAATGCTATTTGTGTGTCATTCTAAGTTGGGTGGTGAGGCATTTTAGCGATCCCCAGCAGCTTATATGATAATTTGAATTGAATTATATATGTAAAGTGTATACGTTCGCATGAAAATATAAATGAATAAAAATGTTATTACTTTTATCTGATGCATTTTACTAAGGGAATACTGACTAATTACTGGAAATATGAATCCTCAATTCGGTGTAAGTAATTTTGATCGAAACCTCATTGAAGTTAGTTTTGATAACGCACTAGTCCTATTTCGTTTCTACTGGTTTGTAAATATATTGTTTTATAAATATTCATCACGTATTCGTTAAGAAAACTTATCTCCTGAGCATAATCTAGAGATAAAATAAATTAGTTACTTGAGAACATGAGAGGGTCAAAGATAAAAAGGTTCAATTCTGAGGTTTAAACCTTTTTCAGAAAATTCTAAACATAAGGAATGATGGTGAAATGGTTTTGTTATTTCAAATACGATTTCAAAAGATTTCAAATAGGATAAATCTTCTATAAAAGATCATTTTTATTTTCATTGAAATGATACAAATATTCCATCAAATATATTCAGTCATTTCTCAATTACACAATGTTTAGCATTCATTTTCTCTTCGCTCTTCATCATTTTCTGTCTTTCCAGGGAATTACCTTTGACTGTGTCACTTTCTAGTGGAACGTTAGTATTCCAAAGATAAGAATTTAGATATTCAGCTTTCTCATAAAATTATATGACTTCTTTTACCCTAGTATTACTTCCATAAATTTTATGTTAATCTATTTTTAACTTATCGCAAAATATACAGCCAAATGTTTAAGTTTAGAAGTTTAAAAAAATGCTTAACCTCAGAAATTGAACCTTTTTTTATCTTATTACACAAGCTATCAGATAAATTTAATTTGTTCTATATCTAGATTATGCAGATAAAATGTAAATATGTTATTAAAGAATACGTGATGAATATTCATAAAACAAAATATTTATAAACAAATAAAATGAAATAGGAGTAGCGCCTTCTCAAAGTTAGTATAAATTATGTTTCGAGAAAAATTATTTACTCCAAATTGAGGACTGATAATTTGAATAATTTGTCTTTTCCCAGATCAAGCAACAGTCATTAAATTCATATTTTTTACGTAATGGTATAAACTTCACATTATTCAGTTGTAATTATTATATGCTGGTTGTGTATTGCTAAGCTTCCTCACCACAATTCTGTGATGATTAGACTCGAGCTTTAACAGCACATGTTACATGGTTGTCTGATCAAGTCAATTTTAAGTGTGTTGAATAAAAATTTAATCTCGAACACACACACATAACATTACATCCAAATCACTTGCAGTTAAATTTTTTAAGAAAATGGATTTGAAATGAACTTTATTTTTAAAGTGTAACTATTTTAGGACAAACGGCATAGCGTTGATCTAACGATATTTATATTCAAAAGGTTGCAAGGAATGGATATTTGTACTTTAAAATTTGTTACATGAGTTATATGAAAGAAATATTGTAGTTTGTAAGAAAAATGAAGTCTGTAAATCTCTTACATGAAACAAATCACTTCCAACACTAATTATCAGAAACCGAGTTCAGAGCCTTCGTCATCATGACCAGCAATTCTATTTAGCTCCACCCATCCTATTTATATTCTAAATGTGACATTTTTGTGTAATTTAAAATATTGTTTGATATAATTTTTCAAAGCCTCAAAAGTGAAAGAGGCTCAAGACTTTTTGAAAACTGTAGGAGGTTGACTCTTATAAACAAGACTGTATATTTCATAACATTAAAGCATTTTCGACACATGTATTGAGCCTTCCAGTGGTTTTGACAAGATATCTCATCCATCAAGAACCGACCAGTATTGATAATGACGAGATATCTTGTCTATCAAGATCTAAACAATATGGATTACGGTCTAGTCAAGATATTGCCTATTTTCTTATGAATACGAGATGAAGATTTGCTCAGTTTTCTTAAATGACAAATTATTTTGTCATTAAGATATTGCTAATTTTATTATGATCAGGAGATTATGATCTGGTCAGTTTTCTTCTAATGAAAGAATATCTAGCCCTCTAAGTTTTGATAATAGATATATTGGTTGTGACAACCTCCGGAAAGGTTGATCCTCCACGATACAGCCATTGAGTCTGTGTCTTTATCTTGGATTAGAAACGAGACGTATCCCATTATCCATAGGGGATTCTCGAAGGAATGTGTTCAAGTTTATCAGAATGACGCACTAGCTGACTAGTTGGAAATGTATTTGATGGCGATTTTATCTTCCTGACGAGGAAATATACACTATACATACATAATGAACAATCTCTTTACACCAATCCCCAAAGCAAATTAAATACTGATATCCTCATAGTAACCACTACACAAAATAAACTAACAAGCTATCGCCTCTTAGCGACACATTTGGTCGCTACCCACAGCCAGATTTGGTGTCGGGTAGACACGCAGTAAAATATCAAAGTTGGCATAAATATGCAGTGAGACTCTAACAAACTCCAATGTTTGAAAAAAAATGAATTCCAGTCATATATCAGAACAAATTTAAATCCATGATAAGCAAACTTTCCAATTTAAATATATTTTCGTACCTTGAGGTTCGTAAGAATAGTCGAGTACACTTGTTGGGCAATATGTGTGTACACTCTTGGAGTGGTAGTGTTGAGTACAACAAGTAATTTTACTTTTTTGGGGAGGGAGGGGGGGGGGTTTGAAAAGAAGTTATAGACGCCATTAATATTCTGTAATATCACCATGAAAGGGAAAATATATGAATCTCTTATCGAATTACTTCGCGGTGCATGTATGGAATTTGTGTTATTTTTTAGAGTTGTTTCTCTTCTCCAAAGAAATTTTGAAAATAAAATTATTTCTGGCAACGGCAAGTATTATTAAAGTTAAGCTGAACATCGGAAACAATTGACAAAAAAATTATTCACAGTTTCGCCAGTCACAGAATTGATGACAAACACATCCTTAATTTTACACTCATGTCTAAGACTTGAGAATCATGCAATCTGAGATGAAAATGCTAATTACCTACATCGAAGTGCCTGAAATGACAAATGCATATGCCACAACGTAGATGGTATAAAATAGGAACACCCACATGCCTATTGGAAACTGTCGAAATGAAAAATACTTAGGTGAACTTATTGTACGATTTAGGTACGGTAAAATATTGTTGTTCTATTTGAAGCAACCTAAAAGAGGATGTGTTGGTATTAACAACGTACAGACATCCTTTAAATAAGATTGTCCAAGAGTTCCTGTGGGAAAGAGTTCTATTCGCGATCTTGAAGACGCCTTCAATTTTGTGCTGGTCGTGGTGGTGGTGTGTAGATTGCTATGCGATGTTGGAAAGCATGCTTTAAGCAGGGGTTCCCAACCTTTTAGTAACTGCGTACCACTAGAAATTTTGAGAAATTTTTGGAGTTTATAATTTTTTAGAAACATAAATCTAATGTCAGAAAAGTACCCAAAAGCTTATTTTATTTTGATTAATATACTAAGAAAGCTTCATATTTTATGATTAATGCACTTGTATTTCGTATTAATGATGTTTTAATAAAGGAAAAAAAATAAAACGATTATTGAAAATTACAGTGTTATTTTTTACTCACAGGTCTCAAAACAAATAATTTTAAATAATTAGTACAAACTAAGCACACAAATATTAACAAAATCAAAAATCTATTTTTAGTGCGAAACTTGTTTGTCTTTTATTAAAATAACAATATCAGGAGAAATGGAGCTTAACTTCACTCTTAAGTCCTCTTCAACACTTACTCTGTTTCTATATTTATTTTTTATACACAAAAGTTCAGAAAAATCAAAAGAGATATCAACGTAATTTCGCCGAGATAGCCATTGAATAGAAATAAATAATCAGCACCAAAGTTTCTCTTTAAATAATATGCTACTGTTAGCGTCATTTATTGCAATGTAATAAAAACGTTAATCACAAAATTGATTTCATATAAACCCATTTTTCCTATAACGTGGTTGTACATACCAAAAAATCGAACAAACTTCGTAGAATATTTGGGTCTCTAGTATCATCCTTGCGTACCACCTGAAACGTTGCCGCGTACCACCAATGGTACGCGTACTACCGGTTAGGAATCCATGCTCTATGGGATTAAGATTAGATGACCTTTCTAAATAGAAATTCAACGTTATTTTCTACTTTTAGTAATGTGCGTTGGGAGGGCTTTGAAATAATTTACTGACCCGCAGGTGTATTATTCTTTTATACATATATGCATTATTCTGTTTGATTTAACACACTTTTGGTCCCATACATTGTGGCACAAACACACAGTCGAGGCAGAGGATTTATTTTCGCGTCATCTTCGGAAACATACCCAACGTCGTTCAACAGACCACAACGGAAACTCGTGCTTCTTTCCAACCTCCACCCAGACCGAAGGTTGCGCAAACAATTGAAGTAACCCACGGATCAATTCACCAATAAACGCATCCGGGTCCTGAGGTACAAATCCCACCCCACCTCACTATTCCATCGGCACTTCCATTCAAAGCCGGCGCTAAATAATTAGTTGCGAATGTGACATCCTTCATAGCGAAATAATGGATCCGGCGACGTGCAATCGATAAACACCTAATTTGTCAACGGAGGCCCCTTCGAAAAGAATGCAGTCCGCGAATTATTACTTAAGAACCCTGTCCCGTGAGGGTGGAGCAAATATCTTTAAATACCCAAAATTAATCAATTTTCTGTGAGGATATTCCCTTCCTCCTTCACCTGTCTGCCACCCTTCCCTTTTAACTCCGGATCCTTTGTGAGCGGGCCGAAACCACACCTTTCACATTCGACAAAGGCTGGTGGAGGGCTGAGTTGAAGAGTGGAGCAAGTGGAATGCTCCGTTTTCGAATGCATCGTTAGGGATATGTTTTATTGATGATCCCAGTTGCGTAATGAATGCGCTGTGTTGATTTGGGAATTTCCGAATGCGTGTCATTAATTTCCGACAAGCAGTTTTCGGGTGTTTAAGTGACGTTTCTCTGTTTTTCGAGGATAATTGTCTGGGTTAATAGTTAGGGAAAACTATAATAGTTCGAGAACTTACCCAGACTATTATCTGTGTACTAGCTTCAAATTACGTATTTTTATTATGGACAAGAAAAGTGAAGTTCGTTCTGGATTCCCACTGATATCACTAGATGTCCAAATTTTACCTTCCCTTTAAGTACAAAACTTCAGGAAGATAAAACTTTAAACACGTAAAATTGCAACTAGATTTTCCGAATCATAATTTCATTGAATTAGTCCTACGAAGGATTAGCATGAATATATCCATGAATTGTTTATTTAGTTTTTAGTATCGCCACAAAGCATGAGCGTTTTTCTTCACATAACTTGTGAAATATTCATTTTCCGTTTGATATACTTCAGTGGAGATGCCTGTCTAGGACATTCAACTCAGATTGCATAATTTTTAAGTTTTAGAAATGAGTAAAAATTAAGAATGTTATGTCTCTCTTATCAATTTTGTTACTGGGGAGTTCTGAATCATAAAAATTTTGTTCTTCCTGAGTGATTGCTAAGCAGTTTTTGAAAAACCTGAGTAATTCTATCTTTTCTAGGATTCCTTCAGCCATTAGATGTGGCTATTTTTTAATTACACTTCCTAATGAGTTAGACCTTGAAGTTAGACACCCGCAATCATAGCATGCGCTAATATTTATGAATATAAATATTCATAACATCACGAAACCGATATATACGTGTCAATATCTTCATATATAAAACAGAGTTGGTGTCTCTATTCTCAATACAAATTTATGCTGTTCGACAGATTCGGAAGAAGCTCGGTATGTTTCTTTTCTTGAAGTCTGGGGGAAATCATAGGCTTCATATAACCACTCGTTTGATTTGTTATAGACCTGCAGAGTTGGTCGAAAAGACAGTACCAAAAGTCATATTAATGACATTGGCGTTGTTATGGCAGTGGTTAAACTTCACATATGTTTAACTTATGTCTTTCTTTCTGAGATTGAATAATATCTAAATAAGTTCTGCCCACTGACTCATCAATAAAATTCACTGCATAACTTTTCACGTTTGACACAATCTTGGAACTTTTGTTTTATACATCGTTTAAAAGATAAATAACACTGTAGCTATATACATCGTTTTTTAAGGTTCATTTACGTCACATTTGAGCAGCTCACGGGTTGTCCAGAATCAAGTTAAGGGAAAGATCCGATGACAACATCACGTAATTTTGAATCACGGTTAGATGACGAGGTCAACAACCGAGATTGCACTCCACTTTCCAAACGTCCACACCACATGTGGCAATACTGCAGATTTAACACGCACCAGACAACACGTACAAGACGATTTTCGGTTGGATCGAGTTAGGAACTCGAAACCTGCCTATTTGTAATCATAGATTCAAACAATTGGGCTACAATGACCCCCATTTTATAAGGTAATGGTAATGGTAATTTTAGTTAACGTCGTACTAGAGCTACACAACGGGCTATTGACGACGGTCTGGGATCAGTCCCTTAAGAGAAAGATCCGAGGACAACACCTCGTAATTTTGAACCACGGTCAGATGACGAAGCTACACCTGAGCTGGCACCCCACTCTCCAAACTTCCATTTAAAAGGAAATGACTTAATTTGTGTGTAAAGAGCAAGCAAAATTCACTGATAATGAAATTTTAATTTTGCCCTCGGTATCTGGTATGTTGAACATTTATTTATTTTACTTGTTAAAATTTTTTACCTTAATCATATTCATAGATTCATACAATAGAAAAAATTTAGTTTTAAAGTAGAGAAATAATTTACTTCAATTTACAAATTCAATATGCAATAGGTGAAAAATATTATTGGTAAAACAAAAATAATATCTAAGAGAGTCGTTAAAATTAATATATTTTGAAAGTCCTATGGCTCACTTCGAAAGTAATTGCATAATGCTTAGTTCTAAACTGTTTTGTTAAGATTTTGAATTAATAATAAACAGAGGGAAAAGATGGGAATCCTGAAAGGTGAATAGCTGGGAAATAATATTTGAAAAACTTTTTCAGCAATATATTATCTTTGCTTTGAGACACATAAAATGTAGAAAAGCAAACAGTATTTTTAATTAAGAAATAAATTACTATTAATTATATTCTCCTTAAATTATGAGAGATATGTGCGAGGGGAATATTGATCTGAGAATCACGAAAAAAGTGAAATATAATATGTCGGCATACAAGTGGAACACAAAGTCAGAATTCTGAACTCTGAGCTTTTTAGCATTTTGAGACTAGAGTAAGATCTTCAGACTGATGATATCCGTTAAGTCCTTTGTTCCTTTTAATGAAAGTTATATTTCTTCTTGAGAATCACAGTTTACTTGAGAATCTTTTCCTTTTCGTTTTCTAATAACTATTTTTCACATAGATTGGTTCATTTAAGAGTGAATATATTTGTAATGGACATTAAATGGAATTTAAATAATCACAAAATGAGTTACATCATGAATATTAAAATGGATTGCAATATGACTTTGAATACGTTTAGTGTGAAAATATTTAGAGTTATACTTATTTTTGCGATATAAATCTCACTTCGGAATTAATAATTCATATAAACCCTATGTAATATGCATCTGTGATATGTGTGTTGGGTAATGCCAATCGTTTTTACCACTGCGGAAAGTTTAGACATTAGATCCAATCATTGACTTGATGAAACATATTTCTTCTATTCCCACAGAAATGAAATTCTAATTAAAATATATTTGTTATGACGTTTCGAATACAAAATAAGAAATCTTAAGAGATTTAAAAACACAATTTTACGAAATTTTCACTGCATTTTGATGTTACAGATATTCGAAAGAGTCGTATAAGCCTTTAAAAGTGGTGAAGGTAAAACCTTTTTGCCGGTTGGTTTACGAGACATATACAGGAACTCATGAATAATTTTACTAAACTGAAGCGTGTGTTTTGCATACACATTTCTAACTTTTCACGGATCTCAAAAAAGGTAAACATCTATTACAACGTAATAAATGAAGTTTTTTCCATTCATTAGATTGCTCTGCTTTAATTCCTTAAGATGGTTTGTAATATCCATCTGTTATTTTTATTGAACACATACCAGATTGATTTGTTTGCGTGTTTTTCGAAACCACGAAAATATCTGAAGTATCTGCTATATCTCTCAAGTTTTAAGCAACACATCGTGTCAATTAAATGTAAGGTTAATTCTCGGAGCTTTTCTTAATTTTAAGTATATATATATATATATATATATATATATATATAAAATCATCCTAGTCAAGAAGTTTAACACTGGAAGAAATCTTACAGGAAAGTGTGGAAATGTGCATGCATGAAATTCAGAGGTCTATCGTTAATGGGTTAAAAGAAATAACTATTTTTCATCGCAGTATTGAACTGTAACTGTCACTGCGATTGATCGTCGCTTTTCACATTTTGTCTTTGTTCAATACTTTTAGATACTTAATCTATATGTATTAAAATATATTGAATTTCATGAAAGTCTAAAGTGCTGAGAACCAAGGATAAGTATTACAGCATACATATTATAGTCACGTAAGGAAACTATAACTGTTTTTCGTTTGATCCTAGTCTTGTACGTAGTATTTTTACTGTATTAAACCTTTCGTCTGCTAATATATATATATATATATATATATAACGTTATTAAAATGCTTACAAGTATTTTTTCAATCTAAAAGAAATCTATACAGATGTACAGTAAGCATTTTTATCAGTCAATGATTTATTCATTAATAATTTTGTATTTTATGAAATTTTATGATGTCGAGAATCACAGGTGTTCCCAAACCATTATTTTAATAAACTATTCATAGGAGAACTGTTGCTTTTGCTTTAACTGTGCCTTCTAACAAACCTACCGTCGACATAGAGCAGAAATAAATTGCTAATATTCTATCCAAAACATTAAATTTTCATTTTAATACTAATGAAAAACATTGCATTTTTGTAAAATGTTTTAAAAGTTAACGCTTATAATTGTTATTTTTTGGTCTAAAAACTACCAGTTTTTAACTCTCCACGGTATCTCTTCCATCAAGACTGACCAATTTCGCTAATGACGAGATACCTTTTAATCAAGTTACTTCTATTTTTTATGATGACGAGATCAAGATCTGGACAGTTTTTTTCTAATTGTACGATACCACGCTCATCAAGATCTGGACAGTTTTTTTCTAATTGTGCGATACCTCGCTCATCAAGATCTGATCGATTTTGCTAATTACGTGATACTTCGTCGAGATACAACCACCTCAGGAGGGTTACAAATCTGAACAGCAAGGTTCTTTGCCAGTTTATGAGTTTGTGCTCTAAACGCTATGTGATGCTCAAATAATTTTGTATTTCATGAAATTCTGAAACCTTGAAAATCAATGCTGTTTCAAAATCATTATTGTATTCAGGTATGTCTGTAGAAGCTGTACCAACATGTGCCACTTTTCCACCGAAACATCGCGGGGCATACCTGGGTTCCAGGGAGTAATTAACTTTCACAGAATACCCCCGCATCTGAGCTGACAAGTGAATGGGTGCTTCAACTGATGCGCTTCATTAAATTTATTGCTTTCTTCTGCTCCCTGCTGCTGCCGCTGCTTCCAATCGGCTGGTAAACAGAAGACAATGATGTCTATCACCTAGCAACCGGCCGCCTTTTGTACTACTTTACCTGCCAAAGAACTTTTCCCCTTTCATTGTTGTGTCGCCAAGAGACAGAGAGCTGCGCGCCCCGAAATTAGAAAAAGAATGCCACTTCATCTCTGAACATCGGCGTATGAAACTTATAATTAACGAGATATGTTCGATAATCAAAATTGGATGTTCGGTGTCTGTTCGAAGGGTGCAGCTGGAACGAGAATGGGGATCGAGTTACGGGGGGAGTTGAAGAGGAGATAAAGTATCAGTTCTTTATCGAGTCTGGAAGCTGAATATCGGTCGGCTTGAATCGATCAGATAAAAATTCAATATCGAAGTGTAGCCGGGTTGTTGGTGGAATCCATGTTCAGAAGAAAGCTTCCAATTAATTTACTCTCTTTATTTAGTATTTATTATAATTTGTCAGTTTCAGTAAAAAGAATGTTACATATGAAATCCGTACAATTTTGCGTTACACAGTACGAACTATTGAGCGTTATATTGTTGAGGCCATCGAAGTACAAATACATTTCTCCTGTTGTCAGGAGTTGATCTAATTCTTAATTTGTAATCTTATTCAAGATTATGGTTCTTAAATGATACTCCAAATCTTTGTTTTAAAATATCACATTCATTTTGAATATGAAACCTTCTGATGGTTTATTTTCATGTCCAAAACTGGCCTGTTATCAACTACCCTGATTCAGGTGTGAAAACCTGTTCTAAATTATTACCAGTTCTAGGTAAGGGATAACTTTTTAGATGATGGAGCGAAGGATTAAATTACTTTTCCTACTTAGATTTGCATTCTTTTTGGAGTATTACGGTACTTTTATCTCTACGAGATAGATCGTTGCCAAGCAAAATTGACCAGATCTTGGACGAGTTATCGTCCAAACTTTTGGAGGATTAGAAACGCACCAAACAAATTGAAAATAAATTAAGAGTGATACTTATTCATTCGGTATCAAAGGAGAAAGAACGGATTAAGTCGCATTCTTCATCTAGGCTATAAGCTTATTGGAAGCAAATGGGTCTTCTTGAATTAAATGTCGGAGTGTAATTATGTAGCTAGTGAAACGTTTGTTTGGATGAAGTAATGCAATTATTTATTTCCTTTGATCAGTATATATAATTATGATCAGCCAATGACAGTAAAACTAATTTTATATACAATCAGTATAATTTTATATTAGTATGAATTAATTAGTGGTTAGAAAAAGTTTCGAATTACTTTATTATTATTTTTAATCAGCACTGATAATTATTTTAAGCAGTGTCAGTAAAGGTAATTTTTGTACAATGAGTACAATTTTTTATTACTCTGTATGAACTAATGAGTAAAGTTCTATTTTGAGACTATCCAAGTATAATTACATTTCTTACTATTAGGACTAACTTTTAATTTATCGTGTCGTTAAAACTTGTGTATCTTACTTATTGTTCGATGTTTTTTTTATCAAAATAACTTCACATTTATTTTGATAAGATGAAGTAAACCACACACATTAAAAACAAATAGATACTGTGATATCGATCAAATAATTATTTGTGATAAAAATGTGTCTGATATCATTATGCAAAACAAAATTTATACCACCATGATGAAATCTTTACTTACAGCAACGAAATCAATGATGCAAACAGTTATATTTAAATCGATAACAATCTTGAAAATAATTTCAGTTCGAGAAAGGTTTTACCTACGAAAGTTATTAGTTTGAAAACCAACACATTTCAAGGAATCACATACACACATTATTACAGACTTCAATCAAAACTCTAATAAATAAAAATATAATTGCTTAGGTAAAAATACTTACCCTGTATTATCAATAAGAGTTAAGTTGTTGCCTCCAGAACCATCTTTAGCTACAAGATTCCTCACAAATATTCCATAAGTATCTATAAAAGGCATATTTAAAAAGAAGTTTACTTTATCAATAAATGAAACAAGGATAGGTACGTGGAAAAATTTGTTATCTCGATTTAAATAAACATATTTAATTCCTTTAATGAGTTTGGAATTAAATAAATTGCTTACAAATTTTATATCTACACGATAAATCTACATTTTATTCAAACAGAAGAAACCACTTTTTTAAAATATATTCATTAAAAAAAATTATGATCAAAAGATTTTTCATTGCTCATAAATTAACAAATTAAAATAATTTAAATATTACTTTTTAAATAAATGTTTTTCCAATTTGTTTAATAAATTACCACCAAGTAAGAACAAAAGAAGCAATCCTGTTATGATAAAAGTTGTTTTAAAAATATTTTTCAGTCACTTCATAAATGAAATGAACATTTCTAATGAAAATGAAAAATTAATGCATTTAAGTTCTTGGAATATTAAATTATGTTCCAAAGTATGATATCATTATTTTTATAACATGAAATAGAAATTATGAATACGAAAAGTGAAAACTTCCGTGTTATCATGGTTGATATATCTGTCTACATACTTTTTTCAGTGATAATAATCAAGCAGTCGAATAATTATCTGAGTTTCCTAAAAGTAATTATTTACTAATTGTATTTTAAATTTATAAAGGGTGTGGGCTTGAAAAATGTAATTTTTTATCAATTGAGTGTCTTAATAATTTAGTTACTTTAACGTCATTGAATCAGTGAAGTATAATTTAATTTTGTTACTCATCCAGAATAAATAAATTTTTCGACTTGAAGGTAAAAAGCCTATAATTACAATATTAACCGTACAAGTATTATAGCGATGAAGCAATGATAGGGACGTTTTGTTGAATGGGGTCTGCATAAAGTCTTTTTCTCGTAGAAACAGTATTACTTGCTTTCAGGTTGCTATCACATTGATCAATCCCAAAGATTTAGCGTCTATTATCTTGTGTCAGAGTTGCAAATAAATAAAAGAAATACATTTGCGAATAATAAAGTCTTTAAGATATTTTCAGTGCAAATAAATTAGACGGAAAGTGATTTTACTTCAACTACGAAACGATCTCACTTGATACGCACCTGAGTTACCTCAAAACGTAGTTTTGCAATTTGGCGACGTTTGGTGTTTAATCGGACATTGACCAATCAACTATGATATATCAATCAAAAATTTATTTCTTTGAAATTTTATTTTAAAAGTACATGGTATACAAAAAGTAAGATAAGTTGCCTCACGTTTGTAATGTATACAGGAAATGTGTTTCGACACATATTCCCATTTTACATATTAAACCTTCTTTCATATAAAACACTAGAAAATATGCGATTTTCATCGTCAGTTGATCTTAGCTGTTTAAATTGGAGCGAACCAATTGCATATAAATAATCGAGATGCGAAAGTGTTAAAGCTTTCAAGAAGAGTAAAACATTTTTCCACTTGTCCCCTCAAAAAGAGTAAAAGTTCTTTATTTGAATATTGTATTCATATTAAAAGCTAAAGTTAATAAATATTCTCTCATTTGATATTCTGATCTCAATGAGTGTTCTAGATGGGAAGTGTTGAAAATTCATAAATTTAATTGGCGTATTTGAATGTTGCACCACCGCTGTGTCTGCTTTGCTTGGTATAGATTTTAAAGTAGAATTTAGCATGATCGCTGCCTAATGTCGACCATCTGATAAAATTAACGTAGCATGTGGGTGGGGTAGCTGTCATAAGACCTCAGAAATGTAGGTTACTTGTACTTGGGTGTCGAAAAGCAAAAGCGTGTTTCATAGTGCTAGTCAATTTATCCTAGGATTCGTAACGTCTTCAATACTGGTTACCTTCACCAAGAGATCTTCAAACCGAGCGATCGGGAGAAATAACATCGACTTTCTATTTATTTAAGAGGCTGATGTCGTTGAAAGGGTTCATTGGAACTAATATTCGAATAAGAACTAATATTCGCTAAGAATATTCGTTTAAAACCGTTGATTCACACAATCACCTAAATTAATCGAATTTTAATAATGATTATTATGAAAATACTGATGTTTATGTAAACATATTGTTCTTATATTTCTGTGAGTGAATATAAATCTAAAGAAAATGAGATAATGGTCTTTCATCGATTTCGACACAAGTGGTGAAACAAAAAGAGTCTTATCTCCCCTTTAGGAACTAAAGTAGTGTACGATTTCATGTAATGACAAGAAATGGCGTCATATATGGTTTGTGGGACTTGTATATTTTATGTTTACGCTGAACGCAGCTTTTGTCTTTTCGGTAAATGACACCAATGAGGAATGCTGCTTTTGTTGGTCGCATACTTTTAAGTATTCCCAAAATTTTAATAAATACATGGTACTCTAAACCAGTGGTTCTCAACGTTTTTGAGACAGATGCCAGGTAAATCTTACCTATTAATAGACAAGGGCCCCTATTCCAACAAATGTAGTCTCATAAATACATATTCAATTTTTTCATACTTTAACACTTTAACTAACATAAGTATAACAAATGAGCATTAATATGTTTAAGCAAAGTAGTGCATGTTGAAAAATATAAATCTCATTTAGATTATATATCAGTCACTGAATTGATAAAATATTGAGCAGTTTCATCAGATCAACATTGTTAAATTAGCGCGTACCAATTTTTGATAGCTCATTTTGAAAAATTTTATATTTGTTGTGTCCTAGACACTTTTACAATAGAAGATTTCATGACACCCAAATTTAACAAACTTCTGTCTCTTACGCATTAAAATTTAAAGTAGCAGGCCTATTTAAAAAATTCGTGTTTCAAAGCAACTACTTGCCATTAGAAATAGAAACTAGCTAAGAAACAGTACTCATTATTATCAAATTTGAGAATCGGCGGATACACACTACATGAACAGCCTTGATATTTTATACTTGTTATTTAGTGTCCAGGGTCTGACCTTTTCGTTAAATTCGAACACTCTTCCCAGAATATTTTAACAGAAAAAAACAAAAGTGACAAAACAGAACACCTCACGATCCACTAAAATTGATGTCAGAACCCAGTACTTGGCTATTGAGAAACACTGCTCTAAGGATACCGCATTAACCTTCGAAGTGAACTCATATGTCTCGTTCATGAAGGTCTCGTCCATTTTACTAATGGCGATCTATATCATAGAAATAAAACTGTACTATTACCTCAAGAGAATTTAAGATCTAAACATAGTTGTCCCGAAGTACGACACATAAATTGTCCCGTACCAAGAACTAGTGATAATTTCGACCAGGTTTTATATTAGAGGCTAACTTCTGCAAGGCAGTTTTCAACACGAAAATAAACTACCTGGAGGTTAGTTTATGAAAACTCCACGGTACTAATTATTGTTTTGTACTAAATACACCTACACAAGTTCGCATAAAGTGATTGCTTAACCCATAAAATTGCTTCGGATTTCTTATAGATTATTCCCCTTGAATCCTCAATAACACAAATAGAAAATTAATAACAACTTTAGCGGTTCCACAGAGGCAGTAGTTTTCAAAATTGCACCTCTCGGGTCACTCAGACAACTACGCCATTTCATATGCAACTATCAAGCACTTTGCCAAACTCCGAGTTTTAATCCTCCCCTTCAATTTCCCACGTCTCCCGCAAACTACTTTGCATTCGGCGATTACTGTGGCCACTTTATCCGCCGAGAACCGCTTTATTGCGGCGGTTCATCGAAACCACTCCTAAGTGTGATCGAACCCCTCCGTTTATAAGTCCAGTGCGAGCTTAATCACGTCCGAGATCCGGGACCCAAAATCAGACGTTTACTTCGAACCCTTGTCGGGAACAAATATTGCGGTTTACGACACCATTTCCCGCTACTGAAGGCAAGGTCCACGTACACACACCTTCTATGGGACTTAAGGGTTATGTAAATAAGTGTCATTTATCAGGAATTTGGAACTTAGGAGATTATAACCAAGGGACAAATAACCATGCACATGCTCGTGTCGTTAAGTCCTTGTTAGGGAATCTCGGCGGACATGGTACGTTTCTATTAGTCCAGGTGCGATGCCAGGACTAATGATTTTACGTGATCGGTTATAATGGCGAGCGTAATGTCACGGTGGAGAATTCTTAGCGCGACCAAATTGTGCGGTTTTGAATGGTAACGATCTTGGCGACTTGACGTGCAGGAATGCTTTCGAAATAGTTAGTATTGGTCTCCTTTTAATATTGCCATTTGAGCTATCAATAGCTAAAAAGATGAGCCGCGGGTAAATTAATCGGTACCCAAGTGGATTGTCTGTTGCCGATCATTTAATGCCTCATTAAATATGTGAACGGAATGTTATGTTTCTTGCGGTTGTTTGGTTTTAGAATCTCTGTTACATGATTGGTGATTTGGGGGATGGCTTGGTTTTGAGTCTCTAAAATATCCACTAACTTCTCAGATGGACGGTATTTGAAGTACTTTATAAACGATTGCTTACACAGTTTGTTTTTTCTAAAACAACCAAAAAGGTATCCGACAGCGACATAAAATATGAAAAACCCTACGAATTGGATTAATTATAGATATATTTTCAATTATATATATATATATATATATATATATATATATATATATATATATATATATATATATATATATATATATATATATATATATATATATATATATATATATATATATATATATATATATATATATATATATATATATATATATATATATATATATATATATATATATATATATATATATATATATATATATATACCGCGCAGATCTTCAAGTTTACTTTTGAGTTGTTAGCTGTATTATGAAAAAATAATAAAAATTAAACATTTCGGTAGATTAGTCTACGCTCTGAATGAAGAATTCTTAGTATCCAATAATGCATAAACCATGAACGTACCCCATCTCTCATCCAAAGATACATGTGCACATCTTTTTAAATGTTGTATATGGTGTGTAAACCGTTATAACAAATAATGATTAATTTTTTAAAATAGTTATTCAACTTCTGTAACCAAGTCGTTAAGTATATAAAATTTACAACGACGTGATGAATTGGAAAAAAAATTTTAATTATTTATATGAATAGATAAAAAGATTTCAATATATTTAACTCTCAAACAAAACTCTGTTAAAAATACACACAAATAAAAGCATGTGATTGCACAAAGCACATAAAAAGGTGTCAAAGACAAATTATGCAAACAATACAAAATTTCCGAAATAATTTTTTTAATCAATGATAAAAAAATTTTTAAGACTTAAAATTGTCAAGGGATTTAAAAAAAATTCAGTGGAAGTTATAAGTTATTAGTTGCTTTGATAAATTGAAAAATCAACACATTTTGTAAATAAATCTTGTAAAAAGTCTCTTTAAAAATAATTTTTTTGGTGAATTATACGAAGGTGAATAAATACCTCACTGAAAACCTAGGTACAAATATATATATATATATATATATATATATATATATATATATATATATATTGGTAAGTAAAAAATTATGAAAAATACAAAGACAGTTCTTATAAAAAATGTCTTTAAAAAGTGGGTAGTAGGTTTAAAAAGTCTTTAAAATGTATGGGAAGTATATTCAGTCAAACGAAATGTAAGTGGTGGTAGTTTTTCTGTTGCGGAATGTATATCTTATAAGTACTCCATAGGTGAAGTCACTGGGCTGGTTTTACGAATACGATTTCATTGATTAGACAGTAATAATATTCCAAACAATATATTACTAATTGGTATAGGACACGTACATGTCACTATAAATAAATTGTTATTCACTGATATATTAAAGCAACATTTTCTGTCATAAACATAGGTGCCAATACAATTTCTGCGGCGATACGAGTTTCCTGCACGTATCCTGAACATCACGTCAGTTGCTCTTTTTTTTTTAATACAGTGTCAGCACTTCCATAGTAAAAATTCCAAATAAAATCCAAATTGATATCTTATAGTTAATTTGTCAACTTTATATAGATTAATAGCTAAACGTCCCAAATTACACTTTGAGGTAACTGCAATATGTATCTTGCGAGAGCATTTGGGTAGCAGAAGTAAAATGTTATCTTTCATTCTGGTATGTCCACACTGAAAATCTCTTTCACAGTTGTAAAATGTATAGATCAAATAATTACATCTTGATACAATATTAAAAGCTAATTCGTTAAATTATAACATTCTACACGTGGTTAAAAAATTTTACTATGCACTCTACGATGAATAAGGATCTATAATTTTGGGAATAAGTAATGGGCCTAACTGCACCAATAGCATAATAACATTGTTAATAGACATTATGCAGCTCAAACGTACGTAAAAAATTTTCATAGTATCCATACGTCTAAGCATTTGATTTATTATATTTTAATTACTATTTTCTTATCAAAATTGTTTCCAAATTGATGAAGGGCGATTGAATCCCCAAATAGCAGTAAAGAACCGAACTTTACCTAAAAAAATATAATTTCACTCTTACTAAATCGGAAAACAATTCATTTGGAATTCCCACTGCAACCTAGTAATTGATTTTAGAATATTTTAGAAGCGATTTAGGAACTATCGTTTAAAAAAGTTCCACTCTCTCTCTCAACACGCAATTTAAGCAATAATTAATGTGTTAAATTCGAGATCGTAACTCCTGCTGAGATAAAGAAAATGCCCACCGCTGCAAAGAAAATAGAATTCACTCATCATTAATTCAGTCCGCAAAGAATCAGTTAGATGTGATAGAAGATTTTTTTATTAAACAATTATTCCTTTTTCTTTCGAGGAAGGAACTAAACGATTTAGAATTCAGTTAAATTAATGCCTTTCATAAAATGAAAGTTATTTAGTGCGCTTCAGTTTCAAGATTTATCAACATTTTATCTTTTTTGTGTGCGTTATTTCCAAATGAAAGTTTGGAGAACGGTAAAAACTCAATCAATTTGAGCGTCTGTTGAAGAACTCCTCTTTACCCTAACTGCATTGTTTCCAAGGTAATGAAAGTGTAGTTCTAGAACATAATTACATCAACTTATTGCATTTGTTTTAATGGAGTTTGAGAACATACAAGCGTACTTAAAAAAATACCTATTAACATAGATAGAAACTTACTTTATTTATGTGTACGTTGTATTTCATAAAGTATATAAATCAAATTAATAATAATAGTTAATCCGTATCACTCCAACCGACAGTAACACAGCCAAATGCAAGTCATCGTTCTATGTATGTTAAAACATCTTTTGAGTGATAATCATTATCTTCAGTTTTCAGTTTACATAACTTTTGATTAGTACACTTTAGGACTATAATTCCAAACTCTATACATAACTATAACTATTATCTGCAAAGTCAGTGGTGTTCCGCGTATATATTGGCATATAAGTAATTCCTAATTAGACTTTACTATGTAAAAATAATACAGCTTTCAATAATTATTAAATTTATCAAATCCAATTTTTAACTTGAAACTTTATTGTTATAATAATACTAATATTTATTATTTTTATTTAGAAATAATTTGTTAGAAACAGCACAAAACATTTTTAAGGAATGCAATCTATGTAACATACTAGTATAGCGATGTTTACGGAACACAATAAGTTCAGTATCTAAGTTATTATTTGACTAAAAGCTCTTTAAAATCAGATCACCGTTCATTTCTTGAGCGTTTCGAAGAAGCATAAATCAGCTATAATAGCTTATAACACTGTTTAAAAATGACAGTAAAGTTAAACTCAAAAATAATGTAGAACAATGTTAGATACATATAAATAACATTTAACAAAAATCACAACGATTGTAAACATTATTACTTTTTTGAACATTGTTTTATGTGCATCGAATATCTAGGTACGCATGGTGTTATATAATTTCAAAATTTTATTTAATTCTTAGTATGCCTCAGTTTTATTCATTAAATTGACAATTTATTCTTCAAATAATGAAAAGCTAGCTATCCTAGTTTTCATAGCAAATACGAATCTCAACTACAGAATTCAGAAACACCCAGTACTAGCTTCTGAAATATTGGAATTTATGTATTTAACTGTTTCCATGGTGTATCCGTAATCTTACCTTCATCTGACATTCTGACTTGAACACGGAGTAATTCACCAAGCGACACGGTTTCCCTTTCTTCTCCCTTCATGTCCACTATGTGCAAGGAAAGATCTGGCAGTGAAGGAGAGCCCCGACTCTTGTCACTGGAGCCTGGGTCACTGGAATTGAAATTAGGCGATATTAGTGAATAATGTTATGCAACACCGAATAGTATTAATACAATGACGTGCAGCCTGTGGTGAGGATAGTGGATTATGTGCTACAAGAAATTGGATAAATTATGCTTACAGGGCTTCCACAGTCAAGGCACTTTTGAAATAGTAACATAATTATTGTAAAATAGTAGCAAAATAAATTTCTGAAACCCTGTTTTAGTCACAATTTTTGCTGCTCAAGTACAAAAAGAATCGGATAACACAAAAAAATCCCATAATTAAGTATGAAATCTCGTCAGTAAATTAAGAGTTTAAAATATCAAATTACACATTTTCTTAATAAGGTTTTTGGTGACAATATAGCAACCAGAGATTCAGATGTTTTTATTTCATAGTTGCCTCGGCTTGACACCAAAACTTCGAAATCGGCGTCACTTAAAACATTTTCTCCCTAAAGAAATATACGAAACATATATTTTCCCTCCTCAATTAGTTAAAAAATCCCTAAGTTTTTGTTAATATTTATTTAATTAAAAAAAATTGTCAAATTTTTTAAATTGGAAGGTTTTTTTTTTGCCGTTATTTTGCCTAACAATACCATTAGTTGCTAAGATTGAAAAATAAATATAAGTTGTCCTTTAGTTACATGTGTGACAATCCTTGTTTATATTAATATCTTATTCTGTAGTTTTTCCTTTCAGTATTTATAATTATAAAGCAATGACAGTATTATCAATAATCCTATCCACCTTCCAGGTAGTCAATAAAGGACTGGTAAGCTTTAGAGTTGTTTGTGTATGTTTAATCATTCCAGTTTCCTCTACCATATATGTTTAATCAATCCAATTTTCTCTTCCATATATATGCTTAATCAATCTAGTTTTCTCTTCCATATATATGCTTAATCAATCCAGTTTTCTCTTCCATGTATATGCTTAATCAATCCAGTTTTCTCTTCCATATATATGCTTAATCAATCCAGTTTTCTCTTCCATATATATGCTTAATCAATCCAGTTTTCTCTTCCATATATATGCTTAATCAATCCAGTTTTCTCTTCCATATATATGCTTAATCAATCCAGTTTTCTCTTCCATACAAGTACATGCTTAATCAGTCCATTTTCTCTTCCGTTATTTGTATATGAGTCGTTACACATTCCCCATACAATGTTGCCGATTGATACGTTTTGCCTCGTTTACAGCTTCCTATATAGTAAGTACAGTTAAGAAAATCTATGCACAGTACAGAGATGAAATCAAACTTAACATAACGAATCACTGCGACCCAAAGGGTTTGGCCATTGAGCTAGCAACCTATGAGATATAGGAGGAAAAGGTTCGATTACTCTCTGGGTTGGGCTCTGCTCATTCTTTTTGGGTGTGTTAGCACAGCTTTCCTTGGATGTAGGTATCCATTTGCTTGAAGTTGTGCGTCGTGTGTTAAGCGAAGCCTGGCCTTATATGGCACCTGTGCAATAATAAACCCAAACCTCTTCAACTTAATTATATGTGTATCACCTTCAACGATTCTGTTGAGTCCTACAAAATGATTTGATGCTGATCTGATGTCGTTTTACTTCTCTGATTTGAGGATACTTCCATAATTGTAGAATTAGCTATTCTTCATCGGAATTATTCTACGTCTATTGAAAATATTTTTCCAAGAACATATTTCAAACTCTCTGTTCGTCAAAAGACAAGGTCCACTATAAACTACAAAAGTATATTCTACCTTATTTAGATATCATATATAGAAGTTTAAGAAGTGGCTTCTCCCATGTCTATGATATTATTGTTCTCAACGTAATTTATCCTCATCAATAACCTAGATTAAATGGAAGACTGATATTATCTTGAAAATCTTACGCGAAAGAGTTAACAGGATTTTTTACTCACTCTGCACAATGAACATCTTAAGAGCCTAAAAACGCCCATTTAGTTTATTATACCCGATTTTAAGTGCTCCATAACAAACAAAAACTAACTGTTTCTAGGAGAGACAATAAAAGTTTTTTGGTCTGACTTAAACAGTCAAGTCTCATTTCTTCCCGCTAACAGATCGACAAACAGCGAGCTGTAAAGTTATATCGTCTACTGTCCTATGAAAACTAAAACTCGTTATTGGTTTCACAAAGGAGTGAAGCCATATTACCAAGCACTTTTTAAGATGTCTTTTTTTCAATTCTTGTCACCAACTCAAGGAGTGAAGACACTTTTTTTCTGCCGGGAACGATTAGAGTGAGTCTGACTTAATGTCCTCTGAATAATTCTACCTTATCTTTCAAAAGTGCTTATAAAATTTCCAGCTTCTTAGTAGATTACGTGCAGTATATAGCAAAAATACCTTCTACCATGCTTAAATACCATGCATACCCGCTTAAGCAAGTAGCTTCTCCATAGTCAAGGATATTAATTCAGTAATTTATCCTTATCAAGAGCCCCGATTATATAGAAGACTTATTTTATCATGAAAATCTTAGGGCTAACGGGTTTTTTTACTTTCCGTGCACAATGGGTTTCTTAAGAGCCCACAGACACCCATCTAGGTTATTGTACGCTGTTTAAGTGCTGCACAACACCACCGAATCAGAACTGCTTCTAAGAGACACAATAAAAGCTCTTAGGTGGCTAAAACCGTCAGCTCTCCTTTCTTCCCCGCTAACAGATCGACAAACAGCGAGCTGTAGAATGATATCGCCGACTATCCTAAGGAGACTGAAGCTCATTGTCGGTCTCGCACAAAAGAGTGAAGGAGACCATATATACCGAGTTCTTTTTAACATGTCCTTTTTTTACCTGTTATCTCGAACTCGAGGTGTGAAGAAAACTTTGTTCTTCTGGGGTGCGATTAGAGTGGGTCTAACTAGTTTCTCGCAATGATAACGTAAGGGCCAGTTGGAGAGGATAAAAAGTGGATTTTCGCTGTGTCCTTACGTAACAAAGGACAGGGCAAGGTTATGAATGGCGTGTGAGAGGGTGATGGGTGTTATCTGGCGTACGAGAGCTGTGAGGGTTGCTGCGTAAACGTTAAAAGTGATGAAAGGGGTGATTTTCCGTGAAATAGGACTATTCTATTTTATGTGTAAAAGAATATCGTAAAGCCCATTTTTTTTCGTAAGAACATGCTGAGTTTCGTTTCGTTCGGTAGGAAAGAAAAAATCCACAAGATTTAGATATTTTACTTTGTAGCGAAAGAGTTGTGGACACGAATCAATTCGAGTCGGTAGGTACAGTAACTCCTTGATTTATGCTTCTGCAAGGAGGACAAAAAATTTGATCTATTACTTTTTCCCATTTAGAATTTGGCCCGTGGTTTCCCGTACGGAAGATTACCGGATTAGCAACCGGAAAGTTCTAAGTTTGAATCCAACCAAAGACATGCTGCAAAGGGGGGGGGGGGACTGTCGCACCTTAAAAATGTCGTGGTCTCGAATGTCCACGTTGCATGGTATGGAAGTTTGGAGAAATAGGGTGCCAGCTCAGGTGAGACCTCGTCATCTCACCGTGGTTCAAAATTACAAAATGTTATCATCGGATATTTCTCTTAGGGTTTGACCTCAGGCCGTCGTTAATATTCATCCGTTGTGTTGTTCCAGTGTGACGTTAATTAAAATACCTACCCATATATATTTATATATTTTACTTTTCAGCGAAAAAGGGGAAACAATCAACATAAGCAAGTTGTTACTGTAGCTCCTCGATATTTCAATCTGCAAAGGACAGAAGAAAAGAGTTTTATTACGCTTTTCCCATTTATAATTAGTATTTAAACTTACAATCTGTAGAAAAATTGTACATGCCGAGATCTTTTGTGTTTTTTTATCTTCTTTCAGGGTCTAAACGTAGGCGGGATGGGGGAAGTTGCGATGGTGCTACCCCAGGCGTCGTCTTCGTCTGAATGTTGTCAATTGCAAGTTGTTGTTCTCATTGCTTTCCTTTTGGGATTGATCACGAACCACCATCTTAAGCCTGTTGTGTTGCTCCAGTGCGATGTAATGTCACCTACCATCAATTACCTCATTTCAGGGTTCAATCAATAAAGAATCTCAACTCGATTAGTTCAAGGATGCCTATAGATGCCACTACAAAATTTCACATTGGTGAAGAAGTACCGACAAAGATTAAAATAGTTTATTGAAATTGGTAACTTTTGAACTTTATATTATAATTGCATATAATATATTATATTGCAATGACAAATAGTTGACAAACTGTCAAATGTAGAAATCTATTCGGTAACGCGTCATTTGCTTCATACCGGCTTTGCATATTTTACGTTTATTTTTATATCATTCCCACGTCATCCAAATTCTTCAAGGATTATTGGTAAGTAGGTGATTGCTTGGTACTAGAGTAACACAGTGCGCTCTTTCCGACGGTGCGAGATAAAATCAGAAGAGAAGTACGAGGACAACATCTCGTACTACAGTCAGAGGACAAGTTCAAGAACAGCTGTTAGTACTCTACCTTTCTAACGTCCTCATCAAGCCAACTTGAAAACATCTGATGTCGCAACAAATTTACTGTGCATCAGCCTCCACGTACTCAACGGTCTTTTGTGGGATTGAAGGTTGAACTCGCTATTATATGGTAGTTAATCTTTGACTACAAACTGAGATACCACGATCCTATGTTATTTCAAATTTTAAGACAGTCATATAGGTACTCGGAAAATATAAGTGTGTTGGCTATTAAATACTTCATGTTAATATGGATTTTCTAGCACTTGAGAAACGATATTCTGCATGTGCCAGTTCCGATCACATAACTTATTAAAAATATTCCTTAAATTGTATAGATATTTTAGTAAAAATGTTAAGTATAAACTTTTCATTGTTGATTTTAATTTATATCTAAAAACTGTTTTCATGATACTGCGCTACCTACGTACAACTCGTACACTTAGTTACGGTAGTCTCGGTTGGTTCGTAACCAGAGCTTCCCAATACCGCCTGAGAACGTGAAGCAATGGGTTTGTGAACTGTGCTAGGAACGTGCGAGTTGTAGATGACGCAGTTTGAACCTTGCGATGCCGAATATGGCTCTTGCGCCACTTAACACAACCACCCGAATGCAGTTTGGTACTTCATCAGAGGAATTCACTCGTCTTACTTTACTATCAAAGAAATAAAGAACGGCTATATGTGACTTGCATGATAGATAATAACAGGATGAAGAAACTTCGAAGTTTACTCCTGAGGATGGAAACAAATATGAATGCGACCATTTGTGGAGAAAAAAAACAGCAAAAGAAACCGCCTTTGTGCGCTTCCCAGATCAAAGTGACAGAAAACAAAATACTGCGACCAGGAGTAAAATAAAATTCCTCACAGACATCTCTTGAAAACATTATTATCTCGTAAAAGTTGACAATAAGTGGAGCAGTCCGGACTGTAATCGCAAAAAATCCTCCCGGACAATAAAATGCTCCCGGAATCGGGCTTTAGGTCCGGACAAATAGATAGATCAGGCTTTTCCTTGGTTGATTTCCCCCGTTCCTTTTTTTCCTTGCGGGGCCCTGCGTTCGCCGTTAAATTTAAAGACGCCCGTATCCCTTGTTTTAAGCCCCCTTTTTGCTATTTTTACTGCGAGATGCCGGGGCTGTAAAACTGCGGTTTAGGGCGCTCGCAGGGCTTGGGTAATTGAAGGGGAGGTATTTTATAGCCGGGGCGTTTTTCTGTTTGTTTCTACATGTCACAGGAAGGGGTCGCACGTGTTAGCATTGTTATTTTGTATGCGCCTGTTTTATTGCATTCGATAGATTCCAGCCCGATTTGTTCTAAGAGGGTTTAATTTGAGAATGAGAATTATAAATAATACATGTATGAGTGGGAGAGCTAAAAATAAGAATATGTGCCAAAGATCCTTTACTAAGCTTTGCTTATATGATCTGCTGCAGTGTTTATTTTTTTCATAACTGGGGGCAGATTGGAAATTTTATCTGTAGACAAGGACTCTAATAAATAAAGCTCTCCAGGGACATTGGTAATCTTAGATGCTTAGCATATTATTGGACTTTTTTTGCAAAATTTGTGAATGTGTATTATGTGATATTATGAGGTTTCCTTGCCAAAACAGGGATGAATGGTTGGCGGACACTGAACTGAAGACTCATGAATGTATGATTACAAGATGGATTATTAAGATTGGTGATTGGGCTATCACCACGAGGTCTTAATAGTATTTGCATTGTTTGTGCACGTGAAATGATATCTTACTCACGGAGCAGTTTGTATTTTAATTCATTTTGTTTCATTCTTTGGATGCCGGTGGTGGCAACATAAAGTCTGGCGATGGAAGATTAAGTAACGGGAATTAGGATGACATATTTAGAACATCGATGGTGGAGATGAAGGCGACATTGCGATCAGTGCGTAAATATTGTAAATATTGAATTGTTATCACTTGTTGTAACCAAGAAAATTTCAGTGAATAAATTTACAAGCACTTATACAGTTGTAGCTCTCTCTAGTATATGATACGAACCACGCGGAATGGTAAAAAAGGTGGTGCGACATATTAGTAAATTATTGGACAGTTTAGGTATCCGCCTATGTTGAAAACACTGTTTTTCGACCCCATAAGCGAAATGTTTTTTTTTTTTTACTTTTTCTTATAGTTCAGACTCTTTTTTCTCTATAAAACCGTTTTTCTTTTTTATCGAAGTAAATTAGAATAAAAGTTATGACAATTATAAAATACTCTGTCTGAAGCAAATCGATAAAATTGCAAAAAATTTGCTATTTTTTCTGCGTTTTTTTTTTTTTAATAATTTGTTTTTCTGTAACATTAGTGACAAGCCACAACTTTGTAGCACATATTTTTCTTATTTTTAAGAAAAAATTAGAATGCGTTGGGCACATATCCAGAAAAGGGTTGGAATTCGCTTACGAAAACTAAAAAAATATACAAAAGGGCTAAGCGGAGAAGAAAAACTGACCGATCACTTCATCGATAAATCGCAAAACTTCTACGGTACTGCAATTCGTATCAACACAGACAACTTAAAAGACATGCAAAGTGTTGTTCCAGCATGATATATCCAATACATGGTCAATGTCCAAAAGGTGTTGAGTGTTGGTGCAAGTATCAACGAAAACAGAGGCTTTCGACAAACCATTCAAGGATAAATCGGTAGGACTTCCACGACACATAATAAACATGGTAAAGCCTCTTTATATGAAATTTTGCTGTCAACAGTTACTGTCTAAGTGCCTGCATGGAAAAACATAACATGCAAATGAAAGTTTTAATGGCATGTTAAGGAATTTTGTTCCTATACAGCATTTTTTTGAGTTACGAAGAAATCAGCTAGGGTCATTTATTTATGTGCTTCAGTTCAATAATGGTACTAAAGGTGTACTGTCAATTTTAAGTTACTTAAATTTGGAAATTCGAAGTTACATGCTCAGTGGATTGACATTTAGTGAAAACCAACAAATTTATGACTCCAAAAGACATTATCTTTCAAAGGCAAAAATTAAACGAAATAACTATCTATCCAACAAGATAAGAAGTGGTTGCTAAGTGAGGAAAATTAGGGAATTGGTTTAACTGAAACTTGCAAGATTTCAAAACACTTACTAAGTGAGGAAAAGGAAGATCTGACCTATCATCCTGGGGAATTTTATAAACTCATTTGATCACAGGATCTCTTAAAGTAAGAGAGATATTTCCAAGTGAAACCTTCAGCATATGTGTGAAATAATATGGGAAATGAAATAAAGCAAAAGTTTTAGTCTTGGTGAAATACTTTTTCATGTATAGGGATTTTTAGAAAAATTAAGGTGTAAATTATTGTAAAAAATTAATATTTACACAAATTTTTACCATTAATTTTCTTTCATTTCAAAATTTTACTTTTATTTTGCTTCATTTCATAGATCATTATCCTCTAAACTTGTGTGCAAAGAAAATTCGGATTGCTGCCTTAAAATTTGGTGTAGAGTGATAACCTTTAGGGTTAAATTTCATTAAAATTTACTACAAATTACCCTGTTTCTCCAAAATATATTAACAAACATTGTTATGGCCTTTTTGTGTTTATGATTGATAATACATCTAAAAGCAGTAAAAAATTATTTAAAAAAATTTTGCTCAGAACGTAGACAGTTACTTAAGCAAAATGTTTGGTTATATATACTCAGATTAATGGAAATTTAAATGTAAATTATACAAACTTATACGCCCATATTCTTAAACTTATGCAAAATTTGTGAGTACACATGCGCATATTATAACACTTTTAAGCAAAAATTGTATGCATGTATGTAGATACTAGGACTTTTTAGCAAAATTTGAAAGTATATGTTGCCAGTATTTCTTTGTTTTTAAATACGTTTAAATCTTTCTGGGGATTTTGTACAATTAAAGGGAAATATCATTCAGCATAATGAAATTTGGCCATTCATCGAATTTACATCTTCGTGAGAAACACAGTGGACTTCTGGTGACGGTCCGGAATCACTTCCAAAGAGTTGGTTGGCTTTTTGGAGTTTTAAGGCATAAGGACTATATTTGGCCACGCTGCGCCAGACACAGGAAGTAAAATATCAAGTAATAGACCCTCACCCAATTGCTCATTTACTGACACAAAAGACAGAATTATACCCAGAGAGGAATATACCTCAGAGGAATCTAAACTAAGCCCTCTACAACTCGAAGGTTGCTAACGTAATGAGCATACACACTGAGTTACGACGGTTATAATTCCAAAGTGTTAGGTACGAGGATAGCACCTCGTAATTTTTAATCACGGTCAGAAGACGACGGAAACACTTGAGCGGACAACCCCATCACAACTTTCCAACCACATCAACGTGAGGAAATGTGAGGCCACTTTAGACTTAACGTATACCATTCCCGTTGCACATGGCTACCTTTGGTAGCATCAAGTTTGGAATTCCCATCCATTATGTAACTAATCCCCAACACTACAAACGGAACTACCTATGCATCTTACTGAAGAAAAAATAAATGGCCTAAGTTACATTAATTGGAGGTAAAAGTCAAAAGTATCTTACATTTCGGATAAATTTATACAGCCGATATTATTTTATATAGTTATACAAATTCATCGAGTTTCGAATTTCCACCCACACGGTCAATAGTCCCTAACTTTACCAGCTGGAATATCTAGGAACTTTACGAAAGAAAAATTAACTGATCTAAGTTACATTGATTGGATGTAAAAGTCAAAGGCATCTTGCATTTCGGATAAATTTATACAGCCGATTATCAGTTTTATATTGTTTACATAAATACTATATATAGATTTGGTACCCGTCTTCTCCGGAGCGATTTGCTCCTTCATGCAATTTTACTTCTTCAGACATACTTAAAACTAGTATTTTTCCCTTTTCCAGGTTTGCGGCATGTAAATTGCAATGCATTTTGACGTTTTCTTATACCCAGAGAATATTGCTTGACTTTTCTTATACCCTGAGAGTATTACTTGAGAGTATTGCAGTACTATTGCTTGACATTTTATTGCGGAATTTTCTATATTTAATTTTATTCTATGGCTCAAAGGTTAAAAACGTAGCAATCTGAAAATGGTTGAGTTGACCTAGAAATTCTTGACGGAACAAACTGTGCAAATTTCGTGACATGACATGAATGTTCATTACGCTTAAACCAAAAATTGCACACCTCAAATCATGTTCAACAATTAGCATCATCAAATATCACTTATTAAAAAGACCTGACTAGACATCATCGTATCAAATCCGTAGTGGTTGATTTTGCGGGTATATTGCTTTTATCTGGTTGTTCATTCGTCTCTATACAAGTACTATAGACTTTTGTGTTACGTTATATAAATATAGATTGTCATATCCCAATGCTGTACGGAACAAGACTACTTATGACCAACGGGAATATTACTGAATATTTAACATCAAACATCAGATCAAATAGCACTTGTAAAACACATGCTCTCTTAATGCTCGTGTTACGAACAACTCGAATGAAAACAGAACTTCTTATGTCATGCATCGAAATAAAATGAATGTACGTATAAAGATTACCGTAGGTAGGAGTGTATTGTGTATAGTTAGGACAGTTTTACGACCCTATCCCCACCAGACTAGACATCATGGTATCAGACCAATATAATCACTTAAAAAGAAGGCACCATTCCCTACTAAATAAATATACCCCAACAAACATCGGAATCTGACCAAGATTCCACCACGGTGAACCCTACAATTTGAGCCCGAAGCACCAGCCACCCTAAGCTAATTCCCGTAGAAGGATCTAACGACCCAAACAGAAGATTTCTTCTTCAATTAGATTGCTTTGGAGAAACAACTAAAAAGACGCGCCCGGCCTATTGTTCACTATGTTAAGGTTGTTATCTCCCCAACAAACACGCTCATCGGTCATTAGTGGGGCACAAGCCACAGCGGTGAACTCTGACACCGCGAAAATACTTTAATTCCCCAGGTCGGAGTGTTGTTTCTTTCATGAGATTAATCCGGTTTGCTTCATTCTTTCTACTGGCAGTGAGAAATGGACGGGGCCATCCATCTGGTACACCCAGGTGCAGACTGCTGGATCCAAAGCAGGATGATAGAGAGAGGAAGGGCCGTGTAGTTCTTATCTCACACATCTTTTTGGCATCTCCGGCAACTGTAGACATTATTCTCTGCCAGTTCGAAACTTGACTTGTCGGCAGCTTTTGCCCAGTGTCATGATTCGGAACTCTGATAGCAGTAGCATTGAAATGGTTTGACTACGAAGCGTCAACTTAGTTGGTGAGCTATGATCGATCGTATATTGTTTTGTACAAAACTGAATCGCCTTGTAAAATTGTAAAAAAAAAAATATTTAACATATCTGCACAGAATCCAAATTCTAAATTATGTATAATCAATATGTGTTTGTAATTCTAAGTTGTTTATTATTGTTTATACACCATATCTTCGGATTTGAACAGGTTTTTAAAATTTCTCTTTAGATTAGAGATAAATATGCTGATGTTAATATGAACTTTACATGGAAGTTGTACAGAGTTTGTGTTAAAAAACTTTGGAGGTCAAAAGTTAAAACCCCCTGTTAAATGCCGTTTTATTAAAGGTTGTTTTAAGGTTTCATAGAAGCATTCCAAACGGTTTAGTGATCTGGGGGCTGGCTTATGGGTACAATATTTTCTGGTTCATATCGGGAAACAAGACATAGATGTTTGTACGTCTGGAAATAATGAGTGACTTCTCTACAAGCGGGTTGTAATTTGTACAGGTGTGATCGGATGAGTGTATGGTTTGTATATAAGATGTGAAGTGAAAGTCTCCATAGTAGCGCACCAGAGTATTGCAAAGTGGTTCAGAAATCTCTTCTTGTTTTGCACTAATTAATATTACTGAACTGACGTGTCATTAGAAAAGGTTGCAAGAAAAGTATGAACCAAGTTGTTTAACCAAACACACAAAAATTAACTTCTTTAAATTTTATTTTGTTCTTGCTGTCTTCTAAGATCCCTGAGCTTCAATTACAAATTGTGATTTTTGTACAACATTAGTATAAAAGATAAAGTATTTGGTTAAATTGTAATTTTACGAGTGCTCATATTATTGGATAGATTAGAAACTCTAGAAAACAACTGAATGAAACACACAATTATGTAAATAAATTCTTTATAATGATCAAATTTAAAAGCTCATTTATTAATTTTTCTTAATATCTAGGGTCATTGATCTTATCTACAAGAAAAACTTTCATTAAATTCCCTTGAATATTTGAATATAGATGATAAACGAAGGAATAACAGATCTGTACTTTACAAAACTATATAATTTAATAGCTTCCTCTGAACTTTTTAAAAGTTAATTGAGGTGTGAAGACTGGTTTGTATTGTTGAAATAGAAATAGAAAATAATTTCATTCCCATAAAATCACTAGGAAGGAAATGACAACACATAATCAATTGCAGCATTATATAAAACTGACCCCTGCGTAGATAGCCCGGCATTGACCTAGCCAGCTGCTTTTGTGTGGTTTTTGGTTTGCTAAGCAAACCAAATGTGAATTCGCAGCCTATTGGATAACAGCCATCAGGAGTTGCACGTGACAGTTTTTTCGTGGTGGTCACATGGTTTGCATGGTTGGTTTGCTTCGCAAAACAAAAATATATAAATATTTAATTGATAAATTATTTATTAGAAAATCAAAATCAAACGTATAAGGTATCTATCTATCTGGTGTAAAATTTTCCACAGATTTCAAATCCGTTAAAATTTTTATTCTATCTTTAACGATCGCTGAGATAGAAAAAAGCACTGAAGAACGCCATTGATAAAATGAATAATTTCTTTTGCTTCACTCGAATCCGTTTCTCAGGAAATCAAAATGAATCAATCTCGATTCAAACGAAGATCATTCAAATCTGTTCGCTACCATTCGAGACGAAAATTGAAAAAAAAACCGAGGTATGTTTCCAAAGGCTAACATCAATAGTAATCAATGCGAGGGAGAAAAGTCTAAATTTTGGTGCTTCTTTATTTCCGAAAGAAGAAAGAACGGTGAAAAAACTATTAAATTCATTTTAAAATGTTCTAGATTGAATTTTAAAATTCGCCACGACACGAAAGTTGCAAAACATTCGGACTTCCTGTGTGCCAAATCCCATTACTGTAAGTACCATAGATTCGTCAGGACTGTGCTGGTAGAAAACAAACAAACTCTTCCTTTTATAATAGTACAGTTAGGACGGAAACTGCATCAAAAAATTATTCACAGCAATATGACGAGAAAATTCATGACCAGACGACATTCGTTAACCTTGAACCCTAACTCTTTATTGGCTAATGAGATTTCTATAAATATATTGCTCAGTATTTAAAGTCAATGAATAGTACAGCGTAAATAGAAAGACATTTTTGTGGTAATCCTTTTGGCTATTGTTTGGCGTGCTTTTTGTAGCGAGTTGTGGTCGGCAAAGGCAACCCCGCTTTAATAAGATTGTGGCAGTCTCGCGATTATTTTAATCTTTATTAATTTTAATAAATCCTTAGCTTTTGGTTTTTACCATGTCAAAATAACTCTAGTCAGATAGAATTAATGTGATGTTTTATTTAAATCATTCATATTATATAGCCTGGTTCCTTATTTAATTTGGACAAACTCCTTTAAGAATATTTCAGAAAGAGTAAATATTTTTTTCATTAAAATAAACATTAACCTATAATCAGTAAAAATAATCACTTGTATGATTTTTTCTTTTCGAAGAAACGTTTGCCATTATTTAAAAAATATTTTCTCAGTTAAGCATAAAACTGCTTTTTATTTAAAATTCGTCCTTGGCAACATAAAAAGCTCGCAAAAAGCGTTGCCACAAAAAATTATGTATCAAAGCTGTACACAATGAAGCAAGACATACACGGAATGAGTAAACCATTGTCTCTGCTTTGAAATGGCACAAAACAGATTAAGATATCTTGCAGTTTTCTTACAACAAACACTTTTCTAATGATACTGTTGTGAGTAATAACTGATGTATACACGAAACTGAACATTGCGATTAAAAATTCCCTTTCATTGCCATACTTTTATTCACAGTAATGCGAGAATAGTATTATCAAGATGAATGAGGATAACAATTTAAGAACTTCGGTTCCGCATGAATAATAAAATGAAAATAGACATTTAGAACAAACAAAAAATTTTGATCTTCTTTACTGAACGTGGTAGATTTTTATAATTTATCTACCAAACACACTTCACTCACACAGCTAACTCAATTTACTAACTGCGTCAGAGTAGGAGCAATCTATTAATGGCTCTCTCTAGACATGTCACTTTAATAAATATTTTATTGAAAGATAATGGTAAAATGCATTTGGTGATCCGAGAAAACATAGGAAAATGGATTGTAATTGATAACATTATTTTGCATTTCTTAATAATGTATGGGGAATTATTATTGAATTAAGAATGAAAGGTGTGGGGTCGCTTGAATATTTCAATTAAGTTTAAATGCACGAAATGTCGTTATTTAATTTTTCGACTCATTCACAGAGGAAAATGACTTATGGTATTGATTATAAGTCATTGAAATATAATTGGTGAAGAAATATAATTTATTTTGTGAAGTCATTCTTCATCAGCTCATTTTCAATAGCATTTTTCGCAAGACGATATGAGCTTTAAATAAATAGTGCCTGTTTATCCAGTCCTTATTTGACTAACTTGAATACCTGCACAAACATTAGTTTATAATCATATACAGTGGTTCCCAAAAGTTTTCGTACGCTTACAAATTTCAATGAAATACTGCTCTATGCATTAATAAAAATTTATGTTTCAAAATGGGAATTTTTTAATAATATCTATAAATTGCTTGTAATACAACAACATAAAATATTTTTAAAAGATTGTAATTTTTTTTTTTGAAAATCATCAATCAAAAAGTAACAAAAAGTTACCTCTCAAAAGCCTTCGACCACTTTAAAAAAATCTATATATATTAGTAAATATTGTAATATTTCTGTAAATTAGTACTTAGTAGGATATCCTATAGCATATTTCCACACAACAGCTTTTAAGCGTCTGGAAACAGTTCACTAATTTTTTTGTTTTAATTTTTTTAATTTCTCCCATTAATGTTCTTCCATTCTTGAATCATTACAGTTTTTAGTTCGTTTTCCGTTTTAATGTCGTGTAAATAAACTTGGTACTTTTTGCTTTACTAATTAATGAAATGAATTACAATGTATTGTATTCAAACATTAAAATAAACATAATGTTTTTTTTTTAAATTATAGTCTTATTATTTGAAGAAGCTTCTGATTATCGGTAGTGTGCAGTCAACTACATACAACATACAATAGATACTAAAACATGGAACTAATTTTAAATTGCACACATATTAACCATATTAGTTTGTCTGCTGAGGATTTAAGATTAAAATATAATTTAATAATTTATTCATTTCAATAATGGTAATATTAGTTTGTTATTCGAATTAATTCTTAGTTTATTACTTCGAATCGTTACAACAGGGCACAGTTGTGAGTTAACATGAAAAGGAAATGCTAATTTAAAGATCGACACAATTTTCTTTACATGGATTAAAATATCCAACAAAACTAAATTTTCAGTTTTATTATTATTTAAAAAGACTTGCATATCCCCCTAGTAATAAGTATACATTGAAGCAAAACTCTTCTCAATTTTAAAAGGGGTGGTGCGTGGCTTCAACGAGATATCTCGTCCATAACAATCAGACAAATTTTAGACAATATATATCTTCATTAAGATAATTCCGATTATTTGTATGACGACGAGATCAAGATCTGGTCAGTTTCCTTACAATGGTATGCCATTACTGACGAGAGACGGCGAGATTTTAAAGGGGAGAGGGAGGGACGAGACATCTACTCCATCAAATATCTAGTCAGTTTTGATTATTACGAGAAACCTTGTAGGGTTAAACTTATTTTGACGATACTGACGAGAGACGGCGAGATTTTAAAGGGGAGAGGGAGGGACGAGACATCTACTCCATCAAATATCTAGTCAGTTTTGATTATTACGAGAAACCTTGTAGGGTTAAACTTATTTTGACGATACTGACGAGAGACGGCGAGATTTTAAAGGGGAGAGGGAGGGACGAGACATCTACTCCATCAAATATCTAGTCAGTTTTGATTATTACGAGAAACCTTGTAGGGTTAAACTTATTTTGACGATACTGACGAGAGACGGCGAGATTTTAAAGGGGAGAGGGAGGGACGAGACATCTACTCCATCAAATATCTAGTCAGTTTTGATTATTACAAGAAACCTTGTAGGGTTAAACTTATTTTGACGATACTGACGAGAGACGGCGAGATTTTAAAGGGGAGAGGGAGGGACGAGACATCTACTCCATCAAATATATAGTCAGTTTTGATTATTACGAGAAACCTTGTAGGGTTAAACTTATTTTGACGATACTATTATAGCTCTATAGATAGAACGGTACGATTTAAGACTGAACGCCTGTCACAAAAATAGGTCATTATTGAAATCATCATATCGTTGAAACTACGAACCGAAGAGTAATCTTGTTAACATATTTATAAACATGATGAAATTCAATTTGGGCAATGCGTAATACATCGTGCGTGTGACAAAACCCTCTCTCTACGTATGAGGAGAATGATCGAATATATCTATGAGTGCCGCCGCCTTTGACTGTCTATCTTGGTAACCATGAGCGCTACACGACTGTGTGTAGTATCGTTTCAAAGTTCTCAACAAGATTTATTCAAATACACTACGAACATTCTCATTGGTTTGAGCTGAACATATTCAAAGTAGTTTTTGTGTGAACCGGTGAATACTTTTGACAGTAGCGAGGGTTATCTAAGAAATTATGAATGCAACCTGTGGTATAGTTTCAGGCAATCGACACGTTCTGTTCCAGTATACGACTAATATTACTCAGTGGTTTGGTTTTAACATTTAAAAAAGTCGTATTCCAGAGATAAAGATCTAAACTTAAGGCTTAGTGAAAACCGGAAACTATTTTTGACATGAATGCGTCTTTAAAATGATAAAAAAAATTACTAGATGACTGGAAAGGAAAGATGAGAGTTAACGAAAAAATTTGTATCGAGTTCGGACTTAGAATTTGTATACAATCAAAGCAAATCAAATGAATCTCGGGTCATTCAATAGCTGAGGAAAGAAAGATTTGCTAGTGACCTTGTGTCCAAGCGGCGAAATACGTTGCGGAGGGGCGTTTGGGGGGTTAAACAACAGCTGAAAAGCCTAAACTTCAGTTTAGCTCGGGATTGCAGTACTACGACGTCGAAATTGGTCTCGAACAAAAACTGATGTTGAGATCTGTCGATTTAATACATCGGATGGGAAATCAAGTAAAGTGTTGGATGTGAAATTTTAGATCGTAATTGAAAACAGTTTTTACAAATTTCACAACATTGGGACATATTTATCGAAAAGCCAAGCTTAAACCATCGAACGTAGTCTACTTGGAAGAGAAACTCGTCAGAATTCGACAAACCCTTGATTGACTACTGAATTTGCCTTCCTATCCTTTACTATACCTACATAAACATATTCACGCAAAACCTCTTGTCCATGCTCCGACATATTCTACCCGATTTTATTGCTTAATTATGGCCTATAAAACGTATATCATAACATAAAACAAAAATTAGAGACTAACACCCATAATCGAATAGAAAAATTCAAAATTAATAAAGTAATAATCAAATTAAAAAGTATGAAAATATAAAATGATAGTAAATAAAGAACTTAAATTAATAATTTCTCTTGGGATGAAAAAAATTCCGACAAAAACACAGTATAAATTTCAAGCTAAACACAAATTCCAACAATTCTTCGAACCTTCAAGTGTCCAATTTGAAAAATATCATTTAAGAGTGAGACTTTCAGGAAAAGGGAACCCGTGAATTCGCGAGGGTGGATGCTTTTGATATCACTTCTTCCCAGATAAATTATTTTCTCAGTTTTTTGAGATTTCGTGACAGCTGGGAAATGTTACGCGTATAAATTTTAAAAACTTGACGCTTTCTACGCTTCCATAAAAGACACTTCAACCGTGAGAATCTCACCAACCCTCTTTGTTCTATAAAAACGAGCCTGGAAATAAAAGGAATCGGGAGTTGAAAAAACGGGAGAAATAAATAAATAATATATATATTTGGTCGCTGTACCAAACATAAAATATTAATACGCCGCACCGTGGAGAAACTGAAACAAAACTGACATTGCGAAAATTTATACGTATAAACACATAAATTTTTTCTTTCGTTCAATCATTTCTTGTTCCTGAATGACAGCCAATATTTATAATGGAAGCTAGATTGAAAAGCAAACTTGTCCTGAATATTTTTCTGTGTCAATTTTGATCTTTCGAATCAATGAGATTGTAATCTCGTAAATTTTGATTTTTCTGGCAAATCCGGAGTGTTTCTAGGGAATTATTTTGATTACATCCATCATTTAATCTAAGGATTTTTAATAGATCAAAATCTTTCAACAATTTTTTATAGCATTAAAAATATTTGGTTTTCAAATTGAAAAGTTCAAAGATTTATTTCTAAATATTGTTTTTGCATTCATGTGTTTTACTATTTTTTGATGAAGTCTCATTTCTAGAAATTCTTTATTGGTCAGAAAAATTAAATAAATGGCAGAATTTAAGTCCTTAAAAACTACTTTACGCTTTATACTGTTTTCAGACTGCATTCGAAACCTTTGCATTCTTATTCAGATTACTATATATTTTTGAAGCAGACTCATTTTGAAAACAATTTTTTTTAACACTCACAAAGCGAAAGTTTGAAGTTTTGTTGCAGGAAATTGTGGAATTTTCACATTTAGTATTTATTAACTAACTGAGAAATAATAATTAATATTATTGTAGCAGCCTCATTTTTGAGACTACTTTTTTAACACACACAAGTGAAAAAAGTTTAAAGTTTTGTTAACTGAAGGTATTTTCAAATTTATTATTTTTTTCATTTTTCATTTAGATATATTATAGTGTAGAATTATAATTAATACTGTCGTCGAAGCCTCATTTTTAAAACATTACTTTATTTCACACACACAGTTGAAAGTTTGAGGTTTTGTTAAAGGAAACCTAGCGATTTTTAAACTTAGAACTTATTCGCTATTACAATTAGATATGTTATAGTGGGGAATTATAAATAATATTGTTGAAATAGATTCATTTATAAAACTTTGCTTTAGTTTTCTCACACAAGTGAAATTTTAAACTTTTACCATAGGAAATCGCATAATTTTCAAATTTAGTATTTATTTGCTATTATGATTATAAATACTCTAGTGAAGAATTATAAATAAGTGTACTGTATGAGGTATTATAATTACGTACGCTATATGATATATTATGGGGTATTTTAATGAAGTATACTTAGTGAGTTATTATAATTAGGTATACTACGTAGATAATATACGAAACACCCTTCTACAACATTATATTCAGCTTTAGAAAATTATCGAAGTTGGGCCTGTTTGTTTTATCCGTTATTTGATATTATATAGATACAAAAGGCAGCTATATATTGTATTAAAACACCTGAATAATAGAAGCGAACATTTGATTGTTAGTGAACGTCAGCAATCAAAATGTCAAGTAAGGATGCCATCTGCCCTCAAACAACTATTGCCAACTCTCGGGCTTAGGGTTTTGGAAAACACGATTTTAAATGAGAAACGCCTTGGGCTGCAAAATGACGGCGGGTTTCCCGTTTAATCTATCGCTATTTTGAACACCTCATTATTGGTTGCACTCGCTGTGCATAATTCTTTACAAATTGGATCGGTGACTTCGTTTTGGCTCCTTCTTCGAATTAATAGGAGAAACTATTTTTAAAATCTTCAGACTTTTGGTGTGAAATTTATGCGAGAATAACTTCTGGGGCTGCAAGAGTTATTAAGATTTTCGTGAATCTGAGATACGATATCGATTTTGCTCTCGAGATAGAGTTTAGAGTATTAAATCTGGGGAATATCATTTTGGAAATTTGTTATTTATCTGATCCTTACAAACATTCGCTGAGTAAGTGTAAAAGTTTATTGCTGATCTGAATAGTGATCTATCGATATACGGTGATATTGATGTGGTTTCAACTGGATAAGCTGAATGTAAATATGGGCAAACTAACATAATCATTTTCTTAGACCCATATTACCAAGGATGCTTCGATTTAAGCCTATTTTTGGTAGATACCTTAACAAACATTATATATTTCATAATAAGGATACATCAGTGTAAATACTTTTAAAAAATTCAGTAAAATAGTAACCTAAGAATCTTTCAGTTACATAATTTTTGAAAATATTTTAGTATTATAATTTTAACTAGTCAAAGTACGCGAGGTTATGCTGGTAATTTTAATTGATATTAGCTATTTATTCGGAAATGATGTAATTTTATCAGAACTAGGAAGTTATAATTAGGGTAATTTGCTTTGATATTATTCAATCAAAAGAAAGGATTAAATTAGAACAATTGACCGATTCAATATTTTACGTGTTGAACTACACTGTCAGCCATAAAATAATTCCATATGCACTATTGTGCAAAATAATAAACACACACAACTCTATAAAATAAAGATATAAATATGAGGCTGAAGAGTCAGAAAGTTTAAGCACGGTTATTGATGTGCGTAAAGACATCAAATAAGGTACTGCTACAAAAATGAATTAAGTAAAATCTGCTGACAGGGCAATAAATAGGTTTTTGGAAAGTATATAGCAGAGTAACATTGCATCTGTAAAAGCCCGTAAATGAACAGAGAGTTTATTATCGATTATTCAAAAAACGAGGTAGGTAGGTATTTAATTAACGTCATACTGGAGCAACACAACGGGCTCTCGAAGACCAAAAAAAGAGAAAGTACAGTATAAAAGTCCAAATATCTTACCTATGATTGTTGAAATTTCGTTAATTTATTTATAATTATAAAATTGCCATTTAAAGATAACTTTCTTTAACATTCCAAGTACTAATTCTACTGTTTTCATTAACATTTTGTCCATTTTGGTAAAATAGGTATTTACACAAGGTGTGAGAAATTAGTCGAACTATATAATATGGTATAAATTTCCTTTGTTTTGACAAATTCAATTTTTTATCTTACTAGTGCAAATAAAATGTTTCTAAAATTAACCCACCACTACAATTACTTTCCTATATCTATATAAATAAGAATGAGTGTTTGTTTGTACATTCAATATTTTCGACCCAATTCAAGTTTTCTATCCGTTTTGGACCCTTCTGATGCCGAATCCGCCTTTTTCTCGTTTGGTGTCTGTCTGTATGTTGTGCAATATACACGTCCACGCGGTTTAAGATATTTTCATGGAAATTTGCATACAGTGAGTACACATCGTCATTTAGTGAGTGGAATTGGTTGCGAAAGTCTGTCTGTCCGTCTTTTTGTTCTATGCTCGATTTTGTGTTTGTGTAAGCCTCACATGAATTGTATTCCAGATATTTGATTGCAGTGTATTTTATTTTATACATAATCTATTAATTTAGTGAATGCAATATTAAACATGTCTTTATTGTTATATTTAGATGAGTTTCATGCTAAAACACCTGAGTAAGTATACTTAAATCAACCATAATTTGGTAGTTTCGGAAAAATTGGAATGTCTATTGAATATTACGATTACTTCGATTGTTTTACCAGTACTGCTGAAAAAGTAATTGTTCTTCAAAAAATTATATTTTTTAATGGTATTTCAGCTCTGATACTTCATTTATTTCGAGTCTCATTTTTGTTCTTTGCGCAATGAAAACTATTTCGGAATATTTGAGACAGACGATATTTTTCAACGAAACGAGAATGAACAAGATCGCGTGAGCAGTGATATTTTCTGTTTCTTTCGCTCTGAATTAATTTCACATTTCTAAATTTTGTGCACTTTTAGTTGTAAATTGTGGCAACTGTGCGAGATCACAAGAGATAAAAATAAATCACAAATTAATATATTTACAACAATTTTTTCCGACATCTTTTATTTTGTTCTATTTCACTGTTTTCTGTTTTAAATATTTATTATTTAAAAAAATGTGTTTTCCTTCTCATCACACGCAACAGCACAACAAAGTATTAGGCTTAAAAATGTTAGGTAAGTCAGTATACATTTTCAGTAAATTTTAAGTGTAATTATGCCATTATTGAAAGAATAATGTCGTTATTGAAAGAATAATGCCGTTATTGAAAGAATAATAATGTTTAAAAATCCCAACTAGAACTTTTTCCAACATTAAAAAATTCGTTGTAATAATGACAGGAGAAGATTGCAAAATTTCACAATGTCGCATACCGGAGGCAAGAGTGCCACAAGTAAAAAAAATATTGTTTTCTTGACTATGAGTGCGAGAGCACTCGCCGTAAATTTAATCGTAATTTTAATTAATTGAGTTGAACATGAAAAGAACTTAAGAAAGGGAATTCCAAATCTCCCTCAAAATCGTCTTTTATAGTAGTAACCTTAGTATCACCTTTCGTCATTTTGTAGCTTTGTCATACAGCAATTGTGCGATGTATGTGAAATGTATTACATGAATGGATATGCATGTGTAGGATTTGTGTCGAAAGTAAGTTGTAGAAAATATAAAGATGGCGAAAGGTGTTAAAATAAATTTTTATTCTACAAAAAACGTAAGTCATTATATATTTTGATTATCTCTTCAATCTAGAGTAAACCAATTCAAACCGAGTAAGGTCGGGTATTTTGCTAGTAGAGGTATATATAGAGCAGCAAAACGGATCTCAACCATAGAGTACTTTTAGGGGAACTAGTAGCAGTCGATCCCGCACGGTTTATTAATACAAATAGGGTTAACTGGGCAACAACAGTTTTTTTATTACATACTTCTGACGACATACCGCGTACAAATATATCAAGTAATCGTGAAATTAAACCCTCTTTATAGGGCCAATGTACATGCTAATATTAATGTATCGTTTCACACATAATTCTGTAACCAAAAACGAATCCATCATTGGAAACCCACACATAAGATGATACGATGATAACATCGAAGCGTCTGCAATTAATGTGATGCATTTGCATATTGCCACAATCAACTCGTCAATCACCCTCACTTTGAAAGGATTTAAACTCGCATTGCATAGCAAAGCTCTAAATTAGTTACAAAGAGAATAGGTCAACTTTGATATAAGCGTTGTGTGAAAAGATACGATCGATTTTATTGATTTTTACGGATGCAACCACCATTTTCACTAATTATGCTCACTCTAATGTGCTCTGCCCGAGCAATTGATTCGTTGTTTCCTGTGAATTAAAGGCTTTAGACGATTCCACTTAGAGGGGAGGTAGGGCTTCATGTTTCAAATTTTCAATTAACGTCACTTAATGTAGGGGCGAATGTTCGAAGAAATTAAATATGGTTTATGATTCAATCAAAAGTTTTAAGAGTTGGGAGTAGTAGTTACGGAGGAAATACTTGACTATCGTGGTTGGAGTTTTAAACTGTTTTTCTTCTTGTGATGTAGAAATTAATCTATCGCTCGAAGGATAATGGAATTAAATAGGGGAATAAATTGTGTTATTAAACTTCTTCATATGTTTAAATTCACATCTTAGATGAATTTTAATGATAACAAATAAGGCCCTTGAAATTGTAAGCATTCATTTAGGTTATACGTTTAATTATCGATTAAAGGATACGAAATATCAGCCTAAGATGTTCTCGATTTTTAATATATTTTTTAAATAACTATTAAAATTGAAGAATATTTTATTGTTTCAATAGCTTTAATCTCTGTATGATTGAATCATTTATAATATGAACAACAAATATTAAAATAGTTTTTTGTTTATTAAGATTTGTTATAGGCGTTTATTTTATTTTACAAAACTGTATGCTTTAGTTAAAACCAGAAGATTTAAGACATGTTGCAAGTATAGTAGATTTTTGTAAAATAATACAGTTTACTCAGATTTCCTTCCGATTCAGATCTGTAAAATCGTGTTCATTGAAATACATTTTGAAATGAGTATTTTACAACTGGTGATTAGGTAGAATAAAATAAAAAATCATTACGAAAGCCTGTTTTTCAAAACACTCAAAATTGAAACATCTATTTCGAACATATTAAATCACTTGTAACTCAGAATCTTTTTAATTGACGACTTAATGACTTTTTAATTTAATTTCAAAGTATGCTTTAAATAAGGTAAAATAAAAATTTTAAGTTTATAAAAGATCAATATGTACCTTATTTATGTTCTCTTTTTCAAAACTTTACATTTTAGTTAAACCAGCATAATTAAATCACTCTGATGTCTAATTATGCCAAGATATCATGTACGTTGAAATACATATTGTAATTGAGTAATTTATTACCTGCAAATAGTTAAAATATTTTTTTTTTAATTTAGAAATCCTAGTTTTTAAAAAACAATTAATTAGAAAATGAACACTATTCACAACACATATATCTGTAACTTGTAACTCAGAATCCTTGTCATTTATAATCTCGAAACGTTTGGTTTAATTTTAATTTGCTTTAATCTACACAATATAAAAGCTTCTGCATTCTATTATACTTATTAGTTTGAATTTTTCCAAGTAAGCAATATCGATTAACAAAAACGATTTCATAGGTTTTCTTTTTCGGCGTTTAGTTCTGTATAATTACACGCTTCTTAATATGTGTTCAAGTGTACCAAAAACTTATATATACAATATAATTAAAAAGCTTCAGATTTTTGAACCTAATACATGAAACCGCGTAATTTAATAGAGGCATTACCTTAACATTAAGAAGCATTTCAAAATCCAATCATAAAACTTATTTTGTTCTTCTTTTATAAAGTTTTACTTAAGCGCACTTTTAAATACGAACGATAGAGGGAAAATTAACAAAAAATACATCGCGTTTTTAGAATAAAGTTGACGTTGTTAAATTTGCATTCATTAATTCTAATGATTATATTTCCGCATTTTTGATAGCGCACATGATTTTTGCCATTTTGAGAAAAACATTTTTTTGCGTGGGCTCTTTCTTTCAGCAGTTTAAAATCATTATGGGGTTTAACCTTTAAGGTCAGGGATGCGAAAACCTTAAAAAGTTACCAGTCTCCTTAAAAATAATGAGGAACCAGTAATGGGCAGAAGTTAACTGAGTTTCTTTCAGAAAACTTGGTTTGTGTGGACGCCCTATGTATTGCAAAACACATCATTACGATGGGGAGTAAAAACTAACAAAGGAGAGAACCCTTGCTGGAAAATAATACCGTTGATTTTTGTTGCTGTGTCCCCAGTTATTTTAGCAGATTATTATCAAAGTCGTTCTTGGTTCGGTTCGGTTTTAGTAGTCCCTCAAAAGTAATTTTCTTTTGTTATATATGTTGCCGTCAAAAAGTTTGAGCAATGAAATTGTTCATACCATTACACAATGAAGAAAGGAAGACGCAAATTGCAATAATTTCAAGCACAGCATGAAAAAAATATCGTTTAAACAAGAGGATATAAAAAATAATCAAAAATCACAGATTCTGAATTCCTTTTAAGAATATTGATAAAAGCTCCTATTATTTTAAATTACTAAATGTTCGTATTGAAACTATAATTTAGTTTGTATTATAATAAAAATTATGAATTTTATATTGAAATACATTTTAGGAAATTGTAAAACAATTTGAAGGAGCATTTGGTTATTTTATTTCAGTTTATCTAGATCAAAAATGCGTTTTACCAGTTTACCTATAAGTCGCAAACGAATCGCAGATCATATACGCATCCGTGTTATTCAAAACGAATCGTGAAATTTATTTCCGTTTTCATTTTTTACGAAAGAAATACATAGTTGCAACAAGCTAAGATGATATAAATGGTAATTAATTAATGCTCCACGGGAACAACACAACGGCTATGGTCCATTATCGATCCCGAAAGAAAAGATGCGAGGACAATCACTTGTATTTCTGAACCACGGTCAGATGATGAGTTCAGCACCTGAAATGGCACCCCTGCAACCAAATTTCCACACCATGAAGCTACGAAGAAGGAAGCATGCACCAGCCCCATGTACCGTTGGACCGTTTTTTGAACTCGCAAAGCCGTTTTTCTTCCAATTGTGCTACCATGAATCTGCAATAATCTAAGCATTCTGATTGTTTGATTTATTAGGTCTAATGGCACAAAAGCCATATTTAGCCATGCTGCGCCAAACATCGTCAAAAAATGGACATACCCCTAAGTAAAGCTTTACTAACACAAAAGAAAGGAATACACTTTGGGAGGAATTGTGTCTGAATTGTCAACTCCTTGATTGCTAGGACATTGAGCAAAATATGTTCCATTGCAAGCCCCATAAGAATTAAGAAGTATCTTATAAAGGATAAAAGCTCTGCCTGTTTTAGAAAGAAAATGTAATCAAATTTGGTGTACATGAAAACTAAGCATTGCGTAGAAAATAAATTAGCTCTTCTGATTAATCCGTAAAAGAATCTTTCATAGAGAAATAGTGCCCATATTTTCATATGGCATCTGACTTCCTTCAGCCATTTTTATCTACTTCCTTGAAAATAGGTATGTGATGTTTAGATGTAATTTGACTAGATCTTTTGATTCTAAACCTTTGAGAAAACATCGATAATAAAAAGGACTGATATAAATATGAATTCGCTTTAAAAGGCAATATTGGACCTGTATATTTATGAATTAATTTCAGTAAGTCAGCAGCAGATGGCAGTAATACCTTTAAAAACCATCGTATTTGTAATAATTGCTAGAAAATATTATACAGCATTAATATTGAGACTTATGGCGCACAGCGTATAATTATTTTTGATGGTTTCTGATGGTAAGGCTTATGTTATTTTGCAATGGTATTTCATACATATTCTAATTGAGTAAAGCATCATCAGTTGAAGAAAAGAGTTACAAAACATTCTTCAAGAAATTACACGGAAGATATTTTTAAAGGTACAACTATGTAGGGGAAACAAAAATATTCAAAACATTTTATAAATGAAGATGTATGATTTTTGGATGTAGAATAAAATAGTGAAATAATACCTTGGCTACCATTTGAATACTCACATACATCATCCTATAAATATTTGTACAACATTTTGATGCATACTCTGCCATACAGTATTGTTTTTCGATATAAAATTAATACCAATACATTTACTTGTCCTAAAGAAATCTGTAAACCAACTAGATCATACATTAATTAAAAATTGCATTCCATTGTGAAGCATTTAAACATTTTGATAAAATGATCATTAATTCCTTTGAATTTTTCTAGGGAAGATATTTTTAATTTTATAAGTAATCTAACTATCCGAAAAATGTAAAAATAAAATTCACACTGAATAATTATTCATAGATAAGGAAAATAAATCCATCCTAAAGATTCACTAGAAAAAAATACTGATTACTCAGCTTTCTGAAAACTCTGTAACCAATTATATTCCACTCCAAACTTCAGAAGAAATAATGTTAAAAAACAGAGCTAAAGCTTTATTTATTTTTAGCTGAGAGAAAGGCAGTTAATCTTTAATCATCATTCATCTTTGTTAAATGACCTCGACTTGGATTTTCTTACAAAGAAAAGTCAAACCTCCATAAAAAGGGAATGCAGAAAATGATGTAATGTTTATAAGTGAAAAATATCCAACGTCAAAGTTTCAAACCTTAAAGTTATAATTATAGGAGTAAACTAAAACTGTATTTTCCCCATTACTTGGAATATGAAAACAAAATTTATGTGTTTATATGAATCTTTAAAAAACAAACTTGTAAATAAATCCTTTTGAAAATTGCACAAAACTAAGTTACTCAAAAATTTATAAATGCAGTCTTGAGAAGTTAAAAATTCACTTTTTGTTAAGCATTGAACACTCTTTAAGACGACAGTTCAAAAAACATGATTACACTTTCATCACAATGAATACACTAGTTAAATTACTTCGGAATCTCCCATATGAAGTTACGTTTATAACTTTAAATTCTAGTAACAGACATAAAAGAGCGAATTTTTCAGTTAACGTAGAATGTATATGAGAAAAAAACTTGTGCTTGTAGCTTTAGGAAGTCGAGAATAGTTCACAGTTCTGCTAAGCATTGAAAATTGTTTGCATTGGTGAATATAGTTATTGTTAGACCTTAAGTTTTCAGAAGTAAAGTTATTGAAGGTAGTAGTATAAGAAGATCCTCCTACACTGTCAAATTCAAAATCCATCTAAAGTGTACAACAGCTTCTTTACTGTCAAAATGAATTCAGCTTTGAGTGGTTTATTTTGGAAACTTCGAATTTCTCTAAGACGATTCGGCTTTTCTTTTCGAAACTGAAGACTCAGCCTTCGACGATACAGGGGGCAAAATAACGTCTAATTGTGAAAGAGCTCCCAATAGGTGATTTGACTTTACTCCTAGGTGGTACTCCCAAGTGATAAAGTTAGTATTAATTTATTTATAAATCTTCAGTGTCAGGGCAAAAGGTGTTAAGTTAAAATGGCTGCTTTTCAAAATCAAGTTAAATATTTCACTTTTTCTCACACATAATTCGGGAAAAAAGAAGCATAGCATAATTCAAATAATTTTAATTTAGAGTCGTAGATTCCATTTAGTTTTTATTTTAATCATATTTTATTATTTTTTAAATTAATGATGCACTTGAAAATCATTTTGACTCATCAAACTCCAGATTTAACCTCATTCGCTTTTGACACGAATGTATAAAACATTCATCCGTCTGTTCTCTATACAAATTCTTACCGTTTGACCAATCCTCACCGAATTTGGTACACTTAGTCAATAAAATCCCGCTAGTCACATGTACTACAATTTAACCCCCGTTCTATTTGTTCTAAGTAAGCGGAGAAGGCTAAATATAATTTAAATCACGATAAGAACATTTAGTATTATTGCAATTGTGGTACACAACTCAGCTGTTTCATTAGTATTGCTGGTAAAACATTTTTTACCAAATAATTATATTTAAGATTTCAAATTCCTATACTTATGTCTGAACTTATTTTTCTTTACATCCACATTATCAACAACACGGGTCTACAAAAAAATACTTCTGAAAATTGTTTTCATTTTAATAACGGATTTTGATATTAATTTCATTGCTTATTGCAAAAATGAAATCCATTTTTTTCTATCACGTAAGGTTTTTTACAAAGCAATTTCATATTTTGAGGGAAATAACTGAAATTAAAGTATTTTGACATTTTTATTTTCATTTATATAACCTTGTAACTACATACTTTACATTTATATCCTAGCTCTGTAGTGACTTAAATGATAAGTGAAGTTTATGAAAAATGTTACTAATCATTATAGCAGCATTGTCTCTATTTTTCTCAAAACTTCTTTTTCCGCTTTTCTTCTTATGAACTTGCCGGGATCGTCTCTTTTCAACATTCTGCAGTAATCAGCTATCATGCTGATATTCCACCTTCCTTGATTTCGCCTTTCCATTTCCTTATGTCGTGGTGAAATCTTTTGCTTTGCTTCTAACTGACTGCACCTAAATTTGCCGGGAATAATCCAGGTGGAAATGGAGAAAATGAACATTTAAGCTCATGTTACACTTTAATATCTTGAAATTTGCGAACATTTCTTCTGTAATATATTTGTAGTTTGTGTCTGGTTTCCAAGAAAGCTAGTTACTACTAGTTTGAAAGATTTGCAGGATTCTCTCTCGTTTGTTTCCATTTGAGCTCAAATTTTCATTCTTCATCAGTTTCTGATGTCAGGTTCTAAAAATACCCCTTTCCTCAGCTTTGCTTTAGATAAACTCGGGAACTGTTCACTAAGGTAATTGAAACATTATCCTTTTTAGGCAATGCCCTAACAAATTGTTTTTAAATGCCTAATTTTATATGAAGCGTTGGAAGTCAAATCTTTTCTGGATTTATTAAACTTTCCCTTTGTATATTATTGACACCAGGTTCCAATGTCTTTCTATCTGGCCATTCTTTCTTTATATAATGTGCTTTTCTATCATGGTTGTCCCATTTGCTAAGAAAATACGGTGATTTTGTGTAACTATTGTTGACCAAGCAACATTGATATCATCTTCAAATCACCCGATACTGCCCATTTGTGTTTTGAATACGAACTTTATTTAGTAACAATTCAAGATTTTCTTAATAGTCTTTTAAATGAACTGCATGACCAAATGTTACAGAGGCAAACTCATTTATATTATGCAACTGTACTACTTCTAGACTTCTTATTGACCAATCAATAAAAAATCTTAATTCGCAATGTTTGTATTGCATATTGAAAGTTGCCGTGATACCTAGAACATCGCTGCAATAAACAAGTTCATCCTGTTGAGAGAAAAACGCAACAAACACTTCTTCTCTGCTCCGAAACGAATAAAATGATGTACCAGTAGCCAAAACATTTTTTACTTTCGATCTGAAACCTGAAACTTGTGCTGATTTCTTGAGAAGATCTAAGTCTCTAACTCAACCATTTAACTCAGACTGTGTAAAAAGTTAAGGTTAATCGCTACCGGGGTCACATGTATCATCATCATCAATTCCACATGGACTTGCTGTTTCTAAATCACCAAACATTTCCAATGTATCTGTAGGGGACGGAACCGGTACACTGGGTTTATGAGGGATAGGGCGTATGACAAATGGAATATTAGGAAAATTAAATATCTAATTTTTGTTCTTTAGATTGAAACCTTTCACATTGTATAAACAAACATAGCAGTCATAAGTATGATTTTCAAAACCCTTGTCTTACTTCTTCTACACAAATGAAGAAAACTTTGTGTGAGGATCAAAGGCTTGTCGTGATCCCTCATTTCATGCCAAAAAAGCAAAGTACAATTTTTCCAGGAAATCTGAAATTTTTTTTACTGTACAGTTACCACAAATATAACAGGCACAATGTGTTAACTAACACATTATCTGGAAATCATTTCTCTCAACTGTAACAGAGACTAAATCCAAAGAGCTCTTCTACTCAAAGTTCGGAATTAAACACACGTGTACAGCACTGTACTAAGAAACACATTGATTGGAGTAGGAAAAATGGCAGGGTAGTGGATGGGGATTGTTGGGGGAGGGGTGGACAGACATGCACCAACGGGCTAGTGATCCGGTTTTAACTTGTTTTCTTTGGCTTTACTGTGTGTTTAACGGACAGTTTACCAGTTTAGAGGATCCTAAATAAATAATAGTTTATTATTTATTGGATAGAATTTATATAGAACAAATTATTAGTTAAAATCTATAAATAGTTTTAATAAGTTTATACAAGTAACATTACGTTGCTCTGAAATTGTATGTGGTGGCATTTTTAAATTTTTCCCCCAGTAATTAACATCCGAAAAACTGTAGAAAATACGAATTATTTTTTAGACAGTTTATCGCAGACCTGCGCAATTTAAATATATTTGACTAATGTTATGAAATTATTAAATTTTGCGTGACTCACATATTGTAAGATTAATTGCTTTTTTGTGGTTTATAGCGCAAATGCTATACTTGGACATGCTGTGCCAGGCAAGATTTTGAAAGAAACGAGTCTTATGCGACAAGCGTAAACTAAAAAAAATGGTAATAAAAGTAATATTTTGCTACTCGGTATCTGACAACTCCAAAATTAATGTTTCATTTTACAACTTTATAACAAAGTATTTATTTTTTGCAAAATATCCTTTCACCTTTATATTTAAAAGCCTTTATTTTTGGAAATGGGGGGGCTAAAAAAAATTTTTTTTTAATGTTAGCGTTACATTTTTTTATGTTTTATGTTGGCATTAAATTTTTTTATATTTTATGTTAGCGTTTAATTTTTTTTATGTTTTATGTTATTGTTAATTTTTTTTATGTTTTATATTAGCGTTACATTATTTTATGTTTTATGTTAGTTAGCATCAAATGAGACATGTAAACGTACCAATAAAATGTAACTTATGTTGCAATTCAAGGATTTTTAAAATTTCGACGTAGAATTTCATTACAAGTCAATTAAAATCTTTAGAATAATTTTGTTTTTCAAATTATAGTATTAAATTGTATTCAAAGGGGCATTCAATAGGCAAGGAAGCATCTATCACTCTAAATAATTACTAATTTTACATTTAAGTATTTTACATTTCGATCTCTGAATTGAAAAAAAAGTTCCGGAATGATTCAGTTTAAAACTGCATGCCACTTTAAACAAAGCGAATTTTAAATAAAACTCCACACTAACCATGATATTATTATTCCTGATCTTGGAATATTATCAAGGTTAAGAAAATTTTAAGTAGGACTTCTGAAAAGTCGGAAGGCTGTGTTCGTTCATGTTGTTTACTTATGAAAGTTCAATCAGGAATATACGAATTAAGATAGTTGCGACGTCGCAGGAGATTTAAAACTCTGCGAAAGAAGTGTTTGTTTGCGTAGCAAACCAAATGGAATTGCTTAGCAATAACCGGGTGTTGGCGAGCGTAGGCGTGCAGGGTGAGAGCCTCCATTGTTTCTGAAAACAATGAAAAATTGGCCTTCCTTTTCTCTCTCTATTAAAAAAAAAGTTACTGCCGCTACTGTCGCCCCCGCTGGATTGAAACTATCTTTTTTCGCTCGTTTGTTAGACGGTTTCCCCTAGAAAGTACAGATCGGAAAATTACGAAATTAACATGATTTGTTCAAAATTGTACAGGAAACAAGACGGTGAAGATTTTGTTCCGATGCAGCTTTTAGTTTAGGTTGCATTAAGTTTCAAAGTCGAAAAAAGCGAAATTTCTAACGCAATTGAGGAAATTACATACAACTTTTCAGACTTCAGTTTTTCAGTCTTTTTTAGAAATTTCAATTTTGTCGGGGGTTGTGGCGAGCGTAGGTAAGCAGGGGACGGAACCCCCTAATTAAAAAAAAGTTATAGTCCATTAACTTTGTTTCGTGTGTACTGAAGATATGCAATTTTATATCTTAAATCTATCATCAAATAAAAAATATTGTTTTTCATACGAAATGTAATTTCTAACAAAAAAAGTATTTTTTTAATGAAACATTTGTTTATTAATTAAACATTTCATCGCGGTTGTTTATTTATTGTTTTTTTAAATAGCTTACGTTCAGTCAAAACATAATTAACCAATGACAGCGTGCTATCCCTCACTGAATGCAATCACAAAACTAGTTTGAAAGGTGTAAATTGCACAAGATAAACCTTTTCGAAACCATTTAAAAAATTTCAAACTGTGTGAACCTAAAGTAGCAAATATTGAACCTCAGAAGCCTTACAAGTTAAAAGCATTTGATCAAAACGCAGTTCTGGGAAACTAAGGGATAAGAATTCGACTCATCTATACTACATTCACTGAGTGCGTTTTGTAAGAAATTTAATCTTCACGAGAGCAAAGACAAATTACATTGAATTTCACCAGTCTAACGATTCCCCCATTCTGGTATACAAGCCGTATTCTGACAACCGTGGTTAAAAAATACGTGGTGCTTTGTCCTTGGATTTTTTCATTCAGGTTTCATCCCGGACGCTCACAAATAGCCTGGTGTATTGCTTCAGTCTGACGTTAATTAAGCATTTACCTACCTGGTTTATAAAAGCTAAGAAACTCACAAATCGAAAGTTCTTATTTAGTGTGTCTCACTAGTACATATACCGTATTTATTTATTTAAACGAACCATTTTGTTTTAAAGTTATTTGAATAAATTTCAGAATGCCAATTAGTGGTATTTCTAACATTAAAATAGGTCATATATCATCAAAATAAAGACATTTTACACAAACGATTTTTTTCATGTCCCAGAGCAATAACTTAAAAATTTCAAGAAATACAGCTCCCAAGAAAAGAGAACAGACAATACCGTCGTGGATTAAATGAAGGTGTCTTTCAAACAATAATCTTTTTGATAAATTTCCGTTCTGATTCTTTTATACGTAGCGAACACTAAACTCATTTCCACCAGATATTGGATCCCTTTTTTTTAATTTGTTATGGAAAATAATTAAAAGCATCTTTTATTTTTGGTAAGAAAAGGAACGCAAAAATAAGAAATTAAACACCGAAACGCAAAAAGCGCAATACGGGCCCATCGTTATGAAAGATTACTTTTTCTGTTCCATTTTTGAAGTGTGCACTTTTCGTTTTGACTTTTTTATAACATTATTATTTCGAAAAATAATAAACTTGTGCTTGTGAGGGGTGAAAAAATGATCTGGAGTAATCCGAGGGAAAAAACGCCTCGTGGTAATGATTAAGGGTTGCTTACATTAATGATCCAAGTTAACCATTTTAAAGAGCTTTAGCAGCTGCTGTCATTAAGCGTATTTTTTAATTTGAATAAATTTTCATCATTACTTTAGCGCTGGACTAATTATCGATTTCAAATTATTCTAAGAGGTATTCAAAGTATTTTTATGGATTAATGAGAAGACTTGTTTAGTTTTTTATTGCAGTTATGAAAAATTGAAAAAAATCATATCCGATAGTTATTTGCAGGTGAAGATTTCATAAGACGTTCACACATATTTAGGTATTTTTTGTCCTTTTAAGAGCTTTTATTTCTTAACGTTTTATTCTATAATACCTTTTCAATCATCTTTAAATTATTCACAAGCTAATATAGACTTATAAGAATACGTTTCTAACTGTAAGATGTAATGTATGAGAGATTTACTCTAATGAAAAATGTGCATCATCACACATGAATAAACTAAAAAAAATATTTTTATGAAGCCTACTAGAAATTTTATATATTGTGACAAATATATTTAAAAATAATTGATTTATTATTCCAGTGTTCAAACCATTTTTGTATTTTGTAAACTGCAAATCTGCTTTTATGGTATTAGTATAATGTATGGAAATTGAATGAAAATATTACTTTATACGACTGAAAACAATATGAAAAGTGCTTCAAGCGAATGAAAATATGTATACATATTTTTTGAATTTATATGTCTACATATCTGAACGGAATATTTTAAAATTATTAATGCAAGAAAAGAATACAGAACATGTAAAAAACCATCTATGATGAAACTCTCGAAGAATTTACAAATGACTTATAACAAGAAACTCTAATAAAAGTCTTCATTATTCATCTTAAGTATTGAATGTGTAATTTCTAACTCATGGGTAAAACTTACCCCTTATTACATTAATCTATAATTATAGTGCCAATATAGATTCAAAAACTTGAATTAATGTAAAGACATAATTTTGGATTAAAAAGGAGGTGCTACGACCCTACGAGACCTACTTCCCTATAAAATACAAAATGAAATATTGATGCAATTTGCTATAATCTGGTACTCACGTGATGCTAATGTCTACTTCTTCAGTTTTATTTCCCACGTCATAAGAGCAGTGTATTCCAATCGCTTTATCCATAGCAGTCACAACATGATCATTGCTCTGTATCACGAGAACATTGTTGAATTTGCCCTCTTCCTGGAAAAAATAATTGATTTTTGTGTGAATAGTTTCAAGACTCAAGTATTAAAAAAAACAAAGTCATGTATTATGATTTTAACAGACAAAAATTGGTGGATAGGAAAATTATGTACAGAATAGAAAATGATTAAAATTTCAGAAAAATTGAATGTTTTATTTCAGAGTTACAGTAACGAGCTCAATAAGGTGTTGCCCCGTCTCTAGCCTGGATGCAAGCTGCCACACGACATAGCATAGACCGATAAAGCTCCCGGATGGTCTCCTGCGGTATTTCTTGCCAAATTTGCTCCAATTGTCGGACTACGTCATCAACATTTCCTACCGAATGCAGTCACCTTCCCATCATATCCTAGACATGCTCGATGGGAGAGGATCTGGTGATCTGGCTGGCCAAGGAATTGTTTGACAAGCTTGAAGACAGTTCAAAGCAACCTGTGCCGTATGTGGCCTGGCATTGTCTTGCTGAAAAATAAGCCCAGGGTACTGCGAAAGGAACTGTAGCAAAACAGGTCTCAGAATGTCGTCAACGTACCGCTGTGCAGTAAGTGTACCTCTAATGACGACCAAAGGGGTCCGGCTATCAAGGGAAATGGCACCCCAGAACAAAACTCCTTGTTGAGGGCCCGTGTGGCGTGCAATAGTGAAAGAAGGATCGGCACGCTACCCTGGGCGTCTCCAAACGCGTCTTCGATGATCGTCAGGACACAGTTGGAAGCGGGATTCGTCGCTAAAGACTATACGTCCCCAGTCAACATCATTTCAGCCTGATCGAGCCAAACACCGCTGTAATCTGGCTCGATAGTGTGCAGGCGTGAGTGGCAGGTGGCTTAACGGTCGGTACGAGCGTAGATTTCGCTCTCTCAGCCGTCTGTGAGTGGTCCTGGTGGACACTTGTGTGTGGGTCGCACGACTGATGGTTGATAGCGATGAATCAGGCGCTGTGACAGCTGATCTTACAATCACTCTGTCCTCGCGATTTGTTTTGGCCCTACGTCGACCGCTACCATCATGAAGCTGAAATCTGCCATTGTCCACCCACTCTTACCAGCATCTTCTAATCGTCGCATCGCTTCGACTCACATGACGAGCGATTCTCCGATTTGCCCAACCTGCCTCTTTCAATCCAATGATACGACCTCTTTCAAACTCTGAAACTTGCTCGTAATGAGCTCGAATCCTGCGGCGAGGCATTTTTTCAGTCGTTGAAAGGTATCCTAAATCGAAATGCAGCAAACATTTTTAACAACAGTTCAAGAGCAACTCCTTATATACATCTGCTGGATGCGCAGTTCCGATGCGCTGGAGATCGCACTATTCATTTATTCGACACTAAATTTTAATCATTTGCATATTTGGTCAAAACATTTTTGCATACGAAATTTCAAAGCAATCAGATGATTCCTTTTTGGTGCGTCGATTTTTTTTTGTTATAGAGTGTATATCAGCATCAATTTTCAAGTTTTTTATTTTTACCTTTAGTATTATAAATATTATATTAGCATGAGACATATTAAATATAATTGTTACTTTTAAAATTAGAACAATATCTGTACACATTGAAATAGATGAATAGCTTTCGATAATTATCCCATATTTAAAAAGCATACTCTGTACAAAGTTAGTTTGATGTAAAGCAAATTGTGCGTCTATATATTTTTGATTTGTGCAAAAATACATTTACTTAACTCTAATATTATTGCAAACCCATTGACTGAAATTTATTAAAGAACACTAAATTCTAATATCATTCATGATAAAAAATGATAGTGATATTGCTATCTTTTTAATACGTATAACACTATCAAAATGCTTACAACTTATTTTCTTTATCTAGAATCCAATAGTTGGCAGTTTACAGTAGATTTTACTGTATTACAGTACTTTATTTACTTCAAGCAGCTTACAGTAGAATATTTTTTTCGTCAGTCAATGGTTTTCTACTCAAATCTAACATATCATTGATATTTCACGAAACAGAAGTTTGGAAATTTTTAAGTGCATTTGCACTTTAAATACATCTTTTAAGGAAATGAAATGTTTGAATTGAAATAGAAGATAGTCTACAGAAATAATAGTTTTGAATGTGGAAACTTTTTTTCGGATAATGTACTGTATATTATTAGGGATAGATTATATAAAATACTAGGCATATATTCGACATAAAAATCTGCTTAACTCTCCTACAGGTAATTGTCTAGACGAGGTGTCTCTCAGGAACAAAACTGACCATTTATAGACGAGATATCTCGTCATTAAAAGAAAAATGCCCAGATCTTGATGTCCATGATATAATTGGCAATACCTTGACGATATATCCCCTCATTAGCAAAATCGGCCAGATCTTGATGGAGGATATATCTCGTTGAGACAACTTGGAGGATGAAGATTCTACAACTTTAAAACTATTTGTTTGAACAACACAATTTTTACCATGTTATTCATTATGGAATAGGAAGATTACATATGATTGTTTTTCATCAAATTATACGATACTAGGTCAAGCATACCGTCATCACATTCCATACATTTCTTACACTACAGTTTACTTTCGTTGTCAACATACAAAAATAACTACATCCAGAGATATTTCCAAACGACCAAATGTATTACAATACAATGAATAAAAGAAAGATATTTACAATTTCAATCCATTAGACAAAAAGGGGAAAATAATGTTTTAGAGATAGCGTGTTGTGTAGGAATAACCCATGTAGTTCTTCGAAAAGGAATTCCATATTGCGTTCAAAAAGGACCTTCTATCTTGGATTTAATTCAATTTTCTGGAGAAAGTTTTACTATAGCAAATTTAGCTTGAATGCAAAAATACGAGACACTTTATTACTTCGAATTCTCTTATTTGGGATTCTTTTTCTTTAGAAAAACAACAGTTTCAAAAGCACTCCGGCACATTTATTATCGAATAAATTTCACTTTTCCCTTTCTAATGAAAATTCTTCGTCATTTTAAAAAGCATGAGAAAAAATTGCACCGTTGCCTAGTTATGCGAAAAATATTTCCATGCTACAAAACCCAGAACAAATATTCCTATTAAAATAGAAGAAAAGATAAAAACTCAGCTGAAATAAAAAAAAATTGAATATTGTTAAATATTGAGCTGTTTTATTCTTCATATAGATAGAATAACTATTTTTTCATTTAACAAAAATCATAACGAAATTTTTGTAACATAATTTTTAGAAAGCAGCCAAATCATTACTTGTACTATAAAAGCGTTTAGACGTATCGCAACCCGGCATGAAAAGTGACACAAGTCAACAAATAAAAATGTTGATGCTATGTCATTGAAAAATACGTATGAAGTGCCCCAGAGTGTTATATAACTATTCTATAGAATATAATAGAAGTTACCACCATAAATATTTACCAAAAATTTAAAAGAAGCTTATACTATTTCAATATAAGTTTTATAGTATCCTTTTAGTTGACGTTTCTCAAATTCTGCAATTTTGAGTTGTGTCACTTTTCTTGCCGGGTTGAGATAGATGAAGACCATTGAATTCAGAAAAACACATCGGTTGTTCTCAAACTATTTGTTACTAATTTCTCTTAGTAAGAATAAATTAACCATTTGAAATGGTTCACATGCCTGTGTCCGTTATGAATCATGCAGACAAAACTGCATGGCTTATATTAGGTTTTAACCATCTTGACCAATAAAGCGTTTCTAGGATTCTTTCACCCAATAACAGTGGTTATTTTGTTATAATGTGTTTCTGTGGTGTAAAAGGCAGTACAAACACAATTTGAAAATCTCGTGATGATCAGAGTGCTAAATTAGAATTTAAAAAGCGTTGGAAGTAAGTAAAATTAAAATACAAAAATGTGATTATACATTTCTGATTAATGTATTACGTGTACACCAAATCGAAACACTAACGTGTTGGCATCATTTAAACTGTTGGTGTGTTGACAGCCAACTACGCCATAAACACTCAACTTTTTATTGGCACATTGCCAACTGTGTCATCGAACTTATATCTATTCCTTGTAAAAATAGGTATTCTGTCAGTTCATTCGAGACTGCGCTGTGATACTGTCTTACTAAATGGTTTATCTTAATTTGCAGAGTTGTAAATAAACTGTGTTAAATTTAACCCCTAGATGCTTACTTCATTAAACTCCACTCACCCACTTATTACGCGTAGCATATTATTTGTGCGGATGTTTTTTAAGCTTTTTACCATTCGTAACATTTATCACGAGCCTGTTCAGATATGATAACGCATAAATTAGCTAAGTTAACCTGAACGCATTTTAACCCTCTGAGTGTTTCACATGCGTAGTAATCTGTGCTGTAATATGCGATCTTCCTGTATGTCTTCAGTTTCAGACCTATGTATCTGTAATGAGAAATATGCATTCTTCCACTATGTCTTCAATTTCATACCTATAAGATTCTTGTAACCAGTCAATGTGGCTATTTTGTATTGAGATTGTGTGTTGTTGTGGTTAGAAGCAATGGTACAATGCTTGCAAAATCTTGTGGTTTGAGTACATAAGTATCATAATGCATTTTATTACAAACTAGCAAAATACCCGACCTTACTCGGTTTGAATTGGTTTATTCTAGATTGAAGAGATAATCAAAATATATAATGACTTACGTTTTTTGTAGAATTAAAATAAACTACACTTAAAATTTACTGAAAATTTATACTGACTTACCTAACATTTTTAAGTCTAATACTTTGTGGTGCTGTTGCGTGTGATGAGAAGGAAAACACATTTATTAAAATAATAAATATTTAAAACAGGAAACAGCGAAGTAAAACAAAATAAAAGATGTCGCAAAAAATTGTTCTAAAGATATTAATTTGTGATTCAATTTTATCTCTTGATCTCGCACAGTTGCCACAACTTACAACTAAAAGTGTACAAAATTTAGTAATGTGAAATTAATTAAGAGCGAAAGAACCAGAAAAAATATCACTGCTCGCGCGATCATTCTCGTTTCATTGAAAAATATCGTCTGTCCCAAATATTCGGAAATCGTTTTCATTGCGCAAAGAATAAAAATAAGACTCGAAATAAATGAAGTATCAGAGATGAAATTCCATAAAAAAAAAAAAAAATTTGAACAATAATTACTTTTTCAGCAGTACTGGTAAAGCAATCGAAGTAATCGTAATATTCAATAGACATTCCAATTTTTCCAAAACTACCAAATTATGGTTGATTTAAGTATACTTACTCAGGTGTTTTAGCATGAAACTCAACTAAATATAACAATAAAGAAATGTTTAATATTGCATTCACTAAACTAATAGATAATGTATAAAATAAAATACAATGCAATCAAATATCTGGAATACAATTCATGTGATGTCTACACAAACACAAAATCGAGCATAGAACAGAAAGACGGACAGACATACTTTCGAAACCAATGCCACTCACTAAATGAAGATAAGTACTCACTATATACAAATTTTCATGAAAATATCTTTAACCGCGTGGACGTGTATAGGGCACAACATACAGACAGACAGACAGACGGACAGACAGACAGACACCAAACGAGAAAAAGGCGGATTCGGCATCAGAAGGGTCCAAAACGGATAGAAAACTTGAAATGGGTCGAAAATATTGAATGTACAAACAAACACTCCATTCTTATTTATATAGATAAAGGATATAATATTATCATAACTCACAGCATAAAAATATTTAGGATTTTGCGTAATCAGAATCACAGATCGCTTAGTGATGTTTTAAACGAATTGAATTAACGAATAAAATTTTGTTTCATAAACATCTGAAATAAAGATTATTTAGTTAAAAATAAATGTATCCACCATGAAAAACACTTTATTTACACACGTGTCATAAATATTACCAAACTCAAAATATCGTCGTCACATTGTAATAAATCTGAATGAAACAATTGAAACTTCCGAAAAAGAAATTACTCATTATAATTGCATTTTTACCTTTGTTTTTATCTGAAGTAAATAAATAGTAAACGAAATTGAATGTCAGTTATTTTATTACACTTTCATTGTACCAATGAATGTTGATTTTACATGTTAATACAAAAAGCCAAATAATTATAGTTTCTTTATAAGGATTATTACATTTATGTTTCTGACGAACTGTATATTTAGGCACCAAAAAAACAATTAAAAATCTTCTTTATTGCTATCGTATTGAACTCAAACTTTATGACAGGTAACAGTTGTCTTATTATTTGCTTCTCTAAATTGGATTCCTTCACTCAAAATGATGTATGAATAGATGCAAATGACTCCAATGAAAGTGTGTACAACAGTGGCTATTATTAAGAAAGGCGATGAACTGATTGCTTGAATAGCGCTATAAATTACATTATATTTATACGTGTCCAGAAAACTTCTTATTTAGCCATTGACTTCAATAGGTTAAAAGCCGAGGAACTCAAAACCAAGGTTATTGAATTTCACTTGGTTCCAAATAGCCTTGTCACGAACGGACCGTTGGAAAAAAGATATAATTACATACTTATTTTCTAACTCTTTTTGATTTTACCTGTCATTTGAAGGTCATTTCATGCCACAAGGCTTGTCATGATTGTTTAATAGAAAACATGATGGAATACCTTTTAATTGGTTCACTATTATAATATAAAATCGTGATTCAGAAGATATAGAAAATCTTGTATAATACCTAATGTAAAAGTTGGTTACATTTTATGTGTTTAATTTTGATTATAATTATATTTATATTTTATTGATGATATAAACTATATTTGTATACATGAAGTCTGATATATGACGCAAGAATTTGATTGATATAGTTAATTGTTTTAGTTGTCAACAAAATTATTCGTTTTTAATGAATGTGTCACTTAGAATGTACCAAAGATCCTTCATTAGCGTAATTTATCCCTGGTTGTATTTCTATGTTCTGCGTTAGAAATTTGCATACTATGTTTATGTCCATTACTTGAGGTTGTCTTCTGATTGGTCAAGCTTTGACAAATGGGGCTACTGCTCCATGAAAACCCAACATATTAACCAAAGTTCAGAAGCGTAATATATTGAATATTGAGTAATACATTGCAGGCAAACATCTTGGTAAGGATTATATTGTATGACATAATGTTCGAAGTTTAGCTGTGGTAGTATTAAAATTTGGCCATCTGTCAGCTTGTCTTAGATGCGATGTATCCAATCGTTCGACGAAACATGACACAAAATAACCGACTATTAACCCTTCAATAAGTTTCTACAAGGTATCTCGTTCATCAAGATTGACCAATTTTTCTAATGACTATATACCGTGCCAGCCGACCAACCGGTTTAGTGGTCAAGGTGTTGGCCTCTGGATCGGAAGGTTCCTGGTTCGAATCCGGGTCAGGGCATGGATGTAAATTGTGCTGTCCTTTGTTAGGGTCAATGATGGTCCACCCACTGGGTGCCCCTTCACAACTGACCATCACTTCTGGCCTTGTATAAGGCTACAATGACTTCGGTCAATTCTGCACTGTATTGTATTTCTGTATTGTATCATGTATTGTATTTGTCTTTGCAATCTGTATCCAGCCTTGCCATTGGAAATAAAAAAAACAAATATATACCTTGCCAAGATACTGCTAATGTTTTGGTGATGACGAAATCAAGATATGGATAGTTTGATTTTAATGACGTGGTATCTTGTCCATCAAGATATGCTCATTTTTGACCAAATGCTAATGACGAGACGTCATTGAGACAACCACTAGGTATATATATTAATTAACGTCGCACTCTAGCAACACAAAGGGCTATTAACGACTGACCGGGCCTAAACCTGAACAGAATGATCCGAGGTCAACACCATGGAATTGTAAACACGATGAGATAACGAGGTCATAGCCGAGTTAGCATCCCACTCTCCAAGCTTCTAACATTAGGACATTTATGGCCACGATTGATTTAAAGTGCACCAGCCCCTTTGTTCACGACGGTATTTGGCTGTATTCGGAATATACGGTTGCTAATCCGTTACTCTTCCAATCAGGAAACCATCAGGAGAGCTTAAGTATAAGCTCCTAAACTTTACCAACATCAATTTGCATATTGTTAGAACAAAGGTGTATAAATATAAATATCTCGAGGTTAAGCAAAGATTAACTATAATTTACAAAAAATTTTCACTGCATTCATCGTATTGGATTGTTTTGAGATGATAAAAAAGTAATCTCTAAGCAGGAACGGAAACGCCAGAGCACTCTTCTATCGGAAAACAGAAGCAAACGTCTTAGCAAACCTATTCAAGCAACTGTTCGTCATTAAAACAGATGTTTTCGCTTCAGCCATTCCGAAGAAGTAAATCGGAAGAACTCGTGTTATTGCATAGAGCCCTGCTCGAAACTCCAACCTATTTTCCAGGTTAGGATAAAAGTTTAAAGTGGAAAAGAGAAGGAAAAAGCGAAAAAAAACAAAGAAAAAGCACAGCGCCGGGACATTGCAGGATGCGAATATGTGAAATTCTGAAAAAGTTGCAAATTCGAGTTTGCTGGGACGCCTTGTTAAAGAAGAAACAAAACAACAGGGTTTAAGGTAGTAGTATAGGGAACGAAATAAATTCAATGCGGGTTCTTCTATTTTCTCTGATTTGCATGGAATGTTTGACGAGGTAGGTGTTCGGATCTCAGCTGAATTTTATTTCTAGCATTAGGGTTCAAACGAAAAGAATCGTTTTGATTTATGATGCTGTATATACACAACACCTCCCGCTGCTTTCAACGCTGTGCTGCTGTTTTCAGAAATATCTCTCGATATTTGAGATATTTCTACACAACTTTCAACAAAATAACTTTTCTTCGATATTTACTAAAAAACTGACGTGCATTCTGAAAGTAAGTAAAATATCAAATATCAATAATTAAATTTTTGCAATATTGATATATAGCTTGAAAGAAAATTAAAAAACAACAACGATGTTTTGAACCATAAATTTAGCCTTTTAACCTTTACGCTGTGGCATATATCGAATTGTTACCACTAAAATTTCAAATACACCAGCGGCATGGCATAGATCTCTGTACGGTGGATGTTATCTCTCTTTTAAGTGACCACAGGCATCGATTACCATTTACGAGCTGTCAGCGACTGATCTTCTAATGGATCCCTCATTATGTTCGGTACTCTACCATGTCGACAGTGAGGTGTGAACGCTTTGGGGGAAAGGCAGACAATCGCTTCGGTGATATCCCTCTAGCACCAAACGATTCGCCACAGAATACTATGAAAGGAAAGCGTCAGTCATAAATGCCCCTCAAGGCTCTATCGCTGAAGTTAGGTAATTTTGTAAGAGTGGTTGGACATGCAAGTGAAAGAGACGTTCCTGGAGGTGATTGTAAAATAATCTAAACGGCCCAGAGTAAAGGTTAAAATTTAATTTTTAAAATCTGCGCTGTGTATATAATTAAATATTAAAGGTATTCAATAACACGAACTGATTACTAACTATGTGCAGTAAAATGGCTAAGACAGTGGTTCTTAAACTGCAGACAGCTCTCCCCAGGTTGTATAGTAGCGTTATAAGAGCGACGCTAGAATGATTTTAACCTCAAATACAATTTCCTTTAAGAAACAAAACTGCCTTTGAAAAATGATCAGTAAACATAAACCTAATCTAACCATATAATCATACCTTGTAGAATTAATCCAGAATTTTAGAAAAACGGAACATTCTTAACATATAACGTTATCGGTAACTATGTCATTGAAATTATCGTTTTTTATGTTTCAACAAAATTATGTCTTTGGTAATGCAGTTGAACTGATGATTTTGACACTTCCTTTTCAGGGATCAGTCCTACATTGGAGACTGGAAACCATACTCTTCCCCCACCACTCAAAAGCGTCTTCAATAAGCAGTTTTATTTATTGGTGTTAAAGTCTTACTCGAAATGTATATTTTACCATTAAAATGCTTTTTAAAGAACTAGATTGAATTAAGAATTATTATTTATCAACTATCATCCATTAAAATACTATGGTGTTGACTATATTTGTAGGTGTTGAAAATGGAACTTGATGTAAATTGTTTGGAAATACTTTGCCTAAGTAATCTGAAGATATTCTGAAGAAGATAGGTCTGACCAGGCTGTACATATCATATCAGTATGGAAAGCTATTTTCAGAGAATGAACTAATATTATAAGTCCAAGGTATACAGTATAACAAATTCAGTTTTCCATATGATGATTGTGATTCGAATCACGATCAGTTGAAAATGATATGTGGTTGTAAGTTATCTTCACGACTCCACGATCATTGGAAATTTAGTCGTCTGCTAATCGAAAGGAATTCATCAAATGGACAAACATCTGCTCTTACATCGGGATATAGTATTTCTATTTTTACGAAGTACTTGGAATTGGCTTCTGGCAAATGATATTCAGCCGCATAAAAGCTTTCATATCACGGTCGTAGTTAGCTAATTACGTTTCCGTGACATCTAAGGAAGGTTTCAGTAAATTAGGTTGTTTCCACTGTATTATTTAAAAATTCACACCTGATGCATTATGTATGAATTGAACTATGAACTATCTCTTCTGCTGTAATATGTATCGGCAGTTTGTAGCGAGTATATACGTCTCTTTACATGGATGCTTTGAAGTTTGATTTAATTTCCAACATAAGACTAAAGTCAAAGTTGAGGAATGTACAGCGGTTTATACTAAACCTGCCTAACCTCATTCCCTCCATTTGTAACGCATATTAATATTTTGAAGCGGAAATATAATTAATACGAATTCAAATTATACTAGTCTGAATAAAGAGCCGATAGAACGAAAGTTCACTCTTCAAACAAGCCTTTAACTGACACTTTTAACTTCCGATATGACACTTTTAACTTCCCTTGGGTACATTTGATGTCCGAGACTCGTCATGCGCTTGCTTTGCCTAGGTTACGGACGACGAGTCTAATTCGTCATTCAAACTATGACAAAATTAAACATGTACATTCGTGTTCATGGCAAGAGTGTTACGAGACTCTCCTTGAATCAAATTATTCAATCGTTCTCTACAAAAATACACTTTATTTAACATGACTATACATAGAGAAATCTTTACACGGCTAGGTTATCAGACATTCTTTTTGGGAAGGAATTCGAAGATAAGAAGTTGTGCTATCTCTCTCATACTGTTGCCATTTTTATCAAACGGAATTATACGAAAACATAACAGTAACTAGTGTGCAAACGATAGTACGAAAATATAACTGTAATTAGTGTACAGACGATAATATAAACCACTTTTTAAAAATAAATCTGTACCCAAGAAGATAATCCATGTATTCCGTTTTATTGCTTTCAAACCCCAGTATTAGTCAATACTGTGGTTTGAAAAGCAAGACGTTTAAATTAGTGCGTACACTTGTATTTTGTATACTTTCAATTTCAATCTACAAACTAGTCATAAAACAGTTCTGTAAAAACAGAGAAAACATTCTTCTATCTAAGCTAAACTTACTCATTGTGTTTCTTAAAAAGAAACCTAATCCCATGCGATAAAAAATTATTTAATTGGCTTCAATAGTCATCAAATTTTGATCTTGAAAAGTTAAAAACTAATATCTTTACAAATTTGACTTGTTAAGGCAAAAGTGCTGACTCTGGCTTTTGATGGGTCCAAATGTGTCAAGTGCCTCGTTACAATATTTTTAATTACATGCTTAAAATTCTAACCAAATTAATCTACGAATTCAAATTACAATTATTTTAACAATGAGATGCGTCTATTTCTTATAGAACGTTTGTGAAAATAAGTGAAATATTCAAATTGAGGCTTTCAGAAAAAGTCACTTTGACTTAACCCCTTTACACGGAAGATGTAGTCCCAGAAATGATTCTTACTAATTTGAATGTATAAATCATTAAAATCAACTGAACTCAGAAAAATGAAGACGAAAAGTTTTGTTCGAGTCTTGTCTTTATACCATTTCTCATTTTCAAATCAGTTTTCTAAAGAACAGTGAAATGCCTCAGAGAGAAAAAAGCCTTAAAGCTCTGAAGTAGATTTATAGCAAAAAACTAAAATGAAAGTTAGTAAAAACAAAACAAAAACCATTTTATCTTTCACTCTATAATCACGAAATTTCTCGATTTCTTAACATTCCATCGTGAGTATAATTTGACTCGAAAACATCCCAAAAGTAAAAGGTGTGCAATATTTTACCCTCAAACCCCACGACACTATAAAATGAATATCCATACCCATCATAAAAAGTATTTAAACGTCTCAAACTCACACGCGCATAAAGAAGAGAGCAACCTTGTTCGCGTGGGCTTCCTTTTAAGAGCAAAGCGTTAAAATTAAAACATCGCCATAGTAATAGAGCAGGTGATAAAAAATTCATACTAAGTAACTTTACCCACAGGGGAATTCCTATATCCGGACTTTTAATGCTTCCGCAGTTTGGTTTTAGTGTTGTTAGATGACATTTTCTCATTTCAACTTTAGTTATAAGGACGTTCCCTTTTCGCTTTCTTCTTCATGCAAGAGGTACTTTGGACCAAATTATATGCCAGCCTCGGCGTTTCATGTGGGGTGCATTGCGTCTTTGAGTTGAGATGTGTGGGGTGGACTGGTGGGACAATTTTTCACGCTCATTAAAACTCGGCTGTTTCGCAATTAAAATGCGTCTCTGCCGGTGGGTTGTTTTTTTTTATTCTTAATTTATCAACGACATAACTTCTGTAGGAAAAATATTTTTGAACCTTTTTCATTTTCTGATTATTTTTTAGTCGTATAGATGGATTGAGTCTAGAGGAAAATATATGGTTTGGTTGTTCAAGACATTTGAATTCAGAAATTGGACTTTTAACCCTTCTTTGCATAGTGGTGGAAATTTCCATCATAACATTGAATGCCCAAAAATTATATAAAAGAACAAGTTCACTTTGAGTTGATCGTGTCTGGATACCTTTTTAATTTCCATTGCATAAAAAAACATAGCTGTCAAAAATAAGTAAGTGTCACTATCAGTAAAACGAGCTTGAAGTTGTTATTCCGCTGTTTGTTGTAGTTGCAATAAACGTATGATTTCGTTTTTAATTTTGTTTTATTATATTTGAGTTCATATTACTAAAAAAGTGAAAATGAGTGGAAGAAAGGTTTGTGACATGTGTTTCTGTTATTTTTAGAGCAATTTCTGAAAAAGTTTGCGTTTAATTTAAAAAATACCACGATACCATCATATTGTTTTTTGCTAAATTTATACTATAAATATATACTAAGATTTTTTTAACCATTTTTCCTTTAATTTTGAACATGAATTACATCACCTTGATTTATTTCACCAATAAAGAAAAAATCATGCAAAGAAAGGTTAAGTTTAAAGTAAGTTTAAAAAAAATAAGAATTTATTGTGGCTAATCATGCTGTCAAACTAAATTCTGATTACGATATAAAAAATCACTACTTTATGAGAGGTAATTTTGTCAAGCTAAGTGTAGGGGTTGGTCTTATTTCCGAGAAACCACTTACTGCTCAAAATGCGAATTGTACTTAATATTTTTTACATGTATGTTAGCATGATTATCGTTCGGTACTTTATTTACGGCATAACGATTTCAATTACGACTTATTTTTGCCACATGGGATCGATCGTAAATCACCCTATATTATCATTGGAGTTTAAAACTTCATAATAATCAGAAATGCAGACAATTTACTTTATTAAAAATAATCCACATTCGCAGCGAATGCACTTGAAGTTGACATACAGACATTTGCTCAGTTATTAAACGATTTCCTTTTTTAAAATGTCAAAAGTTAAGCATTTTGTATTCTTCATATTTTCCTCGAACTTTCGAAGTTTTCAATTAACTGCTGTGCAGTTATTACACAATTGCGTGTACAGTTTAATAAGTTGAGAAACGTATGTACTAGTCAGTTACGCTAGTTTTCTATGAAATCAAATGTGACTGTTGGTTAAGTATAAAATTTAATTTGAATTCGCCTTCCAACTAGAATGATTTTATACATGTCTGGTGAGCAAAAATTATACCAAAATGAGATATTGTTTTTATGTAACTTTATTGTTTATCAAAGCGTATGTTTAATATAAGTTGTTCTCCATTTCTTAGTTTTGTATATGCCAAAGTCCTTGACTATGTTTAATATTTCTAAACTTCGGTCTTCTTCAAGGCTTAACTTCAATTTTGGCCAGGCCCAAAAATTTAAATTTTCTTACTTTCATTTTATCAGGCATTCAAATAATATGTCCAACCCATTGCACAGTCTATATTTTTACATAGTTAACAAACTTTCTGGTTTCCTGTATAGATAGTATAATTCGAAATTACACCTTATACGCCAGACTTCATCTGTCTATATGCTTAAGACATTTATCTTAAGTCTGTGGTGCATTTTTGACTCTCAAATCACAGTTCTTGATTCTGGGAATAAGAGAAGCACAGATCAAATTAAAACTTTGTATATTAGTAATTTGATTCTTCTATTAATCAGATCTGACTTAAAGTGTACCTTAAGTCCAAAGAAACGGATATAAACATTTGTTACTTTTAAAATTCTTAATCCCATACCATTTCTGATATAAAATTCTGAAAGCAAATATATAAATCTCTCAACATTCTCAAAGTTCTTAACAGTAACAACGTGTAATTAAAACTGTGAACAGTTTCTAATGAATCAGGTCGTGTATTGACGCCTAATAAACCAAGTAACGTACCAACAATACTAAACAAACAAATACGATAAATAAAAAAATTCTGAAGTATTGACAGAGGAATCTGGAAGGTTTTATCTTCCTTCGAGCGGCAGCAGCTCTCATAAATCGACCTCTGTCGTAAAAATAAGACGTAAACTCTAAAACATATCGAATTGTCGTGCGTTCCGAGTCGTATATTTCGTTTCTTCTGATGCAGGGCGCTTGTCAATGTTCTCGTTTAATAGCGGAAGTCCACGAATTGTCATAAAGAGATATTTTAATGTTTTCAACTCAGACACAGACTGCCTGGTTCTCAGAACTGTTGCCAACTTTTGGACTCAGAAGCCTAGAATACTGCGAACTATTTTTGGCAGAAGCGCTTTTAGATTAGTTAGCTACTTGAACATTTATATTTAGATTATACCTGTCTCAGTTTATTTGATCAATAAATATAGCTTATAAAAACATAACAATAAGAAGTAAATGTCAATTTCATTATGAAATTATAAATTAATTTCCAATGTGAAATTTCTCAGATGTAATTTAAAATTGATAAAATTATATTGATAAAACCTTGCAATCAGTGCTTGCCTTTGTGCTCAGATGACCAAAAGTTATAAGTCACTTTTTCAAAAATTTGACTAAATCTTATCCTGTAGTCTTTTTTGTTAATTTTTAGAAGGTGGCAAAATGTCGTAAGTTTTTTTCTTTCAGTTTATATAGAAACAAAGGAGGGAAAATTGTAGTAAATCAAAAACCACAGAACCACATGTTGAATCTTGAATCTTAAAATTACTGTCACGAAAAAATAAAAAAGTGACTTGTAACATTTTTCCATCTGAGCACAGATTTAATCTATAAGAATAATACATTAAATAAAAAACCCTCTCGAGAAATCATATTCAAATAATTCATTCAATAAGAAACCATCTTGAAAATCTAGAAGAGTAATACATTCAATATAAAACCCTTTGAGTATCTACAAGAATAATACATTCAATAAAAAACACTCTTGAGAATCTACAAGAGTAGTTTATTCAATTTAAGAAACACTCTTTCTTGGAAATGTTTCCAATTAGTTAAACACCAGTGGTGAAATAGAAATCAAAACAGTGCAATAAAAACAAAATGGAGTTCTATTATGCTACAAAAATTCCCGTGTTGTGCTAGTTTTTAAGCAGATTCTTTTCAGATTCGATTAGACACCTGATAGTTTTGAGAAATGGCTAGTGTTTATTTCTGTTCAAAGGAAATCGCATTTCAGAGTATTCTCGTCGTGAAGAATTTAAGAAACGAAAAACCTTTTTACATTCGGGGTCGTTCCATAAATTATATATCAAAGGTTACATTCAAAACTTGATATATTCGATCCCTTGTTCTGATATGACCCGATTCCGTCGAGCGCTGCCATGCCGGACAACACAAAACGGAATTCTAAGCAAAATAAGTTTAACCGAAAAAAAGAAGCACGGATTCCCTATGACGCAAAAAGACTTGGATCGGAGAAACTGGGTTAAGAAATCTTTTCATCCCACTGTCACAGAACCTGAAAAGATCCCAGATTCCAATCCGTCCGAATCTTATTAATAGTGAATCTTGCCTCCATTGGCATTGTTCGGGAAAAGCTGGCAGTGTCCGAGATGTCCGGCTTCTCGAATAACCTTACTCTACCCGGACACGTATCCGGGCAGGAGAGGTTTTTTTTTCGCTTTCTTATTTGTGCATGTGTCCATTCTGGGGCGAATCGCTATTCGATTACATTGGGAGAAGCATTCTGGCGCGTTTTCTGCTACGGCGATTCCCAGCTTGTGGCCGAGGATGTGTTGGAGGATGGAGAATGATGGGGGAGGGATATAGACCTTTGTGTGACTCTTTTTTGTTCTTGTGATGCTTGGGAGGCATTTCCGAGCTTCAATGACTGGGCTATATATCTAGGAACGGTTCGAAATGAAATAATCGTCTTGGAAGGCTTGATTTTCTGAGTGTCTGCTCTTAAACATTCTGGTGTTTGTCCCGAACAGTTGACACACGAAGTATCTGATCATTGGCAAAACTGACGAGATTGAGATAAACGAGATCTATCGCAGAAAGTAACTGATCATATCTTTACCTCGTCATAAAATAATCGGAATTATCTTGATACGAGGTATCTCGTCATCATCAAAATTGGTCAGATCTTGACGGACGAGATATTTTGTCATTATTAGAAAACTGACCAGATCTTGATCTGGTCACCCTAAAATAATCGTCAATGTCTTGATGAGATATCTAATCATTAAAAGAAAACTGACCAGATCTTGATATCGTCACCATAAAAAAATCATCAATGTCTTGATTAGATATCTCATCATTAAAATAAAACTGACCAGATCTTGATCTCGTTACCATAAAAAAATCATCAATGTCTTGATGAGATATCTCATCATTAAAAGAAAACTGACCAGATCTTGATCTCGTCACCATAAAAAAATCATCAATGTCTTGATGTGATATCTCATCATTAAAATAAAACTGACCAGATCTTGATCTCGTTACCATAAAAAAATCATCAATGTCTTGATGAGATATCTCATCATTAAAAGAAAACTGACCAGATCTTGATCTCGTCACCATAAAAAAATCATCAATGTCTTGATGAGATATCTCATCATTAAAAGAAAACTGACCAGATCTTGATCTCGTCACCATAAAAAAATCATCAATGTCTTGATGAGATATCTCATCATTAAAAGAAAACTGACCAGATCTTGATCTCGTCACCATAAAAAAATCATCAATGTCTTGATGATATATCTGATCATTAAAAGAAAATTGACCAGATCTAGTCTCGTAATCACCAAAAAATCGATAATATCTTGATGACGAGGTATTATGTTGTCATTAGTAAAATTGGTCAGATTTTGATGGACGAGATAATTCGTCAAAATCTCTTAGAGGGTTCGCGAGTGTGTGTTATCCATCACTTGACTTTGTCTGCCATTCGATCAATTACAATATTGAAGGTAAACACTAATCTTCCCCTTCTTTGTGTTACACAAGGAGTGTGACGTAATAACTATTACATCGAGTCCATTTCTATTTTGAACATCTATTTATTTACAAGGCAGAACACTGACACAAAGACGATGAAACACAAAGAGAATGGACTAGGTTCATTCCGACGTGGTCTTTCTGTTACCACGTTCCAAGCCAATCTGACGAATTCCCCATCGGGTAGGGAAGATGCGCGTTGCAAATTCCCTTTCATAGGGATTATATGGAGATCTGTGGCTAAGCAGCCACAAGGAGTGTTGATTGGTTTTAGAAATTTTTAAAAAGAAGTAATTATACCATATTAAAGATGTTTAAAATAAGTTTAGCGTTTTTAATTTTTGTATCGAATCCTCTTGAGACTAACTCTCGAATAAGACGATAAACACTGGATCACAGATTATTTATAGGGCCTAAGCAGCCTAGTCGGTAGTGAAGTACAATAGCAACCGGAGAATGGCGAGTTAGAAACTCGTTCCATGCCAAGACAGTTGTGTACGTGTGGTGGTATGTGTATGCAAATTTATTGTATGCAATTTTAAATAGCTACAAATTTCAGTTTCCGATCGGTAGGTGTCGGGATGTTCAAGTCTAGAGTATAAATACTATGTCTAGAGAACTTGATTCGCTTATTTCTTCGCGTCAGATGTTCACGTGCAAGATCACAACCTTGTTTAGTCCTAGTTTTTTTAAAGCCACAGTTCCGGCTTTGTTTTTTGAATGTTTAATTCAAATTGGATGTCATCACGTATGTCATACTTCTTTACACAGTCGTTAAATAAACGATGTTTATTTTATAACTGGTTTCTTTATTCACAAAATCCACCACATACGTTTCTATTATCTGCTGAAGGATACCCAATCCTTTCACACGTTATATTTGTCCTGGCGTCAAATGTCCTAATGTTAGCGTTATTTGGAAGTTTGGAGAGTGGGGTCCCAGCTCATATTTTTACCTTATCATCTGACAGTTTTCAAAATTACAAGATGTGGTTGACTTATGTCTCCCTTCGAAATTGATAAAGAAACGTCGACAATAGCCCGCTGTGTTGCTGCAGTGTGATGTAAATTAAATTCAACTATCTACCACGTATAATTTAAATCCTTCCAACCTGAATCCCCCTAAACTTGCAGCCATATCACAGCTAATCTTAGGAACTGACTACAACACTCCTGAAGGGAAATAGTTTCCTCTTTTATTTTACGAAAATATTCCCCATGAAGAACATCGTAACGTTTTTTTTTTGAAGAAAATTTCTTTAGTTTAGTCACTCCCTTTCGCTTTCGCGGTAACTGCATTTTACTTCAGCCGAGAGACAAATGACTTTCGAACCAACGGCAGGTTACTGAAAGTGATATATCTCCCCTGACCCAGAGCAATATTTCAACTGAAATATATTGCTCGGAACTTCCCAGGTATCCTACAGGTATTCCTGAACCACTCGACTTGTGTAGTACTTAACAACAAAGGACAATCTCCAAACTCTTCTCTTTTTATAAGGTACTAGTTACTTCGCATAATTTTGCTACTGTAACCAGTTATTAGACGTTTTATGTTTGTGTCCTTTGTTAACTTTCTTACAGTAGCCCGTGCGACGCATGTAGAAAATTAACATCAATGTTTCAAGCTTCATATTTCAAGATATTTGTTGTAACCTAAATACTACATTTAAACGTACTTAGATTGCTTTAAATAATTACCTACTAGGTATACATTTATAAGCTGACTAATAATTAACTGCATGATACTAGAGGCTGGCAACAAAATCTTTGCAAAAAAGTTCCCTGATAGTCTCACAAGAATTTCTTTGATTTTGCAATTCCCTTACGAAATATTGTGACCCATGATCGGTATTAATATACAATAACCACACAACAATGTTTTTATATGTTTAGGGTCAGATGGGGTAAAATGATAATTCCTCACAAATATTTTGTATTTTTTCTCTACAGATATTTTAATTATTATTGTAATTGTTGGAACCCTTAATGGAACTCTTGCAATAGCAATTAAAAAAACAAGAGAAAAGATACAAAGTATTTTGATAGTGAACGTTTTACACCTGACCATATATATTCATACTGTTCATCAAAATCCAATGCAAATATACAAAAAACATTCTACAAAAATGCAACTCCAAACAAAAAATGTTAATTTAAGACACAAAAAACATTATTAGTTACAGAAATTTCAAATTGCATGCCACAAGATGCATCGCTAGCCTCACGGCGACGCTGCAGCTGCGAAAAAAGCAGTGGCGGCGATTTCCGCTGTGTTAACAAATTACGGCACCAGAGTTCATTATTCGAATTACGATTTCGGTGAATACGATTTATTCGATTCTCAAAAGCACTCGTAACCGTGCATCTCTAAATAGGACAAACGATAATAGTAGCCGTTTAAGTTATCTAAATTTTAATAACTATTTTTTTTGGAAATTTTTTCCGAGATTTCCTTAATTTTTCCAGAGTTAAAAATTCCTTGAGAATTTCCTGATTTACTGGTTTTTCAGGTTCTTTTATCACCCTGTACTATATCAATGTAACACCTATCTAAAGTTGTTAAACAAAAGGTTTGGAATCAATAATACAAATTAATATCGTTATAACACCCTATGAAATATTACTTACGTTTTTAAGTTCAGTTGCATTAATGGTTATTGTGTAGGAATCAATAACGCAAAGCACAATTCATACATGAAATCATAGATACATTTGCCAAGAAGCCCTCATTAAGGCTTTCACACATCTTGTCCGCTAATCTACCTAGCGATATATCCCATAACGTAGAGCTCAAAGAATACAAATTTTGAGAAATCTGACCCCTCATATATGGTACAATAGCGATCATTCTGTACCCTCGCTCAAATCGCAAATCCTTTCTTCAGGGTCATAGACTATTTCCAACTTACCTAAAAAGTAACACTGAACAAGCCTTTCCAAGTCATATTCTAGACAGTGGTGCCAGATTTTTAGAACAAAGCACTTCTGTTTTGAAGGTCTTAAAACTTCTAGAAAACCTCTGATTTAGAGATTTGGGATATATCAATGTATCTAATGGCGCAATATTATCGACGATATTTTAAACGACGCCGATATATATAGATATTTTACACATGTGTCGGCAATTATACATCAGACCTCTACATAAACCTCTGTTCTTTTTTCCAAACCTCTGTTTTTACCTCTGAGCATTTTGTACCTCCGTTTTACCTCTGCAGTGAATCGAAACCTCTAGGTCTAATGGCAAAACCGATGAACTGGCACCCCTGATTCTAGCTTGCATTAGTCTATCAAGGCAGGATCTCTATGGAAGTCCTAATTTAGTGTTGGACATCCTCTGTTTATCTAGATCTAAAGCAATAACTAATAACAGTATGATACTTAAATCACATCGAAAAAAAATATCATCTTAACAATGCGCTTAGAAGTATTCAGTGTTGTACCTATGGTGGAAAAGGTAATAATTAGTTTGTGTCATTTGTTTTAATGATCCATCTGGATTTATTGATCCCGTACTCATATTATTGTCACACATATGTAAAACTTTATTATGTATTTTTTCTTTACTCTTTGTGATCAGTTCTATGACTTCTTTGGTTTATTCACAAAGTGCAGAGTTTTATGCAACTCAATTTAACAAGAACTTGGACGGAGACCTGCTTGCGAACAACCTTCACGGCAAGAAAAGTTCCCACAGATTTTGGAATCTTATTAGATTAAGAAAACAAAACTTAATACAAAGCAGAAACTCTCCACAATCCTCCTGTACCCAAAATCAAAAAGAGAATATTCTCAAAGCACAATAGAAAAATTGTGAAACAGCATATTAATCCTTCAAAAGAACAAATAAAAGTAAAAAGGACAAGATCTTTACAAAATAAAGGCATCAACTGGAGTACGAATACCAAAACTAAAGATGGTCAGAATTACTGGAGTTCATACATGAACATAAAATACTGACACTAAACGATCCCAAATCACCTCCAACCATTAACAACAACATGAGTGTGTGCTGGCTGGATACTTTGGTGTCTCACCAAAATCTAGCGAATCAATGCGTCTGGGAAGTACTGTGTGTGGAAAAGCTGAGTGACCACATTTACGTCAGAACAGTTACATCATCGACGTACACCAGGTACAAAACAACATTTGGAGGACATAAAAAATTCACACTCAGCTTCGAAAGGATGTAGCCCGAATGTATAGAAACATGCCGAGTGTTGAGAGCCAGAAACAATGAACAGCATAACTTAGAACTTGCAAAACCCTATTACCACAGCCTGCAATAAAGCATTCAAGAAAAATAAATTAAACTACAATAATACCAAACCTGTTTGGTGGAAACAGGATTTATAAATCAGAAAGAAGGAAGTAAATGCTCTTAGAAGGTCTAAAAAGGCACATGATGAAGAAAAAGCACTAAAAAAAAGAAATTTGTACACAGAAAAGATCTCAACTCGTAAAAGATGTAAATAAAGCCAAATTGGAAGCTTAAAGAACATTTTGTACAGATGCTGATACTCCTTACGGTAAGCAGTACAATTCAGATTTTCGGAAAGAAACAATACAAGACGAAATTTTCAAAATAGGAGGAATTCATTGAATGAAAGGAAATTGTCAAAGAACTGGCTGGAAATATTCTGAAATCACTTTCCCAGCGTAACAACTATATCAATAAAACGGTTGAAAATTTTACTTATACGCAAAGGGACCGAGATTTATCCAAAGATGAGTTTAACAGAACTGTGTATTAAAAAGGTAAGGACGTAGATATGATGGTATAGATAATCTGGGTGTTGCAAATTATCGATAACAAATTTCCAGAACTTCTATTTGCCTTCTTCAAATAAATGTCTAAATGTTGTAACCCTCCCCAAGTCCCTTAAAATCATAATTTTTATTATTTTCCACAAGGCAGGAAGAAAATTTTATGGAATAAAATTATATTAACCAATAACTCTTCTTCCATCTCTTGGTAAGGCTTTGGAGAAGTTGCTTGTACAAAGGCTGGCTTATCATCAATTTGATAACAAAGAAAGACATGCACTCCAATTTGTATTCAAGGAGGGCTCATCTGTTGACAATGCTCTATAAACCTTTCTAAACTAAATTTAAAATAATAAAAAGAAAAACTGCATGTTCCAGTAGAGTGTTGGTGGATATTGAGAGGGCATTCTACAATCTTAACTACAATGTCATCAAAGACTAACTACCGAAATCTTAATGCCCTTCCAATATTAAAAATACTCTTGCTAAAATGTTCGAGGTCTGAAAAGTCACGCTGATGACAAGCGAGGTTCTGGCAGTCACGAAACAAAGAAAAGGCTGTCCATAGGGATTGTGCAGCGGACCAATGCTGTGGAATATCGTGGCCTATGAAGCATTGAATCAACCATGGCCTGAAGGTGTCCACTGCAAGCATTTTCTGACGACTTTGCCTTTATAACCCCGGCGAAATCAGAGCACAAATTGGGTGAGCTAGCCACAAATGCACTAGAACTATTAAAAACCTGGACAGATCAGCTGAATGTGTCAGAAGAAAAAACTAAATACCTCTTTGTAAGTAATCTCTCGAGAAGATCTTCAATCTACTGGAATAAAAGAAGAATTAAACAAACTAGTACACATTAGAGTACCTAGGACTTACTCTAGAAAATACGCCAAATTGGGCGGCTCATGTACAAACTATAGAACAAAAAGCCATGTTCCAATTTCAAATGTTACAAAGATGGAGATGAGGATTAAGGCATAAATTTCGTAAGTTGCAGTACAAAACAGTGACAGAAACAATGTTTAGTCATGGTGTCCAGTGGTCTGGAGCCGTAACCCAACTCAACAAACTATAAGAAAGTTAAATGGGATAAAAAAGACAATTTATCATCTCAATAACACAGGAAGTTACAGAACAGCACCAACTATGGTCCTTCACACAATTGCGGGAATTCCACCACTACATCTTTTACTTCAAAAAGAAGTGGTATGCATCAAAATAAAAATGAGAATACGTACAAAGCTTGGAGATGCAGATTATGACAAAGATAACTACGAGGAAAGAGCGATAGACTAGTCTAAATATCCAGCTAAAGTAATTTCGAATGACATAATAAACAAAGCAATGAGAATACCTTATTCCGGCATAAGTTACTTCACCGATGGCTACACATTGAAGAAAACAGTAGGATGTACATTCTGTTCTCTTCAAAAAGAGGCTAAGATAAAAGGAAGTGTTTGTGTGTATGTATCTCTGTGATCAGTGTCCTGACGAATCTACGGAACTTAAAATAATGAATTGGCACATAGTTAGTCCGAATTTTTTAAATATGTATATATATATACTACTGGAGCACAGCTAGAAAACAGACTTGAGTTTGGATTCAGTAAAAAAGGCTATCTTAAAACAGCATAATTTATTATGGTATATTATTTGCAGTTTCCCCAGAAGGAAGGGAGATAGGTTCAATTACATAGTTTATCAATGATAACAATCAAAAAAGAGGATCATTATAGACGTGCTCCGATATTTAAATGTGGATTTTCAGAAGAGATGATGAAAAGGTTATTCCCTATAACGTCATGTCACGTAATGTATTAGGGTGTTAGCAATGACTCGTATTGTCTCAGTGCTTATAGACAGAGGACGTTCAAAGTCTCACAGGATATCTGACTGTCTACAGGGAAAAGAAGGGATTAAGCATTACCTTATCTTTAGAAATATTACATCCTATTTTAAAACAGCATAAATTATGTTTTACAGAAACATTCTCTTGCAAACAATACTCTTGCATTCCGTGTTGACATGTCACTTCGGTAGCATGCTCTATCCATTCAACCACACTTATTTAAAATGGTACAGTGTCTCACGACATTGGACACGGGAGTGTGTGTTAGTTTTAGTTAGTTTGTTTGCTCTTTGTAGCATTAATGTTTGCTATTATATTGTATCATAATTTACTTCGACTGCTAATCCCTTAAACATATTATTTGGATAAAATGTATCTTTCAAGACGAAACTGGAAACTTTCTCATTTCATACGAACAATCCTTTAAAAATAAAAATTTTATAAACATGATTTGTCACTAAATAACTATGCAAAGTGCAAACATAATAAACACGAAGTACACACACACATACTTTAACTGTAACTACCGATGAAGTTTTAATTAAATCGTAAAAGCACGCAGACGCCAGTCTATTCCTTTAATCACCAGGATCTGGCAATGAAAGGTGACTGTAAAGAACAATAATAATTAGCTTTCCGTAACGAGGCTCAATTATTCAGTGTTTAATACAATCTTATTAAAACCATCATTAAGCAATTTTCCGAAGTCCAAAAAGCCTCCCAAAGAGTTCCCATTCCAACCAACCGCGTTTCGACTAGCATGGTACCACAGCTGAGCAGAACAAGAATCCGCACTTGTTCGAAAGTTTCTCCAAATTGAATCCAATACCCATGGGAAAGCAAAAGCATTCGGAAACAAGCATTGGAAGGGGCAGATTATTTTAATTAAAGGCACCCCATCTGATCCTACCACCATTTCACCGCCCCTGTAAGGATGGCGAAGATAGAATAATTAATCAACAAGGCGAAGCGGTAGTTTGCTGTGGAACCCCCAGCCGTTGTAAACTCAATCTGATGACACTCTCCTACTCCCGTTGAAGAAAGGGCAGCTCTGGAATTGGAGCTGTAATGAGATAGATAGCTTGATGGAGTCGTCATGGGGGTAGGCGGGAAACATCTGATTTTAGGTTCGAAGTTTTTGATCAGTCCAACCAAGACTTACATGATACATGGGAAGGTTAATGATTTATTGGGTACGAAATTGGGTCAGATAAGGAAAGCGAAACAAGCGATTATAATTTATTGGACTTGAAAATGAAACTAAGAAGTCCCCAGTAAAGTTACTGTGTCTCTAGAAGTATCACTTTCTTATAAATAGGAAACACTAATGGTGAAGTGTCAACATAAGCCTAGAAGACCGGTACTCTGTAATAAAGATAAGCTAAAATACTTTTACCGCTCTCGTAGAGATTTGGAATATCAATAAGGCGATCTTCTCCCGTTGAAGAAAGGGCAGCTCTGGAATTGGAGCTGTAATGAGATAGATAGCTTGATGGAGTCGTCATGGGGGTAGGCGGGAAACATCTGATTTTAGGTTCGAAGTTTTTGATCAGTCCAACCAAGACTTACATGATACATGGGAAGGTTAATGATTTATTGGGTACGAAATTGGGTCAGATAAGGAAAGCGAAACAAGCGATTATAATTTATTGGACTTGAAAATGAAACTAAGAAGTCCCCAGTAAAGTTACTGTGTCTCTTGAAGTATCACTTTCTTATAAATAGGAAACACTAATGGTGAAGTGTCAACATAAGCCGAGAAGACCGGTACTCTGTAATAAAGATAAGCTAAAATACGTTTTACCGCTCTCGTAGAGATTTGGAATATCAATAAGGCGATCTACTCCCGTTGAAGAAAGGGCAGCGTTAGAATTGAGGCTGTGATGAGATAGATTTGACGGAGTCGTCATAGAACAGGGGTAGGCTTAAATTTTCGTATTATAGGTTCAAAGTTTTTAATCCTTTCAGGGCTTGTGCATGATACACGACAGTATCAATTAATAATTGGGTACATATTTAGTCAGACGTATAATGTGAAATAAATTTATTGTAACTGTGTAAAATGAAACTAAGAAGTCCCATCAAAGTCATTAGGCTTCTTAAAACCTCCCTTTTCTTAAAGATAGGAAACACCAGTATTTCAGTAGCGTAGTGTCTCCATATAAGTACAAAAATAATGTATTCTCTAATGAAAGAAACTAGAATCCGATTATTTTCTTCTGTATATATGTGGAATATCAACAAAAGAGTTCTAAGGAACCCCGAAACGTTATAAACTCAATCTGATGACACATTCTTACTTCTGTTGAAGAAAGTGTGAAGCTGTATATGAGTATGTAGTGATATACATATCGTGATTGAATTGTTGTGTAGCAGGGGTAAATGGGAAATATCGGAGTGCAAGTTCCACTCAAAGTCTTACATGATATATGGGAGTATTACTAATTTATTAGGGACAGATTTGTATCATATGAAGAAAGTGAAACAATTCAACTATAATTAATTTTATGTGAAATTGACACTGTAAAACTAAATATGAAAGTATGTCGATTACAATGCACCACTAAATCGCAGGTTAAAAGCGCAATATCAAGTCCCACTGAGCCGCGGAGCCTACCAAATAATGATTTTCGTTTCACATTATTTTTTTTTTGATTTATTGATTGACTTAATTTTATTTTGATTTAATTATTGAGTGCATTTTCCTACATCCCCTTCGTAATCTGATAAAAAACAAAACAAAATTCATTGACTGAATCGATAAATCCTGAAGTCAAAGACACCCCTTTGCCCATTCAGACCCTAGTTTAGATTGTTAGGTTCCTTGATATTAACCTCAAGAAGTCAATCAGGGAATGTGGACACCCAATAATTTAAGATTCCAATATGTTTTACTTTGATTGGTTAAGTGTAGTTCTGAGTAATTAGTACAGTCAGCAGTACAATTTTTCTTCTATCCATAAATTACGCCTGTCCACATTAATATAGAGGTAGGTAGTTGAATTCACATCGCATTAGAACAACGCAATGTGCTATTGGCGATGTCCCAAGGTCATTGCCAAAGAGCGAGATTCGAGGACAATACCTCGTAATTTTGAAACAAGTTCAGATGGCGAGGTCAACACCTGAGCTGACTTCCCATTCTCCAAACTTCTAAATCAGGCCAATGTGAGGTCAGTAATAGCCACAGTAGATTTAACGTGCACAACCCCCCACGTACACGGCAGTCTTTACTTGGATCGAGTTTCGAAATCTCAATCCTCCACTTGAAAATTCGTGGTTATCGACTGGGCTACCGCGGCTTCAACTTTATTAAAGAGTTGTGCCCTTGAGAATTTCATGTCTTCAATTTAAGGCGGTACGGAATATTGCATTAACTGTTAGAATGACAATATCTTAAGCTGTAGTTGATGGAAAATATTATTGAAAAGCATCGGTCTAATTTGATAAACGAAAGTAATGGAAGATCGCAGACATTTTACCGATACCAGACTGATCGATTGACAATAGGTAATAAAATTGGAGACCCGTGGGATTGAGAAAGTGGAAAACGGTAATCCCATAATTGACAGAACAGGTCTACAAAGCGGAATGAAAAGCCCATCTAGCAACGATTTTTTGCCTATCTTTATATATGATTGGGGCTAAATTGATAACAAATCACTGTGAAGGACATCGTGAAAGGAGGGTATTTCGGTAAATAGTTCCATTTAAAGTCTACAATTTGAACCAAAGTCCCAAGGCCACACTTATAACTGTGCACGGATGATCTGGAATTGTTCGTTACATTAAATATTTTTTGAAGTGACAAGACACATTTTTTTATCAACACCCATTCATTACAGAGATCAGGGGAATCGGTTTTTTTCGATTATTTTCCTATTCTCATGAATAATTGCAGAAAGTTATAATTGTATAAAATGTTTTCCTGTGGGATGATCTTAAAGAATATGGATTTCTAAGGAGTTTGTGGCAAACTCATAGGTAAATTATTGAAAAATCTAATATCTAAGAATAATAAAACTCTTTATACTTATACCCAGTTGGAACAGCAACAGATTTCCAACCGGAGGGCTGCGAGGACTGGACCGTCTGAACTAGGACCAGACAAAGCCCACCGTGAACACCGGGGCTTATGCACGTTAAACCTGCCATGGCCTCAAAGAGTCCGCAGGTTAACGTGGAAATTTGGAGAATGGGGTGTGAGCTCAGGTGTTGTTCTTATAAACTGGCGGGGCTCAAAATTACGAGGAATTGTCCTCGGATTCCTTTCCTCCCAGAATTGATCCCGAAGCGTCGTCAATAGTCTGGTGTATTTTCGATTGCAACCTACCTTATACTTACGTTGCGAAATGTTACTGGATAGGCAAAAATTAGTGATTTATCTGAACTTCTAATAAATTTAACCTGATAGGTTTTTCCATAGTGAAACCTAACAACAAAGTGACAGAACAACTATCGAGAAAACGATTGACTCTTTTTAAAGTGTCCCAAGTGAAACTCTTTCCGTTATACATTCAACTTGAAAATGGAAGTGATTTTGATACTTAAACAATCGCATATATACCTCTGAAGTTGTATCAGGATGATCTCATTCCTTGATATAGGTAGATACTAATTCTAAACAATTACTTTCATTAGTGGAACATGTATTTGGTTTTCCCTTTGGAATCAGTTTTTACATGACCAGAACATTCTATTATTATTTTGAATAAGTTTATCCATATATTTGACTAGAACAGCTTTCGGATATATAAACCTGATAATAATGTAAAAGAAGAAACTATCTATTGATCTTTTGATACTCCTTAAATGTATGAGTCTTTCTGTTCTAAGTGGAGGTCTTGTGCTGTGCTGTGAAGTTGATGATTAAACACAAATATATATTTACCTCTGAAATCGTGCCACAATCTGCTCCATTCAACGATATTGGTAGGCCGAATTCCAAACTGTTACTTATATCAGTGGAACATGTCAGTGGTTTTCCCTTCGCATAAACTTTTCCCTTGAACAGGGCATTTGATTTAACATGGGCCATCATGATATCTTGGCGGCAATCGACGGAAACTGAAAATAATTAAAGAAAAACCTTAACACACCATATATGAAACAACCACATCTATTTCCCGTTTATATGTATAGGTCTACATAATTTAACAAGCTTATGTGTATTCGTACTACCCTATAAATGCCTAACTCCATTCATACAGACGATCAAAAAACTAGATTAAAACATGCTTTCGAAAATCTTACAGCTTCGAAAAGCTGTAAGTATTAAAACAATCTATTAAAAAATAAGCTTGAATAATAAATCAGAATAATACAAAATAAACAATAATATTTTCGAGTAGAAGAGAGTTCATAACATAATTATAATATAACTAAATAAAATATACTCTCTGTGAATGAAAGCAGCATATAAAATTGCCATTTAAATATGGTTTGAGATTTGATATATCAGGGCTTATTTTTAAAATATTAGTCGAACTTCATGGATGAAATCTAAATCGGTGATTGTGATGTAAAATCTACATAATTCGATGTCATTTAATGTATAGGTTAAAATAGAATTAGAGTAAAAGAGTACTTTGAATATTCTCGTGATTATTAAACATATTTTGTCCATTTTAAACGTAAAATGTGTTGATTATAAATTAAACAAATACATTATTTGTATAGAATATATTTGTTTGTTTTTTAACTCTATTGACTCACATGTTTCCTTTTCAAGTTTCAAGACATTTTGATGAATAACATTCCTTACAATAATTTAGATCATGAGTGTAAAATTTAAAATGACACACTTAAATCTCTTATTACAACTTCATCACGTCTCTATTTGCTTATTGTAACTTTATCTCTTCTCTATATTATATCTTAAATATATTTGTTCAATTATTCATCTCCTCTTTAAATTTAGTTTCAGCATTAAATATTTTCCATATAAAATTAATTTTTAAAGTTTCTTGAAGTTTGTAATTCTTGAAATTTATATTAGGCAACGTTTTATAGAATTTACATAGCATTGAATATATATTATTTTCAATTTAAATTCGTTGCAATTGTTTGTCGTTATAATTGATAACGTTAAGATATTCACTAACAAGAGTAAACTACGCAATATAAACTACATAGATAACAAATATATTGGTGTGTCGTAGAATATTTGTAATTAGTTTAGATATGCTATGTAATGAGAGAAAAGGTCTGAAAATCGCTGGTATGTTATTTCAAATAATTGTATTACTTCATACAAATTTTATCTTTGGTCTCTTCAAAGTTACGGGATTTGTGTTATCGTTAAACTTTTCATAACGCTCCGTTTTACCAACAAAAAGTGTGCAGAAAGATATTCCCATCTTAAAATATGGTGCAACAATTTATATGCTAATGTGATACACTATATGAACATAAGTATTTGGACACTGCATGTTTAAAAAGTGCTTTATTATTCTATTTAGCAACGGGTAGGCCCTCCTTTTGCTTTTATTACAGCTGTAACACGGCGAGGCATAATTTGAACCAGTTTTCTCAAAGTATGGGCAGGAATAGCTCGCCCTGCCTCGTGCAAGGCTCTGTGCTCCAATTTGTCGCTCCAATTTGTTCCAGAAGTTCTCGATCGGGTTGAGATTGGGGCTTTAAGCAGGCCAGTCAAGCAAATTTACCTCATTTTCAAGACAGCAATCCAAGACACGTTTTGCAGTATGACATGGAGATAGATCCTGTTGTAAGAAACAAGCATCATCACCGTAGTTTTGCCATACTGTTGGCAAATCCGACTTATCCAGAATGTCAAGGTACACGTCAGTTCTCATGGTACAAGGTACATAAAGCAATGGACCAATTCCTAACCAAGAAAAACAACCCCACATTAAGATGGATCCTCGTCCTAATTTCTGCAGTGTCCAAATACTTTTGACGATATAGTGTATATAATGAGATACATTGGTTTGTCACAAAATGTGTGTTAGTAATCAGTTTAGATATGCCATGAAATGAAAAGGGTTGAAATCGATGGTGTGTTATTTGAAATAGTTGTATTAATTTACACAAATTTTAACTTAGGTCTCTAGATAGTATCGTGATTTGTGTTGTGGTTAACAAACTAAACTGAATGTGAACAACTTGTTTTCTTATTTTTAATGTATGTATGAAATGAATAGATAATTGCTACACATCTCACACAGATAACTCGAAAGTAAACACGTTGAAATATTTTTTCTCTAATCTCACACTTCAAACTTCTCCTCCCCTTCAATTTTTCCTATAACACTTCATTTTACTAACAAAAAGAGTGCGTGGAAAGATATTCCCACCTTCAAATATGATGCAGCAATTGATATGCTAATGTGTTAAGCTACTTAGCCTCAGTCTTTTAAAGTTTTTAATCAAACATTTCAGGGAGAGGAAGGATAGAGAAAAATTTAATTTAGAATATTCTGAGTAGTTTTTTTTGCTCGGAATTTTCCCATAACTACCTTATCTCTGCGTTGAAGGCTTCGAATGCTTCATCTGAGCACCAGCGTAGCTTATCTCATACTTCTTAATAAAATTGGAATTGAATAAAATAAATTAACTTCCTTTCGGAATAATTTATGCGATCGATACTTAACAGCTTTAGTGCGAGGTTTTATTTTGAAATGTATTGCAAGCGGAACCCCGGTTTCAATTATCGATTTGTGTTAAAGCTGGTATTCTTTTTAGGTAGATTTGTTGTCTGAAATTGTTTCATCTTTTAGAAGTTTTATGCTCAGAGGGCGTTTTAGAGGTGCGATTACACAGGAAGAATAATGTACAGAGAGTTAAAGCGTTAAATTGATTATTTTATTCGAAACAAAGTTAGTTGATGGAATAAATGGATTAACAAACAATGAAGTTGCTAAAATATTAGCTAGGTATTGGTTAATCATCTCCATTATCATGAATAAGAAAATTACATCCTAAATTACATTACAAACGTCAAATTCGAATAAAAAAATCTATGTAACAACACATCACGTTCAGAACTAAATTTTCATTTGCATACTGTTTTTTTAACCTCTACTATTTATATAACTTGCCTTAAACATCCATAGACAATGAGAAGACATACCTTACACTGCCCCTGAACCAGTTACCTATCTGTTTTAACATATTTTATTCAACCACACTCAAATTTCCAACAAAGGCGTAACAGGAAAAAACTTATATTTTGAACTACGTGGTTCTCAAAACGGCCCATTAAACTTTTTGTATAATTTTAAGAATAGAGTCGTCCAAACCGAGCGACAGAAAATAACAACTTGCCTAGATCTTGTCAGACCTGTTGCAGCCTTAATGTACCTAGACTAGGAAGTGAGACGCCAGACGTATTGACCCGGAACAGACAACACATGAATATATATTTTATAAAACCACATTCAAATCCCCACATAAATGGCGGATCACAGCATGCACGCGCAATTAGTCCTGACATATTCTCAGTCGTAGGATCTACTGGCGCAGAGCACCTTTACTTTCGCTACCCGTTCCGGTCAGTTCGCCCACGCCCCATCAAAACAACGGCACGGCGGGACAAAACTTTTGATCTTTTGAACTATGCGGTTGTCAAAACCGCCCATTAAACATCCCGGTCCGTAATTAATTGGCTCTCCGAATGACGTACAGCGGACGTCGGACTGTGATAAACTTTCCGCCGCGACATAACTCTCCCCAAGAAGGTATTCCGCTGTGTCCGCAGTGGAAAACGCCGATTATCTGCGACATTCTTATTAATCGACTGTCATCGTTCCAGAAGAAGGCCAGACTAGAGGAGAGAGAGAGTTTTTGACAGACGCGGTCTTTCTTGCAGAATCCGTTTGTCAATTCCCAGAGCCCGAAGATGTACGATTGAAAACGTCCAATTTGGGGGCCCCTGCTTGAAATAATGGGTTACTGATAATAATTGAGACAAGTGTGGCGCCGTTTTCGGGTGTTCATGACTCGTGAACTCGGTTCCTGCGTAATATTTTATAATTTTCTTAAGAACAGTTCACGAAATCCCAGAGTGAGATATAGCTATGACTGGTATTAACTTGCGTCGATATACTTGCTGGTAAAGACTACTTGAAAATGTATACAGTATGATAGTTTTCTTGCAAAGATTGAAGAATCATATACGAACTAAAGCTTAAGTACATTAGAAATGCGATTTGATGCACACTTTTTCTTTTTAATATATTTTTAACCCAAGTACTTTTTTCCATAGGTGTGTTAGAACTTTTCCAGGAATATATTTTACTCTTTGTGATTTTCACATGCATATATTCCTTCTGAAATCCGAAATATTTCCTAACTGACTTTTAATCAGCTCTGACATTTTTGACTAATTGAAAATTTCTCACGATTCTTGCAGACAGTCTATGTGGTTGTTTGTCATTGAGTATGTTATGGGGTAAATTAATTTATGTATCACAATAAACGCAAAAATGTTTTTATTTTGAGTTTCTTTTTCTACGGAATGCTTGAAAAAGACTATTATAAACTCAACTACTAACGCTGATTATTGCAAAATAGAATTTCGTAACTTTCAATTTCAAAGATTCTACTGGGTTTTTGGCTATATGAATGGAAAACTAGGTTGCTAATTTCATAGTTTGCTAAATAATGTAACGCACTTGTGAGTTTATTGATTCAAGTTATAAACTCACAATTTAGCAATTTACTGATTTTACTAGGTGCTAGGCTAAGTGAATACAAAATTAAGATGCCCATTTCATAGTCTTCTACAGATGCTTTGAGATGAGTAAACTATTTGTGGAATCGGTGGTCAGTTTCACCTGTTACATCTTTCCATTGACCATAAAGTCATACAAATCCGTAAAGCGTGCTTGAACAAAAACCCATTCACTCTAAATTACAACATAGGTCAACTGCTAATAAATCATTTTAGACGAAATTAGTGTCGCCAATTGAACGGGAAACGAATATTCACAGAACTGTTTAGTTTACAGTTGCAATAAACCGTTTAGTTTCTGCAATTTTTTTTTTTTTTTGGGGGGGGGGCACTTTAATTAATAGATTAAGAATTTACAGTATATTTCATACAAACATGTATTCATTCAATTGACTAGTTGTAACTGTCACAATTACTTTTAAACAATACTTCAAATGGATTATTTGAAATATTTACAATTGTTTAGTCTACAGTTGTAACAAGCCGTTTAATATCTGTAATGGGGAGTGGGGGGGGGGGCACTTTCATTAAAAGTTTCCGAATTCACACTCTATTTCATGCAAACATGTATTAATTCAATTAGGCTCGATGTATCTGCCACAAATATTTAAACAATAACCACAAATGGATTATTTAAAATAATTACAGATTAGATCCGATTGAAATGGAAAACAGAAATATGTGCTGTGAATAGCTTTTATTTTAATCGAGAATATTTATCAAGCTTGTCAGCCCACTGGAGAACGTGTTAGTTTTAATTTTACCTATGTGGATACTAATATATTTTGTTTTTAACTGCTACCATATGAATGTTATTAACTATCTTTATTTAAATAATATATAGGAAATTATTACTTTTATTTTTTAGATGCCAACAATTTTTTGTTTCACTTTTGTCACTTTCCAATTGTTATATATTCAAATATAATTAAACCGTTTTGATGCTTCACGTATTTTGTACAGTTCCTGATCAATTGAATATTATTCATCAAGACACAACAAGGGCGAAATTGTGAACCATTGGGTTTATTTTACACCTCACCCACATACCATACATTCTAAACGCAACTATTTATTGCGAGACCACATATTTACTCCAAACGGACAAACATCAATGTCTTGCCCCCATATTTGAACCAGTAATATTTCGGTCCACAAGTCAGCAGACTGACTAATAGAGATTGACTGGCTGAATTTGGAAATTGGAAAGGAAGGGTTAGTACTCCATAATATAACATATACAAGGCTTAATTATACCTCGTTAATAAAAAAAATGACATTAATTAAAGGAAACTTGAAAAATGTGGCTGATTATTCGAAATCCTATTATGAGCAATACTGATGCTGTTTCAGACATGTATCGATATCTAAGAGGTAACTGATGATATTAAACTTCCTATTTGATCGCTGGACGTTTCCCCGATACATATTTTAAAGTCTATATACTATAATTAAACATCAAATAACCTCCGTATTTGATCAAAGGATGTTTCGTTGTAGAAGCCATCACTTTAACTTATAGACGAAATGAGTGGCTTGATTTGTAAATTGTAAAATAACGGATTCGTATTAACACACCAAAATGTTTCCTATACAAGGCTTATAATATTATGTATATTTCGTCTTGGAAAATATGACATTAAACTAAGTAAAACGTGTAACAGTTTGACTAATGATTCGAAATCTTATTAGATGTAATACTGGTGATACTTATGTATTGGATTGGATTGGATTTTTGGGATTTTCTGGCGCAAGGTGCACTAACGGACAAGCTCCGCCAAACACAAGATAAGATAAATAAAATCACTGTAAATATAAGAACTTTGTAAAAGGTTGGTGTAAGTTTTGAGCAAGAAATGTGGAAAAGTGATGGGATACAATGATTAAAACATATTTATCAGCTAGTTTGAAATATATAGAAAGTTTGTAAATAATGGATGACTAAATAAATTAAGAACATTTTACAGCGTTCAAAATTTAAAAAAAAATTGTGTGGTGATTTTCTTCAATTAAGTCTTGTAAGTTTTTTTAAAATCGTTTTATTTAAAAAGTATTGTGACGATGATAACTAAAACCAGAACAATCAATTCAAATGTGATGAATTGTAAAAGGAATTTCACACGTGCTTCACACAGGCTCTCTTCTAATAAAAGATAGCTGTGAGATGATTCTTATAATATGTATCTGAACGGTGAGAGGTGACTGTATATTTTAGTCTATATATTATACTTAAACATCAAACATACATCTCCAAATTTGAACAAAGACTGTTTCTATCCAAAAACCAAGCACACTGACTGCTAGACAGGTAAGTCGGCTCGATTAGAACATTTTAAAGTAAAAGTTATGTATTAACACGCCATAATATATCATATACAAGGCTTAATTATACCTCGTTTAAAAATATAACCGTTCCTATGGCAAAGCTGTAGCAGTTAAGACTGATGATATTGACGATTCTTATGACGTATCGCTATTAAATTGGCGACTGACGTAATTCAACTTCCTATTTGGTTGTTAGACATTTTCCCGATACGTATTTTGGAGCCTATATATAATATTTAGTCAATACATAATCGACCCCTGAGTGGATGAAGAAAAGTTCTGTCACAAGAAGGTTTTCAATGAAACCCTTTCGAGCGTGACAAAAAGGAGCTCAAAATACAGAAAAAGATAAATCAATACACAGACTCATCTTATATAGACGCCACGTTTTTTTTATTCTTCCTACCCTTGACGTCCCTCAACATGTACGACTCCGGAATACTTTTTCCCTCTTTCTCTCCTTTTTACTTATCAAGGAAAAAGGAGGAAAAGTTTTTAAAGGCGCGAATCTTCGGAAAGGAAAAATAAAAGGAAACTCCAAACATTTTGACAGATTTCTAGCATCCTGTCGCGTATATTGTCCGTGCCGGTTGTTCTCTCACGGATGAATGCAGGCATCCATACAAAGCTAGCGCTTCTTATCTGCTGCTGCTGTTTTTCTGCTGATGTTTCCTTACGTTTAAACAAAAGACTAACGACTATGGTTTGGTTCATAGAACCCAGTAATATCTCGGGGTTCATGGGAAGTTGTGAGCTGTTGTAGGGGCGGTGATAGTTTTGTCTTCAATAAAAAGCAGCCATACTTTTATACACGGATCACTAGTATTGCAAAACGGGTAGACTTTTAACATTTTGATGGGATACAAGTTGTAGTCAAACTTTGAAGTAACTTTGAAGTTTGTAGGAAACGATAGTAGAGGAAGGGATGTACAACACATAGTGCAATAGTGTTCCAGATATTATTTACGGTCTGAAAAACGATCAACTTATGAAAGGTTTTGTGTAAAACTCCTTAGAACACACACAAATAATACAAGCTGCGAGAGTCCATAAGTTGTAGTTAGTCATGTAAGAGAAACAAAGTCCATTGTAGACTGAGGAACAAATCAACAGCAACGGATTAAACACTGTTTACGACAATCATGTGCGATCTGAAGACTGAATGATCAACATCAGAAAGTGTTTTGGAAAATAAAACTACTAAGGAAAACACATGCACAAATTATACAAGTAAAGTGAGTCGATAAGTTGTAACTTATTGAGTAAAATAAACAGGGAATGGAACAACAGCACATAATGGATCGCTATTTATGACAATATGAAGACTATGTATGATCAATATTATAAAGACAAATACGACTCCTTAAGAGCACACAACTAATACAAGACAATAGATTGAAACGAATCGTTATTTAAAAGCTAAACTATCATTAAATAAATAGACATTATGCACACAAAAAAATCAATTCCTAAGCACGAAGATTTGACTGGAAGAGTATGGAAGGTGTTTTTCTACTGCACCAACGACCTTCCAATGAAATGAGCAGAGCAAGTGGACGAATTCGCTTGCGTAAGTTCTGAGGTGTAGGTGACGCGGACTTGAAAACCTCGTCGGGATGATTGGCTATCGAAACACAAACAAGTGTTTTCCATTAGGCTAGTCAATCAGTCGTGCGTCGAGATTCATGCTTTCTACCAATATCACGACCTTCACCCTGAGATCTTCAAAGGGAGAGAAATCTAAAGAAAACATGAAACTGTGTGCACATGCTCCGTCTATTTCATGTGCATTAATACTTTCCCGGTACTTAAACTCTATTGGGAGTACTGGGCACAATAGCGAGGCCAGAAATATGTACCCAATTTCGATCGAGTCTCACTGAGACAAGGCTGTGGATTCGTACACTCTCAGGCCTACCCATCCACAAGTCTTCAAGATTTGATTTTTTAGCCTATGTATTTAATATTCACCTTCCGATGGGAGCTGATATTTTTCTCATGATATGACATTAACACGTCAAGCGTCGGCAAGATTTACGAGTACCCAAATAGTGTGACTATTAAATCACCTCTTTTTAAAGAATCCACGATTCTTTCAACTTTAGAAAGGTTCTATTGAATTTTGAGTTTTGATATTTACATAATAATTTCGTGTTTTACAATAGCTAATAATGATATGCGCATGTTAGGAATTTAGAATTTCCTTTTGTTAATCCACCAATACAAATTCGTGGAATAAAAAAATATTTCAGAGCTAAAATCCTTATATTCTGCATCTCTACTTTAAAACCAAAATTAATTATTCATATTGAAGCAAAGCAAATCCTAAGAGGTTATCGCTTGGATCTGCTTACCTCTATTTGGAAGGAATAAAATTTAACAATACTAATAAAATTACTTGTAAATATTCCAGTGTAAAATCCATACGCCAGCGAAATTAGTTATTCAGTATATATATATATATATATATATATATATATATATATATATATATATATATATATATATAATATATATATATATATATATATATATATATATATATATATATAATATATATATAATATATATATATTATATATATATATATATATATATATATAATATATATATTATATATATATATAATATCTATATATATAATATATATAATATCTATATATACAATATATATATATATATATATATATATAATATATATATATATAATATATATATATATAATATATATATATATATATATATATATATATTGTGTTTAGAAGGAGATATTAAGCAAAACCGAGATCTTTACGAGATTAGTCTCCGTGAATCCTGGGGATTTGGGGTGCACGGCTTACTCCTTTTCTTCTTGTTTATTTAAATTAGTACCAAACTATTGTTACAGCATTATTAAAGGAATAAAATAAAAACACGAATAAATATGTTAGAAGGAAGAACCAGACAAAGAAGTCCCGAGACAACAGATTCTGGAGCCGAATATTGCTACGCTGAATGTATTACAATTAATGAAAAACGTTAAAAAGTAAGTAAAAAACCCGGACTCTTTATTAAAAATTAATTTAAGAATATTAAAGAACTATTCAAATAGACCGTTCTATTTTTTTCGAATTCCGCAAAGAAGAATTAAGACAGAGTTCTTTGAATAATTCCTGATTTTTTCCTGCTTTCTTTGTTCGAGAACAATGAGTTATCGCTGTAACCGTCACCTGAAATTTCTGCTCTTCCCAGAGACAAAAAACAAATAAGAAATCGTAAAAAACTCTAATGCTATCCGAAAAAAAATAAGAAGAATTCAGAATCCTTTGCAAGTGATTCGAGGTAAGAAGATGTTTTGTTCCTGCAATGATCTTGATAAAAAAACTTACTTATTCATTAATTAGAAATGTTATGTTCTTAACTATGATTTATTTGTAAAAGTCTATTGAAATAAAGAGTAAAAGGATTACAAAATACATTTAAGTCATACTAAATCTGCTTTGGAATAAATAATTTAGTAAAATATTTTGAACTCGAAATTATAAAATCAAGAAAAGAATGCATTTTGATTACTTTACAAGTATAATAATGTTAGTGATATTTATTAAATCGACAGTTCGGTCATTTTGGTTTGATGTACAACTTATGTCAGTTGTTAGTTAATAAAAGTCTTTAAAGAGTAATTTCTGCAGTGCACCTAATTTGTTAAAAAAGACAGGAATAAATTTGCTTATAAATAATAATTGCTTTTGACAGACTTTGAGTAAAGTAGAAAGTTGTGTTTTTGAACAGATAATAATTATTTTGTTTTAGTTCAAATAAAATAAAAAAACACAACATAAATCTGCGTGAAAATTCAAAATACTGTTTAAGAAATCTGAAATTACATCCTGTAGAAACAATTCTTGTTGAGTGCACAGTGTGTAGCCTTCTAAAATTACTATTAATATTAAACTGTGATATACATTGATTCAGCGGTAATATATATATATATATATATATTTTTTTTTCAGGTTATACAACTATTATTACACACACTATTACTGCCACCATTATGGCATTTGATAGTGATCTATGTGATGTGCAGACTGTTGTTTTTACTGATATGGATAAGCTGTACCATCCTTGTTCCTTCTTGTAGTGTTTACTGTTCAGTGTTGTGCTTTTTATTATTCTATTTGATTCGTGTTTGTTTTAATCAGCGGTATCTTTCGATCTTCTATCTAACTCATGAATGGAGTTTTAGCTTAATTTGCCTTTTTTAATTTGTGTTCACTATGGTGTTTTTTTGGGGGTGAGGGGGAAACTTATGGTACACCGCTGCTCATATGCAAAATACGCAATTTTGTTGTGTCCGACATGTCTAATGACAGACAAAGAGTATATAATAAATGCAAACAGTAGATACAAGCCAAAATGCCAAAAAATCGAATGATTCATGTCTTATTTTTTTAACTTATGCTAACACTTTTTACCTGAATTGCCTTCTTGACTAATCTATCTTTCTATTTTGTTCTTTAAGGTGTTTAGTGTGTGGGCTACGTTTGGCTTACTATTGCCCACATGCAGAAAATACCTATTTGTGCCGTCCTACCTGACGAAGCAATGACCCACCAACACATTTTCGGAAATACTTTGAAATTTACTAAATATTTTAATATTCTTTTTCTGGTTTTGTAACTAATATAAACTTTTTCTTGATCTTGATACAAAATATACTTTTCTATATACACACTACCCTATAATAATGGACCTTACGACAGCGGATTTACATAAAATCCAAATACTTGCTTAGGGGTGTTTTTAGTGGTATGGCCTGGGACCTTTGCATGTTGTTCTTGGTAAATTGAACACCGGCGCCAACATGAACAGTATCCACAATCAGGTTTTTCCTATGCTCTGGCCATTTTATGGAATGGATGAATGTTACTTTTTCGACTACAACGCTCTATGTCATGTTGCAGCCTCTGTAAAGCAGTGGTATCAAGATATTGATGTAAAAGGTCTTCCCTGACCTGCTTAGAGCCCCGATCTAAAGCCCAAAGAACCTTTGTTGGACAAGTTAAAGCGACGTTTACGGACCAACGAACCACATCCGAAATCTACAGCTCAGCTGGCGACATTCGTGCAGCAGGAATGGACACAAATACCCATGGCTGTGTATCTAAACCTTGTTGAAAGTATGCCCAGAAGGGTTGCTAGTGTAATTTCAGCACGTGGGGGACCATCCCCCTATTAAAGCATGTATTATTTCCCTTATGCCACCACATCTTGCTGTCCGGTCCATTATTGTAGGGTAGTGTATATATAACCCGAAATTCAAAACATGCCGAAAAAAAGTGGTATATTTATTCACTAACCATAACCTTATAAATTAATGTAACATTTCTTGAGCCGGGGAGTAACACAGGGAATGTCCAGAAGAAAAAAATGTTTTTTCGACTCCGGAGAGTACCTCAAGTTACGCCTTTACTTCCCCCATTTCTTTTTTGCGTTGAATCATCGTTAGCGTTACCCCCGCTCCCTCAATTATCTTCCTCCCCAAGCACAACAGGTGTAAATCTCTCTGTTTATTGGTTGAAGTTGTCTCTCCCTGTTTGGAAAGTACGTTGAATTTGAGACGAAAAGAGTAAAGGAAAATTTTGCTATACTTGAATCATACGTGATGAATAAGAACGTTCTTTTATGTTGAAATTTTTTTTTAGTCTGCTGACAAATTCTTCCTCAGCACAAAATAAAAACGGCAACGAAAAAAATTAATTTGGAATCTTCGATCTTTTATGCTGTTGCCATTCCAAAGAAAATAATAATAATTAAATTCCATTAAATTCACTTACAAATTTTCTAGATTGAATTTTAAAAATCGCCGCGACCCAAAAATTGCAAAAAATTTGGACTACCTGTATGCCAAATTTCCTTGTTGTAAGTGCTGTAAATTTCGTCAGGACTGTGATAACGAAAAACAGAAAAACAAACACTTCTTTTTATAATAGTAGAGATAAGTGCATTGAATATGGATACACGTACGTATGCGTACTGTACTTAGATTGGTAAAGTAAGCTAATAAATGTCACTAAAAATTATTGCATATTTCTTACTGTAATTTTTAAAATGTTCTTAAAAGTTTAATTATTTGTGTATGAGCACTATATTCGGATAGGTGAATATAATTCTGCAATAATTAAATAGTGTAGTATTGTTCCGCATGTATGGTCACCCCGCTTATATGGTCCGATTTTTCTGGACCACAGAACTGACAATATAACCGATACTGACTGTGCTATGCAAGCAGAAACGTTATTGTCCTGTAAAAAGTAAAATACTTAAACTACATGTTTGTTTATGTAGAAAGAATAGTTCTAGTTTTTTTAGTAAGTTAAATCAATTCAAAAGCAGCGAGCACCACAGCAGCACGGTTGGAAGAGATACGGACTAGCAAACGGAGTGTTTCAACTTCGAATCCAAACAATGACAGTAGTGTACAAAAGGGCTGGTGCATGTGACATCAGTCGCTGTCTCAAATATCCTCATGTTGGCGTCGTGTGGAAATCTGGAGAGTGGGGTGCCACCTCTGGTGTGACCTCGTCATCTGAACGTGGTTTAAAATTACGTAGTGGTATATCCTGGTTTTTTTTTCCTTCGTGGGTGTGTCCTGGACCGTCACCAATAGTCCATTGTTTTGCTACAGAGTGAAGTTAATTTAAAATAGAAAATATCAATTCAAAACCCCACCTATTAAAATTCTTAATGAGATAAAATAGTTTTCTAATATTTGGTTTAGTAAATACTATTTCCTTTGACGTCTTGTCGGTAATTAGCGGAATTTACATAGCACTGAGAGCAACACAACATGCTACTGGGACGGTCAAGGATCAATCCATGATCAACTCTTCAAAATTTTGAATCAGGGTCAGATGACGCAAATTGAATGAACATTCATTTTGAGCATAAGGTTTCTTTACTGTTCTGTCTTACTCACAGGGAACAGGTGTATACTGTTTTTGACCCATAAGGCTACAATAGATCTTTAGAAACCACTACAACTCTTACCAAATCATTAATTTAATTTTGCTTTGAATTGAAGATTGGGGCTCATTCCTGTGTGCTGAGTGATGCATACTTTATCATCATTAAAAAAAATGTTTTATGTCGCTAACAGTGGAATCCAGATTGGTATGTAGTTTCATGCGATACATGTCTGATTGTAGTCTGAAGATTGCGTTAGCAAATGTTTTGTTACTCTTTTAGTTATAGCAATGCGTTTTGCATGATCAAAAATAACAGTCCACTTGTTTTCCTTTGGTTCCTTGGCTTCCTCAAATTCATTAGAATACCAAAAGCAAAAGTTCTTCAACACAAACAGAGTAAATTTTATGTAGAGGTCACTAACTTTCCTGATCACCGAATTTCACTTGAGAACAAGAGTAGTAGGCCTTTTTCGCAAACTTAAGTTGTTTTCCATCTACTTCTGGATAACGAACTATCAACATATGCAATACAAGAAATTTGGACTATTTACACAACTTCTAGAAGCCAGTTTTGCTTACTATCACATGAAAGCACAACATAACACTCGATATTAAGTTCATAACTTTTAAATAATTATCCAAAAAAATCTTCACAAAAAATGGTATTTACACAAGTCAACTGTTAAGGCCATACTGAATGTTTCTTGCATTACACAAGGAATAAAATTGAATGTGGGTCGCTCCTACTTGACATTCTTACTGCTGAACGACAAATTAGGATTTGATGCACTTTAGAACCGTAATACATATATATATACATTAGGATGGAGCAAAAACCACGAATTTCGGAAATTGAAAACGCTTATGGTGGGAATAGTTGGGGACTACCATGCTTATTAATAATACAATATATGAGCTAAATCAATAAATATCTTCAAGTGCCAAAATCACTTTGTAGCTTTGAAATTTTGCCATCTTTTTCACAAAAATAATAATAACGCATTTAAAAATGTTAATACATCTTATTTAAAGCCATGAGTGGGTGAAATGAACTTCACTGCTTGTATAAAAAATGTTTTTCACCTAACATTGTCCCGGAAACTAACAAATTTCCCCTTTTTTTAGAGCGCCATCACGCGCATCTGCACTCTTCTCAATAGACTCATCATTGTGTTTCTCGCTGGTGCAGGGGTGCAGATGCACGGGCGCTTCTGTTTTTTGGCTGCTTATAAGAGGGTAAATATCTCGTATTTCACCACATGGAGTGGAGGTGTCTGTTTCTTTAAATACCCGCCCACTTTTTTTGGAAATACCTAGTAGGTGCATTAATTAATGTAGAAATTAATTGATTTAGCTCATATTTTGTATTATTAATAAGCATGGTAGTCCCCAACTATTCCCACCATAAGCGTTTTCAATTTCCGAAATTCGTGGTTTTCCCTCCACGCTAATATACATACACAATTTGATTTGTAGTAATATTGTGGAAGAAGAGTTGCTTACATTTTCTAATTCTGAAATCACAATTATACTAAAATGCCATAAAGAAGCAAAAACAACTTTTCGATTGTAGGCCTGCGTAATTGATGTGTGCAGTAATACTTCTGACATAATTTTACTTCAAAGGCTGCGGCCATTTACTTAATCGAGTCTTTCAATTGTTAGAAAGAATTCTTTCAACTAGCCGGGCTGCGCCGGCTAGCGCTCGTTGGTGTATAATAGTTCTTTTTTTTTATTTTTACACACCGTAATTAAACATGTTTTGATTTGTATATTTTATTTATTTTTATGAACAATTCTTCAAATTATTGCGTATTCAATATTTAAGTAAATTTGTTCGAAATATACATATACCGCTACAAAATTACCCATGTCTAGTTATATTTTGCAGGAAATAGACATATCATTAAAATACTCCTCCTCCATATCATTAACATATCATTAAAAAACTCTTAAATAATATTTCTGCATTAGGTAATATACCGGAACACATAATGCAAACAAAAATAAAATTCCAATCCTTGAAAAAATGCAAAATTCTGAAAAAAAAACCACGTACGTATCTATTCAAACGTGTTGAATTTCGACTTCCTAAATATATTGTAAAATAGAATAATGCTACAAAAGACTTTCAATGATATTGACAAAGATAATAATGATTTATTAACAAAAAGAACACATATTTGTAATACTTGGGAATCCTCAAATATGTTCGCAACTTCTCAAATTAAAAAAGTAAACATTAATTCTGACGTGGCCGGATACAGAGTAGCAAAATTCCGTTTAAATTACTTTTACATCAAAGGAAGAAATAAAAAGTCAGTTCAAACTTAAATATTACTATTTAATTCCTTTTTTTTTGCATAGAAATTGACCTCGGCTATTTGAAAACAGCAAAAATTCAAAATATCTGGGTATTTTATTTACGCTGATTGTTGCCATTCGATGATATATATATATAGTTAGTTAGTTAGATAGGTATCTTACCATAGATATTTTTTTCTAATTCTTCTACAAAATTGTTCACCCTAAAATAAGGACACAAAGAACTAATTTGCAGGAAACTCAATTGATACCATGTGGTCAAATTTAGCGGGGGGGGGGGATACCATCCCTCAAGTGATTTGACATGTCGTTAAAGATTCTACACGGATGTCTACATAATTATGTCTGTGGTACCGTTTTAATGGAAGAAAGTGACTGTCTAATTATTATTATTCTAGTGCCTTTCGGGCTTGAATTCCGTCTAAATTAGTCCTGGACATGCCTTAGAACATCAGGGGCATCAGAGGAGAAACGTAAGATTAAGTGAATCAGATGATAAGATGACCTGCTTGATCTTTCCAAGATAACGAAACCATTACGCCTCCATTTATAAAGCATTTCCGTTTCTGACTTCATTAATTCCTTACTTGTCATGTAGGACAAGAAATAACGTTCACTCTGGCGATTAAGAAGTAAAATTGAACCATAATATTGTGTACGAGAGACCGTCTAAATTAAGTTAGATCACAACGAGAGTAATTGGAGGTCTTCGGTAACATAATGATGAATCACTTGACAAAGTTTTCAGGCGAAAGATTTTTTTAGTTCTAAAATAATTCCAAAATTTTAAACTTGACTCTACAAGTGGTTCGACGAGATGTGTCGTTCATCGCGATCCAACCGATCTTGCTAATGACGCTTAAACTCGTCATCAAGGTATAGCCGATTTTTTTTATGATGAACGGTTATGTTTATTCTCTTCGACGCAATATCTCGTTCATCAAGGTCTGGTCAGTTTTGCTAATGGCCTCATAGAAACAATCATCAGGACGTTTAAATCACATACTGTTATACATACAGTGTGTATCGAAATGATAGGTCACCCGTATTTTTCAAAGTTTCGACTCTTAATTGAGAATATTAATCACTTTTTTTGTAGAAATAATTATACAATAATCGTTATAACTATTTAGGAAGCAATTTGTTAAAATTAAATAATTCATTTTTATTTTATGTAAACTTTTATTTTGAGACCGTTTCAAAAAGATAGGTCCGCCTTTATAAATCTTTGCACCAAAACGTTTATTTTCAGAAAATATGCATAAATATCATAGTTCTGTCTTACTGCGGGATCATGCTGGCTGTTGTGGAGGTATTTAAACAAATTTGAACATCACGTTGTAATCAAACGAAATGGGTCGTCGTTGCAGTCTTTCGCTGGTTAAGGAGGGAAATTTGATGCATTTAAGAAGTATGGAAAATTGAATAGAGAAACAGCTAAACTTTTAAACAGATCGTGTAATGTTATAAACATATTTTTGTGACCTATATGTACTTATGGCAATAAAAAATCATCTGGGTGGCGATCAAAAGTGACACCCCGACAAAGAAGGACTATCGTAAAGGAGTTAAAATCTGGAAATACGAGCTTATCCACTTTGGCGATACAACAAAACCCTCCGATATCAAAATCTACGGTCCATAGAGTGGTAAAGAAGTTCAGCAATTTAGTTTACTGGAAGAGGAAAGCGGTTCCGAAATTAAGAAAACTCCACACGAAGAAAAGCGATGGAAATTCGCACAGGAAGTGACGAAGAAAAGAAGACTGGCATCGAGTGTTATTCAGTAATGACAAAAAATCAACCTGTATGGTCCAGATGGTTGGCAGTATTACTGGTACGATCTGAGTAACGATAAAGAGATATTCTCGAAGAGGCAAGTTGGTGGTGGTTCCGTTATGGTATGGGCCGGATTCGGTCGTGCAGGAAAAACTGATATAGCATTTGTAGACAATCGTTTGAATGATGCAGGCTATCAACAGCTGCTTGAGCAATATTTTCTTCCACAATCAGAGCACATTAGAGGCACGTTCTTCATGTTACAATAGGACAATGCTCCTTTGCATACTGCAAAGTCCACTTTTGAATGGTTTCTGGATAATGGTGCACATATTATTGATTGGCCGCCTTGCAGCCCCGACCTGAATCCGGTAGAAAACATGTGGGGCATACTCGCAAGAGCAGTGTATGCAGGCGGAAGGCAGTACAACTGTACTACAGACTTGAAAAAAAGATATTTCCTCCGAATGATCAAAAATCGAGACAAACTGTTTTTAAAAACTGGTAGAAATCATGCCAAATAGGATTTATGAGCTCATTCCGAAAAACGGTGGAAAATTTTCTTATTAATTCAACACTAATTTGAGGTTTGGTTCAGTGGACCTATCTTTTTGAAACAGCTGTTTCACATATTTTTTGTTTTTCTTACAATTCCTATATTTTTTACATTATTTATGTATATTTTTTTCATTGTATGAACTAATGTAGTTTATCAAATAGTACTTTGTACACAATAAAAAATGTTTTCCCAACTTAACTTTCGTTTTTACTGGTGGACCTATCATTTCGGTACGCACTGTACATCTATACTATATCTCTCTTATACATACACTTTTAGTATGTATTAGATGATTGAGAAAAATAGTTTAACTTTGGGGAAATGTAAGGGCTTAAAGACAAAATATCTCACCAGTTACGAAGGAACGAATTTTACAGTTATGCTTACATGATACTTACATTGTGTGAATTTTCGTTTAGCTCAGTTAAACTAACAACGCCTCGTAATTTTGAAATTTGGTCAGATATATGTGTGTGCTTCATAAAACTGTTTTAATGCTTTAGGACCTATATTATCTGTATATTTTTACTACAGAAAGTTTAAATTTATCTGTACAGAAAACATCATTGATTCGTCTTTGTGTTCTTAGTAAATTGTAAAAATCATAAAAGTTTCGAAATGCTGTTTTTTTTTTTTTCCCTATGGCTGGCGGAGATGATTTCAAGAGTGGCTGGTACGAACTACAGAACAAGTGACAACAGAAGAAAAAGCATATGGGCCTATTTGGATCTTCACTTTCCAATATATCTCCCACGTTTAAGTACACGAGGCACTGAGATATAAGGGACCAATTAAATCCATAATTGTACCCTGAAATGTTAAGAAATACATTTTCCATACACTTAATTGTGTAATTATCATATGTAAACAGTTTTGAATATACAGTTTACTAATTCAACTCTAGGCATGTCTAATAGCAGGAGAGATAATATCAATTAACTTTTATATCCACATACTACTTGAACATCATACAATTCGAATCTTGTTCACAAATGTCCTGAATCGGGGTTACATCATTACGAATCTAGTAAATTGTCACCTACGCAACTCGCCTTCCGTGGCAATCAAATAAAGCTCCAAATACCGAACATTCCGCCTTTTCGAATTATTCCCAAAAGCATAAGTTGAATCAAACTCAAATATTTTCCCACCCTCGCTTGGAACTGTTTTCCCTCCGAAACCCATTGATTCCTGCAATCGCAGTCGAACTTCGGCATAAATCCATCCGAACGCCGAAAACTTCCAAAGCATACACTGGGCCAAAACTTAATTACGAACACAGTAGATAATATGGCAGTCCGTCGAACTCTTGCACCGTTCGTTTCGAACTGCATAAATCGCTCCGAAAGTACACAGTTTCGGTATTGCCAACGCGGAAAACAACGATCCTCAGATTCTCGGGCAATTTGCAACCCCTGGAACAATCCATCCATTCCACGAGTCTTGAGGAGCGAGAGAATTTAATTGATGTTCCAGGTGAGAAGTTTGTTATTAATGGATGCCGAACGCTAGAGTTGTAGACATGTTAGAGCTTGTTACTAAAATTCGAATAGTTCCCGCTTGCGCCCTTAAGGTTCAGGGCTGGAACTGCGCTGTAAGGAGATGCGCGTGTGCTTTATACATACATACATACATGTAGGTTTAGGAATTTTAATACGGTATACACTCAATGGTGAAAGATTTTGAGCAAATGTATAATATTGCTTCATCTTACAATATGGTGGGATTCGTGTCAATGTAGTTCAGTTACAAGTGTAAGTTTTATGTGCTATTATGCAACTACGTGTTTTGGTTTAAAAAGGTATAACTTTTCCGAACGAAGTAATTTTGCAAGAAATCGGACTCAGAGCATCTCCAGTGAAATACCAATTTTAAAGAGAGATAATCTGTTGTATGCAATAATAAACAGAAAGTAAATGTATATAGTATTAAACAAATAACGTTCTATAATTGTTCTTTACAATATTTTACTACTTTCCAGTAGCGAGAGATTTGTGTCAAATGTGATTCAGTTGTAAAATATTTTTTTTCATTTATAAAGATCAAATAATTAAGCGAACATATAAGCGGGCATTGAAAAGAAGCAATTTTCTAGTAATATATTTTAGGTAAAAATAAAATAATATCTTTAAAACAATAATAAACATAATTAAATTATATATATATATACAAACATGAAGCATTTTCAACTTACTAAATTTATGATTCTGAACAAACAGATAAAGAAGATTCTGAAGAAAGTAAGAAATTATAAGTTAATTTTACTAATGATAAGAGTAATACATTTATACACGAATAAAAAAATGTAAGGATACATTTAATCTAAAAGATTCAGTACTATTGTGAAAATTGAAATCAATTTTCAAAATATCTACATTAAAAAATTACCTGTAATACTTACGACACTAAAATAATAAATTGCTTCCGAGAAATCTAAACGTTATGTAGAATTATATTACTAACATAGTTAAATTACAAAAAGTAAATTTTTTTCTGTATGAAAGATTTTTTTATCAAAACATACTTCATACGTGTTCCTTGATTATATATGAATTCAATTTTCAAAATTAAACTGTACTTACGCTATTTTATAGTTAATAAAATATATTCGTAAAGTAGATGTATTTTAAAACATGAATACAACATTTCACTTATTAAGTTGTATATACATTTCACTTATTAAGTAGTGAGGAGAAATGTTATTACTGATTTTTAATATTTTACCTAGTCTTTTCAGATTTGTTACAGCAAATAATTTAATTGAACTTCCAGGAGGAAAAGTATTTCAAATACTGGTCCATATCATCTTTTATAATATACATATTTAAACTTCTTTTTAAAGAGACCTATTTTAGAAGAATGGTTTATCTAATTAATACTTGGTGAATCAGAAATTGTAACTGAAGGAAGGGGAAATGTTATTAACGAAACTTTGCTTACATACAGGTTAACAGGATCATGGTTATGAATGATTAAATTACAATTTTCTCAATATGAATGATTAAATTACTCAAATTACAAAGGGAATAGGTACTACGATCAAAAATGTCTACATTGCTCATTATAGAATGGAATAGTTATTCCTCTTTCACTCTGTATTATATTAACTCGGTGCAACTTTATATAGGTATACTATTACTGTTCGCCACATTTTATACCTACTGTGCATTATCTGAACGTGTTCTTCTATATGCTCATGAATAACGTGTTCACGCTGCTTCTCAATAATGAATTTCATGTATTTCAATTAAAAATATATCTCAGATTCAACCAGACTATAAGAGTAAGTATTTTGTGTAATTTCCTTAAAATTTTCACTGAAACGTAAACCAAATATTGCTAGTCACTGTAAATCGACATAGAAATAGGGAATTTGCACTATGTCACAAAACGTCCTAAAATGGTACACATTCTACAAATTCGATCATGAACAATTCGATAAATTATTTCGCTTATAACGCTATAAGCGACTAAAAAACGCGTCAAAGTCACGTGACTGAAAACGGGGCAGAGCTTGGTGTGACGTCATAGTACATGAAATTTCTCGCTACATTCGCTAGCTGCATGTTATTTTAGGTTGCTTTCATTGATTTCACGCTAATTCTATTTTTTAAATAATTGTGTTGAATTATTGTCTATACAATATTATTATTATACAGATTTCTTCTTTAAAAATGACGACTGTAGAACAAGGCTTTGTAAAAGGCCAGTCGAATAATCTACCTATATTGGATGGTATATCCATGTTTTCTTTTCTGGGAAACCATCCAAATTTTATGGGAGTAGAAATGAAAGGCGTGAAAGCGAAGAGTAAAATAGTATTTTGTACAACATATTTATTTTTTTTAATGTATTTTTATATTGCTTTTAAAGAGTAGTGCTATCATTAAAAAGTTGTACTTAAGAAAATAGAATATTAATAGTTGTTATCTTTTCCTTAATACGTAACACAATTCATTCTGATATAGATTTTTTTATATAGATAATTAGAATAGTATATCAAATAAGAGCTTTATATTAGGAAAATAATTTCAAAGTAGATTAAAATTGTAGGGGTATCAAAATAGTGAATTTTGAAAGCTAACTTAAAATTAATTTTCTACGTTAATTTTTAAGCCAAATTATTTTTGTTAGTTAATGAACAATAATTTTAAAAATATATTTAAGCGGTAAAACGTAATGTACTAAAGGATGATCCAAAAATAACACGTGTAGAGAGACTTGTTGCGAGAATTGCAACTGCATTAAATATTGAACACAACATTTGATAGTCCAACATTTTAAACCATGAAGAAGGTAGTGTGATAATTTGATTGAAATTGCAAGAACTTAAAGCTTTGCAGTTTTATAAAATTATGCAAATTGAAAACAAAATTCGTAATTGTTTAAAAATATTAGTTTTAATTCTAAACAAACGAGGTGAAAGCTATGTTGCTTCGTACTGCAAGAGAGACAATACTCCCAGAAGTTTTCCGTGTCATTCTCCAACTATAAAATAAAGTAATATATAAATTAAAAGTTTTCACTTGAAGCACTATTTATCAAAATTTGGTAACACTAGTTTTTAACTTTAATTTCTTACTTTTAATAGAAATATTTGTCCAATTCTTTTTTTTTTTAATAAATTAATTTTACGCTTATTCTAACTTTTCACTTTTAAAATATTATATTTTTTCATTTATGTAAGAATGTTAGAACATTTATGTTAAAAGAATTATTTCTTAATTATAAATCTTAATTCTAAGGACACTTATTCCATAATACTTATCATTCAATTTAAAGAAGAAATATGACACAGTTTTACCAAGTGTATGAATAGCTGCAAATTAATTATCAAAATAATAATTCAATGTTTATTGATGTTAGCTCTCTCTATATTTTTTTAACCAGTTTTGATTTTAAATATATAGTATTCCTATATTTATTTATTAAATTCTTTTTCATGAAACAAGAAATTCTGCATTAGGAGTGACTTGATACAGAAAGAATGTTTTCGTTTTAGCAAAAACACTAGTAGTCATCCACAAGATTAAATCACACTATTGGTATTTAAAAACAATTAAAAATACAAATAAATTTTGGTATTTTAAACTTACCGAAAAATGATCTTCACAGCAATGCAAGCAAGAAGTAGAAGACAGCTTTTTGTTTTTCTTTTCATCTCTTTTCATAACGCTGCACCATCTTCTACGAACTTGTTCATATTTTAATACAACAAAAAATACTTTTTTGGTGTTTTAATCGTTGAATTATGACACAAACGGAACAATACAATATTTTTAAATCTTCTTTTTAACTATTTTCGAATCTTCCATTGCTGAATTAATCAAAAATCTATTAAAATATGACTACTAAAAAGATACTCATAGAGACAACACAGTTCAAGAAACGCTCGATGGGAAAATCGTGTACTATGACTTCACAGGCAAGAATCGTCAGCGACTGCAGTTTTCAGTTGAAAGTGACGTCAGAGCAATTTAAAAAGCGTTTTAAATATAATTAATGTCGTCAGATTGCAGTTTAAGTGGCATTTTTCTACGTAGTTTTTCGTGCTCTTTCATTTTAAAATGAATTTGAAAAACATGCATATTGTCCATTGCATATTCACAAACATATCAATAGTCATTTGCGCATGCGTATTCACAAGTAATTTTCTGTCTACTTACCCAGTAACTAGAAACTCTTTTCTTGTATGTTAACTTGTAGTTTTATCATGATACGTTAGAAAGGAGAGAATGTGAGATAGATTCCAATGATGAACACTTATAAGAAAACTGTTGTGCTTTCTGAAGTTTGATATAATAGATTTTTGCTTTACAGACCATAAAATCAGTTAGTAAAGAAATGTGCGTGACGAACATACACATATCCTTTAGAATTCAGGAATACGACCTTCAGCAATATGCAATAATTGCCAATGTGATAATTGTGGAACTATTTAACCCATCGGTAGGTTTGATGCCTGCACTACCACTTGCGCTGAAGTGGAAGGGTGTTTATAGGGTCTTTGAGCTTTTTCAACATACCCTGTTTGCCTTGTCACTTCCATGTCCATCTTCAGATCTCCAACAAATGCAGAACTCCTCACTGAAAGGGTCATGGTGGTTTAATATTCCAAGATTAACGGGTACGACGTCAACATGAATGTGTTCAACCAGAAGCTACGGTCTGTGTTGTAAGGACTATGCATGGAGATGCATGGGCACAGCTGCAGTCTACGTTTATAGCGGTGGCAATGGCGTTGGCGCTTTTTTTCCGCACTTCTAAAATCACCAAGGAAATAATTATTTAAAAAATTTAAAATAAACCAATTAAATTAAACGATAGTTTAACGGATTTTAAACGAACTATCTAGAATATTCAAAATGAAAATTTAAACTTTCTGCTTGCTAAGGTTGCCATAAAAACCACAATAACCGTAAAGCAGCTTAATTTAATTACCTGCCATAACTTGCTGCTAGAAGTGCGCCAAAAAAAAGCGTCAAGGCGTTGCCACCGCTTTAAATGTAGACTGCAGCAGTACCGATGCATGTATACTATATCCTGTAGTTGTCCGTAAGTAGCTTTACCGTTGATGGGTGGAATTATGGAACTGGTGGAATTATCACCTAAGGGTCAATACAGTAACTGTAGGATAATCTAAATTCTCACTCAATTACAAGATCCTCGCACACGTCTCAGTGATTGAGAAATTTCTCTTAAAGCGTTTCAGATCGATTTGTACTGTTTTTAGAATGGTACACATGTTCTGCTATGTTGAGTCTAATGAAGGCTCACTGTGTAAAGCACTCAACCAGTTATTATGAAGGCGGACTATTCGCCCCTTTCTGAGGTCTGTTATCAAGTTGTATTGTTTGTGAGAACGGAGCTGTCACTCACAAATATTACGAATAGATTACTTACGAGAGAGAAAAAGCTTGGCTGAAGGAGATTCAGGGAAAATGCTCGCGGAGTGTTCAGTACTATAACTGAATCTCCTTCAGGTAGAAGGGTTTTCACAATTAAAAGACAAAATTAGTGTCGTCTAATTCTTGAGTGTTTTGTTGACTTTTAGACATGAAGTAGAAAAAAAGTAAAAAGGACCATAGAACGACATACCAAGCCTAAGCATTGAAACTGTCCAATAGGTCGTTTGTAGTGCTATAACCATAAATTATAATCTCGAATTAATAATTCCCCTTGAAAATACTGGGCTTGAAAACTTTAAAATAAATATCGCACATCTATAATTCACAAATTGCTGACATTTTTATTACTAGTTAATTACTGACGGAAATTCTCCCTGCCAGCTTTAGTTTTAAGTTTCTTTTTAGGGAGCTGCGTTAAAACACATTTCGTAATTGCAACACTTACAGTTGTGCTCATTTTGTCACATGCGAATATCTCAAATTGGGAAATAATCAGTTTTTACTATTAATACAACATACCAAATAATGACATAACCGGGAGTTCTAATAGTCATTGAGAGCTGGTCACATTTGGATGCTGAAAAGCATACAAATTCAAGTATATGCCGACATTTGCAACTAAAACCGTATTATAAATTTCCCCTGAAGTAAATCACAAAACCAAATCTAAAATAATAACTAAATATCATTTTTAAGAAAATTGGTTAGGTTTTTTTTTTTGGTAAAGGTAATATCCCCAATCCAAAAAAGGGTAATTGATGACACGTTTTTAATTTTATTCATATGCTAGGTTGCTTAAATTTTTTTATGGCGTAAAATCAATTTTTCAGCATGTGTTTGAGAATTCTAATATGCGATTATTTCCTTTAAATTATAAAAAGTATAAGCAATAAAAGCTATATTAATGGTAATTAGGTACTAAAAGCAAATTCAAATATACTGCATCACTATTTGGTTAAAACGAAACATTTTCAACGGGAAATAATGCAAAATTATAAGTGATAAGAATTCACTTTGTAAAATTTGTTTTGGCTTGTCACTGATTACCTTTTGCTACAAAAAGACTCTTTCTCTTGTAAAGCTTATCGTATCTAACACAACAACAGATAAATTGCTATTGTTTAATAATTATGTCAAAACTATCTATATAATAAAATGCAAAGTTTGTCTTTGTTCGCCTGTTTCTACTCTACAAAATGTGCACTAACCACTTTGATCGAGATAGTTAATATGTACATTTTCTTTAAATCCGTGAAAAATATTAATTATATATTAATCCCCGTTTGCTTTGTCATAAGTGTGAATAAGGTTACAAATTTATTCAAAATTTTATAAGAAAGTTGAAGATTGTTTCGGAAAGCTTGCAAACTCAGATTTTTTACAAGTTTTGTGGAAGAAGTAATATTTTCTCAAAAAATATAGGCATGTAATTTAATTCTCCTGCTGTATGAAAGCATTTTAAGCTGACACATTTTTGCGTGACTACCTAATCGAAGAAAACGTCTAAATTCCAAACAATTATTCTAAAGTCTTTTAGCACAAACACATTGAAAAATATCTAATCCTTTAATCTTCGAAGCAAAACACAAGAATCAATTTTTTTCGTTACATCGTCTGGTATAAGCAATCTCCAGTTACCTATAACATCAGATTGATACGATTCATAAATTCATTAAAGCACCAACTATAGGGAATAAAATCACTGCGGAGAAAAAACAATCGTGTTTTTTACAAAGAGAATGTCAACATCTACTAAAAATATATTCTTAAAAGGTCTGTTGTGAAGCTAATCCCTCCGTCTGAGTCCGTTGTTTTGATGTTCTTAAGAAAGGAGAATTAAAATTCTGAGGAATTATATATCACATGTGTTGTGTGCGCGTAGAAAAAGAAATGCAACAAATATCCATGAAATCCTGTTAAATATAAAAAACATGAAAGGATGTGACTGTTTAGGATTAGTAAACGGTTTTTAGTAATGCCGCAATAAATAAATTGTTTTCTTTAAATCCAATTAACACAATACTCCAATGTATGTTTAAGCATTTTCACCATTTTTTCAAGAGGAAAACCATTTGCATTTAAATGAAGCATTGGAAGAATAAAAGCACTTATTAAATCAGCCTTTTTTTAATGCCTCGTGTTTATTTATTTGACTAGTCTATTTCATTTGTTTGGCAGGTATTAAAATTTATAAAATCTTTCTTTCGTTGGTATATCATTTCTAAAAGTTTAAAAATTTTAGCAAGAAATAAACACTTGGTATTACATTGAAGGCAAGCTTATAGAAAAACTACCACTTAAATGAAGCGATTCTAATTTGAATGGAGATTGGTAGGGAACATTTTTGTCTATTAACTAGGGGATTATTTGAGATTTATTATGACATGATATCCAATTATCTTTTACAGTTCAATTATTTTCAGTCAGCTATATAAACATATTTACATCGGCACTCTTGAGATATAATTTACTTCCAGGCACAAGATAGACTAATCTGAACAAATTATCAGTCAATTGCATATAAATTAACGTTGCCTTGCTTCTAATATTTCAATTGCTTGTTATTGAATGAATTTTACTGTCGGCTTAGAACTCTGTATAGCAGTTTAAAGACAAACTATTTGTTTTCGCCTAAAATTAAAACATATGCATTCTGGTACTGTTACATAATTGTTTAACAGATAACAATATGACAATGCATTTGTCATTATCATGAAACTAAGCATTTAGTGCCGCCGAGAAAATACCAATTTATGAGTTTCTGCTCTAAGCCGATGATATTGAGATTTTTCTACTTTTGCATCATATTACCCTCTTAATGCTATCTCCATGCATCAAAAAATAATTATAAACTCATTAGCGTTTTATTTTACTAATTAATTTGCTGACATCATTTTACCTAGTTTAGTTATTTGTATTATTATTTTTTTAAATTCCATGCCGCACTTGTTCCGATCACTTAATGGGACGCGGAAGTCCAATTGGTAGAGTACTGCATTAGCAACCGGATGGTTATGAGTTCGAAACTATGTCCAGCCAAAGACCGTCGTGTACGTGGGGGTCGGTGCACCTTAAATCTACCTTGTCCTCAAATGTCCTCGCGTTTGCATGTAATAGAAGTTTGCATAAGGAAGTGTTTTGACCTCGTCATCTTACCGTAGTTAAAAGTTACGAAGTGTCGTCTCTGGATCTTCGTGATTGATCCCGGAACGTCACCAATAGCCCGTCGTGTAAGCTCAGCGCGACCAAAATTCAACAACCTACAAAGCTAAATACAAGATTTAAATTTTAAAATGCCTTCTCAGTCTTACAGTAAGTAATAACATTTACGGTCGCAGTCGCATTGAAGCAAAAGAATGTCCTATTGACGACGGTCTGGAACCAATCGTGAAGGGAAATATCCGAGGATACACCTCGTAATTCGGAACCACGGTCTAATGACCATGTCAACACCTGAGATGGAACAACAATCTGTCGAACTGCCTCACCACACTTACGTGAGAATATTTGAAGCCACGACTGATTTAATGCTCACCAGCCCATGTTCTAGACGGTCTTTGTTTGGATTTTGTTTCAAAGTCCTAAACCTCCAGTTTCTAAACCACGACTCAATCAACAGGGCCGTTCACCATTCTGTTCAGTCATGAGAATCAAAGGATGTTTATTTTTTAAATTTCTATCCTTCTTGCTTTGTTAAGTCGTATGTCAAGTTTTTGTTGTATACAACGTCGAAATAAATTATGTTTATGATCTCGGACCATCACTAATAGCCCTTTCTGTTCCTCCAGTGCGACGTAAGATAAAATACCTACCAACATCGTCGAAATAAAATATGTTATTATGCAAAATATTTCTGTCTTCGTTCCAAAGAACTACTCATGAGGTAATTTTGGTAATTTTAATTAACGTGGTACTAGAGCAACACAACGGGCTAGGTCAGATGGCTAAACTACACATGAGGAGATCTGCTAACCGATATTTACTTGTCCTAAGCATTTTGTCAGTCTGTGTTATTATCTGTGAATATTACCTTGGAAATTACTTTACGAATAAAAATCTCAAGTTTGGTTACTCAATTTTATGGACTCTACATTTGACTTTTTTTTTCTGAAACACAAGTTCATCTTAGAAAAAATGAAAAGTATTTAATCAATGTTGACGTTAAAGTGAAGGCTTTGAATCAAATGTAAAGAGAGAGCTGTCTGAATTCAATTTTTCGAGATAGGCGTGTAACTGAATACAGGAATGGTTATCCCAAAAGAAGAACTCGTAGTGACAGCATAGACATCGACACCGTTCCAATCAATTCCACCCGAGTCGGAGAAATGAAAACTGAAACATTTTTTGGTGAAACAAGCATAATCTTTTTCTCCGGGCTTTCCTTATTTTTTTAAGTTTCTCCAGAATTGCTCAACAACCCCAACGTCACGCGTCGTCCAAATACGCCCTAAAATCACGTTTCGAGCCTTTTCCAAAATATCATTTTTCATATCGTGATTTCTTCTTTCTCTTCTCCCCCGCCCCATCCAAGGAAATCTTTCTCCAGGTTAACAAGTGTCAGTCACTGAAAACTAAAAGAATGGCAGAACCAGAACAGGATTTTTTTCTCCTTAGTCAACCCTAAGACGAATGCACTGTTTTCTCTACAACCTCCGTTCTAAGCCCTAAGGTGAAAAGTCAGCAAAGTTATCCCTCCCCCTCCTTTGGAGTTCCACCCCCTGGCAAACACCCAACCTAGCATTTTTTTTATATTATTTTATTTTATTTTATTCTTAACTTCTCTCCCCTTTTTCACTTTAATCTCTGCAAAAAGGAAAGAATAAATGTTAAGCCTAACAATGGAAAAGAAAACGTCTACTATAGCAGGAAGCTGAGAAAGAAAAGTTGTCTCTTTGTCCAGATTTCTCCTGTTTTTCTACCCTTGAACCCAGACCTAAAAGACGGGTTCTCCCGTATCTCTCATTGGGATTAGTGTCATATTTGCTATTTCAGTAACTGGCTTTCCAAAAAGTATAAAGATAAAGGTGTAAGGGGAAAAGGTGAAGTGTAAGGAGAGGGCAAAAAAGAGTTCTCTGCATTGTGTTTAAGACGAGGTGAAGTGCTTCTTTAAAACATGTCAGTTGACTAACGATGTAGTTAACCCTCGGGTTATTTCTGAGGACCTGACAGTTTGCGATAGAGGCAATATACTTGGAATATGGGATTTAATCCTCTTGCACACCTAATCTAGCAACAATTCTTGAAATACACTAAATATTTTGGGATATATTTAAAAAATACCAAAATATTTATTAAAAAAATTTAGAAAATACCAAAATACATTTTTTAAGGTAAAAGTTCAATTTCTTCATATATTCGTCAATTTTTATTCAAAAGAAATCGTTCAAAAATATCAGTACGGCGAGATTACTACGAGCTGTATGTGATTAAATAAGGACAGCACTGATATTGCGGATTCCGGACTTCACCTATATATTCAAACAATTATAATTAATTGATCCCCTTGAACATTAGAAAATTTTCGGTGTAGCATTCAAGTTTTAAAACCGAAAATAGCGTTTAAAGGCCGAAGTAAATCAAAATAAAATTAAAAGGAATCTGCACAAATTTTTCAGGCACATGTATTGAACACTCTTTTTATCGATAATTAAATTAAAATATAACTTTAACCTATAGACTACGGTTGGTACAGTAGTTGTACCGTGATCGCGCGCACCAAGAAAGATTTTAGCCTACGTCCATTCAGCAGTTGTGCCTTGAAAGTTGTAATAATCACGCCAAGAAAAATTCTGGACTGCGGCCGTTAGTACAGTTCTGTGCTCAAATGGGCACAATGTTATAAGTCACTTTTTTAATTTTTCGTTTCAGCAATTTTAAGATTCAACATGTGGTTCAGCAGAAAAAACCAAATAGCATGGATTTGAAGGGGAAAAACACAAAATCAATTAAAAATTAATTAAAAAATATATAATTAAAAACAAAAATACGCGAAGGTACACAAAGTAATAGGGTACCAAAAGAAAAAATAATAATTAAAATATTATAATTATGGGGGCTAAAATAAAATAAATACAATTTTAAATGAATGCAAAAAAGTTGGTAGTCGAAAAAGTGGGAAAAAATGTTAAAAATAAATCAAAGGTGTCAATCATTCGTAAAAAAGGCGGTTCCGGAACAATATGTAAAAATCAGTGGCCCACTGCGATAATAAGCCCCATTATTTTCAAGTTAAAATCATAAGAAAAACCTCGTTACCGTAGCAACGTCAGTAAATGATATTATGTATTTTAAGAGGAGCATAGCAACAAAGGAATGAGACACAAGGTATGGATACCATTATAAATATGGATTCGTAAATAAACTGATCGTTGCCAACGGGAAGAAAGAAAGACCTTTTTTGGGCCACGCATAAGCGTTTTATATATATATATATATATATATATATATATATATATATATATATATATATATATATATATATATATATATATATATATATATATATATCTAACAACAAAAGGATGAGTCACATTTCGAATTTTATAGGAAAGCAATTTTCAAAATTAAGTAGATTCCAAAGCTATAGTGCTCTATCCACTTTCCTAAGAGATCGTAGTATCGTGAACTTCCAATCATTTTAACCAGTCATTCAAACAACCAGTAATGTGTTTGATCCTCCTGAATATTTTTTAATGGTTTTCTTTACGGAACATTATGTGGCTTATCACCATGTAGCCCGTAGCACAATAAACACAAAGAATCTAATGAAAGCAAAGATAATTTTTATCATTACAGAACATATCGTCGCTAAAAGTGCAACAGGCACATATGTGTAAAAACTGTAATTTTCCGGAGAGAAAAAAACTAATTGTTTTCTCTATGATTTGAATCTATTATTTTTATATAGATTTGGTTGTAACTTTTATTGGATCAGCTGATGATATGAGATTTTTGCACCAAGTAGAAATCACAAATCGCTCACTTCTTTCAATAACATGCTATCTCAAAAATCGGCGATTTTTAGTTATGCCTGTTTTCAGAATGCCCCGAAAGAGTAGTATATCCCTTCAAGATCGTCATATCTCAACGCTCAATATTTAGCGCTAGAGAGCAGAAATAATATTTATTTGCAATACATTTTATTCTACTTTTAAACTTTAAAATCACTCCCCCTGAAAAATCACGTTTTTTGAGATAGGTACCTTGTTGAAAGGAGTGAGTGAAATAACAATAAAAGAAATGAAATTTTTGACGTACGACCTTTTGCACTTTGAGTGACGTTATATTTCTGTAGCTTTTCGTTACGTTCTCCGATTCAATAGACACAAGGAATCTCAAAGCATCTGATCCTAAAATCTATGCATCCATTCATCGTACAAATAACCCGATAAATAACCCAACTTTTCATAGGAATCAAATAAAGTGCTTACTTTCAAAACATGTGGATATTTCCAAGAATTCGTGCGCGTCCGATCGGACAAGGGATTCCGAGGGAGCCGATCTGCGAGTGTGATGCGATAGTCCGCATGTATGAAACCTAGGATCAAATGTGACAGACCTACAGACAAAGTCCGTAACATCGTAGCATTGTTGACGGCAATCTTCGATAGACTCTCCGGGAGTAATCTTCTCAGTCAAGGTAAGCCTCTGCTTCTTGATCAGTTTCGTGTTGCAGAAACCTCTGGGCTCTGGAAGATGGAAACGGAAATATAAAACTATGCGGCTAAATGATGGAAATCATATATACACGTTAATAATATTTTGTTAACCTTCTTGTGATTGTTTTGACGAGATATCTCGTCATTAGAAAAATGTTGTAACGATCTAAGAGGACGAGATATCTTGTCATTAGAGAAATATTGACCAGATCTTGATGAACGAGATATTTCGTCATTAGAAATATGTTGTCCCGATCTTGGAGGATGAGATATCTCGTCATTAGAGAAATATTGACCAGATCCTGATGAACGAGATATTACGTCATTAGAAATATGTTGTCCCGATCTTGGAGGACGAGATATCTCGTCATTAGAGAAATATTGACCAGATCTTGATGAACAAGATATTTCGTCATTAGAAATATGTTGTCCCGATCTTGGAGGACGAGATATCTCGTCATTAGAGAAATATTTACCAGATCTTGATGAACGAGATATTTCGTCATTAGAAATATGTTGTCCCGATCTTGGAGGACGAGATATCTCGTCATTAGAGAAATATTGACCAGATCTTGATGAACGAGATATTTCGTCATTAGAAATATGTTGTCCCGATCTTGGAGGACGAGATATCTCGTCATTAGAGAAATATTTACCAGATCTTGATGAACGAGATATTTCGGCATTAAAATATATTGTCCCGATCTTGGAGAACGAGATATCTCGTCATTAGAGAAATATTGACCAGATCTTGATGAACGAGATATTTCGTCATTAGAAAAATACTGACCAGATCTTGATGAACGAGATATTTCGTCATTAGAAATATGTTGTCCCGATCTTGGAGGACGAGATATCTCGTCATTAGAGAAATATTGACCAGATCTTGATGAACGAGATATTTCGTCATTAGAAAAATGCTGTCCCGATCTTGGAGGACGAGATATTTCGTCATTAGAGAAATATTGACCAGGTCTTGATGAACGAGATATTTCGTCATTAGAAAAATGCTGTCCCGATCTTGGAGGACGAGATATCTCGTCATTAGAAAAATACTGACCAGATCTTGATGAACGAGATATTTCGTCATTAGAAATATGTTGTCCCGATCTTGGAGGACGAGATATCTCGTCATTAGAAAAATACTGACCAGATCTTGATGAACGAGATATTTCGTCATTAGAAATATGTTGTCCCGATCTTGGAGGACGAGATATCTCGTCATTAGAGAAATATTGACCAGATCTTGATGAACGAGATATTTCGTCATTAAAATATATTGTCCCGATCTTGGAGAACGAGATATCTCGTCATTAGAGAAATATTGACCAGATCTTGATGAACGAGATATTTCGTCATTAGAAAAATACTGACCAGATCTTGATGAACGAGATATTTCGTCATTAGAAATATGTTGTCCCGATCTTGGAGGACGAGATATCTCGTCATTAGAGAAATATTGACCAGATCTTGATGAACGAGATATTTCGTCATTAGAAAAATGCTGTCCCGATCTTGGAGGACGAGATATCTCGTCATTAGAGAAATATTGACCAGGTCTTGATGAACGAGATATTTCGTCATTAGAAAAATGCTGTCCCGATCTTGGAGGACGAGATATCTCGTCATTAGAAAAATATTGACCAGATCTTGATGAACGAGATATTTCGTCATTAGAAATATGTTGTCCCGATCTTGGAGGACGAGATATCTCGTCATTAGAAAAATACTGACCAGATCTTGATGAACGAGATATTTCGTCATTAGAAATATGTTGTCCCGATCTTGGAGGACGAGATATCTCGTCATTAGAGAAATATTGACCAGATGTTGATGAAAGAGATATTTCGTCATTAGAAAAATGCTGTCCCGATCTTGGAGGACGAGATATATCGTCATTAGAAAAATATTGACCAGATCTTGGTGGACGAGATATTTCGTAGTCAGAAGAAAATTAATTGACAATGGCTTGATTGCGTCATCTTCAAAAATGTAGCATTATCTTGATGACGAAATATCTAGTCATAAAGACAATTTGTCAGATCATGATAGACGAGATATGTCGTTGAAACCACTTGGAAGTTTGATTGTGTGTGTGTGTGATTTTTTGTTATTACCAACTAAAAAATATCCTAAAGCACACACAACAGAGATATAGGATTCAAAAATGCACGAAAATAGGCAAAATGTTTACATTAAATTAACAAATGTAGTTAGATAATGGATGAAACAAAACACTTCATTGAAGCAAATTACTTATTCAATCAGGAACGTTAAAAATACATCAACTAGAATAAGTAAGTAAAATTTAGTCAGATTTTACCACTGAATGTTTATGTCTAGTTTTGAACGAGGATTTATTTTTAAAAGAATGCGAGAAGAAGATAGAGTAGGTAAAAAGGTAGAGTTTTAAATAAAGTTTATTTCTAGATATACACATAATCTTTCTAATGATATGTTAAGTAACGAATTCGTTATTGTTTTTTGAACAACATATGGAATATTAGAAATACAACAACGACTTACTTTAGAAAACTAAATCAAACGTACGATTATTTTTTATTTCAGGGTAAAAAGCAAAATTAAATCAGCTGATTTTTTTTTGTATTAATCACTTCTATATTTACAGCACATTGCTTAAGGAAATCATTAATTTTCTGTCCTTAGGCTATCTGGGTTTGACCACAGCGTTGGCAATCGATTAACTATAAGCAGTTTCTCTCTGACCGGTTCCTGTAACTTATCCTAGATGTATTTCTCTCTTATGTGTCACTAAAATAACTTTGTTCGTTTGTATGGGCTATGTTACCCCGTCGAAAATGCAACGATTTACTAAACGTAAGATTGCGATTTGAAAATCGACTCAGCCGAACAACATCGTGTATTCGGGGGCAGGTGCACGTTAATCTTTAATCGTCTATCTTTAACTTACCTAGTTATTATTTTAATCGTCCTATCTTTAGTGTAGTGTGGAAGTTTCAAGAGCGGTGAGCTAGCTCACAAACGGCTGGTGTACCTTAAATTAAAAGTCCTCACGTTGGGTTTGTGTGGATGTTTGGAGAGTGGGATGTCAGTTCAGGTGTTGCCTCGTCATATGACAGTGGTTCAAAACTACGCGGTGTTGTCCTCGAATCTTTCCCTTGGGGATGGATCCCGAACCGTCGCCAATAATCGGTTGTGCTGTGCCAATGTGGTGTTAATTAACTGTCGACCTCGTGTGTCTATCAATTACTTTGACATTTTGTGCTTTTAAGTTTGGACAAATACAGCCTTTGCGCCTTCAAAGCAACTATAATTTGTTAAAATAAAGATTTTTTTACTGATGGTTATAGATCGAGTACTTATAATAATTACTTTTTAGATACAAAAATGATTAGGTTACCCATTCGCCCGGGAGCAGAAAGTTCTAAAAACTTTAAAACTGCAACGTACGTCGCAGAACAAAAATTCCTTAGTTTTATAAATATTTTGGCCGATTTTTTTCAATCATAAGTCAAGTTGTTCTGCAGTGCAAAGCGCGCTCCTTGACACACTTTTATTTTCAGGCTAAGGAACAACCTCTCTACACCGCCCAAATTACCACAAACACTTCATATATAACACATCTTTTATGTCAATGACAAGATATTTAACTTCAAAGTTATCGAGAGAAGTGCAAATTCTGAAAGTATGCCATGGTTTTAAATAAAGTAAGTTAATTAATTTTGGTGTGTTTTATTATAAATATGCAATACATATTTAGCCGATAATTGTGTTTTCGTTTGGTTTTGATTTAACAGCAGTTTTCATACAAAATGCCTGCAGAACAATTACAATTGCTTGGAGTTGTGTTGCAGAACACTGAATACAGTTCTACACCTAGGCATATTAGTAACAGACGGTGCTTAGAAAAGCAATTTGCTATATCGAAGCTTAAATATACAATTCCTGAGTAAAACTCCGAATGAAATATTCAACATATAATTCTCGATAAATCTTTTTTTATAATTTAAACCATACAAAAAGTATTTATTCTTTACAAAATAGTTCATTAGATAGGCTATAAATTAAAGCTTTTCAAATAAATTTTATTTGTTAATGAAAGAAAATATTTAACTTGGATTAAATTAGAAAGATAGTTGAAAAAGGGGATTATGAAAGTGGAAAGAAAAATGTTACGCATCATAAATGAAAACAGCAAATTTAATGGGGAATAAAAAAATATTTTCGGTAGAAAACGCTTATTTGGATTATAAAAACAGACATTATAAAATAATTTGCGAATTAAACAAAAAGTACATAATTAAAACAGATTATACTTTAAAAAAATATTTTTATAAAAGTATTTCATAATTGCGTTCTAATCTCAATAAACATTGAAAAATATCATCAATTGCATTATTAATATAATTTTTTCTGATACATGTCATTTACTTTTTAAACTATTAAAGTTATGAGAGGCAATTTGTATACAACTTCAGAAATATATTTACGGGCCTTTCGTAAAGACCTCATTCCATAGGAACGAATTAAATTACCCAATTTCCACTTGGATGCATTTAGTGCTTGAATGTAATAAACAAAATAATCTTTAAGTAATAATTTGATAGTTACAAACAAAGTAACGATAACAATAACATATTTTAACTTTTCATTCAGTAGTTTCACTTTTTTCCGTATTCGATGATACAATCTCGATTCATTTATTGCAATTATTACAGATGTTAAGTTGAACTGCTGAACTGGTAAACAAACACAGAGGGCAGAATTAAGCGGTTTTATTTCCACAATAGTATTTTATTTGCCACTTTTTAAGCATAATAGTTACTTTGTTTCAGTGTATCGATAATGCTGTTAATTCAATCCATATTCCCTGAGGTATATATTTACTCTGTTCAGTAATGTATATGAATGGTTAAGAAATATTGTACAAACACATAAATGATTAAACCTATTAAATAACGGTAAAATAGATAAATATCATAGATATGACAGATTGAAGGACATATGAAGCAACATATATATTAAATTAATTTTATAAACCTTTCAGGATAGCATTTTAATTAACGTCTCCCAAGAGCAAAGCGACTAGTTTTTGGCGACGTACCGGGATCAAACCCAAAGGAAAATGTCCGAGAACAACATCACGTAATTTTGAGCCACGGTGAGATGACGAGGTCACACCTCAGCTGGCAACAATCTCGAAACTTCCACACAACTTTAACATTAAGGCATTTGAGGACACGACTGACGATTTAACATGCACCAGCCCTGTTTCTACACGACAGTCTTTGGTTGGATTCAAATTCATCACTATCCGATTTCTAAACTGTTAATCTACCAACTGGACTACCTTTGCACGGACTTTTATGGTTAAGCTGTAAAGTTATTTGAGGAAAAGTGATAATACTTAAAAAGTAATTTTAAGTCAGAATTTTAAAACTACTCATTTGACCTGCTTGGCAAGTCAAAGTAGAAACTCGTTACACAAATTTTCTTGTTTCGATTTTCAAACTTTTCCTTCAAAAGGATGTATACAAGATGTATTTGAATAGATTTTCATAGTAAATTTCGGAAATACTATTTGGTTATCACAGAAGTTTTAAAAATTCAAGATTTAACATTATGAAATATATCAATGCCTAACTTTACTAAAAGTATAAAGGTACGAATTTGATCCCTTTTTACCATATGTGTAACATTAAACTGTAGTTCGATTTTCACGTTTTTATAATATACTAGGAAGATCCTCCCCCTGCTCGCCAACCTCCAAGGATTACTACTGAATCCTATTTGGTTTCCTTCGCGAACCAACACTTCTTTTGCAGAGTCGATCTACTGTGCGATGTCGAAACTATCTTAATAATTCATAAAATCCTGATTTGACTTGCCGGATCATGACGTCGAAGCAAGGGCCTCGCCTTTACTCGTGGATTGCTACGAAATCTCATTTAGTTTGCTTAGCAAACCAACACTCCTTTCGAAGTGATTTCGCCTTTTTTTTCACTTCAACACTTTAACCCTAAAATAATAGCCTCATCAGTTCAAAAACCATCTCCATCTTGTTCCCTGTACAATATTGAATAAACCATGTTAATGTCGTAACTTTATGATATGTACTTAATCGGCAAACCGTCTGAGAATCCAGCGAAAGGGCATCCTAATTTTCATCACGCAATCGCTCCGCGATGTAAAAAATACGAAAATGGTGTGACAAACTTTTGATCGCATCGAATTTACTTATGAACAAATTTCAACGATAATTGTACCTTAAGAAAGAGGACATTCTAAGATTTCTTGCGATGTTTTCAAATTTAAAAACTAATAGCAATACGATATAGATATGACAATTTAAAAAAAACGAAAATGTCCAGATTTTTCCCTAATTAAAAAAAAATATTATCAGGAACCAAATTGAAATTTGTAAGAAAATTCGGCGTCGTGCAAAAATTTACATTTGGAAGTACTCTTAAAAAATCACGGCTGAAGACAGAAAATTGTACGTCTTTTGCTCACTCGCGTTAGAAATTGCGCTCTTTCAACTTTGACTTTTAATAAACCCTAAACTAATAGCCGCATCGTAAAAAATCTCATTCGTATCGTTGCCTGTAGAATTATGAACAAACCATGTCAATTTTGTTATTTTCTGATCCGTACTTTGTCGGAAAACCGTCTAAGAATCGAGCAACAAAAGCGAGTTTTCAACCCTGCGGAGGCGGTAACTTTTTTTAATTTAGAGAAATATCTGAAATAGTGTTTGAAAAATGTGGTATAAACACATGTGCTCTGCCTTGTAATTAAAAACTGAAGATGCTAAAAGTCCCTTTCAAAGTTCTATGCTTTCATTTATTATATTGGTCCAATTAAAGACCTTATCTTGCAAAAATTGACAATTTTCTGTTCAGAGCGATAAACACAAACAAATAATTTATTGTTATATTATAACAATCAGGCTTCTCCTCTTCATCTAATAAGCCAGTCAGTCGTTGTACTCAAAATTGTACTCATTAGGAGATGTAATGTTTACGTATTTAAGCATATTTTAAATTTATTTTTATTTATCACACACAAGCAGATGTATTACACAATGTATAATTTTAACCTCTGGACCGACAACACGTCGGCCGTCATACTCCAAATTACATTTATTACTAGATTTAACTTTGAAGCAAAAAGCCTACCGGAAATTTATTTTGAAATATATTACCGTAAGAATTTGTTGATTACCATGTATTTGTTTTAATGTTTTTCAAGTCGAAAATACATTGGATCTACTATAAACAAAAAAGTATAATACACTGCAATTCCAAATAAATTCTGCTCCTCCGAGGTTGTTAGTCTTCAAAGGACAAACAAATTGTAGTGACATTTAGATCTCGATTCGTTTAGTCGGTCTGACCTACTCCGATGAAAAGGCTTTGTATGTTACTAGTCCGCTATTTTTTGTCTGAATATCATCTTTTACCAATGACACCACTGATAAAAATAATAAGAACTTCTCCTAAATAAGTTTTCTTTTCACATTTATTTGACACTGTCTTGATTTTCGGCGCACCTTGGACAAATGTGGAATTTGCGCTATCAAACCCAAAATCAAGCCATAAATTAATACTAAAACACCATGTAAGATAATGTTTTTGAATCAAGAAAATGAAATTGGACGCAACTAAACTTCGACTTCAATACTTGAAAAATATGTTATCTATATTTCATGCAATGATACTTCAATCTTAAAAAATAAATGTTCTGCTCAAATTGGAATTTAATATCTATGGTATATATTAATGTAAACGATGACGAAATTAGTTCATGAGAGTTAAGAACTAAACAGTAAGTTCTATAAATATCCATGCAATTACGTTCGCTCGTACCATATTTTTGAATTACAAAAATTATGCATTCCATTCTCGTCTTTGTTGAGAGGAACAATCCACATAAGATCTGACTACTTAAGTTTCTTATGGGAAAATAATTCTTCTTTGCGACTACAAATCTTTCCATTCCTCTATTCTTTCATTTCACTATTTCTTCACAAAACTCTCATTTTAATTCCAGTGCCCCCAAAAATATCAAAGGCAAATCGCCAGAACCCATCGTTTTTCATCCATCCGCTCGAATTTTAAGGACGATTTGTAAGCGACGAAAGTTCTTCGTCTCCAGAATGTCAAGAATAAAACGATCTCATTTACATACTTCATTGCAGTCCCTCACAAATACAAATGCAAGCGATCAAATTTTGGAGACATGCCACATCATATCGATCTTGAGGAATGATAGTAATTTTTTCCAGTAGTCCAGTCCACTCATGTCAAAGTTTTCCGCCCAGCTCGCAACCCCCGATTGCTTCCCGAAATTCCTGACAAATGAGAGGTCTTTAAGAATATCAAACGAGTCATTCATCAAGAGGCCTGGAATATAGGATATGCTGTCCTACAGATAAATATATCCAGCCTGTGACCGCTATTCATTTTATTTGGGCCTCGAACGAAAAGCCATTTTTTAAAACGAGACAAGAACAAATTAGCTCTTTTACCCAGCCTAAGTACAGCAAATATGGATCATCTGTATCATACAGAATCGATATATTTCTCTTCGGATCGACAATAGCACAATGATCACCAGCTGATGAATTGGACTTTCGTAATGAAATGAATAGCAATCTCTTAAATGGGAGTCTTGAAAATGCGTATAAAGGTTCCAGAGGGAGAGGGATACAAGTCGACAGAATAACACTGAAAATTTGAAGCTAAAATGGTACAATGCATTTCCGTGTAATTCGAGAAAATTGATATTTGTTTTAAAGATAAAAAGCCATATTTGAGGAAGAGGGAAAGTTTCAAATTTATTAATTTATCAAAGCATTACTGTATACATTTTGACTGAGTTTATTTTAGATTTCGAAACAGAGTGCGATATGCCAGTAAATATTTCTCTTATAAACACTTCTTTGACGAATCAATCTCACTTACATTAGCCTAGACTTATTCATACCATAGAACATTATATTACACAAGGTTTTATATTACATGGAAAACCGTTCAAACATTTTAAGTCTTAATAACTTATTGCTGAAAATATTTTGGTAAAGCTCTTAATATAAAAATATTTGAACGTCGAACAGAAAACTGTTTTTTATTAAAAGGATCATGTTTCACTGCAATGGGATCAGCAATTCTTTGAAAAGTTTATTTCTTAATGCCAAGTATATATATATATATATATATGTGTGTGTGTGTGTTTAGGTTTAAAGTGTGTTTTTCCTTAACACGTTTTTATTATTTTAAAGCATCTTATGTTTCGCTAAATGTAAATTTATTTTGTCAAAATGTTTACTTTAAAACCTTTTTTATATGTATTAGCGAGTTACGAAGTGTTTAAGTTGTAACATGCCGTTCTCTTGTAAATTATTTCAGACTTATAATAACCTTTAGTTACTTTAATTTAGTTCATTTCGTTTTATAAATATTATTTAGGTTCGTAATACTTTATATAATTTAGATTTTACAAATTATAAAAAATTGTTTTCCCCCAAATAATAATACTTCATTCTAGCATATTTCGAGGGAGTCAGCGTATAAGTTATCTGCTTTATTGTAATAAACAAATTTTATTACAAATTATGTAACATTCATGCATAATCACTTTGCAATTGGAAGCATTTGTGGTTTCATTAATCTTAAGTACATAACTGGTGTAAATATAACACCCATTAATTGCAGCGCAATTTCAATAATTGCAGATTTTTTTTCATGCGTTTCTTAGGTCACTTGAAAGAAGTAATTTTGTGTACATAAAATAAAAAATGACGATTGGAAATAGATTTTGATTGCCAAAATACTAAAAGCGATGCCTCTCTATTTGAAATATGACTAACTATCAAACTGTACAGGAAATTAAATTCTGAGAAAAAAGGCTCACATACACCACTCTACCATTCATCATTAAAAATAGGAGCGCTGTATATGGATTCTTGATTGCTTCTATTTATTTCGGGATTCTCATAAAGAAATGAGATATAAAATACTTCGAAAAGTATGGGAGACAGTGATAAATGGCAGTTCGTATTACAAAAGAGGGTTTATACGTTTGTTTGGAATGATGCCAAAGTTAAACGACTTTATCTAGAGATCACAAATAATTCGATTTCTGAAGAAATTCTAAGAAAATATACATTTATTTTCAATTAAAAACTTCTGATTAAAATTACAAGAAATTAAAATAATAGCGTACCGTTAATCCAATATTTTTTTTTTTAATTTGAGTTGTGCTAAAGTTTATTTTGGGGATAATTGAGACAATAACAATAGGTAAAGTTTTGTTCACTATCACTATGTTAGAGTGAGCAATGAATTGTAATCTCCGTAGTAGGATGAACGTTTTGCAATGAACTGTGTTCTGAAAGACGATAGGGTAAATGAATAAGAAGGAGTTTCGCATCTTTTGTATCGCTGTAATGGTTGGTTGAGGATCTCTCGATTTATGCAGATCCTACCTTCTGAGTTTGCCAGAAATTATCAGTTATTTGGTATCAAAACTAATACATAAAATATAATTTATTTCCCCTTTCTACCTTTATTTGTTCGTTTCACATTTCCATAATTTTTCCTGGGCTAAGTGAAACAGACGAAGTAAATATTCTCAAGATATGAGATTTTTAGATTTTATATAGAGTAGAATGTGGTAATATTTAGACTGATGAGATCCACCAAGTCATATTTTCTATACATGGAGAATATATTTATTATTAAGAAACAAGCTTAGTGAGTAGAATGTGTTCAGTTCGTTTTCGCAGAACTACATTTTTCGACTTAGTATGATTCCCTTGTTCGAAGACGATGTATTATTCTTTTTTGTGGACTTGATCTATTTGTATCCGCTGTAATCAGTTTGGCTTAATGGCTCTGATCTAGAATCAAATGGTCTTCGGGAAGCAAGAATGCACCACAGTTAGATATATTACACACAGTCAAACATAAACTGAGAACTTCTCCCTTTATGTAAGGTCACGGTATCCCAGTTGTTAGATCAACTGATAAACAACCGATGGGGTACGAGTTTGAAACTAAGACCAGCTAAAGACCGTCGTGCTCTCGGAGAATGGTACACGTTAAATCTGTCGTGGCATCAAATATCCTCACGTTGTCGCGGTGTGGAGAATGTGGTGCCAACTCATGTGTTGACTTCGCTTCCTATCTGAGAGTGGTTAAAAAATACGAGGCGTTGTCCTTGGATTATCCCGGAGCGTCGCCAATAGCCCGTTGTTTTGCTCCAGTACGATGTTAATAAACTACCTATCTACCTCTCTTTATATAGTTTGATGGCCTCCCCCATATAGAGGCAACATCCTGCGAACAGTAGGATCCACGATTACAAGAATGTATTTAAATAGCCCAAAATACTTTACGAACCAATTAATTGAAATTAATTAATGTGTCCTGAATTTTATGTGGCAACGTAAATTTGTGCATTTTATTAGTCTTGGCAATCGGTAGAGATTGAGAGATCCTTAGGTGTTTGATTTGATTTGTCACCTAACGGTCATTTTTTTCTACAATAGGCCAAATTTGGCCTAGCTTACCACTCAAAGGAGATTCCGGACTATTATGACATTATGTGCCATGCCCAGTATCCGATTCCACAGATCCTATTAAAAGAAGAGCCAGAGCACTAAGCATTCGACTACTAAGGCCAGTGATGGATCCTAATCTTACATTGGCTACGTGTATTTTTTAAAGAGCTTTTGTTTAATTTTTTCCACTTACAAATAATATTTAATCACTTCGACCAAATATGTCATGACAGGGATTCATATCCGTATCCTATTGAACTAAGAGCCAGAACGCTAAACATGCGACTACCAAGATGAGCGATGGATCCTAATCTTACTAGCCGCGTGCCTTTTTTGAAGAGCATTTTGGGTTACGCTTAAAAATCCTTAGGTATTGATGGATCCTTGGTTGGTTTGCTTTGCCACTTGATAATCTTTTTTACCTTCACGATGACTGATTCAATCTGGTCTAAGACTTAACCCACTGAGGGGTTCACATGACATAAACCATATACTTCAATCTCCAGGCTTACCCGCATGACTTCTAACCAATTTCGACCAATAGAATATTTCCAATCATTCTTCCAACCAATCTAAGGAATTGTATCGCTACAGTGCTTGTTTGAGGAGTGGAGAAGCTGTACAACACTTCTAGGAAATATTGTGGCTCACAAAAGGATAAAGTGGATACTGAAACACTATGGGCCACCTAGGCCACTAGCAGGATTTGAATCCAGAATCTATTGACCTAGAAGCCAAAGCGTTAACCACACACACATGTCAAAGCAAGTGATGGATTTGTTTATGAAAAGACGAAGAACTCGGGGAGCCATCTACTAAGTTTCTTCGAAGAATATGGTTTAACCTCGCGTTTTTATTATACATAAATTTTGCGTCTTATCGAAATGACAAAATATTGATCAACATCGTTTCATACCTACCGTCGCAAGATTTTTGCAAACACCTGCACTTCCTTTTCCGATTGAAACCCTAACCTTTTTCCACATATCATTATTTTTTAGCCTAAACACAAGCACTTGCGATCACTACGAAAACCGATTCCGAATTTATCGGGGCTCCCATTCACTCTGCCAAACTTTTTTTTTTCACAGCCGACTCAAACCACTTGACTCTCCAGGAGGCCATATCGGGAGATAGATTTTTATTGCTCAGCAATTTAAAGATGTGCTTCTGTTGTAGCGCTATGCGTTCCTTCCCTTGCCTCGGGTCTTTTTTCTTTCGGGCTATACTTTATGGAGAAGATAGTGAGGACCATTTGCAAGAGGCACGCTTATTTATTTATTTTTTGTTCATCTGGCCCTGCGTCGTTTTCTTCTCTTCTCCTTTTGTTTGCGTTAAATGCATTGCGCGGGGAGTCGAGAAAAATTTTACTTTTGTGCAACGAATACACCGAATCGCATGACGCACTATTGTGTCTGGATGTGACTGCAATCATTTTAATGTAAGTAGCACTCCTGCGTTTCTTTGTGTGCCAGAGAAAGAGGGAATCTCCAAATCTCGATAGAGATATGATCAAGATTTGGAAGCTTTATGGGGTGTTTCTTTTCTTTTTTCCCTTCTTTTTTTGTATCCTGGGGCCGAAAGTGTTTGGATTTTGAAGGGGGCTGTGTGTTTTTTTCTGAAGCGTCGTTAGTTTTTGGTATTGGAATAGCTTTCTTTTCTTGATGCTGGTAATTCGTGTCAGACTCTAGTTCAAAATGGTTTTTGACTATTGGAGGATGGCGTAACGATGTGAAGTAAATGGAATGCACCATTCACACAAAGGATGTCAATCGTTCCTGTGCTTTATATTATTCGACATTAGCGATGAAAGAAAAGCAATGCTTCTGGAGGAATAATTATTTTTTCAGAACCTTTTGTTGTTATTGACAAATGCACTTTTATCGATAGCTAACTTTTTCTACTGTTCCATTAATATATCCAATCTTTTTCTGTGTTTGTAAGAGATTCTTTTCAACCGATCTCCTGTTCAGCTTTTAACAGTTTGAGGGGGCGTACGTGTATATATTCGATCCTCAACCTGCTGTATTCTCTGCTGGATTTCTTCAAGACTTTTTATTATTTCTATCTAATCGAACCTTTCCTGAGATTCTGTCAACAGATAGAATTTGTTATTTAGACATTATGTGTTTTGTGGGGTAAAATCAATGCTATACTGGTGTGAAATATCGTGCTCAGAGGGTAATGAATACTATGCTTGATTATATTAATTTGCTCCACAAAATTAAACCTAGGGAAAAATTAAATTTTAAACATTAGTTGACATGTTTGAATTTTATTTTTTGTAAAATAATAGGTTAACTAAGTACTGAATACAAACAAAGGATATGACATTCTAATAAAATAACAATTAGAACATATAATCTTTCATCTTTCAACTCTAGTATAATCTTTCATCTTTCAACCCTAGTATAATCTTTCATCTTTCAACTCTAATATAATCTTCCCTTTTAGTCTAACTCTGGCTGAGTCTTCTTTTGCAATACATATTTATTACGTAAAAATAAAACCCGAACTTGAGAATTTTCGAAGCATATTATTTTGTTGAACAACTCACAAATGGTTAGAAACGAGCACACAGTAATCATACTACAAGATTTCTTGAAGAAAATCAACCCGATAAAGTGTTCTATGGTTTTCGATTGGACTTGGCATTCCGTGCATGTGCACATGCCGTACCCAGAGTTGATAGTTGAAAGCACACATTCAGATTATCTTACCCAACTGGTGCCTTGCTGTTGTGCGTATGTCTTGTAAAAATAATGGATTTTATATCTGTATATAATGAGTTCAGTAGTGTCCCATATAAATAAAAGTGTTATTGCTCTGAAACTGTTCGAAAATTGGCATCTGACGGCTTGGGAATAGCTTATTGAACTCTGCAAATGATTTCGACATCTTGTACGTTAAGGTCGGACCCATTTTTTTAATAAAGAAGTACCTCATCATCACGTCGATTTTTTGATGATGACTAGATCAAGATAGGGTTAAGTTCTTAAAGACGATATATATCGTTCATCAAGTTCTGGTCAGGTCATACCTCGTCTAGACAACCACCAGGAAAGGAAGTCAACTATTGACCAAGTGTTATTGATTATTGCACTGGAACTTTTTGAAAATTGACGATCAACGGCTTGACGGATAACTTATTTAACTCTCAAATTATTTCGACATCGTATCCATCAAGATAGGACCCATTTTCTAATGACGAGATACCTCATCATCAAGATGATTTTTTGATGATCAAGATATGGTTAAGTCTTTAAAGACGATATATCTCGTTCATCAAGATCTGGTCAGGTCATACCTTGTTGAGACCCACCAGGAGAGGCAAATAAAGCATACTTTTTTTGGAAAGAAGTACAGAAATTGAAATGTATATAAATCCTGGTGAATTAGGATAACTTACCATCGACGCAATTGTTCTCAAAATAATCCACTACGAACCGAGAATTGCTGACAGAAACTCCTTTTTCTGTGGATGAAAATCGGTTGTAAGGACTGAGCCTACATTCATTAAGTTGGTAGTTAAATTCGGCTGAAAAGCAGGTGAATTCCTTGTGATTTAGGCAGGCGATCTGGCATTCTTCCTTTGTGTTTGCTTCTACGATAATCTTCTCGTGCTCAATTCCGACCAGCTCCTTGTTTCGAATCCTCTCAAAAGACCAACTTTTGTTGCACTTGGTTCCTGTAAGAAAATATTAAATGTGTTTAATTTTTATATACATACTTGCCATAATAACCCGGCGTTGCGCTAGGGTTTAACGTGGATTGAGAGTGATTTAAACAATCCTTCACAATCCATCATAGAAAATGTAAATTTCTTTATCAAAGGAAGTGCAAAAATAGAAAAAAAATTAATAGAAAAAACATTTATCTCCATTTTTATAGCTTCTACAATTTACTTTGGACGAAGTGCTTGCTTTATCCGTACATATTACCTATTTTGTATACATTGCACAATGGTGTAGAATAAAATAAATAGTAAAGTGACCATTAAGAGTAAATTTAGAGTTTAGGAGTGATTGTGAATGTCCTAAGTTTATTTCATCTAAAAAAAGACAAACTTACAGAGCAGTTTTGTACTCCGTTTCCAATTAATATTGTTTGACTTGTAGCACTCTTGCACCGGAGATGTCATAGTTCCGAATTCAAACGTCATTTCAAAAGAATGATAAATCATATTCATGATATTCATAATTAATTTTCAAACAAATACATTTTTTCAGGAAAAATTTATTCCTCATTTCAAATAACAACTTATTTTAAAATTAAATGTCTTCAATACAAACTACACAAAATTGACCGATAAAATTTTTTTGAAAATCCGATGGCCAATCATATAGCTTTAAAAAAAATATATGCTTACAACGAATGTTTGAGGTAGACAATTTGCATAAGAATAGCTTCAACTCTTAAATAAACAACCTCAACTTTCTGTCACTGATGACAAAAACTAATATTTTCATATGTCCTACTTAGGATGTTTTAAAATCATGATATTATTTAAATTCAGCAACGGTTTATTTAAAATTTGCTTTACTATAACTAGCATGCAGTTTTAATTCTATTCTTTCGGGTGATTCTTTTGTCAGACCAGATATCCAATTTCTAAATAGAAACTACATACCTATTTAAAAAATAGACACTTAGGATTTACTGTACAAAAGTGTTCAAACATAAAGTGTTGTAAAAGATTATTCGATTTCCAGATATACTAGACTGTTATAGTTGTGTAATAACATTCTAATGGAATTGTTGTGCAAGTCTATTCTTTTTTTAATTGTTTTTTCAGACTACTTTTATTTAAAATGTTGTACAATGTTGTATATTGCAAATTATATTCTTGTGCAGAACTATCACAATTTTAATTCCTATACAAGAGTCTTCTAATTTGTATTGTTGAGGAAGACCAGTGCTTGGCAAACCTCATTAGTCAAAAGAGCCAAATATCACTCGTACAACGATTAAGTTTTCTTTTGAGAGACAAATTTCTTTTGAAGAACCATACTTTTAGGAGTCAGTTTAAACTATCTAATAAAATTAAATCGAACCAGATAGTATTATTATGATATAAGAAGATTTATTGACCTTTTACAATGGGAATTATCCTAAAATTTCTTCTTTCGGACACGAAGACGAAATAAATCGAACAAAAAGTGAAACTTGCGCTGTGTCATTTATGTCACGAAATTCGTGAACCTATTGATAAAGTAGAAATCTATTTAAGATCTTCGATTTGCTGATTGGTTATATTCGACATTTTGACTGTTCTGTCTTTTACTGTTTTAGCAAACAGTGGTAACTCTTTTTTTTTTTAATTTATGCCTTGTTCTTAAAATTCCAGAATAGCTATTCGGATGCATTTATAAAACAACTATTAATGTATTCATCGTCTGTGTATGGTTTGCCTCTCATAGCCATCTCTTTACTAACAATAAAGCTTACAATATTAACGTTGTTGGAAGATTGCGCCCAATAATTAAATACAGAATTTCGTTTTTCGTGACTCTTCTATAGTTCATCAACTACTTTCATCCTCGCATCACCAATGGTATATTTACAGCCAGTTTTTTCAGTCGAAATCGAATCGTCGTAGAGCCTCACTCTAGTGGCTAAAGAGCCGCGGTTTGCCGATCAATCGTTGAGACTATTTTGATTTAATTTGGTTGTAAAGTGCTATTACAATTTAAAATATATAAAAATATAGTTACAATTTATATTCTTCTACAATATTATTTAAATTTATATTCTTATGCTGTTGTAAAGATCATTTTAAACTTCAGTATTCTTGAAGACTATTTAAATTTAAACTATTATGCTAGACCGTTCAAATTAATTTGTTGTTGAATAATTATTCTAGCTTAAATTTCTTTTACAAGACTTTAAATTAAACTTTCTTCTGAGAGCATTTTTTTAAAATTAACTTATCAATTCTGCAATTTCTCACTTTTCTTCATCTTGGAGATGGTTTCTTTAAAAGGTTTTTAACCAGATTCGTATTATAAGCACAATGACAGCATATTTTAACTGATAATTCAAATAGAAAACTGACACAATGACTTTGGACAGGACCACATATTAACTAATGTTTTATTGAAATGGAACACAAAATTTCTTTAGCCTATTTTTTATAGTTATCACATATATGAAGTTGTTCAATTGCTTTTTTCTGTACTATATGAACATCCCACATTACAAAAGCAGTTTATTTTTTGATAATATAACATTAACTCTAACGATAAGATTTGAAAAATATCAACAACATAGAAAACGACGAACGAAAAAAAATTCGAAAAGATTGTATGGTAATCGTGAGAAAAATGAGCGATTTTAAAATAATTATAAATCTAATTCAATTGACCCATAAAATTAATCATAGGTGAAGGTTTTATTCGATTAAAATAACAGTGTTCTATTATTTTCTCAATTATTTTAAAACACTTTGTTTATTCCCCAAAAAAGAAATTGAGGTAGAGTTAGAATAAAAATTCGAATAATGTAATGCTAAACACTTTTAGTACGTGTTTTGAATATAATATAAAAGGAAATGGTACAAAAAACTCATTTAGGATTTGCTTTGAAGCAGAGGTTGCAAAATAATTGAATAAAATGGCATGAAAGCAAAAGATATCTCTACATTCCTTAACTTAATTGAAGGTAATTAAATAAATCTTATATTCTGTTGGAGCATACAACCGAGAAATTTAGAAAAAAGAAAATTTCTATCAATGTTTCATAACCGCCTAAATGCATAGGTAAAGTGGTTTAAGTGAACAAAAGTTCAGATGGGAGAATTGTGCAAGCAAATCATGATTTTACTTGGAGAAATAAAAACCTCAAAGCACACACATTTTTATTTCTTATCCTAAGCTCTAAAGATATGGACTGTTGGTCAAAATTTTGGATAATTTAGTGTTTTATCAATTAGACAAATAAATGTAAGGAAATAAATTTACTTATTGTTTAAATATTTGGACTCTTTGTAAAAAAAAATTAACTGACATGCCTGCTTAGAGCAGAATCTCTTCATCAGAGACTCAAAATTTTCGTTGATGACAAAAACATTTCCATACTGTTATCTGTTTGAGAAAACAAAACATAATAAATGTCTTTAAATAGATATATTGTTAAAAAACGTTAAGATCAATTTCTGAGTTTTTTCTCTGATCCGACAATACGTTATTTTTTAAAAAATCCGTCATAAAACGGTTATATTTTCAAACCAACTACGCGATAATATTACAAAAACTTATTTTGCAATTTTTAATAGGCCGTTTAATAGATAACTTCAATTTATTAATAATACTATGGTAAAATATAAACGCCTAAACGTGTTTATATTCGCTTCAATATTAGCGTCCAGAAAAATAACTTAAATTTGAAAATTAATCTGAGAATACTATTTACTTATAGTTAATGTTGAGGAAACATCAATAATAATTTCATTAGGAAAAATAAAGAATAATTTGAACTCGTATTAAATATATCCATGACAAATATATTTTAATTTTGTTCTGTCAGTTGTTTCTCAAGATTTTCTTATGCTTGTTGTATTTGAAGAATTTGGATAAATGAATTCTAGTGAATTCATGAGAACCAACTAAAAAGTTCTTTGCGTCTTGTGTGGCAAGAATGGTGTCTATCACCTCAATTGCTTCGTGATTTGAGTACTTAGTTTCTTAAAACAAAAAATAATGCGCAGTTGGAAAGTACAGAGAAGGAGTCAGATAGATTTTAAGTTGTCCATTAAAAAATGATACAACTGAATATAAGGACCGTATTGCTTTCCTTAAATTTCTTTTACATTCTGCTATGAATAGGATTTTTGGAAAAGGGAATATTTTGCTTATTATAAGAAAAGTTGAACACATGCATTGCACACTAGTGTTCCGTGTCTACTTACGGGTGACCAAAAGACTGAAAGAAAATAGGATTATCATGTTTTACAATTTTAAAGTCAAAACATGTGCAAAATTATGCTATTTATGTAAGCACTTATAAGAAAACAAAGAGTAACCGGAGAATCGGCTGCATAAAGGCTTGAATGCATTTTGGAACTTATTTTTCTCTTTTCTAAGTCCCTCTTATTTAAGTACGTCACGATGTTATGCAGAATGCTTCTTGCGAAATGTTTTTATTAAATTATTTTATTTATAACTTTGCCAGCTGTCTTTAAAACTTTTTTCGGATCTAAATGACTTCCAGGCTATCTCAGGCTTTTCGAAGAAAAAGGTCCCAATCGCGTTTTCGAAACAGAAAATGTATCAACGTAATTATTAAACTTCAAGTTTAAGAACGCATGACGTACGCTTAAGGATTGAAGACAAAAAAAAATGTTCGAAAGAAAGCGAAATTTGATTTTTTTATTACCCGAAACACTTTTAAACGACACGTCGAAAACACACAAAACTGTACAATTCAAGTATGTATGCAAATTTTAAAAAAAACGTTTCTACTAACTATTAATAAAAATTGGAAAATAAAGTAAACCTTGACTTATTAATCGTAAATATATCGTAAATGTCCAAGGTCTAATCCCAAGGGAAGAAGGTACTGCGATAACCTGACTTCGGATTGGTCACGATTGTTTGTCCAAACATCTACCACTTCCAAAATCTGCGGAGTCTGTCTGACTATTTTGAACTAGATCCTAAGAAATGGACATTTGCCACTTTCAAATTTGCACTGCACTTTTGTAGGACCTCTGCGGCTGGTAGGCTAGAGGAATGATGGGTGACTAATTTTTGTGTTTTTATTAGCTTTTTTTTTATCAAACTTGTAGTAGCGCGGTAAGCGCTGGCCCAAGAGTAGAAGGGGTGACCCTGAAAGGGGAGACACAGGAGAATTACGCGGGAACCTCGGCGTGGGAGCGAGAAAGGCTTCTTGGTATGTAGTATATTGTGTGTATTTTATCCGTCAAATAAAGCTTCCTTTAAAAATGGAAAGTGTTGGCTGTACTTGTAAACAAGGATGCAATAAGTAGGACCAAATCGCTCGGGGTCCCTACAAATCTTATGTATTGTTTTTGAATAATTTTGTTAGTAACCTTCGTACAGATAATGCATTTTGTTTTTGAAGGTAAGCAAGTATGCACGCACTTTAAGAGAATAAAAGCGAAAAAAAATGTAACCCTTCTGGTGATTGTCTCGACGAGATATCTCGTCATTTTGCTTAACTGATCAAATATCAGTGAAGGAGATATCACGTCACTAGAAGTAAACTGACCAGATATATTGATTTCGCCTAAAGAAAAATATGTTTTATTTATAGACTGTATAAAAATATGTATTTTCAAATCTTGATGAAGGAGATATATCATCGGATCTACTTGGAGGGTTAATGCGACGCACATAAAAATGCACGCAATGTTCATTTTTACATTCACAAAAAGGTAAAAGTGTACACCTTTGGAACATACAGGATTTCAGTTAATTATAATAAGACCGAGGCTCGAAAACCGAACCAGGAAATCAATTAAACTTTACTTTTTACAACTCTATAATTTTTCCATACATAGCTGTTTCTCAGTACCCCTGCCTAATTACCGGCATAATTTACTTCTTAAATTACCATTATACTTAACTCAAACACCCAAAAAGATTTAATTATATGAATTTCAGCACCCGATTTTTATCAGTCGTCTCGCCATGAATAGTCTGAACTAAACGGCGAAGGAACCCTTTTCAAATTTATCTTCCGTGCAAAATGTCGCCTGGTATTTCTAACCGTGAGGCATAAACGCTGAAAGACAAAGAGAGCGAAAATTAAGTTTATTAATTAATTCCTCGCAGATGTCGAGCACAATAAAAATTGCAAGCCGCTCAATAATTAGCCTTTCTAATTTTGAGGACCGCAGTATTTAGAGGCAGAGGGGGGGGGATTTTCTTCTGATTTTCGATTAAACGTCCAATCTGTTACGTGCCCAGTAAATGAATGAAGAGAAGGGGCGAGTGAGAAGAATAGATATTTTCTGGGACAGACAAGAAGGGACTGTTTTGAGAGGAGATGAGGTGTCTCGTTTTCTATTCCTTCTAGAGAAAAATAATGTTCTAATGAATCACATTTCGAAATTTAATGGAATACTTTCAGTTAAAATTTATTTATTTATTTTTTTGGAGTGGTAGTATTCTGTGTTTATCTCATTAAATCCTTTGTGCACGACAAACGTTGAAGTAATCAAACTCTTATGTAATCGGAGCTTAACGGCCAAATGAGAAGGAAATATATTATCCTGGGGTTCGGACAAACAAGAAGAAAATGCTTCGAGAAGATGAGGTGCCTCGTGTTAAATCCTTTCATGGAAAATACCATTCTGATGAATGCGATTTTGATGTCCTTTCCGGAATTTAATGGCATACATTTATTTAAAAGTTTTACTTGGTTTTTGGGGTATAATGATGTGTTTAACTCATTATATCATTTGTGTTCGACAGAAGTTGAAGGACTCAAATGTTGTTACATGTTGATTAAAGCATCCGTCAGATTAAAAACAAATTAGTGAACATATTTGTGCAAAAGGTCATTGATAATTTACAATAGGGGGGGGAGGAGATTTAGTTTTAAAGATATATCAGCACACATCAGATACTTTAACTATAAGTGAACAAAAATTTGTATTGTGATAACTAGGGATGCGACATCGATGTCGATGTTTTTTAAAGAACATCGATGCATTTAACATCGATGTACTAGGGTCGATGTTTTTGTAACATCGATGTTTATGCTTGTCGATGTTTTTACGCTGTCGATGTTTTATTTTTAAATGAAAAAAGTACCGTTATAAAATTTTTTAAAATAACCAAGTAGCGTAATTTTCATAATCAGCAAATTGAACATACTTTTAGACCAAAGTGACCAAGGATGAAGGGTCGGAAGAGTAGAGATGCGACATCGATGGCGATGTTTTCTAAACAATGATGTTTCAGAAAAAAACCATCGATCTATTGGAGCCGATGTCGTATCATTAGTTGCTAAACCAGTTTTAAGAAATGAGGAAACAAGTTTAAGTACACTGAACTTTAAAAACATAGATGATTTGGGGGCGATGTATTGTCAACACCGATGTTTTTATTTTGGACATCGAAGTTTTGCTGTCATGTCCCATCAATAGTTGCTAAACCAGTTTTAAGAAATGGGGAAAAAAGTTTAAATACACTGAATTTTAAAAACATCGATGGTTTTGGGGTGATGTATTATCAATATCGATGTTTTAATTTTGAACATCATAGTTTCAAAACATCGATGATTTGCTGTCGATGTAGCATCACAAATTGCTAAACCAGTTTTAAGAAATGGAGGAAAAAGTTTAAATACACTGAATTTTAAAAACATCGATGTTTTTGAGTCGATGTATTGTCAACATCGATGTTTTAATTTTGAACATTGATATTTTGCTATCGATGTCGCATCCCTAGTGACAGCATGAACTTTACCACCATACACAGAAAATAAAATACTTGAATCGGGGAAATAAGTAACAATTATCATTTCCATTTATAGAAATATCAAGCACAGAGGGTTGTTCTAATAGAAAGCAACGTAACTGAGCTCCAACATGGGAAATTTTAAAAGTTTCAAATGTGATTAGCGATTGTTCAAACTTTATTAAAATGGACAAATATTACGTTGATATTAGAAAGTGTAAAACTTTAAGGTATATATTATAATTATTACTGGATGTGATGATAGTTTTATTTTCATATGATAAATATTTATTCAAGCATAATCATTTTGTTACCACCTATGTTATTTTATGTTACACAATTTTATGTTACACCTATGTTACACAATTTTCTTAGTCTTCGAGGCAGCTTTTTCTACCATGCCTGTTTGATAGTAGCCATTTTTAGGTCTTACATAACCTATTGAGAGAGTTAATTGCCTTTACAAGTATAGCTGTCGAATCAATTTACATTGTTAACGCTAAAGAACGTAAGATTAAAATACATTTCAACAAAAAAAAAGAATTATTTACATAATTAATTACATACATAAATAGAAAATAGGTATGGGTTGAATTTATGCTTTCATTGTGTTCTCTTTTATAAAGGTTTTTAATATACATTTAGAAAATCATCGGTACATAGGTATCCTACATTTAATATGTAAGAAAATTCTAAAATGTAAAAAAGTTCTATTCAACTTTTAAAAAACAAGTCTTTTTTCTTATCGTAATTGAAGAATATATACATATATCTTTAGGTACTTTTGTCTTTTTTCCTACTTTATGCGTGGCGCTTAATTTCGGAAATATTAAAAAATATTAAAGCCTTCAAGAAATAAAATGCTGGGCTAAAGATAACAAAACAATGATAATGCTTGCTTTGCGTTCTTAAATTTTTTTTCTCGCGTCTTTTGTTTCCCTCAAAATCCACAGCGTGATTAGATTGTTTGATAAAAGAATTTTTAATATATTTTCAAGAGAATGTCCTCGACGAAAATATCTGAGTGCAAAATCAAACAATCTATTTCGTTTTTATTTATTTCGCAAGAAAACTTCATTCAAATATGTAATTTTTGGCTTATTTAATTTAATAATTAGAGGGTCAGATTTTACAGGAGCCATTATTTTGAGTATCATTGCAGCTTTACACGTGATGTACCGCATTTTAATGAAATTTTATAGTCTAGTTACATTAATTCTATATTACAATAATATAGAATACTTTATTCCTAGTGATATAACATATGGAATAATTTATTAATATAGCGATATAAAATATAAAATAATTTATTCATAGTAATATGAATCATAGAATAATTTATTTATAGAAACATAAATATAGAATAATTTACTCACAGCAATAAACCATAGTACAATTTAATATTAGTACTATAACATGTAGAATAATGTATTTAAAAATAAAGCAGATTAAGTGGTCTTGGCTATTACTTTACCTTTAAATTTTTAAACTTTTTCTGAACATTTGGAAAAGCTGCTAAACTATCTAATGATTTTCTGTTATTGGTGCGTATTACAACAAAATCAATAAGGTACTGGAACTCCACTTAAAACCTTTAACGTATCATGTGGTATCGCCCAGATATCCCGTTTATAAAAGCTTGACTAATTTTGCTAATAATGAAATATATCCTCCATGGAGATGTGACAAATATTGCTAATTATGAGGCATCTCGTCATCAAGAAAATGCCGATATGTTTATGATAACGTGATCCAAGTCACTGTCAATTTCCTTCTAACGACAACACATCTCGTGGATCAAGATATGGTCACTGCTTTTCTAATGACGAGTAAAATCGTCCATAATTATTTGAGCAGTTTTGCAAATGACGAGGTACTTCGTCGAGACAACACCATCAAGGTTAGAGGGGTTATTTAGGGTTAGAATTTCAGATAAAGAAATTAAAGAAGAAAGTACTTAAGAAGTTTTGCTTTTATCAACATTAAAAGTGCATAATGCTACTATATTAAAATTGCAATAGTTACCCATAAATTACCTAATCTTTACAAATATTCTTTTTTATTCATTTTTTACTAACAATTTTAAGCGTAGGATAAAGTTCATGGATAAATTAAGTTACATCATATTTAAAAAAAAGAGGTTTGATTATTTTTCTATTACCATGTAAGCCCTGGTGCGAGAAGCCAGCCTACTGAGATGATTGATGTTTACTAAAACAAGTTTTATCACAAACTTTTTTTGAAGAATTCCTGGCAATCTCATTTTTTTTACATAAATTTGGAATGCTATTGTTTAACAACATAGCTATTAGAGTTTTTACTCTTACGACATGGATGGCCATAATCCTATTGTTTAACCATGAGTTGCTTTAAGAGTGACATACACGAAAACGCGCGCGTGACAAATATAGCTCATTTATTTGCATAATGGATACCTTACATTGTGAGAGTATTATGATGTTTATGTTAACGTATCTAACGTTAAAACTATATACATTGTTTTTATCACGTATAAATTTAACGCATTAACATAACTATAATTTGAAGCCACTTCCCCTTGCCTTCTTTCCTGATCCATATATATATATATATATATATATATATATTTTTATTTTTTTTTTTTTCTTACGCAATATTTACAAAATACATATCCACAAAAAGGACATATGTTTTGTTTATGAAACGAAATTCATAATTAAGTTAAAATCAATTTTTCATGCACTTATCTATTAGCTTCTCGTACGAGTTAACTATTTTATTATTTTATAAGTGCGAGAAAATGTCCAAAAACGTGCTAGATTTCGACTATAATGTGTTCCTTGGTTATTTATATCATTAACCATCCCGTTTCTAACTTAATTTTTACAAAAATATAACTTGTAAATGATGAATAGGATTAATATTCATATATTCATTGACTTAAGATATGTTTTGTTCGTTAAATGGAGTTGACAAACATCGTAAAACCAATGCTTTATTTACTTTGCTATTAGCTGTTTACAGGAGTAAACTATTCACTTATTTCCAAACGTGTGAGTAAATGACTAATGACTATTATTAGATTTCAACCAAAATGTTTCCTCCCTTGGTTATTTATATCATTAACGATCACGATTGGAGGTGGGGAGGGGGATTGTCTTGCAACAATTCTGACAACCATGGCTCTATTACCTGGATTAATGTATCGTTCGTAACTGATTGGTCTAATTTAGATTTAGGGGATATAAATACCCTTTATTGTCCGCTTATCTGGAAACAGAGCTTCCCTTTTATTGGATCCCATCGACCAGTGACAAGCTGACAACAAGGATAGCTAGTAAGACTCGATTGGTTGAATTGCTCTCCTTTAGGGTCAACTGGCCGTATTGTTAATTTTCTATGATCTAAAATATTTTTAAAGTATTACCTAGAAAATTACACACTATTTCTATCGAGACAAGACATATATTCTGAATCGTACCCCGTAGTGTTACTCTAAAGTGAATGTTTTACAGCAGATTCCTTTTTCAGGAATAACATATTAAGTATTACCTCTTATGTCACAAAGCGCGGTTAAATTAAGATGTAGTTTATGTAATGTAGTCAATCTTACAAACATATATCACTCCTGCTAGCTCTTCGTTTATTAAATAACAAGTAAACGAGCATGTTTGTAAAAATTTAAATTTGTACTTAAAAATCATTATAGTAATAAAAATTGAACAAAACTTGGACTTCTTAGAGGAATTTGAAGCCTTTCAAATCCGGGTTGTTTTATAGTTGCGGGATGGATTCAACTTCCATCTGTATTATACGAGCATGCAAATTTTATTTCATAGGTCTTATAAATGTAAGTTCATTTGCTAGGACTTACGTTTCCATAGAAGGAAATATGTGTAGTAAAATGGGCTTACGAATATTTTCATAATTATAATAATTAAAGTATAATAATAAATTTAATTTACTTAATAAACTAGATTAAAAAGCATACATTTAAAAATTTTAGGGTAGTTGAAATAAATTTATTTCACAAGGCTATACTATTCGAATTATTTTTCACAAGGCAATGCTGTTAGAACTATTTTTCATACTTTGTTTCATTTAACAGTTACATTATACAGTTTTATGGCAGCGCCATCTCTAGAACTTCTATAACACTAACCGATTTATGATCTTATGATACAATACAACAGCAGTGCTTCTTAAAATGGATACGTTTGCGACGTGAATCCCTTTGGTTATCAAGCACTCAACTGTGAATTTAAATAAAATTATGTTTTGAATGTTCAATTTCTTATGCCAAATTAAGTGATTAGAAATAGTAGTGGAAATGTCCCATTTTTTCAAAAAATACAAACAGGACCAAAACAGAACGTGATTGAAAATAAAACTACAGCCAAAGAATAGTAATCCGATTTCTAATATCCATAAACAAATTATAATTCTTAACAACCCTATTACTCATTACCAGTAAGCAAAACATAAAACTCGAACAATGGAGTAAACTATGGTCAACAACTCCGTAACCATGTCCCAGAGAACCTACCAACCTCGAAGCAGTTTTTGAAAGTGGCCGAAAATAGTAAAAAATGAACATTTGATTGCATTTTAGAATAGTAAATGAAACAGCTAAACTTTAGAAAGTTTGCTTCCGAATATTGAAGTAAGCTCGGTACAGCGCTTTGTAAATGCACTGATAATCATTTGGAGGGTGACAATTCGTTTAAAATTCATCATTAGTAATTCAATATCACCCCTGAAACATCTAATTTAAGTACACAAAAAAAAAACTTTCAGTTACATCTCAAATTTCATGTTTGGTTATTTCTTGTGCACATGCAGCATAGTAATAAAAGGACTCTTAGTCGAAAGCTTAATGCGTGAAATTCAAATTTCGAGAGAATTCCTTCTTTTAAAGTCCCATTATAAGAGAGATTGGGAACAGGAGAATTAGTTCATTGTTAAAACCTTCCTTTAAATGGGGATGAAAATTTTCTCTCCCTTCGAGAAGTACCTGGAAGCTTTTTATCTGAGCAAGATCTTAGAAAGGCGTTTACAACTACTTTCCCTTACCCGCGTCTTTTGTCTAGGTGTCTTCTAACTATTTCTTCGATCCTGTCGCACCACAAATTTCAATTTAAAACCAAATGGATCGCATTTGAGATAACACTCTGCATATCAGAACTTCGAAAGAGGATAAATGAAACAAAAATTTAAAACTTGATAGCTCAACAAAGAAAGTCATGCATACACCAATCCATTTAGTTTCTAAATTAAGGTCAAAGGATTCCCAGGAACAGATATTAGTATACACGGGCAATGAAATCTCTGAATCTCATAAACAAACTGTTTTATAGGCACATCCTTTTATGCTGATTCCCATGTTGAGGACTTAAGCGGTTTGTATATTTATGAAGAGTGACAATATTACTTTTCAAGGCATTTGCAGACTCTAAACGTTTCGGTGAGTCAGGGAGGAGTAGATTTTGAAGCCACTTGCAGAAATTTTTCCAAGTCAAATAAATCAGAATTATTTACTAAATACAATAAGAATGTTAAAGGAAAAAGGCACATCTAGTGAGAATTACATTCCCAATAATGTTTTGAAAGGCTTATAAATTTATTCGAAAGAGCATCGTCAGAATATTAAACTCTTGCAAGATTAGATCAATTTTTGTATTGGTGACTTTGTGCCTTGGAAGTATAATGCTCGTGCAGTTATTATTATGATACTATATTCATTTAGTAAAGTCAGTTTTCGCATTTTTACTCAGCGCTAAATATACACATTAATAATTTTATCTTCCTTTTTTCTACAAAGTGATATATTCTTGAATATGATCACATATTTCATCACCTTGAAAATTCCTACAATGCTAATATTTCACTATAACTACTCAGCTATTAAAGATACAGATTTGGAATTGAAAAATTTCAAACATCATCTGTCCGATTTCGGATTTTTTTAACATAATAAAGGACTTTAATGTTAAGGTTTATATTTTGTGATTGTTTACAGACTGCTGTTTGAGTTAGTAACTGCTTAATTTCGATCCCATTTATTCATAGTAGAGAGTCACGCTGTATACAGATACATATAAGTAGGCAAACTTTAAACTAGAATAAAATTAAACTACCTTCAACAAACACACTTACTACAGAAGTACTTAAAATTAAGATATAAAAGTACAAGATCATATTTTATTAGACTTTTAATAGTTTACATTGGAGAGGGATTAATTATCCTAGAAATGTAAGTCTACAGTTGAATTTGGAAGTATCGAGTTTCTGCATTAATTACTCTGATATATACTCTCAATTATGAAATTAGTTTCTTTTACATAACGTTAATTATTCTCATTAATTGCAGTTAATTATCCTGTGCGTCTGTAAACAAATTCAATCAGAAATTAAGTCACTTTAAATAAATTGAAACAAATTTAAAGTGATGGATTGAAAGCCTCATATGATAATGCATGCGCACTGTAAGACGACAGTAACATATATGTTACGTATATTTTAATTTGGTTCTTTGAACCTGATTATAAAGTGTGGAGTGGTTTTAATCATTCCAGTCATAACACTGGAAAATGAATTGCTATGTAAACATAGCTATAAGAAACGTGATGAGAAATAATGTTTTATAGAAAACAAAAGTGGCATAAAATCGGTATTTGCCAAACACAATTTTTCTTTGTGCAATCGACAGCATTTTGTGTTTTTCTTGTTACAGTACACGTGTACCTAGTGCGAAAAATAAATCTGACAAGAAAACCCAAATCATATCCATTCTCTTATCAAGACGTATTTCCGTCCATGTTTGAAAGAAGTTAAACAACTAAAACAAGGAAAAGAAACGAAAACTAGAAAAAAATATCACCCGTGAGAATAAGTTTAACGAAAAACCTTAAGACTTAGTGTCCCATGCCAAAAAAGACTGAGCCAGCAAATTCGGAGATTGTCCTAAGCATTTATGTCTGCCCAAAAAACTAATGATTCTTTAATGCGTATTTTCGCTGGGTTTGCGAATTCTTTCGCTCGGTTTTTTTCCCTCTCCGTACTTACTGTAAAGCTCACAATATTTTACGTTTTCGTGATCCTGCAATATGTGCCGCCGAAGAGGTGATATTTTTTCTTCCATTCTATTTCCGGAAGTCTGAAAATGAAAAACTGACACGCGAAGAAATTGTTTCTTTTCAGACGGGTAATAATGCGAGCGAAATTTTCGCTTTAATCTTACGTAAGCGCGAACTTCATCTTAACGGTTGTCAGGTTGTTTAAGGACATTTTTATGTTTTGTTTGAGGGGGATAATGGTTCACCAGAAGTAAAAAAATATCGGGAACATATTTTAATTCTAAATTAGCGTCAATGTTTTTGCATTTTTATTGGGATAATAATGAAAATTTATATTTTTTGGGGTGATAATAATGAAAAATGAATGATATGGATTAATATTTTTTTAATTAAGAAAGTAATATGAAGGCTGTGAATAATTCTATTTTTAAGAGTGGTTGCTATGTGAAATGGTTTCATTTTTGACATCATGATGAAGCGTCCATTCTTCAATGGGAGTTTTTTAAATTATCTTATATTCAATCGAATTAAAACAAAAAAATTGCATAAAATGGAGAAAAAGATTTTTATGTTGCTTTTTACTTAAAGCAAACATCAAAACCTTTTACAACTTTTTCGGAGACAGACTGCTGGAATTGTAATATCTGGTCCTGAGACTAATTAAGAGATAAATTGCTATAATGTATTTATTTTAACAAGATAATTAATAACAAGATGAATATCAAGCGTATGTGAAAAATTACAACAGCAATTTTACGATAAGTACCACAGTAGTAATCTTTTATCAATGCTTAATCCGATAAAAATTAAAGCATACTTTGTAACCGATTTCTCTTTACAGCATCATTTTCTTTATTATTATATAAAAAAAAAGGTTAGACTTGAGAACACGCACGCTATACCAACAACAATTGACTATTCTTTTGAACATGGTGCCTGTCAAATTAATCGAAATAGCCGATTGGCGGCGAAGGGTTTAATCGCCAATCGTGAAAGGTCTGAACCGTGTTATTAAGTAGAATCGAATATAAACTCAAAACTGAGACCCTTTCCTTGTATTTTTAATTTTTATGAAGTATGCATGCTAGTTGAAAAAGTATTTGTTTACATGTCGCTAGGCGTTTTGAAACATATATTTGCAAACAGGACAGAAAAAAAAACTTATTCCATGATTGGCTGGCACCCCGTTATTCCATATTAGATACTTAACTTTATTCGGCACGGTTAGTTCTTAACTTACCAAATGGCAGAAACTATTCAACTTTTAATGTGACCAATATGTACCAAAAAAAACTAGTCAGAATTTAAGACAATCTTGGTTTCTAAATTCATAGAAATTAGTGGCTCGTAAACCTCTTTAATTTCATTTTTACAAAACAATTATTAACACACATGCAAAGTCTGTTACAAGTACATAAAAGAGAAATGTTATTTAGTATCTACATTTATATCTATATAAATGGAATGCTAGATTGGAGTTATTTGTGAATGAGTTAAATATTTATTCACAGTTAAAAATATATCTTTAATGTGATGGATGTGCAAAACGCTTCGTTTGGTATTTACCTGGAAGGCAAACTTTCTCAAAGTAATTGAAATTTCCGTTCTGTTCCAGGCTTGTTTCCGATTGAGATCCCGCACCTTCTGAGTTATACTGGCACGATCCTTTTCTGTAGTCGATAGCAACGGATCTACACCGTTTGTCTCGTTTGCAGCGTTCCAAACACTCTTGGGGAGTCACATCTGTTGTGACAAAGTAGGGCTCTGTGTTCAGCACGGTTCCACTCACCAGTTCAAAATGCAAGTCTGTCGAATCACATCCTAAGAGGAGGAGAAAATCAAAACCATTTCGTGTTACAATCGAAAATATTTGTTTAAAACATAGTCTATTACAGATTGGAATATTAATGGTTAAAAATATGTCGGATAACAAAAGTATACAATGCATGGAATAGTACAATTTAATTCTATTGTGATCTTTAAATTCTACTTCGCTGTGCCAGAAAAAATTACACTTTTCTTTTTATGTCAATAAACGGCAAATGTGTATAAGTGACGATCGTTTTTTTTTTTTTTTTTTTTAATAAAATGCAAGGTGCATCAGAGAAAACTACCAGGCTTTGATCAATAGTTTTGTTTTGTCATCTTACCGTGGTTCAATATTACAAGATGTTGTCTTCGGATCTTTCCATTAGGGAATGATCCCCGGACAGTCGTCAGTAGCCCGTTTTGTTGCTCTAGTTAAACGTTAATCAAGAATTTACCTATAGTCTTTCTAGATAAAATCTATCTAACGATACGGGTTTGAGTTGTGTTATTGATGGCGATGTAGCGTATATTCTCAATTCTTGTAACTTCGTCGTTTCGCTCACAAGACGGCTTACCAGATTGATGGTTGGCGCCAGCCTCGTTCAGTCTTGGCGACAAAAAACTAACGCCAAGATCAAGGTCTCACTGCATAGAACAATCCATACGCCATCGTATAGTAATTATATAGCAATATTATTTCGTACAGAAACAATTATTTACGGATCATTCATTGAATTTATTAGAATCTTCAAAATTTGAACCCAAACTGACTTTTTACCTTCATCGTAACAGAATGTTGCATACTTGCTTCTTTGATTACAATTAATACTTTCCTTTAGTGAAATTATTCTCGTTGGCAAAGTAGTAAATTATTAGTTAAAGATGTATAAATATTTATAGGTACATTTACTTAAGCGAATAGATTATTCATTGTCAAACAAAAGTAGAATAATCTAATTAAAACTGGAACTTAAGAGTGATGGATTGACAGAATGACAAATAGAATTGTCCTTGATAAAACTGACGAAATAAATCTTGAAATTGCAATAGAAAACCTAATATTTAGTATCTATTCTTGAATTAAATATCAAATAAGCAAAACCATTTTTGTCTTATCGAAGAAATTGGTTAACGATACTCGGGTTTCTCCAATATTGAACGTTGCAGAAGGGCCTATTTAGAAAAATGAGTATTGACGTAGCTGCGTGAAGATAGTTTAAACTATAGATTTTATTTGTGATTATATTAGGTTCCTGAAGACGGATAGAATATTATCCTCCCTATATATCCATAAACATTTTTATATTTTAACTTCCTTTTTGGACGTTTTTTACAATTTTACTAGAATTTAAATTGATATTCCATTGATCTCAGTACACATGCATCGGTTCGTTCAATACGTCTGGATCTAGTTGTCCGCTCCATTAATTTGACTAACTATTAAATAACACTCAAAAAATACTTATCCGTCGTTGAATAGTAGGATATATTCAATTTTGAAATAATTCAATGTTACTTTCAAGAGACCATAACATAATAAAGAGGACTATACTTTTGTGCGTTAAATCTCACGTGTCCTTAACTGTCCCCATGTTGGCGTGGTATGGAAGTTTAGAGAGTAGGGTGCCAGATCAGGTGTTCTACTTGTTATCTGACTCCGATTGAAAACTATGAGGGGGTGTCCTCGGATCTTTCAATTCAGGATTGATCCCGTACCGTCAATAACCCTTTGTATTGTTCTAATGCAACACAAATTCAACTGATTACCTTTCCTGTTTGACTTTGTAACCATTTTTGACCTTTGGCCAATATAATCTATCTTACGTTTCTTTTGCCAATAGATATAGTTATTTAGTCATTATAAGTGTTGTAGGGTAATAATAATAATTTGCTGCTTGTAAATCTCGTGACTCTCTCACAGTGTTAATAAAAGTTACTCAAAAATATGCACGTGTGTTAAATATACACCTAATTTCAAAAGTACTCAGCATTATTTTACACACAACAAAAACAAGTATTTGTATATTTACCATTACAAGAAAGTGGTAAATATTTAAATCAGGCATATCATGTTTGTGACACTTTCAAACACTACGCTTGAAACAAATAAAAAGCAAACCAGCAATAGCATACGGTGCCTATATGCCATTCCATTCCACACCAAAGTACCCCAAAATAAACAGCCACAAAGTAACGAAAAAAGATCATTGCGTATACCCTCAATACTCCTTGTAATCTCGTAGTAATTGAGGCTCCTGGAGGCATGCAGGCTGCCCGGATTCTGCACCAGGCCTTCCCGGTTCTGGTGGGTTAATCCGCAATACAACTGGTTTTCCAGACGGCCGGATAGGAAAGAGCGACAAGGGAAGAGAACGTTCCGCAGGCAAAGCTCCCCGCATTCTTCTGCACTTACACCCTCATATTCCACTAAGCTGTACGGATGCTCGACGTTTCCGAGCAGGACTATCTCGGAAGCTGATTTTTCTGCGGCTGCCAAAGGAAAAAATAAATGTATATTAATGCGTAGTTTTTTCTTCGGCCGAAATTATTCTGTTTACGAGGCTTGCACTAAATTTAGCAATCACTTACCAGACTACTTGTCAGAAGTCAGTAAGGAAAGATTTTTCCAATCATCAATCAAGAGTTTTGTCTGGGATTTCTTTTATCTTCAACTTGGGTACAATGCTCACAAAATAATTGTGTTTGAAATTTTGAAAAAGCATTTTGAACTACCGTTTTCTTAGACGAATTGTTTCACAATTTGAAAAAGTGTATATCCTTTAATCTAATTTTTCAAAAGTAAGTTTCTAAAGATAGATAAAACTAAGTTCTCTTTTTCAGTACTAAAATACTTAGCTATAAGCTTTAAACTAAGTTCATTTTATTTAAAATGGTACTGATATATGATACTCTTGCAAATAAACAGTACTGTGATTTTGAACAAATAATCGGCAACTGTTCAATTGTACAAGTAATTAACAAAATTGTATATTTTTTGTACTGTTAATAATTATATTAACATATCGTCTTCTATTTATTGAAGGGAGTCGCGGCATCCCGTTTCAAAGTGTAGTGGATTATCAAATTCAGGGTTGCATGTTCGAATTTGGTCCCACCCAAAACGTTGCGCACGTGGAGGCTGGTGCATGTTAAATATATCGTGTCCTCAAATGTCCTCATGTCGTCGTAGTGTCGAAGTTTGGAGAGATTGGTGCTAACTCAGTTGCTGACTTCGTTTTGTTATCTGATTGTGGTTAAATATTACGAGGCGTTGTCCTTAGATTTTTGACTTGGATCCCTAACCGTGCCCAATAGCCCATGTCCTGATCCATTGCAACGTTAATTTAACTGTCTACCTATTTTTTTAGTTTATTACTATTACTAATCAATAAGTTTATAAACTAGGATTAGGTAATTATATTATAATTAAATTTTCTTAATGATTTCACACTAATTCTTCCAATGACGTTCTTCAAGCTGTTTCCATGGCATTAAATCAGGGAGTACTAATGTAGGATTAAGTGTTCAGTTACTATTATTATAATTTGTTTCACAGATTTAGGTAAAATTAAATATTTTAAAACATAATTCCCATATTCTTATTTTCATAATAATACCGACTTTTAATCCTTCTCTTGGTTCATTGAACCTGGAGGTTGATATTCACTAGTTACACAACTTATGTCGATTCTGCAGATGTCTTATACGTGTCTGATATCATACTTCAGATTCTGTGGAGGGAAGTGATCTAGATATTACACTTACGCTGTTGGTAGGGGCATGTCACATCGAAGTACTCCACAGAGGCTGAGGATGACTTGGTGAAGTGAGATTTCCTGCTAAATCGATCGTGGCGACTGAGCCGACATTCTGAAGTTTTGGAATCGAACTCAACCGATCGACACAAAAACATCTTGTTAGTGAGGCAGGACTCCAGACAAGACAGACGAGAACTGTTAGCAATGATGGCATCATTGTGATCCGTTAGCTCCATTCCTCTTAAAGACTCAGCCACAAAGAGACGATCACACGCACCTGCGGAAATAACGAAATTTATGAATTTAATTGACATGACTTTCAATTGTAAAACTGCATCCATCTACAGAAATACAATCTATAACAAAAACATCGGCACACCAAGAAGGAGTAGTCCGATTGCGATAGAAATTGGTGAATATGAAGAACATACATTGAAAAACAACGTTTAAAATTTGAGAACAATTTAAATATTTATTTAAGAGATTAACCATTACAAAGGGAGGAAGTCAATAAGGCCGAGGTCCACCTCTGGACTGTATGCAAGCTGTCACCCGGCTTGGCATAGACTGAAAAAATTTCCAGATAGTGTCAAGCGGAATTTCGTGCCATATTGCCTCTAACTGTCGGGCTAAATAGTCAATATTCCAGGATGGTTGAAATCGCCTTCCCATAACGTCCCAAAAGTGTTCTATGGGAGAGAGATCACAAGATCTAGCTGGCCAAGGAAGTGTTGGGAACGCTTGAAGACAATTCATAGCAACGCGTGCCGTGTGCGGCCGGGCATTATCTTGTTAAAAAGTCGCAAAAAGAACGGTTACACAACCGATCGTAGAATGTCGTCTATGTACCTCTGTGTTGTAAATGTGCCAGAAATGACTACCAAACGGGTCCGGTTATAAAAGGAGATGACACCTCATGCCATAATAAACTGTTGATGGTATGTGTGGCGTGCGATAGTAAAGGCAGGATCCCCACGCTGCCCTGGACGTCTCCAGAAACGTCTGCGGCTGTCATCAGGACACAGTTGGAAACGGGACTCATCACTAAAGACTACACGTCCCCAGTCAGCGACGTTCCAGGATCATCAATCCCGGCACCATTGTAATTCTGCACCTTATTGGTGGGTTGATTTTTTTGTTATAGAGTGTATTACGAATGCACATGGTGTGGTCTATGTTTACCCATCGTTGATTCCACGTAAGGACCCTAGATAGTGTGCCAGAAATAATTTCTAAAATGGACTGTTTTGCGAAATAAAACATGCAGAAGCTACACTGGAATTCGAAACTACTAAACCAAACATGATAATTATTGAAACTGCACATTTACACGACACCGACTGTTCTGACAACTGCCGAGCTTTGTTTTGAAAAAAAAATTATCGTTCGTTCAAATCAGAATCCCGATTCCGGTAAAACATCGAATCAAAATTTCGAGGGAAAGTTTTACGACCCATGAATATTAAATTGGAAAAAAAATCAAAACATCAATCACCTGCTCCAACTTCCACTTTCCAACAAAGTTAAATCAGTGTTTCTCTGTAATCGATATTTTAAAATACATGGTCAGGGTCTAATTGCCTGAACAGTCATTAGCTGAATTTATGAAACAATGAACAAGTAAACCGCTGTTGTGTTTGCCATGAGGTACTTTATAATTCCCATTCACAAGATTTATTTAGGCTCATAACATACTATTAAACCTGGAAGTACTCGCACGCGTCATGCCTTCTTACAATCTTCAGTAAATCGGCATCTAAGTTTTAAAGGGACTCGTTTATTAGCCTATTCACATAAACTATTCATAGCACGCTGACCAAAGCATGCTGTGATAGCGATGCCATTTCCGGTATTCTCTAACTAACTGCAAGACTCTTAGGATACTCACATATCCCATGAATATATTAAAAGCACATATAAAGTCTCGAAAAAAGAAACATTCTCATTAAGACAAATTATATACACAAATAATTCTATTGAATCCTTAACCAAAAATTATATTGTATCCTGAACGATATTTTGTGAGATGAAATGCTAATATTAAATCTTACAAGTTACACTAAATGTAATCTGCAGTTAATTAGCATTGTAAAAACAATCATGGCTTTCATTCAAATTTTGAAAATTCACAAAAAGTAATTATTTTCTATGTACAAATAAATTGAAGATCAATAAAACCATCTCAATTCGTAATTTATGTAACATGCTATTACACAATAATAGTTCAACTCGTGTAAGATTTTAAGAGAATAACGATAAAATAAGTTTCTTTCATGAAATAGCTTTTGACAATGTTTATTTTTTGCTGTGATGTTTTGAGCGTTGAGTTCAATAAAATGATTACATACGTTTTATCGCACATATGAATTTTATTTAATATATTTATAATTTAATAGTGTTTTGGAATGAGAATACTTTGAATTTCACCTTTGTAAATTTCTTTTTAAAAGTAGAGCATGGCTATTATTTTGAGAGTTAAAAAGTTAGTATTAATTTACTATAACTTTATTTAAAATAGATGTAAAGGTATACCTTTCAAACACACTTTTTCCATGTAGTATGTCCCTGTTGTTGGCAAAAGCGTCGTTTCTTGCCGTTTTTTTGCTTCAGAAGCACTGTTTCTTGTAAGCCGACATTCGGTTTCATTCAGTTGACGCAGGTAATTGAACGATTGGCAGTTGACATCATTGAGACACGACCTTGTGCATTCAACTAGCGAAGAGCCAGGAATATTTTTGTAAGATGATGGGGTCGGAGAGGCATTGGTAGACAATATGAAGGAATCCAAGATCCCACGACTGCATTTAGCTATAAAGAATGCAAAGCATAAGGATACAATTATATTCATTATTCCTTGAAAAATTTTAAACAGGTTGAATCTCCAAAGAGTTGAAGTGATACACACAATTGTAACCAAAAAAAATTGGTCAGAGGTTCCGAAAGTTAAATGCCTTAATACGTTAATTCGTGGTCAAGGCTTTTATTTAACCAGTCGTGTGTTAAGGTAGGATATATTGAGTTTTTAATATTATTTAATTATGTATGAGGGTTTGACTGCAATCCAAGATTAATTTGGCTAGGCATATACTAGTCAAGTATAAGACCTCGCGTGTATTGATTCCTGCTTTAAATTATAAGGGTCTTTACGAACTTATTTCTGGCACGCTTTGTATTTTTGTTTAGACAAAACACATGTAGATTTCGCCCATTTTTATCATCCAATTTTTACAAGAGTGACACTATTTTCCGTGTACGCCTTTCATCTACCAATCGGAAGAAATTACTAACCTACGGATTCAACGATAATAAACTGTGCGTATATACACACATAGATTGTGGAGGGTCACCAACTCAGGACAATGTTAATTTTGTTTAATCAAGTTTAACAAATTTATTAAGATGTTGACATTGGTAATCTGATAGATTTGGCTCATCGCTCTAAGGTCATGTTTACTAACGATGGCTTATTACACCAGTGGTTAATACTTTACAATAACCTACACTAATTCAATAGCAAACACACTTAACTAATTTTTTTAATTGCAATTTTAAGGCAAGTTTGAATTTCATACACTGACAAAAATGATGATCAATCTATCCTTTCTTGAAACGTATTAAACTGTCACAACTTTTCTTTAATAGTTAATAAAAGTTATATTAACAACTTGTATCAAATGTAGGCCCCGATTAAGCTTTCATGTACAAAACCTTTATTTTAAAATATAGTTTTAATACATCTGCACTCCTAAAGCTTATTACCTTAAGCATCTATCCAATGTCTTGGATGCTTTGAATATTTTATCCATGTTAAAATCCTTCATGACAAAGAATAATGATCGATTGATTAATAATCTTAATATAACGGCTACGAATAGATGTAATGATTAAATTTAAAAGGGTTCTACATATTTAGCAGATTATATATTAATTAATCATTCACTTCTTATATCGGTAAAGAATGGCTGGTATAGTTAAAAATTACCATTTATTTTAGAATAACGTATTATAAAAGTGCTATGAAAATATTGGGATCGTGAAAGTCTTGCGTTAATTCACTTACCTTTGACTATCGCTAGGGATGCCAAGCAGTAAAATATGAATAGTATGTTATTCATGTTTCTGACACCAACCTGGAAGACAAATTTTCCGAATTAGAACATTTTCGAATAATCATAAACATACATTTTTAGATTTATAATTTTTGACATACATGTATACATTTATAATGGGTTAAAAATGCTTTATAAGCACTTTTAATCTAAATTATAACTGAACTGGTTGTTAATTGAGGGTAGGTAGTTGAATTTATGTAGAACTGGAGCAACACAACGGGCTGTTGGCAACCGTCCGAGATCAATCCCGAAGATCCAAAGACAGCACCTCATACTTTTGTACCACAGTCCGATGACGAGGTAACACAAGGAGCTAGCATCTTACTTTTCCAAACTTCTCCACAAACATGAGGACATATAAGGCCATGACAGATTCATCGTGCGCCATTATCAACGTGCACTTCGGCTAAACACAAAAGGATAACAATAGAAACGAAGAGTAAGAAACATCTTTGAATTGAGGCAGTAAAATTACTGTGGGTGCTATAAGGCAAGTGGGTAGCTGTGAAATCTTAGAAATAGAGAAGAAGGATGGGGTCCTTTGTAGGATGTATGACCACCTCGAACAGTGATGTTTACTTTTGCATATTCAGAATGAATTTACAAATAGGTTTTTGTAGTAGATGAACCCTTTTTTGTATGTTATAGCCTCTGACTTTACTATTTAAATTTTGAATATGCACCACCGTTTATGCTAAACATATCATCGTAAATGCAAATTTCCAGTCAGTTTCATTTGATTTTGATGCTGTAACTCTTAAAAATAAAGGTACTCGTTTAGTTTTGCTCGTCAGTATTTTGTAAACATTGCAAAATATAAGAATCACTTTAAATGTAGTAATCGTTATAAAATATAGTAATTGTGAAATATATTGATCACAAATTACAATTAATAAGTACAAACCATTCGTACGATTTCGATCATAGTCAACTTTTAATGATGAAAATATATAATTTGTTTTATTTCTCTGTTAATAAGTATTATGGTAATTAGCTAGGGCAGTTAAAAGAGTGGAGGTAAAAAATGATTAAATAATAATTCTGTTTTCATTTAAGAATAAAAAATACGGTGAATTTTATAGCAATAGAATATGGAGGAGTAAAAAGAGAGAAACTATTCCCTTTGAATACAAGTTGATCGATTCTGAAATTTTCCATCATTAAATACTTGAAGTTTTTCAATTTAGTTATGAAATTTTGGATAAATAAGGTTTAATTAATAGTTGTTTTTCCTACATCTTATGTTATTTTGGATGCTAGAAAGTATTTATCCCTAATTTATATCACCGGGAAAAAAACTTAAACTATATTAATCTTTAACCCAAGTAGTTCCTTTCATACAATATATAAAATTAATGCACATGTTTGAAAACCACTCATTGAAAGACTCGTGCCCAACTCAGGAAATAAAGACCACGAAATAGTCAGTATAATTTGAAACGCAGAGGCGTTCCAAATTCATACTTGTGCCACCGAAAAGATGATAATATATTGAAAATTCCTCGCCCAAGCGATATAAAGACCCAACCAGCCCCGTGATTATTTCCGCAAACAACATCAATTCCGAAAATTCCTTTTACGACACTCTTCCAGTACTCATTAACTTCGTTTCACCACCCCTCGCGACTCAAGATGGTAAAATACGACAGATCCAACACCTACTCCGTTCCAAACAACTCCACCTCTCGACTGCCGTACCCCAGAACTGGATGAGCCTCCCTGCATCTTTTCAAGAGGTGTGTGTGGAAATATGCTGGAAAGAGAAAAGGGGTAGAGCCTGCACTCCAATCCAATCTTAGCTTTGCCGCCCACAGCAATGGGGACACTCTTGCGCCGGGGATGTCAGAAGCGGTCGCTTGTTGGGAAATAGAAGTATTCAATTCTTCGACACCTTTATTCGCAACAGAAGTGATGCGGGTGCTACAGCGAATGGGGATGCGAGAAGACGATATCTTGTTTTATTATTTCACGTGGCAGGGGTGTTGGTGCCCGTATTTTTATTTCTGTAATCCGGTGCGCGAGAAATTCAAATATATTTTCCTGTCTTTTTAAATAGGGTACATGTGACTTGAGAGAAGTAAAATAAGAGAGGTTTTATGGCAATACAATCTAATGCTGTTCGTTTATTTAACCCTTTGAGTGGTTTTGACGAGATATCTCGTCTCTCAAGATCTGTCATCAAGATATTGCCGATTTTTTGATGATGACAAGATATGGTCAGTTTTTGCTAATGACCAGATGTATCGCAAGTGCAGTTCTAGTCAGTGTTTTTCTAATGTCGTGATATCTCGTACATCAAGATGTCAAAGTATGGTTATGACGAGATATATCGTCATCAGAATATGGCCGAAATTTTTATGATGACGAGATATATCGTCATCAGTATATGGCCGACATTTTTATGATGATGATATCAATATCTGATTAGTCTATCAAGATATGTTCAAGTTTGATAGTGACGGGATATATCGTCATCGGAATATGGTCAAATTTTTATGATGACGAGATCAAAATCTGGTTAGTTTAAATCTTTCTGAGCCGTGATACCTGGTCCATCAAGATACCCAAGTTTGCTAGTGATGCGATATATCGCCATGCGGACATTGTTGACTTTTTTTATAAGGAAGAGATCAAGATCTATGTTTGTTATATAATGACAAAATCTCGTCCATCAAGATGTGTAAGTCATTTATATTATTACGTATTACTCAAAATTATTTACACTGGTATTTAAAAAAATATTATGGTACAGAAAATTATTTTCGTATGCACTTGCCATAAGTTACAAATTAAGCTGTTTAAATGAAATATATTTTACCCAATGTAAGCCAATTCACCATCCGTAAGACACATCAGTGTCATTCTGCGACACCCAGATTAAAAAATTCTGCTCTATATGGATGATAAGTCGTGAGAGGACCTACCACTCTTAACCCTACAAGTGGTTTTAACTAGATATCTTGTCCATCAAGATCTGCGCAACTTTTCAAAAGACGAGATACCTCGTTATCGCGATATTACTCATTTTGTTTGTTATGACACGATAAAGATTTGGCTAGTTTATATGTAATGACGCGATATCTTGTTCACCAAAATCTGATGAGTTCATCAAGGTCTCACCTCGTAGAGACAACCATTGGAAGAGTTAAAAAACTTTTTAAAGATTTTGTTGAGCACAAACACATTTCTATGTAGTGAAACTTCGATTAGCCTTTAGGCCCCGTTCACATGAAGTTCGTAAAACGCGCGTTTCGCGAGGCTATCATTGTCCCGCTTTTCAAGGTCGCAAAGATAGATACTTGAACTAGAGGAATAAATAAACATAATTTAATGGCGTTGAAACGCCTCATGTGAACGTGGCTTCAAGGTCGCGACAGGGACGGTTAATTGAACATATGAATAATAGAAAAACTTTAAACAACCCATCCCCATCCATTGCATTTGAACGAATGATAAATAAAATTCACATTGTTGACAATCAGCAGTAAAGCGAGGTTGTTTCGCGACAGTATGTTTACTGCACATAGAGTTCAGTATGTATGTGTGTACGTACTAATAACTTTTAATATTTTAACCGTCTCCCTTGGCTAGCTCAGTTTTTGGGTTTTAGGGTAAACGATTAAAAGAAAGAAGGGCCAGTTTGAATTTAAATATAAAGGTTTATTTACATAAGTAAGGAAAATTAAATAACGTTACACAGGATCAACTTGATCAAAAGGGTAGGATGTATCTCGCATACAAATGGCGAACGCCAGTGAATTGGACAACCAGTCCTCACGAGAGCGGGGAAGCTAAGTGACTCGTAGCCTCTCTTCAACTACCAAAGTACTTGTGGTGCTTTTGGCGCCATCTCTTGGTAGTAGAATGAAATGAAATCTATGACTGTCACAATATTGTTTTAATTTAATTAGTTTTAATAACTAATGTCGGTTAACAGAAACTGACGGTGAAGCGAAATTTCACTGTAAAATGTAATTTTTTTTCCCACCCACAGTTTATGAAAAACATTTTTTTAGCATAAGGCTCTTCAAAGGTTTGAACAGAAATCACACTTATAAAGCTAAAAATTTAGTTGAGAGTGTTAAAGACGTTTATTAGAGGCTGAAATTTGACATAGATCGTCAGAGATTATCTCTTCAAACATGCGATTTGGGTACTTTATTTGTTAAAATAGCATGCCGTATGAGCGTTCGTATTACATAGTTTATTTTTATTTTACATGATAACAGTCGATATAAATATCGTTAAGTGTTGTTTGTTTTAAAAAAATATTTCGTCTGAGTAATATTTTAGTCTGAGTAAATACGTTTTTATCTGCTCAGAGAGAGAGAGAGAGAGATATTTTATTTACTAAAATAACACAATCCAGATACGTGTGTATACCGTACATTCTACGTAACTTAAAGTAACAAATCAATCCGACCATTGTTGTGGTTCGTTTATTTCAAATAAATGTTTAGTCTATGCATACAATTACTTTTTATTTATGGCGACTCAATATCCCTATGTTCATAAATATTTTAGTTTAACTATACCCACCACTAAAGTGTGTGCTTAATATACATTACATATACTTTACTAGCAATAGTAAACATATATGTTAAACATGTACTCATTATCGTTTATTATTCTAGCTCGTATAATTTTGTGTAATTTAGTATAACATTTGCATCCTTAATACAATTTTTTTATGTTTCGGACCTAAGTTGCAAACAAACATAACATGAATAATGACTTTTCTTCTGTCTTTGCGTATACAGTTTATCATTAGTCTGGTTAAGAACATGCAAAAGCTTTTCGTGCTCTCAGAAATCTTTCCTCCTTTCAGGCAGAAAGGAGGAAAATTATAGAGTTCACCCTGGAAACCTCGCTATATTTGTTAAATTCAGAAAATCTTGGTTACGAGTGATGCGTACTTTATTATAAAGCACTTTTATGATAGAACTATACGTAATTTCCAACACTATACAATTTAATGCTTTTAAGATAACATTTAGTTTTTAACGTTTCTTAGTTTGTTCCGTTTGAATACCTAATAGAGGAAATAAAGATTCAATGTTAAAATGAATTTATTAAAAACAATTGCTATCTTTAAACAGAACTACCACACACTGGGAAATGATATCTTATAGTAAGTCTGAACTCAATAACTGACATTTTTTTCGGAGACATTAATGGCTTATTATTCTAATGGCCAGAAAAACACTGTCATGTTGTAATCTATTTGAAAGACGTATAACACTACCAAAATTATTGCAATTATTTTTTTCCTAAATATTGATAGTTATTTATTATATAGCTGAACAATGAAAATTTCAATTTGTCAGGTAAAATGTTTTTGCTCTAAGACGATGAGATATATTACAATTTACCTGTTTCAAGTCAACGTAACAATTGATTTAATTCACGGTATAGTTAATGTGTCATTTTCCTTGCATTTTTTTATTAGATCTGATTTTGTTTATTATTAATATTATTCAAATATATTCTTTTAAATCATCGAGAAAACTGGAGTTTTCAGAAAAAGGTGAAGAAAAAACTGTGTAAGATAAGTTCTATTATTTAAAGCGTGAAGTTACATCCAATTTTTTTTCAACAGATATTTTCTTATATCAGTAGAATGATATTCTTTTACATTTATTAAAGCTTTCGTAAATAGCAGTCTATCACTGTCTAGTCACCTTGACAGTTTAGTGAGAGATAGATGAAATGATATTTTGCGTATGTTTTATAAGCTCCTCTGCTAGTGCTGATTTTTACTTTCTTTGTGTGGATCCTTTTGTAGAGAATTTTCTACTCATATTTTTGATTTTTGTCAATTTTTTATTTGCGTATGTAGCACAAATTCACTGAAAGACAAGTATTAAAAATGCTCTTAGTTTTAAAAAGCTTTTGTGAAATATGAACTTCAAAGTTAAAAAAGCATCAAATCCCATGACATTCTTCAAAAAGTCAAAATAAATTTGTTATTTTAAAAGTATGCTTAAAATTAGGCAAAAGAAAATTTGGGAGAAACTGGATTGCCAGTCAACATTTTCTTTTCAAAGAGTATATGCAACAAAATGCCAGCAAATTGGTCTTTTTTTTTTTTTTTCATGGGATGAATGCACATCGAATTTAGCTGTTTTAATTTAAACACTTTATTACATTATTATCGAATTAATTTCATGTGTAAGTTACTTTAAAACTTAAATTTAACATAGAAAACATACTAAAAACTAAATAAAAATTTATCCATCTGTGTCAATACTTAAAATTCAAATTTTCAAAAAATAAAAATTGTTACATTACTAGGTTTAACCAAATAAATTGTTGGAAAATATTCATAATCAAATGACAAACTATTTTAAAATCGAAATTCGATTATCCTTTACAGAGCTTTGCTAAACACTTTCCATAGTTATTACCAATTTCTACTGGCCCAAGATCAACAGAATAAGTACTTAGTAAAGTGTATGTACTGAATCATGACATCTAGATACATTGTCAAACTGTAAATGAAAAATTAATATATCCAAGAAAACACTCAGAAAATTCATATTAAAATAAATGAATTTATTATACTGTAACGATAGATATATTCAAATGAAAATTGGTAGTAGTTTTTGGGGTATTAGGAGGGAGGGGGGGGGGGGTTTGTGATTTTAAATTATGTATAAAACATATTTTCTAATGGTGCGTAATCAGTAGTATTTCCGGCATGACGTTCAACTAGTTTTGAAATTCTTGACCAATACAATTTTTCCTCGGTTTCTTTCAAACAATAGATGAAGTGATCAAATGGGATCAACAGCACTACACTATTTGGAGAGGTAATAAATATGTGTGAAATCAGCAAAACGGCTGCAATATTTCTAGAGCTGTTCACAATATCATATGGTGTGGATGCTTTTAAGGAGTCAAATGTTTTTGAGGTAAACGGTCAACTAACAAAGCTATTTAGATGCAATGTAAAGATTATGAATTTCTGTTAGGAGGAAAATACCTGAATTCTTATTACATGGTCGTGATTTATAACCTAGATCTTTCATCACGACAGTGTGCCAAGCCATTATGCTCTCATCTTGACCGTGAGTGAGTTCCTGGCCACGAAAATAAATCACAGGATTAGGATAGTTGAATTAACGTTGCACTTGAGCAACACAACGGGTTATTGGCAACGGCCCGAGATCAACCTTGAAAGGCGAGATCTTAGGAAAACACCTCGTGATTTCGAATCATGGTCAGATGATTAAGTTGATACCTGTGATCTTTTCCCACTCTACAAATTTCGGTACAGCTGAAGTCTACGTTTATATTGGTGGCAACGGCCGTGGTGATTTTTTTTTGGTCCACATCTAGTCTGTTGTAAAAAATATGTTTTTGATTGAAAAATATTTTTGAAATAATTATTTATTGGCAACTTTAGAAGTGTTGTAAGGAACTGAATCTAACAGGGTAGCGCATCAATCACTAGATTTTTTACAGCATAGAGTTTTCTTTATTCTAGATTAATGAAGTTATTTACAAATTGTTTAAAGTTCAGGGACAGGATTCGGATGGAGTACGACGGACGTTCGGAACAGTTCGGTTCCCGAATTTGAAGCAGTTTGGAACCGAATGTTCCTGAATTACGCGGCAGTTTTGGAACAGGATGTTCCCAAAGTTCAAACTGTTTGGAACGGGGTGTTCCTGAATCCTCTCAATAAGATAGATATCCTCACGAAAATGTTGGAGTGAGCGCTCGCTCTTTTCAGGACTCCACAAGTACGCAAAAAAAAAAAAAACAGGAACCGCTGTCCCGTCTCTGCTCAACCGCAGTCCAACGTCCAAAAGTCAAATCGTCTTTTCTTTTCTCCGCCAAGTTCAAGTTCTAGGGTCGGCGGAATTGGCTGAGAGCCTTCGTGACGTATCAGCAGTACGGTCATTCGCTGGACAGTCGGCAACGCTCCCTCTGTACTCCTTCCGAAAGGGGGGAACAGGTCTCCGTTTGCAAACTTACGTAGGCGCCAGTTAGGCCTAAGTTCAGATAGCCAGGTGTCATGTTAACTATTTTATTGGAAGAATCAATTGATTCTTCACAGTGTGCCAAAAAAATCGCCAAGACCTTTGCCATCGCTATCAACGTAGTCTGTAGGTGTACCCAAATGTTCATTTTATATTATTCCAACGTGAGTATACATTTGAGAACAAGCGAGATTTACCGTGTATATGCCCCCAAATATACGACGGTCCTTGACTGCAACGAATCTCGAACTCGTAACCCACCTGTTGCCAATTCTTTGCTCTTCCAACCGGGCTACTTCAGACCTATAGAATTAGGTTTCCCTTTCAACATCTAATGGCCGATCTATGACCTACAAGGTAAATGTACGAAACAGCTTAATGGCGTTCTTGTCAAGTTTAGATGGTCAGCCACCGTTACAACATTGACAATCACCATCACACATGAACTTGCAAAGCGGGATTCGAATCTAGGACCTAAAGAGTAGCAGACGAATGCCAAGACCACTACACAAATTAGGCTACTGACATAATTAGGTCTTGTTGATTATTTGATGGGCTTAGCCCGATCATATTTCGCGTCTAATCCCAAATTTAAGGAGTGAAGCTGACATCGACGGATATCCAGCATAATGTGACAAAGGAACTCAAGAAAATAATTCGGAAAAGGACTGCTAGGCCATTTTCAAAAGGTAGGGATTTATGAGCGCATTCCTGAATTTAAATTCTCAACCCACGTATGTGAGAGAATATTTTAACATATCGTATTGATTCATGAAACATTCCTTTCTTAATAACACCGGTTTGTAGTAATTGTATCATGCTAATTGAATTACCGCGAAACATTTTCATTTCACTGTCGTTTCAATTATAATTAGATCACGATTTCTTGGAAATGCTCTGATCAATTTCCAGGAAAAATTTTTTAAATGAGTATTTGTTTTAAGTAAATTAAATTTCCAAAAGTTTGGTGGTTGTTATTGATTTTTCAATTATATACCCAAAATATATTTATTTCCATTAGGCGCAAATTTTAAAAATACACTCTATGCAAAAACCCCGAAGCCATAGTGCGATCAAAATGAAATGTATCATGAGTGATGTGCATACAGAGATACAGAAAGGATTGTAATAGAGATAGTAATTGTAATAGATAATAGATTGCATACAGAGGATTCTAATATTGTAGAATTCCGTCTGAAATGTCAAAAATTAGTAGGCTGTACAGTACCTTCTGGGGGCGATCGTACCGATAAAAGGCGTATCATGTAGTCAAAAAGCCCTCTTATTATCCTGTATTAAATAATTCTAATGTAGGTATGTAATTAACGTCACCCCGGAACAATACACCGGGCTATTGACGACTTTTCGAGATCAATCCCCCAAAAGAACGTTCCGGTGAGAAAAACACGTAATTTTGGGACTGTCAGATGATGAGCTGTAAACTGAGCTGGCACATCCCACTATCCAAACTGCCACACCACGCCAACGTGAGGACATTTGAGGCCAAGGTAGATATAACGTGCTTCATCCCACTTTGTACACTGCGGTCTTATGGTTGGATTCAAACACGTAACCCTGCGGTTGCTAATCCGTTTCTCTTACAACCGAACTACCGCGAAATAATGCCAAGCATATTGCAGACGATGCTTCTAAACCCTTGTATTCTGGAAGTGGTGCCATTGAATCTTAAGTATAATTCAGGCGTATTCAATGTAAGATAGATTTGGGGTTATCTGGCTCAGGATTTATTTCATAACCATTGAGACAATCCTGGAGAGGCAAGCTGTGTTTTGTCGTGTATTATCGTGCTGGTAAATAGCCTTTTAGAACTCGCCGATGATGCTTTGAGTGCCAATCTCAGTTTAATATTGAGAGGCTAACAGTTATCACTCTTACCAATCTCTCACTCTCTCAATTGTACCATGATCGCACCAAGAAAGAATTTAGACTACGGCCAATGCAGCAACTTAACCTTGAAAGTGATAAGAATCGTGCCTAGAAAGAATTTATACTACGGCCAGAACGGAAGTTGTACCTTGAAAGTTATAAGAATCACGCCAAGGAAGAATTTAGACTACGGCCAGAACAACAATTGTACCTTGAAAGTTATACGAACCGTGCCATGAAAGCATCGTGTCAGTTATATCTATAACCGTAGTCAAAAGGTTAATCTAATGGTATGGGAAGTCATCATTTAAGACAGCAATGCAATAAGTAGAGGTAAGATGTAGACTGACAGTATTGCGATACGTCCAGAACCTACAGTCTAAAATTTTGCCTTTTATGTCACATATCTAAGTGGCTGTTTACCTAGTGTGTGGCTAAGTGGCTGTAGTGTTAAGTGGACACACTCGGCTTGCTTTACTCAGCAGAGTGAGGCCATTGTGGCTTAGTGGGTTGCCCTATGCGTTAGACACCTGCGAGTTTTAGGCGTCCCAGGTCCGATTCTTCCATGTGTGCATTTTTGTTTTCTGTGTCAGTAACACGTACTTTGTGTGGGTATGTTCATTACCTAACATCGTCTTACTTGTTTGGCACTGACTGGTCAAATATGGCCCTTGCGCCATAAAACGCAACCAACCTCTAAGAAGTTTATCCGTGGTACTTAAGCCTCTTCTGCGCCAGAGAGATTTATAGATATATCTCCCACAGAGCATACACGGGTTATGCTATGCCGCCAATTGCATCATTACGTGTTATGAGGGATCTGGAAGCATCAGTAGTGCTTGGTGTCATTTGTCACAAAATATCATAATGGTTTAGTTTTACTCCATTCCACGTCGAATATTGACAAGTATCACCACCAAGTGGACTTAACAGCTTAGTAATTTATGAAGTTTCTGATTATAATTATGTAACAATAAATATTTGTCCAGATTTTATATTGTATTTATTTTTTTATCTTTCCATGGGCATCACACATGCTATTGCTCATTCCCATCGAACACTGGATGCGGGATGTTTCTATTTTTTCACAGAGGGTACATCAGATGTGAAACAACTAAAGATGTAAATCCCTGAATGTTAGACAACCAGATTTATATTTTGTATGTATGCATTAAACAGAGTGCAAATAAATACGCTTAACCACTCTGTTTACTAGTAATTGGGATCCTTCAACGAAATTATTTACCTCAATTTTAATCACATTGACCAAAAGCTTTTACCCCATTGAAAAAAAATCAGATTAAGGTGCAAGACACGAGTGTGTGATGAATGACAGTACCTGACATTTATTTTTATAGGTACAAAAAGGATTGCATTAATAGTCATGAAAAATTCTAATAACTTAGAAAGTAAGCTACTTTATTTCATTTCTTCGTGACCGATTGTAGATCATCCCTATGTTTTTTTTCCAGTTAGACCCACATATCTACATCAGTGGAAAAGAAGCACGCATTTTAAGCAAACACGATTACAAAAAAATAACACGAAAGGGAACAAAACAAATCAAATAAGCGCAGTCATGGAAAGAAACTCGGAATTGTGGGTTAGAAAAAAATTGAAACGCACCCATTTTGGCATTACCAGGTCGAGAAGTATCATTTTTCTTTATTTACGGTAGCCTAAGCGCAGTAAAAGCTTTTAGAAAGTTTGAGGCTGACATTAACGGCTACTCTGGCTGGAATGCGACGTACTGCACACGGAATGTTTCATACTTTCTTCTTACTTTTACTTTTTATAAGCAAGGTACAGAGACACTTCGATTCGTCTCGTTTTGGAAAGTTCCTTTTTATATCATTGCAGTTCTTTTTCCTGAGCCCGATTGCTTGTATGTTCTGTCTTATTTAGATTCTATTGGAGACACTGATCAGACGAACGATAAATTTATTCATATATAATACTTAAGGTATTTCGAAAATATTTGTCCAAATTGTAAAAGGAGGAATAGGGGCGCCCAAAATAAACATTTTTCTTCGAAGGATGTGTCCTAAAATGCAGCGTTTTGATTACAGAGGGTGCAGTTTATGTCTTCGATAACATCGTTTCTGTGACGTAGGGTGTCATTTCCCCTCACAGATTTTCAACGGTATGCATCTCTATACGAATTCGGAGCGTGCCGTTGTTACCTCACTATAAACTTGCATATACGCCAAAAGAAATTTTAAAACTTTTAAATATTTTTTAGGGATCTACGTAGTAAAAAAAAAGGTGTTAGATTATTATCATTTAACATAGCGAAACCATGCAGTTGTTTGAATTTACATCTCCCAAGGTTAACACAACGAGCTATTGATGTCAATCCGGGATCATTTTCAAAGGGGAAAAGCTACTAGGACATCACGTAATTTTGAACCATAGTCAAATGACAAGGTCAACACCAGAGCAGTCACCCTTAATTTCGAAATTTCTCCACCCTTCCAACATGAATATATTTGAAGCCATGGGAGATTTAGGGTGCACCACCTTCTACGTGCATACCGGTCATTGGCTGGACCGAGCTTTTAATTCGCAAATAACCTTTTGCTAATCAGCTACTCTGCGAACTAGGCTTCCGTGGACCTTTATTAACATAAATAATGCCCGTAAGAAAACAAACAACCATTATACCATTAGCTGTACCTGATACAAAAAATAACACATTTTTCGAATCCTATTTACTTCAATCACTGACCTCCTTTATTCGTATGCCATGTATACTTCAATCACTGACCTCCTTTATTCGTATGCCATGTATACTTCAATCACTGACCTCCTTTATTCGTATGCCATGTATACTTCAATTCCCTACAACATTTATTTTCTTTGTCACTTTCATCAACAAATTATCTCACCGAATTTCACTTATTGCTTCTTCAATGCTAGAAGAAATCGCCTATAAGAATATTTTACTTAAAATTGCCTACTTATTTTTAAAGGTTCTATCTCGCTTATTGAATCCAGTTTTCTAAAGTAAGCAAATTAAGTAATTTATATCCACAGTCCCTAACATATTTCGTTTGTCCCTCAAGATCCGAAGAGGGATAAACTGTGACTTGAATTCTCGAAAACCTTCCTCCCGGTGATAAACTTCACTTATTGTTTCTTCAATGCTAGAAGAAATCGCCAATAAGAATATTTTACTTAAAATTGCCTACTTATTTTTAAAGGTTCTATCTCGCTTATTGAATCCAGTTTTCTAAAGTAAGCAAATTAAGTACTTTATATCCACAGTCCCTAACATATTTCGTTTGTCCCTCAAGATCCGAAGAGGGATAAACTGTGACTTGAATTCTCGAAAACCTTCCTCCCGGTGATAAACTTCACTTATTGTTTCTTCAATGCTAGAAGAAATCGCCAATAAGAATATTTTACTTAAAATTGCCTACTTATTTTTAAAGGTTCTATCTCGCTTATTGAATCCAGTTTTCTAAAGTAAGCAAATTAAGTACTTTATATCCACAGTCCCTAACATATTTCGTTTGTCCCTCAAGATCCGAAGAGGGATAAACTGTGACTTGAATTCTCGAAAACCTTCCTCCCGGTGATAAACTTCACTTATTGTTTCTTCAATGCTAGAAGAAATCGCCAATAAGAATATTTTACTTAAAATTGCCTACTTATTTTTTAAGATTCTATCTCGCTTATTGAATCCAGTTTTCTAAAGTAAGCAAATTAAGTACTTTATATCCACAGTCCCAAACATATTTCGTTTGTCCCTCAAGATCCGAAGAGGGATAAACTGTGACTTGAATTCTCGAAAACCTTCCTCCCGGTGATAAACTTCACTTATTGTTTCTTCAATGCTAGAAGAAATCGCCAATAAGAATATTTTACTTAAAATTGCCTACTTATTTTTAAAGGTTCTATCTCGCTTATTGAATCCAGTTTTCTAAAGTAAGCAAATTAAGTACTTTATATCCACAGTCCCTAACATATTTCGTTTGTCCCTCAAGATCCGAAGAGGGATAAACTGTGACTTGAATTCTCGAAAACCTTCCTCCCGGTGATAAACTTCACTTATTGTTTCTTCAATGCTAGAAGAAATCGCCAATAAGAATATTTTACTTAAAATTGCCTACTTATTTTTAAAGGTTCTATCTCGCTTATTGAATCCAGTTTTCTAAAGTAAGCAAATTAAGTACTTTATATCCACAGTCCCTAACATATTTCGTTTGTCCCTCAAGATCCGAAGAGGGATAAACTGTGACTTGAATTCTCGAAAACCTTCCTCCCGGTGATAAACTTCACTTATTGTTTCTTCAATGCTAGAAGAAATCGCCAATAAGAATATTTTACTTAAAATTGCCTACTTATTTTTAAAGGTTCTATCTCGCTTATTGAATCCAGTTTTCTAAAGTAAGCAAATTAAGTACTTTATATCCACAGTCCCTAACATATTTCGTTTGTCCCTCAAGATCCGAAGAGGGATAAACTGTGACTTGAATTCTCGAAAACCTTCCTCCCGGTGATAAACTTCACTTATTGTTTCTTCAATGCTAGAAGAAATCGCCAATAAGAATATTTTACTTAAAATTGCCTACTTATTTTTAAAGGTTCTATCTCGCTTATTGAATCCAGTTTTCTAAAGTAAGCAAATTAAGTACTTTATATCCACAGTCCCTAACATATTTCGTTTGTCCCTCAAGATCCGAAGAGGGATAAACTGTGACTTGAATTCTCGAAAACCTTCCTCCCGGTGATAAACTTCACTTATTGTTTCTTCAATGCTAGAAGAAATCGCCAATAAGAATATTTTACTTAAAATTGCCTACTTATTTTTAAAGGTTCTATCTCGCTTATTGAATCCAGTTTTCTAAAGTAAGCAAATTAAGTACTTTATATCCACAGTCCCAAACATATTTCGTTTGTCCCTCAAGATCCGAAGAGGGATAAACTGTGACTTGAATTCTCGAAAACCTTCCTCCCGGTGATAAACTTCACTTATTGTTTCTTCAATGCTAGAAGAAATCGCCAATAAGAATATTTTACTTAAAATTGCCTACTTATTTTTAAAGGTTCTATCTCGCTTATTGAATCCAGTTTTCTAAAGTAAGCAAATTAAGTACTTTATATCCACAGTCCCTAACATATTTCGTTTGTCCCTCAAGATCCGAAGAGGGATAAACTGTGACTTGAATTCTCGAAAACCTTCCTCCCGGTGATAAACTTCACTTATTGTTTCTTCAATGCTAGAAGAAATCGCCAATAAGAATATTTTACTTAAAATTGCCTACTTATTTTTAAAGGTTCTATCTCGCTTATTGAATCCAGTTTTCTAAAGTAAGCAAATTAAGTACTTTATATCCACAGTCCCTAACATATTTCGTTTGTCCCTCAAGATCCGAAGAGGGATAAACTGTGACTTGAATTCTCGAAAACCTTCCTCCCGGTGATAAACTTCACTTATTGTTTCTTCAATGCTAGAAGAAATCGCCAATAAGAATATTTTACTTAAAATTGCCTACTTATTTTTAAAGGTTCTATCTCGCTTATTGAATCCAGTTTTCTAAAGTAAGCAAATTAAGTACTTTATATCCACAGTCCCTAACATATTTCGTTTGTCCCTCAAGATCCGAAGAGGGATAAACTGTGACTTGAATTCTCGAAAACCTTCCTCCCGGTGATAAACTTCACTTATTGTTTCTTCAATGCTAGAAGAAATCGCCAATAAGAATATTTTACTTAAAATTGCCTACTTATTTTTAAAGGTTCTATCTCGCTTATTGAATCCAGTTTTCTAAAGTAAGCAAATTAAGTACTTTATATCCACAGTCCCTAACATATTTCGTTTGTCCCTCAAGATCCGAAGAGGGATAAACTGTGACTTGAATTCTCGAAAACCTTCCTCCCGGTGATAAACTTCACTTATTGTTTCTTCAATGCTAGAAGAAATCGCCAATAAGAATATTTTACTTAAAATTGCCTACTTATTTTTAAAGGTTCTATCTCGCTTATTGAATCCAGTTTTCTAAAGTAAGCAAATTAAGTACTTTATATCCACAGTCCCTAACATATTTCGTTTGTCCCTCAAGATCCGAAGAGGGATAAACTGTGACTTGAATTCTCGAAAACCTTCCTCCCGGTGATAAACTTCACTTATTGTTTCTTCAATGCTAGAAGAAATCGCCAATAAGAATATTTTACTTAAAATTGCCTACTTATTTTTAAAGGTTCTATCTCGCTTATTGAATCCAGTTTTCTAAAGTAAGCAAATTAAGTACTTTATATCCACAGTCCCTAACATATTTCGTTTGTCCCTCAAGATCCGAAGAGGGATAAACTGTGACTTGAATTCTCGAAAACCTTCCTCCCGGTGATAAACTTCACTTATTGTTTCTTCAATGCTAGAAGAAATCGCCAATAAGAATATTTTACTTAAAATTGCCTACTTATTTTTAAAGGTTCTATCTCGCTTATTGAATCCAGTTTTCTAAAGTAAGCAAATTAAGTACTTTATATCCACAGTCCCTAACATATTTCGTTTGTCCCTCAAGATCCGAAGAGGGATAAACTGTGACTTGAATTCTCGAAAACCTTCCTCCCGGTGATAAACTTCACTTATTGTTTCTTCAATGCTAGAAGAAATCGCCAATAAGAATATTTTACTTAAAATTGCCTACTTATTTTTTAAGATTCTATCTCGCTTATTGAATCCAGTTTTCTAAAGTAAGCAAATTAAGTAATTTATATCCACAGTCCCTAACATATTTCGTTTGTCCCTCAAGATCCTAAGAGGGATAAACTGTGACTTGAATTCTCGAAAACCTTCCTCCCGGTGATAAAACACACTACCTGGAAGTGGGTGGCCCAGATAGTTCCCGATTTCCATATATATGCATATGGTGTCCACAGTAAAAAATTGCACGTCACCATTTCCGAATCCGTTCGCAATTTCTTATTTTTTATTCCGTGTTACGAAACTCGATAAAGAAATGTCTGCGAAAACTCTATATTCTCATGCTGATACACAAACTAAATTTTATACAGAGGAGATAGAACGCTTATCGAGGGAGAATAAAGTTCATTCAAATGCATTGCGTAACGATTTGGATTGTTCTTGAATTGTGAAAGAGGACGTTTTAAAAAATATATAATTAAATTCGTGTTTAATGAATAACTACCTCGTAAAATAGTCTATACAGATTGACATTAAAGTTGAAAGGTTGGCGTTGTATTATATGTGTATGGTGGCTATTGCAAGGGAGACTATTTTGCTCGATAAAGTTGACATCAGCTATCGCATAAGCTGATATTTCCATCAGTACTCTCGTTATCTGACCGTAGTTCATAGTTGCGAAGTGTCGTCTCGCATCTATCCCTTCGAGATGGGTCCTGGACTGACGCCAATATACCGTTGTGTTACTCCAGTGTGGAGTTAATTAACTACCTGTCATCAGTTACTTGCGATCATTACGACTGCCTTCGTTACATTAACGGTCTAAGAGCCGACTGGTTAGCCTTTTCGTTACTTTTGCTAATATTTAAATTAATGTTTCATAAATGTTAAACCCTAGTCTCTGCCAAACTGGCGTTATAGTGTTTATCAGCCATCCTATAGGTTCCCAGCTCAAATCCCAGTTGGTGAGCGTATGGATGTTGATGATTGACCTCTTGAAGTGAAGCAGATGTGGCATAATTTTTTTGAATCTAATATAATATGTATCACACTCAAAAGAGATAGTTCTCTAATCGAAAAGAGAGATAATATCCATTCTTCTGAAAAAAAATATTTATTTTTGAAGTTTAGGAATGTTTTTGAAAGTTGAACTTCATTTGAACTTTTGTTTCTGGTGCTCGATGATGTATTAACATAAACCTTGTATCGCTGATGTAATAATATAATCCCTGTTTCGCTGATGTGAATTATAATCCATGTATCGCTGATGTATTGTTTCAGGTATTCGCTGACGTACAAATATAATCGCTGTATCACTGATGTGTAATAAAATAGATGTATTTCTGATGCATTATGTTTATTATATTATGCAGCACACGAAAAAATAAATATTTTCTGATCAAAAAGGGAAATAATCTCTGTTTTCTGGATTGCAACATTTATTTTTCAAGTTTAATAATGAATTTCAATGTTGAATTTCACTTGGACGTGTTTTAAATACCCAATGGTTTTCCATTCAGTTGTTTATAGAACTGTAATATTATGATATGGAACTGCGTATGTGTATGCGAATGAAAATAATCTATCCCCATTTCTAATTTCAAGAAGAGCCGAGAAAAAAAAGTTGCATCTTCAGAGGAACTAGTATTTTCTCAGCATTTTATACAAACAGCATCGGGATTGCCAGTTTGTGAGGGAGTTTTTTCCTCTTCCAAATCCACTTCGTTCGAATAATAGACCCTTTAGTGCCCTCAGGCCAAGATGCGGTTGACACCGTACCGAACATTCTCATTCCCTTTCCCACCCACTTCTCAATAAAAAACACTTTCAAAACAAAATATCATTTCGAACCCGAGAAGACACCAAATGATAAAAACGAAATCGCAAAAAAAAAAAAAAAAATGCTTATTCATACTAAACAGGCGTCAGTTTCACACGATATTTTTGATCGTTTTTAGATTTTCGGAAGATGCTGTTTCGCTGGCAGCTAAGAGACTGATTCTTCGCTTGAAGAAGTGAAGGAAGAAGAGAGCCGGGGGAGGAGTAGGGGGAAATGCATGCGACGCAGGATTAATACATCTCAACTCTTGCCGTCAGTGGCAGTCTTTCGGTTTTCCTGTGAATCGGGAATTGTTTTGACACCGGTTCGAGGGTTTTGCGCAGAATAATCAGATGGAACATGGCGGCGAAGGGTTATGACTTGGAAATAAAATCATCCACCGAAGCTTCTTTGCTCCCCGGAAAGATATCCTTCTTTGCATGACTAACTCATAAGGACTTGCGATTATTCTGTGGCGGAAGGACATTGTTTTTGTTTCGGAGTTGTCCTAAGATTCCGCCATGAAGTACAGGAATTGCTGTTGCGGGAGAAAATTAAAACTATCGATTGAAATCGTGGGATTTGGAGGACATATTGTACTCTTGATGGAAAATGCGTCGTATATATGAGTAATACCAGAGAAACGTTTCAAATATATTTATTGATTACGCTGAAAATTAAGAACCGGTGGATTTATAGATCGGTTAAGAATAATAAGTATAATCGAACGTACCTCGCGATTCCGGTTGTATTGGCTCCGATGTGTATTTCTTTCTTCAAGATCTGACTAATTTTGCGTTTAATGAGGTTTTTTGCCTTCAAGGGTTTGCAATTTTTTGCAGGTAACAAGATGTTTTCAAATTTTGAGGATAACGAAATAAAAGGTCATTTTAAATCAAATAACGAGTTAAATCGCAAAACAAGATCGAATCAGTTTTGTTATGTACGAGATACTTCGTCGAGATAACCACCAGGATGATTAGCAATTTGTTTGAACTCGCATGAAATTGAACTCTTTTGTCTACATAAAAAACGATTAAAGTTATAGAAACAAATGTAAAATAAAGTTAAACAATTAAAAAATGAATAAAGTTTTAAAAATATCAATAGTTATTTCCAGAGTTCAATTAATTCTCTCAGCATCACGAAAATTCCGATTGTATTAAAATTTATGCTACACTCATAGTGATTAAATAACTACAGATATTGGATGAAATAATACCAGTGAAAAGATTATACTGGTCAAGAAAATGGAAACTGGTTGTAACTTAAGCAGCCAACACATCCAGGAATTATGTATACGTAAATACGTTAGACGGTTAATCACTAGATTAACTGTACATTATCATGCAAAGTATCAAAAACGAAAATTAGATAAAAGATTAAAACATGATAAATTATCTTTAATTTCAAATGAATATAATTTCTTGAGAACATAACTCTGTTATCTCGTCATTAAAAGAAAACTGATCATATCTTTATTTCGTCGTCATAAAAAAATCAGCAGTTTAGATAACGAGTTATCTCGTCTTTGATTAAATTGGTCATTTCTTGTTGGGCGAGATATCTCGTCGAAACTACTTGGTGGTTTAAAACAATTGTATTCTATCAAGTACAATCTTCTTGAAATTAACCTTGAAATCTATTTATATGATCTAATTAACCTTGAAATAGTTAAAAGCATCCAGCTAGCGTTCTAATAATTTGTTGTAGTTATACTGCACGTATAGCTTTCAGCAAGTATCTTATATTTAAGGTAGAAAATATGTTTGTCTGAAACGGTAAAAACTCTAATACTGAGCTTGGGTGATGAAATTTACTCAGATAATTTTCTATGTAATTTCTAGTTTACGCGATTATTTTCAACTCTCTAAACCATTCCTTTAAAATATCCTTCTGTGTTGCAGTAAGGCGTTAATTTAAAATTACCATTACTATTTCCATTTATTTAAAATCATAGAAGTGAAATTTAATATAGAAGATTACATAAGATCGTATTGTAGCTCTCTCAGATTTACAAGAACAGATATGAAAACAAGTGAGTGTTAGTAATTTAATGTTAGGAGTTTTGGTCTACGAAACGCGCCTTCCACATTTCAACGCTTTATTAATGAAGTTTTCTGTGGGTTGAGTTTTGTATTTCCGTATTTAGATGATATTTTGATAACCTCTTCAACTATAGATGAACATAAAGATAATTTGAAACTAGTTTTTAATCGCTTGGAAAAATATGGTTTAAGAATAAATATTTTATATATTATAAATATATATTTTATATATATTTTATATATTATAAATATATATTTTATATATATTTTATATATTATAAATATATATTTTATATATTATAAATATATATTTTATATATATTTTATATATTATAAATATATTATAACAAAGTTAGAAGTTAAGAAATTGGAATTTTTAGGGTATTTAATTACACCAGAAGGTTTACGCCCACTTCCCGCTTAAGTTCAATCAATATTAGATCATAAATTGCATGAAACAATTCATGAATTGCTCACTTTTCTCGGCATGATTAACTTTTATCGTCGTTACTTAAAAGATGCTGCTAATACTCAAGCACCACTAAACGATTATTTACGTGGAGCAAGAGAAAAAGACGCAAGAAATATTCCGTAGACGGAAGAAACTAAAGAAATGTTCGAAAAATGCAAACAAGATTTAGCGAATGCCGCATTATTAACCTTTCCTAATCCTGATTTGCCTTTAGCATTATTTACAGATGCCTCAGATTTCGCTGTAGGATCTGTTTTGCAACAGTTTGAAGAAGGGAATTGGAAACCGATCGTATTTTTTACAAAACTCAACGAAACACAAACACGGTACAGCACTTACGATAGTGAACTTTTAGGAATCTACCTCTCAATTAAGCAGTTTAAACATATGTTAGAAGGACAGAATTTTACTATATACACCGATCATAAGCCAATTATATTTGCTTTTAATCAGAAAAACGAAAAGGCTTCGACTAGACAACTGAGATAGCTTCAATATATATCGCAGTATTCAACAGAAATACGCCACATCAGTGGACATGAAAACGTTGTTGCAGACTCGTTGTCTAGGATAGTATCCGTAATCGGGTTAGATTATGATGCAATTGCAGATAAACAAATTAGCTGCGAAGAAGATCGGTTCTAAAGAAGAAATTTTTTCAAGGATTTTGGTTGTTTCCGAGTTTATATATACCAACAAAATGTTCTGAATGGATTCTGGTAATTTTTCGAGCCATAACGTGCGTAAAACCTTCTCGGAGATGTTCATTCCGCCAAGCGATTTCATTTTACGTAGCAATTGACTAGGCTTTATATCACCTAGTGAAATTCCAGTAAGTAGACGCTTCATACTTTTTTCTTTGCTTTCTTGAAAAGTATTTAAAAGTCTTTCCTTTGCTGCAGAATACTTGTCACTTCGACCACTTCGGTAAACGTGTGGCAAAAATGCAACTGCGTATATGTTTAATCTATATAAGTATATTAAAAAGTAAAATTTCAACTTTCGCCGAACTGGTAGAGGTGCCATCTGCCACCCATTGTTCCCCGGGTTTGAATCTCAGTTTGTAAGTGCAAGGTTGTTACTGATCGGTTCCTGTTAGAAGTAGTGGAAGTTTAACTAATGTGTGCTTCTTCACAAATATCCGCTTCTTGTACCTAAGACCGAAGAAGTCACTGATCAATAATTAAAAATAAAAATTATTATTATCTTATACCTGTTCAATATTGTATATTCCGGTCATTAATAGCATGTTTGAATGCTAAATATGATGAACCAAAAACTATAAGTAACAAAATAAAAATACTTTTTTAATGGAAATATTTAAAAAACCTTAATAAAATTATGCTACTTTAACCTATGAAACAATTGTACAATTTTAAATTAAAATAGAAAGAAGTATGCATAAATGAAAAAAAACTAACACTAATTTTTTTTTAACAAGGCTAATAAAAGTATCGAATAACCTTGGTGTCTTTTATCTGAGAATTCAGTACAAATTCTTCAAAGGGAGCAGGTGTTTCTTTTCGCATCGAACGCCAAGCAATTAAAGTGTGTAATCAATGAATAATTAAATTATCGCTTATCTAGCGTTCACTTAATTAATTCACTCTATTAAATTTTTTCGAATGAAAAAAAATTATAAATTAAATGCATTAAAACACAATTCTTAAAGAAAAGAATGAAAAAATTATGTGTTGAAGCTTGTGTTCTAGGTAGCAATTCTTAGAATCTAATATGGAATGCAGCATTTTTAAAATTAACACTATATTCAATTCCTAACATTACATTTTTCAAAAGTTTCAAACAGAAAATTTTTAAATATGTGAAATAAAAATACTAATATAGAACTTGATGCTATAAAAACAATACTTGGCACTAATTATTTTATTCCAATATACAGTAATTGCTTTACTTGAAATTGAATTTTTTCGCAAGAATGAAGTAGTTCTAACACTGAGGCTATTTTTGCAGTTTTAAAAAGTACAGATAATTAAATGGCTAAGCCATTGGAAATTACTTTTATTTCTGTAGACTTAAGACTAGCTGTGCTGATTAAAAATGTGTGCATCGAAATAAAACCTTAGACAATAAATAGCAAAAAGTGTTAACTAACCTGGCATTATAGTGTCTGTATAATTTACAACTTATTAAATTTAAGTCCCTAGAAAATTAGCCTTTAGATAAATTAAATGTTAATTCTTTTAGCCTAGAAACTTTAAAAATACAGCCTACGTATATCCATTGACTTTCCTGGATTATAATACATATAACGGCCGTGTATATAACTGCTCGTAAAAAAGCAATTCACTTAACTTTTTACAATGTCTTGTGAATATATTGGCATTATTATTAGCTGTTTTGGGATCGCATTTACAAGTCATCAACTCAAACTTATTTATGTTCAATCAACTGCATTTTTTAAAGGAATTTCAGACGGGATTAAATCAGCCTTTCTTTTATAGATTCAATAATTCTATTGTTTTAACTTTAATTTTTATTCTAAACTACACTAACTCTTAATTTTCATCTGAAAATAAAATAATAATATTTTTAATTAAGGCATCTGTTTTAAGTATATACGTGGATTTGTAAAGTTCGTGATTTTTTTCATATCATTGATATTGTAAAGGGGAATTAACTAGTAGTTTAGCAACTTACCAGGTAAGTTATATTAAAATCGAATCAAATCTCAGGACGAGACACAACATTTATTTACAGATAAAAAACATAACGGTACACATCTTCAAACGTTCAACAGATCGATTTCACTCTCGCTTCTTAACAGAATGGAAATAGACGCTAGCGCTTTCAAACTGCGCGCATGAGCAGACCATGCAACCTTGGAAACAGTAACATGGATAAGACCTCGTTCCGTTCGTAAATTAGAGAAGAAAAGCACCGCTGTTCTTAAGCAGTATTAGTTTTGTTGTAAATTTTTCTGAAGTTTCAGATTTATAAATCTAGTAACACGCACACAACGCTATGTGAGATTAAAATAGCAATTTTTTATAACACAGTACGAGTAAATATTGTTTGGGAAAGTTCATGTGATGAATGTTTTATCTGATATTAGAACATAGGATTTTCAGCATAGGATTGTTAGTTCTGAAGTTATAGTAAATGACTGAAAGTGTTTTATGATAACTTCAAATGTCGAATATTTGAAATTATATGCTTAAATTTAGTAACTGATTATAGTAACTAAAACTAAGATCACCAAAATAAAAGGATCCTGCTGCAACTTAGTTTAAGCAAGATAATTAGTGCATGAATAGTGTGCATATTGAAGTTTCAAAGTAAGTTTTCAAAGAAATTGTATATCCGATATATATATATATATATATATATAAATGGTGAATTAGTGTTCAGTATTAAATATTCTCTGGTAAATATATACGGACATACAGGGGTTGGACAAAATAATATGAACACTTGTGAAAAAATAGCACTCGAAAGAAGCCTCTTGTATACTCCTGCCCTCTAGTGGTGAAGAGTGTCACCTAGCGGATGAGAACGTACATACATCAGTCTGCTACTAGCAGTGATTGAAGTCGGATGCGAAATATATTTCTGGGTTAAAATTGCATTGTATCATGGCTGACCTCTATGATTTCGAAAGAGGCATGATTGTTGGTGTCCGTCTTGCTGAAGCCTCAGTAACGATAACGGCCACCCTTCTAGGGGTTAGGAGAAGTACAATGTTGACGGTAATGTCAGCATATTTGAAACAGGGGAAAACATCATCTATAAAGCGCAACAGTGATCGAAAATCGAAGCTGAATGACAGAGACAGAAGGGTTTTGAAGCGGACTGTGGCAAAAACACACGACAACAGCATCCCATATAACATCTGAGATGAACACACATCTACTGGAAGCAATTTCATCAAAAACTATCCTGCGTGAACTGCATATGGCAAATATTCATAGTAGAACTTCTATTTGAACACCATTGATTACACCATATAGCCTTGAAGCGACGAATATGGTGTTGCGAGCATAAAAATTGGACACAGCAACAATGGGAGAATGTAATATGGTCAGACGAATCGTCGTTGACGTTATTCCCGACAAATGGACGTGTTTACGTTTGGAGAACGCCACCAGAAGCCTATCAAGTTGACTGTCTTCGGCCTACGGTTAAGCAAGGCGGCGATTCAGTGATGATCTGGGGTGCAATATCACATCGTGGTCTTAGCTCACTTGTTGTTCTGAATGGCCGTGTTACAGGAGAGGATAATGTTAGTCTTCTGGCCGACCATCTTCACTCAATGGTGCAAACTGTCTTTCCTGATAAACGACCAGTCTTCCAAAATGATAATGTCACCATTCACACCTGTAGAATTGCCGGAGACTGGTTTTATGAACACGACAATGAAATAGAGCATCTCATCTGGCCCCCTCAGTCCTTTCATCTCAATATAATTGAACCTTTGTGGGGTATTTTGGAAAACAAGCGCGAAGTCGATTCCCCACTCCAAGTACACTTTCTGGATTAAGGACTTTTTTTGCAATTTGAGTCGGAACGTATCCCTCTGAATGTTGTACGTGACTTGTATTTGTCAATTCCTCGTAGGATACAAGCTGTAATTCATGCAAAAAAAGAACCAACGGTCTATTAATAAAAAAAAATTTCGCAGGTGTTCACATTATTTTGTCGAACCCCTGTATATTTACGGACTAAGTCATTCCATAAGTTCCATTGTAAAGTCATTCCAAAGAACAATACGGTTTACAGCAAAACAAAAATATCAGAACTCTTGAAACTTGCTCAATATTACGAAAGCAAAATCTGATATAAATGTCTTGATAAAGGTTGAGTTTTAAAGCATTTAAAAAAAAACATTTATCGTATTTTCAACAAAATTATGAAATGACAAGAAAATTTTATTTTTTATTATTTCATCATATGAGTATACCATTTTTAATAATGCATATAATACTTACTTCCAAACTTTGAATATAAGTGCCACTCAGTTACAAAAAATCGTGCAACCAAAAAATATGAAAATTCGCATAAAATTGCAAAACTTGAAACTCACTCTGTCATCAGCGTCTCATCGAATACAGAAAAAAGCAAATTCTCTTTCAAGCTTTTCAAAATTTTAATTCAGTTATCAGTAACACAGAAATGTCGATTATAGATCTCTGAATACCCACCCATAATATATATGTCCCTACAAATGCAGACAAAGCAATATTTATTTCCACAAGTGCTGTTTTCAACTGTCATTTATTTTGAGAAAAGAAAGTCAGTAAACCAAAATTCAAGTAAAAATAGCAAACGAGAATTTTTTGAAGGAAATGTTCCAATGACTGTAATTTAAGCTGAAGCTGTCTTCATGCATTCCGAAAAACTTTTGTCTGTTTTTGAGAGAAAAGTTTAGAGAAAAAATAAGAGAGAAACTTTAGATTCCTAACATAAAACAGTGACCAATAATTGCATCCAGACAACCTTTTACCTCCCATCCGTCTAGAACTGATTATAGACCGGCATGTCCTTTATGACGACCACAATATAATACCAGTTCTGATAACCGCTGCCAGACCATTTTTGCGTCAAACCGCCTGTTGAATTATTTTCATGCCCTTGAAATTCGCGTGTAACATATTGTGAACAGCGCGTCATTATTAGGGGAAATGAGATTTAATGCGCCGTCATAAAATATAGGGAGAAAGAAGTCAAACAACAGATGGGGGAAAGTGGCAACAATAATAACGGCATAAAAAGTGTTCCACTCTTTGACTTTAGCTCGGAGGAGAGCGAACTACCCCCTGCGCCAAAACTAAATAAACAAATAACAGTCGAATGGAATAACAGAAAATGCATAACGCAAAAAGAAATTTCGTTCGAAAGTAATGACACGTTTGAACATCCTAGTCCGAATGGGAGCAATTTCTTTCATCTCTTCTTCGGTTTTCGGGACTCATAAGCGTAAGAAAGAGATCTGAAACCGTATATAAAAGGTTTTTACGGCCATGATTTGCGTGCTAGGGCTGCATTTTTTCAAATAAATTGTTGCGTGGTTTTCTGAAATTGCCGTTCCAGCTAAACCCTCCTTTGTCTAGTTCGTTGAACATACCTGTTAAAAAATATTGATGAAGTACAAAGGAGACAATTTTTTGTATTCTAGTAAGTCTGACTTTATTAAATATTCTTCGGAAACCGATAATTTAAATTGTCCTCCAAAGTAGAGGTATTTTATTTTCCAATAAATTATAGGTAAATCCCAGTATCCTTAACACTAATTGATTTATATTTATTGATTCTAAAAATATTTTATATGTCTGACTTAAATCAATCGAAATTACTTAGCAAATATGGAAAATGGAGCATTTTAACGATTTTTCCTTTAAAATAAAAATTAATGAACAAATACCTTAACCTTCTGAGAGATTTACATGCATGTGTACAGCAATCTGCGTATTCTCTGCATGGTTTAAAGCAATTTTTTGACCTTATTAGCCAACATAATCTTTAAATTGACTTTTTATCCGATAGTATGTGGTTATTATGTTATCAAGTATGGTATAAAATCAATATTATTTTACAAGGTTTGTAAAACTAAATCCGTTGGCAATAGGAAGAACAAGGTGCAAAACGATACAAACAGACCATTCAAAAGTGCCAATGTTAGCGGTGAAAATGCTTCTTTTTCATTAGGAGATTTCTTATACTGTAAATATAGTAAATACAAAAATATAGGTAGGTAGAGTAGAGCTTACCGGAGTGACCCCGTTAGGAGCTGTATTTAATTAGGTAGGTATCCATTTTAATTATGGTAGAACTGGACCAACACAACAGTCTATTGGCAACGGTCTGAGATCAAACCCGAAAGTAGAGTTCCGAGGACAATACCACGTAATTTTGAACCACTGTCAGATGACGTGTCTAATTATTCAATTTGTTATTATGTAGAGGTAGTGTACGTAACATTATAGGTAAATAAGACGAGTTTAACTGAAGTGGTTTGCTTTAATAGCTGGCAATTAACCATAAAACTTCCTATAATGTGGTATAAACAAAAATCTAGGTTCCTAAGGTGAAATTATATTGGAGTATCGCTTTTTGGAGCTATATTTAATAATGATATTTCCTATAATGTAAATGTAGTATATACAAAAATCTAGGTTTTTAAAGTGGAGTTTTATCGGAGTGTCAGCTTTAGGAGCTGTAATTAATGAGGAGATTTCCGATAAAGTAAGAGTAGTTGTACAAAAATATAGGTATGGAGTTTTTTGGTATGCCCACCGAAAGAGCCTTAGTTAATTTGGAAATTTACTTTTATTAAAATGTGTGTACAAAAATATAGGTACATAAAGCAGAATTCTACAGGAGAGTTCTTTTAGGATCTGTATTTAACTAGATTTCCTATAATGTAAATGTAGAAAATACAAAAATCTAGGTACCGAAAGAGCAGATTTATCCAAATATCCGCTTTAGGAGCTGAATTTGATTAGGAGATTCCCTGTAATATAAATGTAGTATAGACAAAAATCTATTTAAATAAAATAGTTTATCGTTGTACTAGCTTTAGAGAAGCAAGTAATTTTGAAACTGCATAGCAACAAAATAGACGCAGTTCACCTTTCGATGTAATTCACCTTTTTACCACAACGCAAAGACACACACTTACAGTGGCATGTTCTCACTTAAAATGCATTGTGCCACGCAGTTGTAGAAACTTAACTCAATTAAGATTCTAGAATTGTTCAAGTAATACAAAGACATTAACAAGCAGCTCGGCGTTTCACGGAAATGAGCTTCCGTTGCCTTAATTCTCTCGTCAAATTGTTGCGTAAAGTGCTGAGTGCATTTTTAATATCGCTTCCTCTTCAAACACGACACAATCTTTTAAAAGAGACACAAAGGTTTACAAAAACCGTGACTTTAATTGTATCGTTACAGCTCGGCTGTAATTTGCGCTTCTTGGAAAAAGTCGACTGAAACAATAATAGCTTTGCGGGTTTTCGCGCCGAGCTTCAACAACAGAGAAGTGGAAAATGTTATCACCATCTTGACTTTTATTTGAGAAATGCTATTTTTCTTAAATTCCCCTTGCTTTCTAAGCTATAAATGAGCTTATAATTTGGTTTGGGAATGGAATGCTTACTAGAATGAATAGAGTCATCACCCAAATTCATAAAGAATGCCAAGTTTAAGCATTAAATGAAGACTATGTACACGCGTTTTGCAATATCCATTGTTTGTTTGTACGATTTGTCTCAGTGTGTCTAAAGCAACATTTGTGCAGGCATTACAACTGTGCATTTTAGGGAAATTTAACGAGAAACATCAAAGTCTTTTAAAAAACACAAAAGATTCACATATTTCATCAAAGAATGGGAGAATTTCCTTCCATTTGGGAATAAATGTGTTCTATGTTTGAGAGAATTCACAAACATGTTAGAAAGAAATAAAAGAATAGAAATTTTGAATAATTATTGCTAAGATAAAACGCTTTCGTTACATTCATTTATTATTAAAAACAAAGTTTTAAGGGGTAATTTCACACTGGGGCACCTCGGCTTTAACAGAACAGATGTTTTATTCTCCATATGGTAATATTTATCTAATCGTGGTTCTCTGTTAGTAATGGAAATTAGCACAACTCATGACATGTATTTATAAATGTTTTCGAATTAATGGTTTCGTTAACTCTCATTTCTTAAGTTTATACAGATTATCTCACATCATAAAATCTGCTTTATACCCATTATGCTCATTATTAACTCTCATTTCTTAAGTTTATGTAGGTTATTTCCTATCACAAAAATCTGCTTTATAGCCATTATTTACATCGGTATCTCAGAGAGCAGAAAAATAGAAAATCACATTTTCAATTTACATGTTTACTAATATGATGAATTCCATTGCTATTTTTGACGTTTGCTTGATTGAGAGACTGTTTCAATCATTAGATCTATTATCCCCCCCCCATTAACTCATTATTTTATAATTCAGTAATATGATGTAGGTAAAATAAAAAGCTTAGTAATATAAGTGAGCAAGTAGTATAAAAATATTCAAATGGAAACTCTTTTCATGATTCCATCTTCGTTTTCTGTAGTAGATTCAATTGTAAAAAAAATCAACTAAACTCATTAAACATACTACAGCCGAATTGAAAACCACGCCATGAATTTCATTGCAAATGCAACACCAAAAAATATTTTAGTTACATCTATTAAATTCATTTGAGTTATAAACGTGTGATATAATGTGAAATAATTGAAATTAGAGGCCTGTTACTAGAAGAACATGCCGATTTGTATGTCCCCTTTAGTAGTTATAACTGCTTGCACACGGCCTGACATTGACTGAGAACGATTCTGACTGCGAGTAATGACATAAGCAACAATGTGTTTTTTTGGGAATCATATCCCAAAGGCGTCTGATGGGGACAGATTGTGTGATCGAGCAGGTCAAGGAACTGGTAATTGGGGTAACATAACAAACCTTAAACAATTCATGTGACGTAGGGACGAGCATCGTCTTGTTAAAATATAGCTTCAGAAGGGGTCTGTGAGATGTGGACTTCTAGTTGTAAGACATCCTTGATGTACTGTTGTCTGTTCTTAGTGATTGTAATCCGAAAGCGATGAGAGCGTTAATAAAATGAAATAACACATTTTTAAATGACGTTCTCCACTGTACTTGCGGTCACCGGTTTGTATGTAGACCTATTAGAAAGCATAATAACCTCTGCTTGAGTGTCTACGCTCTATTCACCACTGAGGCGTCAGACTTAAAAGGAATTCGCAGTAACGAACTCCCTTCGAACCCTCAAAAATGTGTCACAATTCTCCGATTTTTTTTACTAGCATTACGGATATCGCTGTGCTGTTCGATACTGCTATATGAACAATGTGCTACTTTTGCCACAGCCATAGGTGCTCCGGATCCCTGAGGACTATAAGTATAACCTCTTTCAGAGAATTGACTCTTAGTGTGCATAATTGTACGTTTTGTTCAAAGCATCAGCAATGTCCGACAAATCGCCTTTCACAACACAATAGTTTTTCATCTCAAACTCATTCAACTGCTCAGGGCCCCGGTAACATGTTGGAAGAACAACAGATTATCAAACGTAGGGTTGTGAGTTGTAAACTAGGTTCAGCCATATATCGTCATGTACATAGGGACGCGTGCGTGTTATATCTGTCGTGGCCACAAGAGTCCTCTCGATGGAGAGGTATGGCAGTTTGGAGAGGTGGGTGCCAGCTAAGACGTTGTTCTCGTCATCTGACAGTGATTCAGAATTAAGAGACTTTCACCTCGGTTCTTACCCTTCAGGATTGATCCCCGAATGTCGGCAATATTCAGTTGTACTATTCCAGTACTATGTTAATTAACTACCAGCCGTCAGCCGTTCATACTATTGTATTGTTCTCCGAAAAAGCAAGTTTACACACCAGCAGAGCAGTATCAATTGAACTCACAGACGCAATAGTTGGGCAGGTAAATAGAGGAATTTATGTCGCAACGTTCTGTTGGCGATGGTCCGGACTTGATTCCAACGCAAAAGATCCGAGGACAACACCTCGTAAGTTTGAACCACGATTAGGTGACGAGGTCATCACCCAGCTGTGTTTGGGATTTTCCTTTTGCGATTTTTCATGTTTGGGGGTTCATTTGCAATTTTTATGATGAAGTAGCCATCTGCCAAATCTAATGTCAATCCAATTATTCTTCCTTGATGTTAATTTCCAAAAAACAACAATATATTTTTATTTTCTGTCATACACAGCCAAAGCATTCGGTAATTAATAAAAATTACTGATGATATTGTTATCCCTGTTTGTTGATGACTATTAATTGAAATAAATGATGCGTGTTTGTAAATATCAACCTATCTTGATCATAGTAAGTATTATTCATGTTAAGAAAAATACGTCATTCGCAAATTATTTTCGACTTACTTTTAAAGTCAATTTAAGAGTTGGGGATTAATCTTTGGATTTAATTAACGGTTCGAATTTCCTCCCAATTCACTGACGTGCGTGTCAGAGTAACCTAGATAAATGTAGTGGAAATGATGAATCACTTGTCCTATGAACCGAAGAATACATATCACCAGAGAAAGGTCATGAAATATTATATCAACAACTGAACGAGGTTTATCTTTGCCTCATAAATCATCAACACTATTCGGAGACTGATATTTAAGTAGTCTAGAAGACAACCTAGGTAAAAGCATAATGGAGAAGGGGAGTGTCTTCTTTTGGGACTTCTAAGGTGGACTATATTTTTCAGACTTCTGATTTCAAAACAGAATTTAGCCATAACGTATTTATAAAAGGTCATAAGCAGATTGTCTCGAAGATCCGTTATTATTTTTGAACGATTTTACTGCATTTATATAGAGTTAAGAAATATATTTATGTGAATATGGTAGGTAGTTATTTTAATTAGCGTCGCAATGAAGCAGCATAGTGGGCTATTGGAGACTGTCCGGGATCAAACCCTAAGGACACCACGCAGTTTTGATCCACAGTCACATGACGAGGGCAAACCTGAACACGGACCCCACTATCCAAACTTTTACACCAAGCCAACGTGAGGACATTTCAGGCCACCACAGATTTAACGTTCTCCAGCCTCTTTTGTCTACTACAGTCTTTCGTTGGATTCTATTTCGCAACCTTCCTGTCGCGAAACGTTACTCCTACATCCGTGCTATTGTAGTCAGCATGTAAATATGGATGCTATATTCAGCAGAAATGGATTGAAATAAGATATGAAATGCGGTGCACATCATGTGCACTCCGTTATACCTTGGTAACTTGATATGGATGATGGCTGGTGAAATTAATAGTCTTGAATTAAACATAAATTAAACTAAATTCAACAGACATAAATTCAATTCAATTCAATAAACATAAATTAAATTAAATTAAATAAACATAAATTAAATTAAATTAAATAAACATAAATTAAATTAAATAAACATAAATTAAATTAAATTAAATAAACATAAATTAAATTTATTTCAATATATATATAAATTAAATAAATTCACTAAACATAAATTAAATTAAATTCACTAAACATAAATTAAATTAAATTCACTAAACATAAATTCAATTAAATTCACTAAACATAAATTCAATTAAATTCGATGAACATAAATTAAATTAAATTTAATAAACAAAAACAGATGGCAAGTCTAGCAGAGTATAAAGATTATATAAAGATCAACAAAAAATTAGGCGATTATAATTTGTTAAGATGAGTTTAGAACAGCGATTTCGAATATATTGTAGGTATATATTTAATTAACGTCGCACTGGATGAACACAAAAGGCTATTGACAACCGACCGGGATGAACTGCTGGTTAAGATGTTACACACTAGATCGGAAGGTTCCTGGTTGCAATCCGGGTCAGTGCATGAATGTTTGTAACCGCATTTTGGAAATGTCGCCTGATGCACCTTAAATCAGTCGTAGCCGAAAGTCCTCACGTTGAGTTCGTGTGGTAGTTTAGAGAGTGGGATGATAGCTCAGGTGTTGGCTCGTCATCTGACCGTTGTTTGAAATTACGTGGTGTTGTCCTAGGATATTTCCCTTAGGGGATTGATCCATGACCGTCGTGAATACACCGTTGTGTTGCTCTAGTACGATGTTAATTAAAATAACCAATGACCGAACGGGATCAGTCCCGAGGAGAAAGATGCCAGGACAGCTCTATGCAATTTTGAATTTTGGTGAGATGACGAGATCACATGTTCTCTAGAGCCCACTGTCCAAACTTCCACGTGAGGACATTTGAAGCCACGACAGATTTAACGTGCACCAACACCTTCTGTACACTACGGACTTTGATTCGATTCAAACTCATGCCCTTCTGGTTACTAATCCGTTACTCTACCAACTGGACTACCACTGAATTCGAGTGGTCTCTGCGGTAGTTAATATAGTACACTACATATCCATTAGATAATTAATTTATGACAAAGTTCCTCTCTGTGTTCATCACAGTAACATTTGTTTACACCACTGAAACATATGTTTCATTAAGTTACAACACTGCCATCAATAGGCGAAATAAATTAAGAAAGTTTAATGTAGATGCCATTATTGGGTCTGCTAGTAATACATTTTGTAACTAGTCCTAAAATCAACTTTCATTTGTTGCAAGCTAGCTTGAATAATGTTATTCAGTTACCATTTTCGTGGTACTATTTTTGTGTCAAATTTTGCAGCTTCAGGTGAAGAAGCTTGTATTATCGCTTTCGTCCCCACATAGGTTGAATAATAAGTCTGCAGAAGTGTTAATGCGACAACTGATGAAGCGTAATTAACGTTAAGCATTTACCGTTATGAACAAGCTGCACTGACGGGAATCCTTAAAGCAAAAAAAAAAACGTTCCAAATTCACCCTATTTCATGTCCAGATTCTCCCACATTCCTGTCGCAGGAGTGGCGTTAATTAAAATTCCGGTCACGGAAGATGCGTGATTCTAAATTTGATTCCCACTGATTACTATGTTGCGGTCAGGATATCCTATTGGGACGTTTACGCTCATTCCGTTTAGGCGTAATTCAAGCAGAACCGTGAACGTGTTGGCAGACTTGATTAATGAGGGCAATTATTCCGGCGTATCCTAAAAAGAAGATAAAGCTGATAGCCAACAAAAAGCGGGCTGATGCAGTTTATAAATCACAAGCACAGTACGAAAGGGAAATCTGCATCCAATTTTTCACTTTCTACTGGTTTCGCTAGCCTTTGTTTATTTCAAACATTTCACTGTCGATGCTGCAAAAAGTAATATATTTTAGTATTGAACTCATTTGTATGAATAGCAAGCAAGCAAGCAACATCATAACTTCTTAACGAACCTAACGGTTTGGACGAGATGTCTCGTCCACCAATGTCTAACAATTTTTCCAATGACCAAATAACTCGTCATCAAGATATTGCTGGATTTCTTATGACGGCGTTACCAAAATCTGGTCAATTTTCTTCTAGTGACGAGATATTTCGTTGAGGAATATCTGGTCAGCTTTGCTAATGAGAACATAATCCTCGTTGAAGCAACCAACATGAGGGTTAAAACTTTGTAATTTTAATTTCATACATTTAATGACCCCAGTTCAAGTCATTAACACAATCAATGCGGTAAAATGGCATTAATGGATGATCAACATGGGAAGTGTTTTAGCTGGTCTTGTGTTCAAGGTGCTATAAATAATTTTGCTGGATAAATTTCATAATTAAGCATCATAATGCTTTCCTCGTTTTCCTAAATTTTAACTCATGTGTTGTAATGTCCGTGTCCTAATAAATGTTAATTTAATTGACCAGAAAACGTTTGGAGTAATCAATTTAACACAGTGCAAGATTACAGGAATACAAGAATCCTGGTTCTGAACCGATGTAAGGGATGAATATTTGTCCGTCTGGAATGGATGCTTTAACTATTTAGACCTACATAATCTTTCCTAATTTTATCTACAAATAAACGCGTTTGTTTAATCATCATGTGTAATGTGGGATAAAAGCAATACTAGAGTGACTCTCAGAGGGTTTAAAAGTTACATTTTGGGTTTCAGACTATCAATAATCGCAATTTAACCCAACAAGTGGTTTCAACGATCTATCTTGTCAATCAAGATCTGAACAATTTTTCTACCGACGAGATATCATCAAGATCTAACCCATTTCGCTAATGACGAGATCAAGATCTGGTTAGATGTGTATATGTGTGTGTGGTTTAAAATGTATATGTATAGGTAGTAATACATATAATGCAAATGTATACGTAGTAGATGGATGACTACTACTTATTAACTATGAAGCACATTCTCCGTAGATTTACATTATCTGTCTTTCACACTTTTCTCGTAACTTGTTTTAAGGCCACCACGACCGTGCTTCAATATGTTTGCCCACCGCACTGGCGACCTGTGAGTTGTTGTTAGCACTGGTTTCTTTTGTCAGGTTCGACTGCGCCATGGTAATTATCTCTGCTCTGTGTCCCATAGAATTTTCTTGAGTGCATGTCCTTTTATTTGATTTTTTTAGCCCAACTAGGACACTCAAGTCGCCTTTTATGTCCCCACCATTTTATGTCGCTTTTTATTAGTTTCTAAATACCAATTTCAATGTCCATTTGCATTGTCTATAAATAGTGCCCATAGTAAATTCGTTGACTCGACTGAAAAGTTCGTCCAAATCTAATCTATGTTTACAACATTTCCATTCTTTGGAAAATTGTTGAGAGTAAGCCCTTTTAATAAGTAAGAAAGTGAAAAATAAGTAAACTCAGTCGCAAAATTGTGATTTGCTTTTAATAATATACAACAGAACACATTATCCACAGAATTAATTCTTGAAATTCCTAAGATTTTAATCCTTTCAAGATTTTAATTCTTAAAATCTTGAAATTCCTTCCTCAGGTAATGTGATTCAATTGGAAATTATCACTCATAAATAGATATAGTCCAAACAGGAATATACGTATTGAAGCTGACGTATACTCATAGAAGTAGTCACTTTATAAAGATGAACTTGTATTATTAAATCTAAATTCCAGTAAAGAAAAAAAAAAAACTTTCAAAACACAGAATCAAAAACAAAACATTTTATAAGAAATTTTGTTAAATCTGTATACTGTGTGTGTTGTCGCATTTTGTTTCACAACTGTTGTATTTTAGGTTGGAGAGCACTTATTGTAAATATCAATTGATGAAGTTTTATGTTCGCTTGTTTACTCCAGATAGCAACACAAAACAAAGTTTTTGAAACTTGGTAAGCTTCAGTTTGATTACGTAATCAATTTCTTCATACGTGTCTTATTTTCAATGTAATCTAAATCATTTCCTAAGAGAAAGAATTACGGATTGATCCCGGATCGTAAACAAAAGTACGCTGTGTTACTCTAGCGTGACTTCACTTGCCAACTAACGTGAGAGTAACTGATAGTGTTGGATTATTTTAATTTTTTTATATTTCCGTTTGTTTCTCTAAAAATCTATTAATACTAAAATCAAAAATACATTACATCAATTAAATATTTGCTCATCATTTTTATTAGCATTTTACAAATGAAGTTTAGGATTTCGGTGAAAAGTTTTTTAATTGGAAAATATAAGATAGTAGGATTTTGAAAAGCACCATTCCATATGGAGTGTTTTGTGTAATAATTTCTTCTTCTAACCTTCTAAGTAGTTTCGACAAGCTGTCTGATCTGATCACCTGTGCAAATAACAAAATATCTCGTCATCAAGATATTGAAAAAAAAATTTGCTGACGAAATCAAGATCTGGTCTGTTATTTTGTAATGATGAGATAGATACCTTCTAGAGACAACCACAAAGACTGTTAAATTAGTAGATCACATTTAATTTATTTTTATTTTAACGCCATAATTTTGTATGTAATATCCGAATTCTGTTTTTCAACAGTATTTATGCATTCGGTTCTATTAATTAAAAATAAAAAAAAATAAAAAAAAACCGAGGCAGCTATCATTTATATTGAAAATTAGAAACATCAATAAATTTATTGAGACCACGGTAGACTTAACGTGCACCACCCTCCCCGTATACGACGTTCTATGGTCTTGGTGTCGGAGCTAGCTATCCTCCGTCTGCTATTCCGTTACTCTTCCAACTGGACTTCCGTGGACCCTCCGGATTTAAGACAAGAGATCAATAAAAACAGAAGAGAAAAGGATCAAGCGGAAAATGAAGATTTTACTCAAATGCTCTCGCATAATCGAAGTTACCTTACAATGCAGTTGATCACCATTTCGGAAATGTTTGGCGTTACCCAAATAGCTATCCCAAACAATTTGGAATTTGTATGGCCGAAGTACTGACATCGTATGCGACAAACAAGACAGTTGACTTTAGGTTCGGAATACGTAAAGGTAACACATTTCGCCACAGAAACACTACCACAACCTATATTTCGCTCTACAATTATCTACATTCACCTAGTAATCAAGGTCACTGCATTGTGTGGAAAACATGCAAAAGTATAAATTCCAATGAGGTTCAAAAAAGCTTGTCAGCCATTTTCGCTCTTTCTGGATGCAAGCCCGGATCGACGTAAACAAAAATAAAAGAAAAGGTAAAACCAGATCAAAATTGAAAACTTCCTGTCAGGGATTTTAGTGTGTACAAACAAACCTGAAGAAAAACGAAGATTTTACCAATATGCTCTCGCATATTCGGAGTTACCTTCCAATGCAGTTTATCGCCATTTTGGCAACGTTTGGTTAAAACCAAACAGCTATCACAAACAATTTGGAAATACGTGAGAAGTACTGAAATTCAATTCTTTAAAAAAGCAAGACAAGTGACGTCACGTTCGGAATACATACAAGAAACACGTTTCACCGCAGAAACACTATAGCCACCTACATTTCGATTGAGTGAAAACGCCTTTCGTTCCACTTCTAGTGTTCCTAGTAATCAAGGGTCACTGCATTGTGTGGAAAACTTGCAAAAGCATAAACCTCAATGAGGCTCAATAATGTTCGTCAGCCATTTTCGTTTTCCGTTCCCCTCTAAACCGAATCCTTTTTATTTCTCCCGTTTTTACGTGCCGTTCGCGTGTGCTGCTCGCAATTGGCATTTCGCTATTTGTGCACGGAATACAAATCCGTATTTGTATTTTCTTACTAGTCTCACGCAAAGCCATTACAACTCCAACGTTCTGCTAAAAAAAAAAATGAAAAGCCCTCCCCGCGTTGACTTACACACGTTTAATGAAGTTCTAGTTCTTCCCCACAATATGCCCCATTACGGGTTGTTCGGAATTGGCTGAGTCATTTTAATCGGGACACAATTTAAAGGTTTTTATTCGTGAATTCATTTTTGGTGGAGTTCTCTGAAATTCTCATTACGGGAATCCAAAATTGGAGGAGGCAGAATTGAAGTGGTTTCGCTTTTGAGTTCGGTTTCCGGTAAAGTTTTAAGAAGTTGGGACTCTAAGAAAGAAAAGTTTCTGTGGTGAATTATTCCTCTACTCAACAGTTCTATTACGGATTTATTTCTGAGTAATACTGAGTTCTTAAAATAATTAGGAGATTATTTTTTGTGTTAGAAATTTAAGTTTACCAAAAGAAAAAATCGAAAGCAGCAATGCTAATAAGTTATTTTTTCTGAGTTCTTTTTAATCAAGTATGTCAGACATGTTTTTTTCAAAATCAATTTACTTTATGGAAGATAGTATGAGATTCCAACATAAAACGCACTCTGCAGCTACATTGACCTGACTAGAAACAAGATAGATACAAGAAAAAATTGTCGAAAACATAGACATGTGATAAAGGCAGAAAAATAATTAAATGTCCTGATTCTCAACAAATGTTATGAAAATGCGATAACACTACAAACTGTTGTTGTTTCTAATCCCTCTTGGTATATCATGAGCTAGGTCAAGTCCATGAAATCATTCGTCTTTAAAAAGTCCAAAAGCATAAAAGGATTCTCAGAAAGGTAATAGGAATCCAAGCCAACACCCGAAAAAATGTGAGCCGAGAGGGTTTGCGAGTTCGTGCATTTCGACAACACAGGAAACTTCTGATGTCTATTTTGAAATTTGAGATTGTTAATATGACCACATGAATCTTGACAAGGCCATCTGAGACATTCGATTCCTTAACACCTCCAAAGACGAGACTAGGTGAGTTCTCCTATACCACTAATGAGTAGTGGAGGGACAAGATATATCGTCATTAGAAGTAAGCTGACCAGATCTTGATCTTTCGTAATCGTAAAAAAATTGCAATATTTTGAAAACAAATATGTCGCCAGTCTTGATGTACGGTCAAACCACTTGGAGGGTTGAAATAAAATTTATTTCCGTTTTTGGTTATGTTTGGAGTTTAATGTGGAGGTGAATGGAACGGTGAGCAATCAACGAACAAAATGTTTTTTATTAATTCGCATAATTTGCTTAACAGCAAAGTAATAAAAGTAGTTAATCGTTGTTTTGGTGACGTTTGGCGTTTAATCCAAGTAGCGTTGACCAATCCACTTTCATACATAAATTCGGAATCCATTCTTTAGAAATTTTATTGGCAAAGTGTTGAAATCTTATTCGTTAAACAATAAAAAGATTATCAATAATAAAAGGATTTAAATAAAAATGAATTGATATAAAAGTTTTGTTACGAATCAAAATCAAATGCTACCACACCAATAACGCGAAGATCTACAACAGAACACACTATCCACAGAATTAATTTGGCATTTCTTATTCTAACCAGCAGACAATACATATCTTTCTTTGCTTAAGTGCGCTGTCTTTACAGACTTGAATCACTTTTCTTTAGCAAGTTAATAGCTCTGCCTAATGAGGGAACTGCCGTTGCGTGTGACGCCCTTTCGGGTATTAATCTTCCATAAAAACGCAGACAATTACATTCATGGTGTGCGCGCTCCTAATTTTTTACATAACCGGTTCAATAAGCTTCATTCCCGATTCTATTTAAGAACTTAGAGCTGTAAAACATTTTCTCTATGAACATGTAGTAACTAGGCACTTTAAAAATGGTGCATTGAACTATGAAATATTTACATTTTTCAATAAAGGATTTTGTTACTGATTTCAATGCGTCGATGAATTTTAGTTTTTGTTTCGAGCGTGATTTTGCACACACACACACACACATCAGTGATTATATTTTTTACAAAATCTGCACATAATTCATAAGCTGAATTATAAAATTCCTAAAATAGTTCATGCACCGTTTGATTGCATAATGATGTTATCTTATCACAGAGAGGTACAGTGTTTTTTCTCTATTAACTACAAAGTCTATTTTCAACAATAAAAATTTTCTAATTTCTGAGATACAAGCGCGGATTTGTATCCGCATTCAAGTCACTGTATCAAAAGTACTATTACAGACATTAAAGCCCGAAATCAATATCTTCATTATCCCTTTGAGCGTCATGAGACTTCCGCGTACTGTAAGGTTGTTTTACTCCACAATCCACATAATGACCAACTAACCATATATATTGGTTGAAGGAATCCTACGAAACATTCTATTGGTCAATAGATCAAAATTGGTTAGAAGGCATGCTGGAAAGACTTGCAGATTCCCAAATGGATAAGTAAGTGTAAACAACACGGAAGGATAGAAAATTCACTACTTCGGGAAAAAAGGCATACATCGGGATATTAATCAACTAACCCTACTTGTACATCATAACTCCAAATTAATTGAGTCAGGTAAAAAAAATCACAGCATATAATAAATGCGTTTTTAAATAATTGCCAAGGAAATGCAATGGGATTTTAATGCAGGGGTGAATTTGGCTTTCAAGAGTGATAGCACTTTTTAATGTAGAGATTTGAAAAAGGACATCGATTTCTTTACATTTAAGATATTTGCAATATTTGCAAATATTGGGATGTTTTTTTTACCTTAGTCTCTCGATTGGTAGCGAATGGTATGGTTTGACTCTTTTTTCGATTTCAGTTTGTGAGATTCAATACACGTTTCAAATACATATATAAGGCATGCTTTGGGTTACTCGAATAAAATACTCGTTTCATATGAGGCGTTGCGGATACGAAGAGCAAACTCAACATTGGGCGAAAAAATTGTTTTTACATATTTTGGTTTATGAGACATTAGTGAATGATGATATCGTCTTTTTTGTCTAGTTCGTCCTTTCTAACCCTATAAAAGTAGGTCTGACAATTGCTCTTCTATTTTCTAAAAGCGATAGAGCTCCGTTTTTAAATGCGTTCTTCTGGAAACCAGCATTTGTTGAGTTCGCCTTTCGTATCCGCAACTCCTCATATACGTTATGTATATCGGTTATTTTCATTTACTTATTTATTGTAAAAAAATGGATAGAGTATTTTGCCTGTTCCTTCTGCGTTACCTGCTGGTATGTAGGCATCTTACAAATATTTTCAAATATTTTCGTATATTGCTTAAAAAGCTGCACATAAAAAAAAAATTCAGATTGTTTTTAGAGAGAATCATAATCGAGATATGTTTGCTCTTGAGAGACCTTCTAAAGGGCTGGCACTTAAAACCAAAGAAAAGCACCTTTTTGAAAAATTTAAGAATTCCAGAAGGCATAAAGCATGAAATAAACATTTCACAGTTTATATTCACTTTAGATTCAAATATATGCTGAGAAACAGCATATGATTTGTATTTAGAACTAGCAGGGGCTTGAAACATATAGCCTCCCTTGTGCAAGGCCCTGGCGTGTATTGTGAATGTCTTATGAAGTTATCTTATATCAATTTAAAAAGGTTTTAGCATACATTTAAACTATTGGTTATTGTAGACTACTTCCTTTTCAAACAGCCCCTCTTAATTTCCTCAAAGGTAGCGATTACTTATTCAAACCCTTCCTGCTCAAGAAACAGACACCGGTTTGTCCTCAACCAAACACACTGTTTATAAAATTCCCCCGGAATAATCTTCATTCATGACAAAATCTTTCCGATAATTCCAGAACTGAAGCACCCCACATTGTCGTCCAAAGTCCTTGTCTCGCGTTAATTGCCGTTTCCAAGTTCCTGACAGCCGTTAAAGGCAAGGACACGCTTTTATTCGGAGCGAGGGTTTCGACAACTCGAGGGGCAATCATAAATCTCCCCTTTCCCATCGACGTCTCTCAGCAGACGAAGCCATCAAGAAAGCTTAATCCTTTAAAGGAGATGCAATTTAATGAATGAGAGACAACAAACGCATGGGGAAAGATAACATCCCTTGGTAGACTCCCGATTCCGACAGTGGTGGGGGCCACCTTGGGTTGAACAGTGGCCCGAGTCACATTCTACATTCAATCTACAGTCGTTCCAACCCAAAAGCCAAACAAATTGCAATTTTTTTTGTTTAAATGCAATATAGATGATCTAGTTATTCGGAGTGAATTCAAGAGTGATATTTCTTTATGCAAGTCGAAGTTAAACTTGTTCAGGCCGATGGATTTTTATCTGTAACAACCTCCAGCGCTGGATATAAAAAAAAAGAATCTTCCGAACGTAAACTTCGTCTTTGCAATTTTTATACTTTCACTAAAAATTGTTTTTGTAAATATATCACGGAAGTGTTTGTAAATGCATTGCTATGTTTAGCTTTTATAAAGCAGCTTTTATTATAAATTAGATATTTATGAATAGTTAGTTGGATTTTTTTATTATGACACATGAGCACATTTGACCAAACACCTGACAACAATGAAAAGGAAAAATCTGCCAAAAGCAGAAGTGAAGATGGGGACAAAAAAAGAAAGTAGGGCAGATCACTCAAGTACCTCGGGGTTGTGTTTCCAGTACACACCTAAATATGTTCCCCTGACGGCTTTGATGGATATAGTTGCATATATTTACTTGGAGAATGGTTTAAATTTAGTGTTTATTATTAATAAATTACAATTGACAGGTTCAACGTGGCATAAAATAATTCCATAATCTTTCCCTTCCTCCAAAAGAACGTTCTCCTTTTACATCATTACAGCTACAACCCTAACAAGCCCTTTGTACAACAGATAATACGTATTACTAACCTAAAGTCAAAACTGATATCTAACTATCAATATGTATTTGTTAGGATCTGTATGGAAGTTCTGATTCGGATTCAAGACATCAGAAATAATCAAGGATCAAGGAATAAGTAACATCATATATACTAAATAACACCAGATATAGAAATTAGCTATTAAGTGCTCAGTTGCTAGCATTAAGGCTACACAGTACCCTAAAAATGACAAAAATATCGAATTTTTTTTTTTTTGCATTTTTCGATGGCCCATACAGTTGGGAAGCTTGCCTCAATATTCTAGATCTGATATCCATTTAGTTTTAAAGACATTTTAAGTTTTCTGAGTGTTGTCAGTGTAAAAATTTGACAGCATAAAGTAGGGGGCGTGGTTAAATTCGGTTTTTTTTTCAATGTAATTTTACATTATTACAGTTAATTAAAAACATTTTTGTATAAAATCAATTCCTTTGGTGAAATGGCTATTATTTTCAACTTTCACTACTAAAATCGTATCTGTTAGTTTATGTTCTGTGTTCTCTTCTGAGTCTCGTTACTAGCTAACCAATATTTATAAAAAGGTATTTTTCAAAACCAATATTTGGTTACGATTGTTATACATAATATATTATAATCAAAATTTGATAAATATTTGGTATGAAAATATTTTGTTAGGATTAAGATAAATAATTTGTTGCTGACGTAACAAATGTTTTTCATCATAGGTAAACAAAATATTTTGAATTAAAAAAAATATATTCAATCACATTGAGTTAAATTAGTGTTTTAGTGCATTTTATAAGTTGGTAAATAACATATTAAACAATTAGACCTCTACATGCATTATTAGTTTTTGTTTTGTGAATTCAAAAACTTAAAATGCATTTTTCTCAGACTTTTATTTTTGTGGATGCAAGTGTTTTCAATTCCCTAAGACTTTTTTTCTGTATAAGATACAGTCTAGAAATTTTTTGTAGATACTTTCATATATATGTACTATAAACGTTAGTATGGATTAAGGTCTGAGAGTTCTAGTAATTTTTTTTTAAATGTCAAAGAGAGAGAGAGAGAGAGAGAGAGAGAGAGAGAGAGAGTTAATATTTTTAGAATTTTCCTGTTTTTTTCAGGTTTAGCAACAAAAATAATTATTAAATTCAACAATGAGACTGATGGTCAATTCCATACTAACTTTTGTTTCCAATTATCCAATAAATATAAATCATTTGAAATAACTAAAAAATATTAAAAATTGAATATTTTTTAAGAGTTTAAAAAAACTTCAATTTTTTTTTAATTTTTAAAGAATGGTAATTGTTAAACTGACTTTTTTTTATTGCATTCAGTTTAATAATATAAGCTGAAAAAAAGTCAGTAATTATTTTTAATGTTACTGTCTGTAGAAATTTTTTTTGAAAAAGGGTACTGTGTAGCCAGTGGTATGAAATAAAAGCAGCATTGTTACAACTGTTGAAACACAGTTTCCCCAACTGAGAGAAGTCTACCTTCTTGACTAGAAGTAAGGTCGAATATAAAAAGGCTTAACCGTGCATATTTTGTTATATGTAGGCATTACATATAGCAGGGCTCGAAATACCCGGGTGCACAGGTGCACATGAAAATAAAATTGTGCACCTAATTTTTTTTCCCGCTAGGTGCACAAAGTGCACCTAACGTTAAGAAAATGGGAGGGGGGAACGTGTTTTTTGTTACTTTGATGTTTGAATAAAATATTAGTAATAACGTAATAATATAAAAATAACGTAATTACAATTCCTAAATACACACTAAGCTAAAACAAAATCGCTGTGCCGTAACGGGTATAAACATGAGGAAGGTTTACTTGTGTCACTGCCATTTCCAGAACTTTCCGATGATCGAAACATTTTCCAGATGACTCTGTTAAAGCGATTGTAGCGACAGCCGTGCGCCGTAGAATTTCAATATGTTAAAATATTTTTTATTTTCTATCTACTACGAACCTATATAAATATACCCAACGAATACAGTAGTTTACATTACATTAATATTCTTATGTTACGTTTTTTTTAAATGTGCACCTAACATATAACCTGTGCACCTAATTTAAAAACTTAGGTGCACAGTGTGCACCTGTATTAAAAAATCTATTTCGAGGCCTGACATATAGATATTATACCATTTTTATTCAGCGTAAGGTAAAGAAAACGGAATCACGGTATCAAGACTTATCTGGGGCATGGTAAAAGTCAGATTGTAGTACATTATTTTCGTACTTTTAAAAAATCCGCATTTCCTGTCGTTTTAAACATTGCGATGAGTTGTTAATTTTGTAATGCAATGACCGCACAAATATGATTTGTATTCTATAAATGGGTACTTTTTACTTCAATGCCTCACTACTGACCTCTTCTGCACTACAGGAGGGGAGGGGACTGACGACAATTTGAGACACAGTACACAGTGGATAGGCTCTCGTTACTTTTAATAGGGACAATCACCATTAATACATGAACTTGCAAGTCATAATTCAAACCTGGATGGGAGACAAACGCTTTGACTACTATGCTTGTTAGACGGAATGTGTAGCTAAGGTTTTCAAAAAATATTTCTATCAGATCGAAACTTTTACAAAAGGAATAAACTTACGATCCCACGACAGAATTATTAGGTAAATATTAAGTAAATTTGTGCTAAATTTTGTTTAATTAAGAATATATGTTTTAATGTTTTAACTATACTTTCTCTTATTGAGCGAATCTAAAAAAAATAAAGCCTTTATGATTTGCAAATAAAAGTTAAGATACTATCTCTGAATACTGTATCAGATTACTATCTCTGAATACTGTATCAGATTACTATCTCTGAATACTTGATCAGTATATATTAATAAATGATAAATACTGGTAAAACATAGAAATTAATAGTTTGTAAAAGATTTGCACACCATATCCATTACATTATAAAAAGAGAGATAATTTAAAAAATAAAACTTTTTATTATTTACACACACATAAATACGTAGTAAGTTAGCATTGAAACCACATTTTTGTTTTGTGCTATTCTTAAAAATTTTAAACTTCAAAATTCGGGCAAATGTAACATTTTGTTCGGTATGCATCTGTGTAGGAATGAGACGGGAAAAAAACGATTTATACTACGCCAGACCTCTGACTAAGTCTCGGTCTGGCAGCCCAGTAGTCCTGAAACAGAAAAAAAATATGAAACTCGATCAGCAATATTATTTTCTGCGACGTCGGTAAGATCAGGGCAAGTAATTAGGCTGCTGACAAGAGTCAGTCATTCAGAAATAACAGGGGGCATCAGAAGGCGTCTGACATTACCCCTCGAGACAAGAAAAATCTGACTCACTATACAAAGAAACCGCTGAGTACTTTCTAGTTCTGTGTTCTTTCATTTACCTTTCAGCTGTCGCGAATGTTCGACAGCTGGAAGTTGCTTCGAGTCAGCAATAAGTGTTTTACAAGCGCTACTTTAAAAAAAGTTACGTACTCATTTATTTATTCCTTTTGAAAATAACTACCCTTAGCATAACGAGAAAATAAAAGACGTGGTTTTTGAATGCGCATCAATCAAACGAAGGTCACCACTCAATTCCAAATCAAAAGGAACAGGTTGTTGCAAACGCGCCTACAAAAACCCAAATTCGTTTTCTTCTTGAGGCATAAGTATACGGTATGCCCACAAAACACTTCAGGGCTCATCGACTCCGATTTCTTCCACTGGAAGGATACAAAAAAAATCAAGACATGGCCATTGAATCCATTAAATAGAATTTCTTTTCGGTTGCGATCGTGAAAACGACATAAAAATCGGGTATGGGTGCCGTGACCGACCTTAAACCACTCTTCAAAGCGCAATCAAGCGTGCTGGGTGAAGACACGTCTGACGTTTGAAGGTGGTTGCCAAAAGGGGGGGGGGGTCGAGGACAAAGGAGAGATGGGGGTCAACTACCCCCCTCCCCAGCGTGAAATTCTAATTAATCACCAGTAGCCGACCATTCGTCTTTCGGCCGTTTCAGCAAACCTGCGGACATTGGGGTAGTCCGGAATCCAGGGAGAGGACGCCGTGGGGCTCACTGGACGTCAGAGGGAATTCTAAACCCTTGAATTGATGAGTTAGCAAAACCCGGGCTTCAAGCGGTTGGAAGGACGGAACATGCGTCTCCAACGGATCGACCCCTTTGCTGATGACTGTTGAATCACGCTTTCGGAACGCGCAAACAAAGCGACGGGACAGGGAATGTGTTTAATGAATCTGCAGGGATGGGATATAGTTTCCTGATTGAATTCGGTGCTGGCTTGTAAGTGGCGGACGCTACAGGTTTCCGTTTGCTGTCTGCGGCGACCAAATGTGTGTAAAGGGTTTCGGATATTTTGAAGTGGTTATCGCATATCTGTGTGCTTGTTGAAACGTATTAACAAGATTTTGAAAGAATGAATACTTTGCGTGTCTTACATGTAAGCGATTGAGATACCTAAATGGGAAGCTGCTTCAACATTGTCTTTCTGTATCAAAATGATATGCAAGAGGGTTTGGCCTGATTGAATTTGATGTTGGCTTGTAAATAGTGGACGATACAGGTTCGGCCAAATTCATGTAAGTGTGCAGAGGTTTCTGATATTTTGAAGTGGTTATCGGATGTACAAAATTTCTGTAGCAAGGTAGAAATGACTGATTTTTGTAATTTGCCTTTGACGGAAAAGGTGCGCGGAGCTTTATTTAATGCTCTGAAAAAAGTCATGGTTGAAAATTCATCTCAGATAATACGGGCATCCTGTTAAACTTCCAAGTGGTTTCGACGAGATATCTCGTCCACTAAGATCCTATCAGTTTTGCTAATGGCGAAACATTTCGTCATCAAGATATTTCTCATTTTTTTAATGATGACAAAATAAACATCTGATTAATTTTCTTCTAATGGTCGTGATCGAGTTTTCTTCTAATAACCACATATCTTATTTATTAAGACCTGGTCAGTTTTTGTAGTGACGAGTGAAATCGTGACAACCATCAGGAGAGATAATCAAGGTTCTACTGTAGTTTCACGATAAAATGCGTACCATCAAATAAATTTATTTTAGAACATTTATGTAATCCCGAGTTTGGCTAAAACCGCCATGTAGAAAGCTCAACTAACCATTTGTGTTCTAACACAACTAATACTCAAGACTCATTATTATGTACAAAAGGCAAATTTTGTTACACATTTTTTCTGTCATTCATAATGGAATAACATGTACTACATTCGACGATAGTGTTCACGTTGAAGATAGAACTTCAACAATTATTTCATTGAAAACATTAATAATCATCCACGAATTTTATTTTACCTACGTTCCCTCGAGAAACCTTTGAAAATGTATTTTCCAAGACAATGCAATATGCATAAGTACATGAGACAGATTTAAAAATTCAAACTACTTTAAGATTTTAAATAATCGTACCTGCGTGATCTACGGCCTCTTCGGGGTTCCTGTGTTTATCTTCAATAAGACACCTCGCCTCCCGCATGGAAACTAATCCACTGTGAAAGATTCCATCAAGAAAAGCCAGCCAAAATATTCCAAGACTGCCAGCAATGCTTACTAAATCCGCAACGATGTGTGCCTGCAGTTTGTTATCGAAATGCAGCATCTCCAAAGCCTTTTCTTATGGCGCCGCGCGCGAATCCGTTCTCCAGAAAATAAATACAATTATTAAATCCACAGGTGGCCTTCTTTAATACATCAAGTTTGGAATCTATTATAATCACGCTCGCGGCGATAACATCCCCCGCGGCGCTAATGGTCGGGGAAAGACCACCGTCTGACATGGATTTCGCACCTGTAATAATACCCGAATACCCCCGCTCTTGTCTGAGAAAATATACGAAAAACTTGTTTTTTCAAGGGATATAAAAGGCGTAATCAGTACAGGATCTGGGGCTGGAAAAAAGCGTACCATTTAGATGAGCTGGGGACAGAAAGGCTTATTAACTGCACCGCTGTGTGTTATAACTTTTATAGTAGTGATTTTGGTATTTTTCCCTTTTTGTGGTACGCATGAATATTAAAAATGGTAAGTTGAAGACGAAAGTAATGGAAAGGGACTCCTTTGTGATGATTTGGGCTTCTCCCCTGCAATTACACGGATAAAATTATTTTCACATGATAGTTAGAGTCGGATGAAATGGAATAGCTTTCTTTAATTTACATATGTAGGTTGAAATACTCAGGTTTTTCAAGGGGGTACCGAAAAGGGATTTGAATAAAACTAATAAAGATTATATAGCATGAAACGGATCGACAGCTATGCATTTTCTTTTATGTTATTCAAAGAAAATTCTAAGCGTGATTTCACATTCTGGAGTGCACCCTGTCGCAAGTAGAGAATAAAATCCAAAAAGAAGACCAATACAATCATTTTTTGGTTATTTTTTAAAGATAATTGTTGAGATGCGTTATCAGCTATCCCGAATTCGATTGAACCTTTGGTGCAGTTTATTTCATACGTATTAAGTTATGTACATTTACCGATTCTGAATTACTTTTTGAAAAAATTATGAAAAGCAGTTTTCCGTTCTTGCAGGAACACGAAGAGATACATATAAATGTAACACTGAAAATATATAAGGGAAAATATACTTTTGGCTTTTTTGACCGTTCAAAGTCATTACGTTTTTTGATCTTCAGGAAATGAAGTACCATATTTTAGGAAAGTTATTGAGTAGTTACAATCAACGCGTTTTGTTTTTCTGAAATGGAATTGCATTCTATACTTTAAATTTTTACCCACAATTTTAAGCTAACTGTAGTGTCTGACGCCAAAGGACTGGTGATATGTTCGCTTCTGCATGACTCAATCATTGTGAAAAGGTTGCATAGGTACTCCTAAAAGAGTACACAGAAGCTAATTCCTTTAAATTTCTTCAACCTTTAAAGAATATCATCGTTCACAGAACGACACTAACACCTATTCACTAGACATGTAAGCTCTATTTTTCAGAAATAATATCACAATTGCTTTATTTCTTGAACAAGCGCAGTTATATTTGAAACTTACCAGTCCTCTGATTATCCACGTGCATCCTATTAATAACTGAAATTCGATTAAATAAAGTCATTAATACGTAAAATATAATACTACGATATTCAAACAACATTACATTAAGGTTATACAATTTTAAAGTTTAATCTTTTTAATAAATTAATTTTAGTCAATTCATTTTATAAATTTTAAATGAAAATTTTCTAATATATATATATATATATATTTATTTATTTAAGTCCTCTAAAGCCCCTAACCTCTTAAATAAAAGAATAGACTAATAGGTTGTAAAGAGGATTGTTCCTAATCCTGTGTGATCTTATCTCTATTAATTCTCCTCCTCCAGAAATCAAGTGAACATTAGTTTCGAATCCTTTACAGCATTTATTTTTGTCAAACCCCCTTCAAGTATAATGGTCAATTAATTAAATTATTACCTCCTCATTGTTAACAGTACCCTCTGAGATTCGCTTATTTACATATTCCCATCACGTAGTGCTTTGCTTCCGCCATTAATTTGTTAAGATCCTTACAATGTTTACTCGAATATAACCCGATCATCACCTGACCTATGAAAAGGGTTTAAGATTTTCAATAACAGTTTCATTTTGTTGGCTTTTTGCGGAATGTATTATTAATTTGAATTGCACTCTGCTTTTATGTTTAAGCATATAATTTAATAAGTGTTCGACATTTTATCGGATGATTACATCAGTAATCGCAATGTTGTAATCTTATCAGTGGGTAATTATCTTCCTTATGCATTAGATACATCTATTCTCTGTAACAATTATTATTTATTCCTTTCAATTTTCGATTTGGTAGTTAACGCAATCCGTTCCTTAATTCAATAAGCATATTTTCTATTTAATTATTATTCCATTTGTTAATATTCTATTTCTGTTCTATTTGTCAATATTCTATTTCTAATTTGTTAGTTAATATTATGTTTCTATTCTATTGGGGTCAATATCTTCTATATATTCTCTTGGTCAATATTCTATTTATATTCTATTGGTCAGAATTATATTTCTATTAACTTGCCAATATTCTATTTCTATTCCATTGTCAATATTCTATTTCTGTTCTATTGTCAATATTCTATTTCTATCCTATTGTCAATATTCTATTTTTATTATATTGTCAGTATTCTATTTCTATTTTATTGGTCAATATTCTATCTCTATGCTATTGGTCAATATTCTATTAATATTCTACTGGGGTCAATATCCTATTTCTACTCTTTTGATCAATATTTTATTTATAATTTATTTCTATTCGATTGTCAATGTTGTATTTCTATTATATTGATCAATATTCTATTTCTATTTTATTTATATTCTATTGTCAATATTGTATTTATATTCTATTGTCAATATTGTATTTATATTCTATTGTCAATGTTGTATTTATATTCTATTGATCAATATTCTATTTCTATTCCATTGGACATTAAAGTAATAATTGTTTTTAAACGTCCGCATAACAGCCTGCTGGTTGTTGAACGGTTGCATGCATGTTAATCCCTCAAAGAGTTAAACATTATAAGGATATATCAGAAAATCTTCTTAAAAATGCATTTTCTGTGTTCAAGATCACTCATCCTACCAATGAGAACTTAATTCTCCAAGTGTTCCAAGAGATATATCATCCAATATATGATCATTTTTGCTTGGGACGAGATATCTCTTAGAGACCGAAACTGTCCTATTACTACAAAAGGAAATGAAGATCAGAGTAGGAAAAACAAATCGTTCCTCGCCAGAACTGATTACAGTTTTGAACAGGTTTTTTGATGCGAATATAAACCACCCGGATCGCCGTCAATAGCCCTTTGTGTTTTTTCTTCTGCGACGTTAATTAAATACCTACCCACTGCGGCTTTAACATTATCAATATATATAATGTATTCCTCTCTCTGGAATCTGCTTCGACATTAATATTTTTCCAACTTCAGACTCTTCAATTAATCATGTGCCAAAAGATTCTCGCCAACTGACCGTGGTTGAAGGAACGTCGCCTATAGCCCGTTGTGTATCTCCAGTGCGACGTTAACTAAAACACCTACCACCAAAACATTCTAGTCTCGCACCTTCCGCTCTTACTGGTTTGACCGCCACTGTCTAGAGCGTCAGCAAATACCAAGAAAAGAACGGGGCGAATCAGATATTCAAAGAAAAACTTCTCAAGGAATCCAACGTTTTTTTAGAATTTAAAGATAAAATACTTCCCTGAAAATCGATAGGCGCTGGAGACAATGCCAATACATTTTCCCCTCTTGAAATACCCGCACTGTCTGTCCACGAACAGCCCAGCGCCACTGTTTGGAGGCCATTGCTCGAAAATAATAGAACGCACGGGGTTTATTTTTCCTCTTCTTGCCCTCCGCACTTTCAACATCTCCCAAACATGGACCTCGTGCCAAATTTTATTTGCAGTCGTCCGAAAGAACAATCTATTTTTCCCGCCGAGCTGAGATAAAGTTCGGGAGGGGGCCTTTTAGAACTGTTAAAAACGTTTTGTTCCAGAGAAAAATAGGTGCGAGGAATGTATCCCCCGAAGGTGTTCGCGGCGGATGTCTTCGGGGCTGTTTTAGAGGATTTTAACGAAGAGAGAAGAAACGCTGCCATCTGTGAGAGAGTAAGTGTAACTAAGTTGCCGTTTTGTGGTTTGAAAAAGCTTAGGAGAGCGATTTAATCTTGGAAAGATACTAACGAATTTTTTTGTTGGCTGGAAATAGGGTGGTTTGACTTTCAGAACTTATTTTTTTCTATAACCAGGAGATTTCTGACATGAGTGGGGAGGGGGTCTTCTGTAAAGCGTAAAACTGAGAGCGGTTGTTTGTTAACCTCTTTCGTAAAAGTTAAAAGTTGTTATCTAACATCGATATCAAATTAACCCATAACAGAAAGCATTTTTCTCTACTTCATTGTTAACTACAGTTAAAACCCCTTTCATAAGTATCTGTTGTACTCATTCATTATATTATTTCACTTAATGCGATAGAAAAATATCGTTGAATCAAATTTGCAAATAAATATATTTTTCTAAAAATATAAATATGTACACCTTGTACAAATATTTATTTCTTTTAAGATAGTAGAGTTGCGATGAACCAGAGAGTTGTTAATTTGAAAAGCGATTGTGAGAGTTTATGCACGTTAATTCTGCGGTTACCTCAAATTTCCACACATTAGCGTAGTGTGGGTCACCAGCTCAGGTTTTTTAATCGTAATCTGACCATGGTTCATACTTACCAGGTATTGTCCTTGGATCTCTCCATTCAGGATTGATCCCGGTCATCGCAAATATTCCATTGTGTTGCTTCAGAGCGAAAGTAATTTTAACATTCCTCCTATTTATCTATTTTTTATGATGATAACATATTTGAATATCACTTATTAACAATCACTTTCTCTTTTACATGTGAACGAAAATAAATACTTATATTTCTTTTCGCGGGTGTATAAAGCAATTTTAAATACCCTTTGGCCAAATTGAACTCAACATAAGAAAGACAATGGCTAATAATGGACATACAGAGAGAGTATTACTAACACACATACACAAGAATAGAAAGTTCACCTATCGTAAATTACAGAAATAGAACCTGCACCACCTGCAACTGATAGTCATGTGATTGGTCGGTGAAAAATTGACTTGGTTGACCCATTTGGCATCCTATCGCTTCGTTTGGAGATATAGCATCTCATAACTGGGTAAACGTGTGAATGTTCATTTTTATCGAGTGGCAACAAAAATGGTGAAATCGAGAAAGTCAGTAATTTGCGCCGAGAAATCAGATGATTAATCAATGGATGGGAATACTTGACCACTACATCCTCCAGTTTGAAGATAACTCAGAAAATTATTATTTGCATTTGAAGAGAGTCGCACTAGTAACTGGTAAAAAAAAACAAAGTATTTGGGAAGTTTTGCTTTTAGGAGTGGCACTACTGTCTGTTGCTAATTTAAATTTGCATTCATTTTCAACTTCTTATTGCATCAATTTCCTTTCTAATCTTGTTGTTATTTTTTTTTGTCCTGCAGCAATAAACGTATTGTCTTTCATCGACCTGTCTCAATTTATTCCGATCAAAACTAGCTTAGTTATTGAAACCAACATTGTTTTCATTTCCAATCAATATTTGTCAATACTAGTTCGAGTGTTTCAATCACCATTCAGAAGCACTCAAACTTGTTTCTCTCTTTGACGTTCTTCCTCCCCTGTCCCAAAACGACGCAAATGCGAATCGACGATAAAATGATAAGCGACAAATAAACAAATAAAAACTCACTCGGATTCGTTTATTTTTCTTAATGCACATTCACCTGCCGTCTTCGTTCAGCATTTTTCGATTCGCAGCTAATCGTTCGTTATGGGAGGGCAAGGGGGAGTACGATGTCGAAGCAAATCATACAAATCGATAAAAAGCTATCACCTGCATCGATATAAGATATGGCAGGGGATGAAGTGGGAGCGTCTTCTTTTGCAAATTTGAAAATAATAACGCAAGGAAAATATAGCGAAGCGAAACGAAATCGTCCATGACACGTTCCATGCAATTCGGCGTTCTACCATGAAAATGAGTTATTAAATTGTCTGCCGCTATTTCCCATTTCTGCCATGCATTACACAACTCGCATGGACAACTATTGGAGAACATTGGTGTAAGGGATATGCAGATTTCTTGGAAATAGCATTTAAAGCAAAATGTTTTCTTGAGAGAATGTAGATGAGGCGGTGAGCTGAGACGAAGAAATGAAATTTGTGTTTAAGAAGCTCGTTATTCTCCCTCCTTCCCGTCTGAGATGAATTTAGTTATTTGGAAATATGCAATTGACAGAAAGGGATGGCTTAAGTGTGTGTGCAAAATTGAAATTCGGAATTAAAGGTTACTCGAGGACTTTGAATGTAGTGAACAAGTATTATTTCTGGAAAATGGCAGGCTCATCATTAGGCATATTGGAATACATTTGTGGTCGACACGATATGTAGTTGTTGAAGAAGAGTTTGATGGCGGAATTAATTGCATTTTGGAGATGTAAGATCCTGCGTAACAACGTAGAAATAGATAATACGAGCTAAAAGAAAATTTAAGCGTTAGGAATTACAAGAAAATTGAATAACTGAAATACGAAATATCTGAAAGAGACAAAGGAGCCAGGAAAAAAAGTTAAAATTAAAGAATTACTAGAAAATTAAATATATGAAAACACGAAATAACTGGATGAGATAAAGGTAGCTAGATAAAAGTTTGAAATTAAAGAACTAAGGATTTAATTAATGGCGTTATTATAAAAGTTTAAAATCAAAAATTTTTAAGAAAGTTGAAAAAATACATAAAAACAGAAAACATCTGAATTACAAGCAAAGCTATCCAGATGAAAGTTAAATATATGAAATTCCGAAACAAATGGAAGAGGCAAAATAGCCCGATGATAAAATAAATAATTAAAAGAAAGGAAACACGAAACTTCTGAACTATAGAGAAAACCATCCAGATAAAAAGTATAGCTTAAGAAATACAAGAACATTAAAAGCATGAAAACGAGAAATATCACGAAGAGACTTAGTAAACCAAATGAAAAGTTAAACACTGAAAAATTATACGAAATTCAAAGAATACATTTAAACACGAATTTCAATTTTATGCGAATCAACGAGCACATTTGAAAATCACAACTTACTATTGTTATTTATGTACTTATTTGTATAGGAATTTACTCATTTTATCAATCACAGAAGGCTAATTATACAGGTTGATTTACATCTTCCTCTATCAATTTTAATAAGAGGTAGTGAACACAAAATTAAACCGTGTTCTTACATGAATTCTTGACTACAAGTGACTCGTGGATCTACCACGGGGCTCTGTTTGGTAGAGCGGCAATTGGTCAGTTTCGAACATCTCTATTTTAGATGCTGATTTCGTGTACTTGTAACATTTCACAAATGCTGAGGTGAGATTGACAGCCACCCAGTATCTGAACAGCTAACTGAAATAGATGATTGATAGATTGTATTATGAATCGTAACTTGCCAGACCTCTGCCCTACTAAAAGCTAACATTGTTTCTGTAGACTGTGAAACGGAAAAATTCCGTGGAACACAGTAAAAGCTACAGTCAAAGTAGGGCTAAGAGAAATATCGCTCACATAAAGTCTTTCGTGTCTGGGGCTTTTACCCTCGGTTTAATTCGTCTTTCCTGTGTCAGTAAAACTTTCCTTTTATCCATATTTTACATTGAAAGCCTTGTGTTTGGCGCAGTTTGGCCAAACATGGCCCTTGGACCATTAATATGCCCATACAATCATTTCTGCTCCTTAGCGTACACTCTAACATGAACAGAGGACGTTTTAGCACATACATTCTTATGTGAAAATGGTTTAAATTTGTATTCCATGTCTATCCTTAAGGTTTATAATGGAAGTTTTGAAGCTACCTGTATTCAACTAATCTCTAAATTTATTCCAAATGAAGTGCGAAAAACCTATAGCTCCACAGAGTTGCGTCATCCCAATATCATCCCATTACAATAGCGGGATGATTGTGGTAGCCCAGTTGGTAGAGCCTCGGATTAGCATCCGAAAGATGGCAAATTAGAAAGTCCGTCCAATGATAGATCCTAGTTCACGTCGGTAAATTTAAACGTAATTCAGTTACATACCTACTCATAATAATACATGGCATTCATTTAACCATAACGCGTTGCAGCGGTTATTATTTTCCAAGTAACCCAGACCTCATCTCAATAGGATGCAATTTTCTTCGGATAATGCGCATTTCACATGTGTGTCTTAGAATAAGTTGTATCGTCCATGATGCACGTCTGTTTTAAATGGTGGGATTTGCTCGTAATGTTGCCTCCATAGAAATTAAGGGAATTCTTTTTTTGGACGTGCTATTTAGTAGACTATCATAATTTTAGACGGTGTTTTCTGTTAATATTATTCATTACTAGCAAGTTATGTTGCATATTTACTAAGGCCTTGGTAACCCTCTTGGAAAACCAACGAACTAGCAACCGGAGGTTTCCGAGTTCGAAATTAGGTCCAACCAAAAACAGTGGTGCAAGGAAAGTCCTGTCGTGGCCTCAAATGTCCTCACGTTGGATGTGGATGTTTGGAGAGTCGGGTGCCATCTCCGGTGTGCTACATTATTATTGCTGGTAATTTAATCATCATAATACAATACTATCATTACTTTTAAGCCCTAAATCAAGGCAATTTGTTGGACATATCGTACCAGAGCCTCGTTTTCATAGTAACGCAACAATGAAAGAGTCATGAAATTTCTTTTCGACAAAATACACATCTCATAACAACATACAAAAGTGCTGAATAATGCCTAATTGTGCTTGATGTACACTGCCATGTTTGTGTAAAAGGTAGGTAGATAGATAATTAACGCCACGCAATTGGCTATTGGCAACGTTCCATGATCATTCCCCAAGGGAAATATCCGAGGACAATTTTGAACGACGTTCCGATGACGAGGTGAGCATGTTGGCCGACCTGAGCTTTAAATTGGTTATATGGTGAAATCGTATTTGGAAAACAAGCCACGATACGTCAATGCTGAACATACCCTTACGCATGCGTAAATGTAGTGTACTTATTCCGGACACGTCAAGAATACTTACAACTCAATTCGTCACAGAAACACTACAGTCAACTTGTTTTATCTAGAAAAATATGTCTCTCAAATGTATTCCACAATTTTCGAAACGGTGCAGCTCGATCAGTTATAACCCATTCGTGCCGTAAAAATACAACAAAATCCAGACATAATTTTTTAAGAGTGTATCCTTGAGCATTCAAACAACCGTGTCATTTCATCATCTTCTGGGGGGGGGGAGTGCATTGTGTCCCTCAAGTACCTTCAAACTTGCGTTCGTGAATCTAATTTTATTACAAAAATAGCGCTGCCTTTCTGACAATTCCAGTTTGTCTGGAATGGAAGAGTTCACGCGAAAGAGAGAGAGAGAGAGAGAATCAAATATATAAAAATATATACCCTTTAACGTGTCCACAAAGCAAAACGAAAAAACAATATGCAAACAAGACAAGAACCTTTTTTCTGCGTTTTTTGTCGATCATTTTCATAACAAAGTCCATCGCCGAAAGGCAAGGACACCATCCTTTATCTGCAAGAAGTCCGCCTTAATCACACCCGGTCTTACCCGAACCACAATCCGACGACAATAAGAATTACAACTTCTCTTCGGAGAGTGGTTATTTCATTCGGCTTTTTTTCGGCCTCCGCTTCGGAGAAAGAGCGCAGCCAGTGCTAATGACACTACCCTCACGACTTGCACCGCTGTGCCCCGCAACGCCTGCACGGTCCGCCGCACAGAGCAGGATGAAAATACGCAATTTCGGAAGAAATACTTTTCCAACTTTTGAGGAATGTGCTGAAGTAGAAACGACGATGGCATCTTATGGCAGTTAGTGCAGAAAGGCGGATATATGAAGGCCGGGGGCGCTGCTTCAGGTGCCTTCGTTGGCTCTTCTCATCTGCATAGTTTGTTGGGTCCTGCTCGTAAATTATTTATTTTTAGGCGCCCCATTCTGGAAGGCCTACGCTTTATGGCTGAGCTAGGCTGGGACTATTGGCCCCCCATCCACAAGAATTTGTTCAGTACTGAAGATCGTTTTTCCGTTGATGGAGTCATTGGTTTAAAGCTCTCCACTGACAACTACAAGCAATAACTTTCATCGTATAATCCGCACAAGTTATACAGATATGCATATATAATAATACATTTATTCTTATTTAAGAGCAAATATATTTCCTGTAGACGTACCAATTTAGATTAAAAAAAAAATTATTTATCGCACTCTAAATACGTTTCCGTAACCCTTTAAGTGCTTTCGACGAGATATCTCGTCTATCAAGATGTGACCAATTTTGTAAATGACGAGATATTTCGTCATTAACATATTGCTGATTTTTTAATGACAAGATCGTTTCAGTTTTTTGTGGTGACGAGATCAGGGACTTGTTTTATTCTAATTACGAGATATCTCGTCCATCGAAGTTTAATAAGTTTTGCTAATGACATGATACGAGATGTTGAGAATGTAAGTGTTGTAAGTCAGTTTGGCCTATTTTTTTAGGACAAAGGATGCATTTGAGATTACTAGAAATTTTAGTGTCAGGAAAATTATGTTATTTTGCTTTGTTTTATGTCTTAACAATAGTTTAAAATTACGATTGCGAAAATATTGTTTAAATTGAAACCAGAACATATACATATTTTATGTTGCTAAGTACAAATTAGCAAAATCTTGAATTACACCACTTAGATTCTTAACTCATCGACGTCGGCGAGACAACCACCAGGAGGGTAAAAATTATAACTATTTGGACTGGGTTAATGGCACTAGGGTCATATATGGACGAAAGCTGCTCCAAGTAATAATTTCCCCGCGAAGTAATTGAACATAGATAAACACAAGGACATTTTCAATGACACATTAGGGAGAAATTCACCAAGGCAATTGCAGGAATTGAATCTACACCTTCTGTAGTCCGTAGAAGCCAATGAGTCACCATTATATTTATAATTGCTTTCTGTTTGTAAATCTAGTTCTCAGTTGCAGATTTAACATTAGTCACAGGAAGATTGATAAAAGAGCCGCGGTAGCTCAGTCAGCAGAGCGTCGGGCTCGCATCAGAAAGGTTGTGGGTTCTGTCCTCGGCGGAGCCTGCAATTCTGACGATTGCGAGATCGGCGTTTCGACCTGGCTAAAGACCGTCGTGTTCACTAATGGTGACTGGGGCACGTTAAATAGGTCGTGGTCACAAAGTCCCCCATGTTCCCATACCAAAGCAATACCTCTGGGGGTACCTGATCGGGGGGTTATCGGCCTCTGATTGGCATCTAAATTACGATATGTGTGTGAGTGAATGGATGTATGAAAGGGACCTTCCTGTAAAACGGATGTGTCATGTATGTCGAGCTAAGTCGGACTTCCTCCCAATGGGGCTCAATAACATGGAAGGCGCACCCCACTCGCCTCTTGCCGTCTTTGACGGGCCTGGCACTCCTCTGGTCTGCCAGTGTAGGCATAAGAAACATCAAACAACAGATTGATAAAATGGCTAGCATTGATTATTTATTGTGTGTTTCAAGTATCATGGTAGGACATTTACGATGATCCAAGACACCTCTAGGACATTTTTTCCCAGGAAGGCCATCATAGTACTGATCTAATTTTGATCCCAGGATAAGAAGTAAATCATTAGTGCTTCCTGTCCCATGGGTCTAGGATCTACATGTGACGATAATTCATAGCTCTAATGGCGTTTAAAGCTCCATGAAGATACCACACATACATTTCTGTCTCCTGGCTTTACTGAAATATTACTCCTGCATATACAATTTGCAATTCGTCATCATAATGACTTACCATTTAGGCTTTAAATATACTAACCTATCAACCTAATCATAATGCCCATGAATGATTCAGAGAGTTCGTACGACAGATCGAACCATGGGTACATTTTTGGATGCTATATTTATTAAAATCTTCCTTAAAATGACGGCCTGGTTTGCCCAGTTGAAAGAGCACAGAACTAGCAACCGAAGAGTTGGTGAGATGTGGAAGTTTGGAGAGTGGGGTACTGGCTCAGGTATTGTTCTTGTCATATGATCGGGGTTCAAAGTTACGAAGCTTTGTCCATACATCCTTCCCTTCGTGATTGACCCACTATCCAATGAAACGTTAATTAACTACTACCTACAAGCATCTCATAAATTGTATCGTTTACTTTATTTTCAAAATAAAATCACATCGAGAGTAGAATTCATTATATTTCGCCCAACGACCCCATCTCTATAACACAAGAATCAAGGTAGCCCAGTTGGTAGAGTCGCACATTATCAATGGAGGGTTACGAGCTGGATACTCGATTCAACCATACACCGACATAAACGCGAGAGCTGGAGCATGTTAACTACAAGGCCCTCACGTTGATGTGGAATTTTGGAAAGTTTTAAATATTAAAGTTAATGTTTTTCTTTAGAGAAACTGTACATTTTTTTTGTACTTTCTTCCCTAGCCCAGAAGAAATAAAGCTGCGAGAGTTCTTCCCCTCTTAGACTGACCATGAGGGCTAAGCTATTTTCTCCCTCTTTACATGTTTTTCTAATACAAAAAAAGAGTTACTAGAATTAGACATCTTAAGGCAAGCCATAGATTGGCCCAACATCAATCATGTGACTAAAAATTGAGTGAAATACGCATGCGTACTGACATGGAATACGCATGCGCATATCGTATGGCTTGTCGCATGCTGCTCCAGTGTGTGGCCGTGGTAATAGCATAGACGTTACGGAAGTGCCCAATGCTTCGTTCAGCTTTCTTGTTCAATTTGAGGTTACAGACTTAATAAAATTACGTGCAATAAAATTAATGAGCATCCTCAACCTTCAATATTGCTTTCTGGTGTATTGCAATAAGTAGTTAAAAAGGGATGCGAACTATCAATTTTTTAACAGATGCTTGCAAAGCTGTGTTTGAGCAGTATGCTTCATGAAAAGTAAAATTTAACTTCAAAAGGAATGCTTTCATTCCTTATAAAGAACCAATTTGTCACAGAGAGAGAGAGAGAGAACAAGAAATGTAATGTAATGTATTGTTTCTTCCCTCAAACATATCATGTAAAATTTTGTTGATCTAATATTAACAAGGGTTAAATATAAATATTATTTTAATTTGTGGGAAATCTTGATCTAGAAATAAAACTAACTTAAGTCCCTCGCGATGATTTTATAAAAATAATTAGCAATTTAAAACATTCTAGATTTTTATTAAATTTTAAGTTAAGTTGCAAGTTTTTGAAGACATAACGGTCACCGTAAATTAGTGCTGTAGAGTTACCGTATCACTAATGCTATTATAATAGAGCTTAAGAAGCAATTGAATGGCCGTCACAAAAATATTGAATAAAAAATGCATGGTTAAAAAATTTACGAAATACTCAAAAATGTTCTTAATTTTTTATATTGTGAATATTTTGGGTTTATCTAAATACCTATATCGATTTATTTTAAATTTTAAACGCGTGACACATATAAGCTTACAAACGCTTTTTGTAACACTATTGCATTTTGAATATTTGTTTGGGCGTGTCCATATACTCTTGACGTTATAAACAGTCTGACCAAAAATGGCTCTTGCGCCATAAAACCTGAAATCAACCATTTTGAAAATCGAAAAGTATAAAAACAAAGCTCAAGCCCCCGAAACTCAATATTCTAAATTTCTCCGGGCCCTTTAGCTAGCATAATAAATACTTATGCAAACCACACATTTCGAATCCTTGAAATATACGGTAAAAACCGAAAAACACAATTACTTTCACATTTGTTTTGCACTTAAGGGACTGAAAGATGAGTTTCCACCAAGAAAACTAAAGCAACCATGTCCTCGAACTCCCTGCCAGGTAATTTGTTTTTTAGTTTATGATGTACATTTTGCCTCTCTCCCAATAGAAACGGTATGAATTCTCTCTCCGCAATCCTCAAAATTAAAGAAATAAAATACTCTCCAGGTGAACGTAATAAAATGCGAGGACTTTTGCCATAAAATAGGATTCCCTTTTCTAATAATAATACAATAATAACAGTAATAAGATTGTCCAGACGCATGGTACCGAAGTTATTAATGAATCCTAAACGTCAATCCCTGCCCAAGAAACAAAGGGATCGTTGGTCCGTCATTATACTCTCATTAAACAAAGAGCTTGGGAGCTCTTTTGGGGGTAGGTATACATATTTACGAATGGAAGTCACTTATTCTAGTTTTGGCGATCATTAGAATAATTGTGGTTGGTGGAAAAGCTTTCCTCAGAAAAAGTGTTCTCCATTTTCTCTCACTACAAGTTTCCTCCCATAGAAGTTCAAGTTTATTTATTTGTATGACCCTTGGCGATTGTCTTGACGAGATATCTCATCATTAGCAAAACTAGCCATATCTCGATGGACAAGATATCTTGTCTATCAAGATCTCGTCGTATCTCGTCGATAGCAAAAACCTGAATAGATATTGATCTCGTATTCAAAAAATCTTTAATAACTTGATCGTTAACAAAGAATCGGCAATATCTTGATGACGAGATATCTCGACATTTGTAAAATCGGTCAGGCTTTGGGACACAATATTCCAGGCAAATAGGTTAATAATTCCAAAGATGAGCACATATACACCCACATAGAATATAACCTCTGTACTCAACCGATAGTAGAGAAGATATGGCCATAGCGTGGCTTTCTCAGGAGATTAGAGCGGATCTTACGCAAATAAAGATCAAAAGTAATTATTTAATTTAATTTCTTGTTATAAAGTTAGTCAAAAACATTAAAAAAAATGTTGTTCAAATAAAGAATATTGTTCTGATTCTATCAAATAATTTTGTAAAGAAAATTTTTTTCAAATCAGATTTGCTTGTGGATGCCTTAGTAGTGATATCCATCTTAGCAGTTAACTGCTGAAAGTTTGGTTGATGATTTGTTAGGACAGTTAGCACAATCTCATTTATATGCTGATTTGTTAAAACAGACCGGTGCTTATTCCAATTATATTTAAGTGTTGAATACAAAGACTCCTGACAGTACGAAGTACCGAGAATTGAGATTAATCTCAGCGTACGTTCTTTGGTTTTAGGATAGTTTTGTTCCGGAATCAGAATGCAAATGATATTACAAAACAACAATTTCCTTACGATTGTAAGCTTTGCTACGTGCGAGACTCGTGCAACCTACGTTTTCAAACCAGGGTTCAGTAGACGAAGCGACAGTTCTTATGCTGAGTCAAAGTTGTCTCAGCTAAGAATGCAACGCAATTTAATTTTTCAGCTATGAATCAAGGCTGATCGGAGAGAGGGGGAATCTGTGGGTAAACATTAAAATTGTAAGCTAATTTTCAGTTTCTCATTGTTTGTTTTGTTATCATAGATAAGAGAGAAAATATATGTCTCTTTCGAATATTCCTTCCTGAAATGTGGCTTCCAAAGTTAGGGTAGCTAGCTGGTACATAGATTTATGTGGGTTTAAATCTTTCTTCCAAAGGGTCGTAAAATTTTTTATATACTAGGAGGTTAAGGATTTAAATAAAATTACTATTGCATTAGAGGACTAATTAAGAATTTTTTTTGGCAGAAAAGGTGGGGTTTCTATGATGCTACACATGCATTTAAACCGTGGTGGCATGTATTGGAGAACGAAAAAGGAAAAAATAAATACCTCTGTTGAACAAATTTGATTGAAGCACGGTTAGTCAAGTGGGAAAGTTCAAAAGGTAAAAGTAGTGAAACGGTGTATTGGGTTGCAAGTGGCTATAGAAGTGAGATAAAGACTAGCTGGAGAAAAGGTTAATAACAAAATTCCTTATTATCAATTGTTAATTACTTTTAGATAATAGGACATAGCATCTTTATCTTGCAAACATTTAAGATAATCCATCATTGTTATTCTGAAAAAAGAAACTAAGCAAATATCTTGCCATCAAAGTCCGTGATACTATATTTCGATAACAACTTTTAATTTTAGAAGAATTTGTACATGAGTGTGTTAAAAATAAGGTAAGGTTTTTGTGCATTTGTTTCGAATAACATGAATTAGAATATCTAAATTCATAAAGTATATAAATGTTTATAATTTCACTGATGTCACACATGTAATTAAATGCAAAACGAATGAGCGTGGTTTATGTTTAGAAAGGCAGTCAGAAAATGAAATATCTATTGCAGTATTACATTTAGCCCTCCAGGTGGTTGTCTCGACGAGGTATATCATCATTCGCAAAAATAACCAGATTTTCATGGACGAAATGTTTCATCATTGATAGAAAACTGACCAGATCTTGATCTGGTCATCGTCACAAAATTGGCAATACATTGCTTGATGACGAGATATCTCGTCATTAACAAAACTTTTCAGATCGTGAGGGACAATATATCTCGTCCAAACCCCTTGGAGGTTTAACCAAATATTTATAGCTCTTGTGATTCGTATGAACATAACTGTACACTTTTAAATTCTTGTAAATCCGCTTGCGTAATCTTTAAGTAGTAGAAACATTAAAGAATTTTTTACTGACACAGTAGTCAGAAATGCTCCCTGAGTAATTTGGAAGCAAACGAGTCTACGGTTCTTACAACGTGCAATACACTCCCACCATGTCACGAAATCTGAAGTTTTTACTAGGATTAGTAGCTAAAAAATACCGTGACGATTTTTTTCAACATATTTCTTAGTCAAAAGGATAACATAATGCCATGATAATAAAATAGTGCCAACATCACAATGGCCTTCGTGGCTCAGTATGATTCTCGCCCATTGTGATACATGTTGTAAAGGTCTAAGTTTCACTCCACATTCTTTTGTCTCTTCCATAACAGCAACTAAATGATTTCTTTAACCTCGGTAGTAACGATGGCTTTTATTTGGAATAGAAAGACCACGCACACAAATAAAATGTTAATCTGCAGAAAAAAAACTCTGTAGCACTTCAACCACCACCAAACATTTTCAAACTACATTTTTTATTTATGATACTAAAGAGTTATAAGCTCTATTTTCGTATACAGTATGGTGCTACTTAGGATAAAAAGTGAAACGATAATGCAACACATGTCAGGGTATGAAATCCTAAGCCATGTAGAAAATACCTTTTAATTAGCACCTACATATCTGAATTGAGGTATAATTTTAAAAAGTTCAAACAGGCTACTTTAGATGTAAATTTATCAAATGTAAAATACAGTTCTAATGAAAAGGCGGTAATTGCATTGCCTGGTTTCAATTGCGTTGACTTGAGAATCAAGGATCGCTAATCGGATTACTTAAACTTTAATCAGTGTTGTCTCGTTTAATTCTCAAACCTGTTGTAGGGTAGCTGGCAACCCCTGGTAAACATTAATTTAAAACACTCATTGGAATGCTTTTAAATGTGTCAAGTGTAAGCAAAATAAATCATATGGTTATATTTAAACTTTGATTTTCGCTATGACACCATTTTTAAACAGATGCTGCTGCAACAAACAAGACTATCTGCGACGATTTCACTTCTGCTTTACAATGCCGTAGCATGATACACATCAGGGTAACCATAAAAAATTATTTATTGAAATTTTGGTGACTCTTGGATTTTAATTATATTTGGTGTCGAATAAATCATTTATCATATGTCAATTAGTAATTTATTCTATGGAAAGTATGTATACAAAGGGCTAAGACTACAGCTAAAAAACAATCCCAGTGATGTCACGTACAAAATAAATTCAGAGAACAACGTATCATCGCAGAATACTACCTCCACATATATTTTGTTTGCCAGAAAATGCCTCTCTCAAAACACTTGTTTCCAGCTACATAAAATATTTATTTTCACCGTTACTCAAATATTAGTAATATAAAAGCATATTAAAGCCTGCCCATAGAAAATTATGATCCATCGATAGTATAAATCTCAAGTGTACATTTAAAATGAGTAATATAAACACCCATCAAAAGAAGCTCATGTAATTGTTTCTCTGTACGTCTGGTACGAGTATTATTCCTTGCTATTTCTCTCAATCAAATCATCTGGATATAGCAAAACAGATTATCCGAGCGTCGATTAATTTGGTGTCAGTGTTATTAGCTCCGAATTTAATATCTTGAATTTTCTTTAGATTTATATAACGACGAATGTGCTCATTTTGTCCAAAGAAATAAGAAAGAGCTGCGGAAAAGAACTTTTTCAATGAAGTTTAAGAGAAAGTAAATCGTGTCCATATTTATCACAAATATTTCAGAAATAAATGTAAACAGAAACGCAAATACGAGTACAGATTATTTTCAGGCAAAGATTCATGAATAATAATAGTATTAGAAGAAGTAAATTTTTTCGGTGTTAACTGTACATCAGCTTAGCTTATTCGAGTTGGTATAGGTCCATATTGACTAGGATAATCATTCTACTGTATTTAGAATATTTGCAGGTACTGAGACTATCGTAACCAAAAGTTCCTTTCAACACATAATCAAATAGTTTAGAATATGAAATAAGAGAATATAAACTAGACATGAATATTTAAAGATTATAAAAATAAGCTTTATGTCCAGATATTTGAACATCTATTACAATAATATCCGATATAAATCCCAATTTATTATTTCATAGTTCTTGGTAATTTCAGCATAAAGTTTTAAAAAGCCTAAAATTGCATTCAACTCCGATTTCTTTAAGCTACAGTCCCTCCCACGTGTTGGTATGAAAGATGACGGTGGAAGGTATCCAGCAAAATAATGAAGAAAAGAAGACAGAGAGGAGAAACAGAGAAGAAAAAAACTGTCTTCGTGTGGATGATCGTTAACCATAGGTACAAAAAATCGTAACAATTCCATTGCGTTCTTTATTTTTGGTTGCGCTTGGTGCTCCATTTCACATTTGCTTTTAAACTTATTTTATCTCCTTTTCCTAGAGCGACTCTCATTTTGTCCGTTGCTTTCAAAACTGTCTACTGTTCTTCAAGCTTTAGTAAAAGTTTAGATTCTCTTATTTCTCAGGGTTCTTTGAAGAACGGAAACCCGAGTCATTGACCCAACTATAATGCCTGTCCAAAAAAAAGGAGCTTTTGAGTGTCTTACGGTACTTGTTTTTGACCGGCGGGATTATAGATAGTTATTTGTTCCGGTTTATAACAAGGAGCAGAAAATAAGATTGGGAGACAGGAATGATTATGTGAAACAACATATACTCTGAAGTTTGCTTTTGGTAAAAATAAATATTTCCAGTGCTGAAGGATCCTTAGGAACTGCGTAACTAAAATACCGAAATTGCTATTACTTTTGGAATCGACTATTTTCTCTTAGAAAAGCGAATACCGAAGAGTTTGGTATTGTGATTGTTTGCATTTCTTAAATATATTTTCCAAAACGCAAGTAATTCAATAATTTTTTTAACTTATCAATTTAAATTTCAGAGTGAGTGACAATCCGTAGTAACGTTATACAACGGGATTTTCGATAACATTTTTTTTCACAACACCAAATTTAATACTAATAAAAAAGACAACATATTAGTGAAATATTTTCTTTTCTCTTGATATTTTGGAATGAATTATCGATTCTCTTCGGTGTTAAAATTATTCTATTTAATTTTTTAATACTTAATCAGCGTCCTATGAAATTAGTAAATTGTTTAAGAATTTTTTCAGATCAGTTAAGCAAGGTGATATATGTATAAGATGTGTGATAAGGTGCATAAAGTGATAAATGCTGTAAGAAAGGACATAGTATGGAGTTAGCGGTAGGTAAGAATGGGCTACCGGAAATGTTATGTTATTTTATCGAGATAGCAATGTTTAATGCATTCTTGGTGCATTTTTCTATAAAAAACATCCTTTTTACATGTCTTATACGCATCTATCCATGTTATCTTTTTATATAAACATATGAACATTGCACAAGTTATTTGCCTTAACGGATTTTTTGTGTCTGTTTTCCTTGAGAAGAACATTGTTTCGTCCCTGCAGCATCCTTCTTGGTTGCACTTTGGCAAGCTTCGATTACAATTTTGTTTATTAAATTAAATGTTTCGTTAATTTCCCAACTTTTCCAAACTGTTTCATGTAATGTTGTAGTTTTATAAATCCAACTGCTTTTATTTCGAAAATATTTTGTTTTGGGGTTTTTTCGGAGGATAACTTGTGTGGAATAAACTTCATACAAGTGCAAAAAAAAAACTCTAAACTTCTGTCTTTTTAATGTGATTCTTACTTTATTCTCTTTAAAACAATAAATGGGTTTACTTTATACCTTTTATATTTCTATATTATTGTTTCTCATAAGCTTCCCGAGAGTAAAACCTTCCTTACTCCCTTTAAAAAGCTCTCTCTCAAACTAAATTATTTTAATTAGAAGAAATAAAATTCTTTTTTATCATTTTAACAACCTAATAATAACAAGTGGTAACTTGTAAAACAGATTACGTACATAAAAGTTACAAAAAACATAAAAGATTTAGCCTAGAGTACTATTTGTTAGAATGATGGATTTTAATTTGGGATTTGAAACTTTTTGATTTCTGTTCTAGTAAATTATAGTACATTTGTTTTGTTAAATAGTTTTAGTCAGTCACATCAAGTAACTCATACGAAAGACAGGGACGAAATAAAATTTAGATAACTCCGCATTATAAAATTCTTCGTGCAAGGAAAACAAAACTGTATATTATTTTCCAGAACAAAAGAGTTCAAGGCCTGTGAAATTAAACAATTAAATCTAATGTACAAGTTATTCAATTAAAATTTTCACCTTACTGATTTACTGATAAAAAAAGTTTATTTTTCATTTTCCAAATGCCATTTTTAAAAGAAACCCATCTTTTCTCCTGATTGTACTGTACAGACAGCTTAAATGTTTGAAAGTTGTGAGATTTTAATAACTTTGTCCGTGTTTCAAATTATCTTAGAATATTAATCGATAATGTAGTTACTTAATGCAGACCTTTTTAAAGAAAATATAAATGAACTGGCTATCCAATTTCCTTATTTCCAGCAATTCTAACAGTAGGTATCTTTGATTTTACGAGTAATTGTCTCTTTGATGACATCAAATTCGAATAATTTTCGAATAAAAGGTATGAGCGTTTTGAATCTTATACACCAGAATAAATGAAATAGGCATAATTACAATGTGAAATTTATCATTTTTCCATTAGTTGTTTAAGATTAAAAACATCTGTCTTTGTTCACATATTGAACTCAATTTTGAATTTGATCGAACCCATCCACCCACTAAAGTAAAATGCCGTTAAATTGCAGTAATACGAAATGTTCTCCTTTCACTAAGATAAATGCAATATAAATTTGCTTCGGGGAAACTTAATTTAAAAAATAATAAAAAAGGTAATGGTTACAGATTAAAATGAAGTGAGTTGGTTCACTTTTCAAAGGGGACAAAATAGTGGCCACTTTTAAGATAAATATTTTGAGTTTTTTCACGACTTGAGTGGGGTTATGGTAAGATACGCAAGTTAATCCTCGGAAACTTAAAATTAGCAGAAAAAAAATGAGCAAAGTAACAAGAAATAAAGCTAAACTTTCCAGTACGACTATAGCAGCAACTACACAGGGTCAGAATAATGCAGAAAGACTGTCCCCAAATCAATGAAAAGGAAAATACAAGACAAAACCAAAACTAACACAAGATAATCCTTTCACAAAAAGTTTTTTTGGAAGAAATTTATTTTTATTTCATTTACTAATTTATTTTTAAAAACAGCATAAGGCCAAGTTAGTGCAAAGTTTAAAAGGTGATGTAATCGCTTTACTACCAATAGTTAAGTTTTTTGGCGATTCTTTTGACGTTGTATCTTGTCATTGTTAAAATCTATCAGATATTTATGGACGAGATATTGGGTCATTGGCAGAAAACTGACCCGATCTTGATCCCATCAACAAGTAAACAATATGTATATTTATGACAATATCTCGTCATTAACAAAATTGGTCATATGATGAACGAGATATCTTGTCGGAACAACTTGGAGGGTTAACTAAAATAGTTTTTTATTATATTATGAAATGAGAAGCATCATTTGTAGAAAATACAATATGACGGGGGGAAACAATAAATATAATTCGTATAAATGGACTTTATTTGATTAGGTAAATATTAGCATTGACATTCTAAATTCCATATACTAAAGATGTACTCGACGCTTGAGTATAGTTGAGTTCCTTTGAACTATACAAATTTTAATACTTAAATATGTTATTTTGCTTTTCTTTTGTTGCGAAAGTAAAATACACTGTTTTTATATTTCGTACTTTAAATGATTACTGAGGATACCACATGCAACTTTTGTCGGAGAGGAGAAAGTTGGTTGGAAACAGCGATCAATAGAACCGTCTGAATAAACAAATTTTAATACTTCAAAAAATGCTGCATTTCTATTACTGAGGAAATAAACTGTCCACCTTAAATTTTTAGTAATTTTTATGACTGCTTAGGATATAGGGACTTTTGTCGGGTGTGTGTCGAAAATAGGTACTAACTTTACCTTTGGATTATAAAATATTTACACTTTAAACACATTTTTGGTATTCCTTTGCTGAAAATTAAATACTCAGTTTTTATGATTTGCATTTTTAATGACTACTCTTGATATCATATTGGGCTTTTGTATAAGGAACGAATATAGGTATCTATAACATATTTGTGTTATAAAATTTCTACACTTATACATTTTTTGTTGTTACTTTACTGAAAAACACCAGTTTTTATGTTACGTATTTTTCATGCATTCTCAAGATATCACATGGGATTTAGCATGGTATCAAATATGTAGTGTAATATCTTTGGATTATACCAATTATAACAGAGGAATAAGTTGAATTATACCATATAAAAACACTTACTTGTTTCTCCTTAAAACGCTAAAGAATGGATTTTCAACACTCATACACCACCACGGCTTAAAATTCCAATACGATCGAAATGAGATCGGCCACGGATGTGACTACAACTCGTCTTACAACCGAACTGGCCTTGCTCTTTCCTCACCGGACGGAGATTACTTTCTCTTCTGGAATGAAAACTTTTATTTTTTAGTTTCTTCTATTCCCTCGTTCTCCTTCCTTCACTTTTACCTGGCCTTAGCCACGCACTGTTCGCCGTGGTTCAACAACACCACTCTGACACAACTCCAAAGGTCATTAACACCAGGAACCTACCGGCTCGGATCTGTTGCCGTTTTGCTTTTGTCTGGTGTCGGCGGATCTTCTTGCTGCTGATAGCTCGGGCTTACTTTGTCTCTTCCTTTCCCATAAATAGTGGATAGTTCTGGCAATCTGTAGCAATTTGACCGGAATTTCAATCAATGTTAGCACGCCCTTGATTGAGAAATTGGAGATCTGTGATATTGTCTCTTTATGGATAATGTATGAAAATTATATTCTCAATTGGCGTCAGAGGCGGATCTTCTTACTGATGATAGCTCGGATTTACTTTGTATCTGTCCTTCTGAAAAGTTGAAAAGTCTGACAATATGTGGCAATTCGACAATGTTCTTTTCATCACTGCAGGAATAGACTTGATTGAACAGTTAGGAACTTCTGGTGTTGTGTGTTTTGATTAATCCAAAAAAATCATATTCTCAATTGATGTGTGAGTATTTTTCATGAAGTAGCGGATTGGCATTTGGAGATTAAGGTAACTAAGGATTGAGATTTACCTGTATTCGTAATTTGATAGTAGCCTTGAAACTTGACCTTTAATCAATTGTTACACACACTTCAATCATAAAATCTTTCCATCTATTAAACTTATGAACACTTAAGTATTGATAATAAAAAATCTTTAAGTCCAAGCTTGTACCAGTTAATGTACTTGAATTGTAAAATAAGCTCAATTTTGAAAACTTTACAATAGCTTCATTGATGATAACATAACATTGGTGTTTGGCCTCAAAAAATTATTTTTTTGGCTATATTCTAGTTTCAAGCAATTCAGCAGTAAAATTTTGGTAAAAAGCTAATATATCTGCTACCTAAACACAAGCCAAAGTGAAAAAAATTGAAAGCATGGAAATAAATCCCGAAAGCGCATGAACTATTAATCGCTTCTGAATGTGATCAGTCGACCAAAAATGCACACTTCTCTAATCAACTTTACAATTGCAGCAACTTTACAGTACGTAATTCATTGAAAAATTAGTTTTCACATGCAATCTAATGGTGATAAACAAAGAATCAGGCTGGAGGTTTAGGATAGATTTTGAAGGCCGGAAAATCAACTCTTACGCGCTGCTGGAACGAACGGAAGGTTTGACGAACATATCCAAGAAGCTAACATTTTACGACTCAGGACGTAATAAACTCGCGTTCATGAAGTCGTCTCCCTTAACCGTAGTTCCTTCGGACGCGACTGGGAAAAAATTGCGAGGGGTGCAGGCGAATCTTGCAGAACAACTTGTGGAGGGAAGATCACTCAGGTCTGACCGCTCGGAATTTTGAGAAGCAAATGAGGGGTATTAATGAGAGGGGACGGAGCGGAAATAACTTTTTCTTGTTCCTTGCAAGTGTTTTATTTGACTGATCCAACATCTGCCGACAATTTGCTTGTATTGTTTTCATCATCGCTGGTGTTTTCTCTTTTTCTTCACTCTTCTTAATCGTGAAGCATTTTTAAATGGGATTTTTTGTCTTTCTTCTTATCATAATGTCATGCGCGAGTAAATCATATAGCATTGTGGTACTTGTTGCAGAAACTTCTGCAATCGAACTCATTACTGTATGCGTAGATGTTTCCCTACATGTTAGGAGGGACATCTTGAAAAGTTAATGAGTCAACTCCATGATAAATACAACACATGTTAAATGTAGTGTTGAGTAAATAATTTTGTTACTGTATTTGAATTTTCTAACTCATAAACTAAAGCCCCGAATTTTTATTAACAGGCCCTTTCTCTCTATCTTTTTATTCTGGTGTACTCAATTTACAAAATAAATATGAATAATTTTTTAAAAATCCGTTTTGAATCTGGCACACTATGTTTCACACTGTTTACACTATACCGTAGGCTTAGAGCAAAAATTCATCAATTTACTTTTTTTCTAGATATACTAAATACTTATTTTCCAGATGATTAAAAAATCATCCATATACACGATTTAATTTGTTTAAATGACATATAACACTATAAAAATACTTATAATTTTTATTTTACGCCTGAATAGTTTTTAAAATACTATGCAGTGAAAGAAACTTGTAAGTTTTTTTATCAGTTAACGAGTTTCTTCTCAAAGCCGACACATTATGTCTCCCTTTAAATGGATTATTAACGAATGATTCCATGTTTCTTAATCTATTTTTACTCTGAACTTAAATGTGATAAATTAACTCTGAATTCCGTTAACTTCTTATTTGAAATGAAAAAGAAATAAAATTTGGTGTAAAAATTTTCGCATTTGCAACGTGTAAAGTGGTTATCTTCATTAACGTACCTTAATTTATTTTGCATATGGGATAAGCGAAATAAATTCCTTCTAAAACCCAAGTTGAATAAATATGTCGCTATCGTGTAGAAACTTGTCGCCTTTTACCCTAGTTTAAAATTTATCTCACTCGAAGTATTTTCAGATGTACATCTTTTTTCCCGGAAAACGATGTTGACAAATATCTCTCTGACAGAAACTGAGAAGGCATTTGTAATCATTTACCTTCTTACATTTCCTTTCCAGAACTTGTCTCTTATGGTTGGAATAGTTAAATGGTATCAAACTACTAAGACCATCAAGCCTTGAGAACTTAGGAAACGGCACACAGGAAAAGTAATTCGAAATTATATAACCTCAGTCTCAGAAAACACTGTCAAAAAGAACTTTTCGAAGCACGGCATGGTAATTAAAGATCTTTTAAGAATTTCCAAAGTTTACACACATTTCAAAGTTTCGTTAAACATTTTTCCAAATCACAATAGCTTAGTTAATTGAGACATCAAATGTTTTTAAAAACCATTTCCGATTTCAAGCAATTTAGCAATTAAATACAAATACTTACTGTCCTCACGTGTCTGCCAAAATAAAATTTCCATTTTTGATCAGATTTTAAAGGTTTTCTTCAAAACAAATTATTAAATAGTAGACAGAATAAATATGCTTACCTTTACAGATATTTTATTCATAATATGTTGCATAGAAATACTTGATTATTCTCTTAAGATATAAGAAAATGGTGTTTGAAGTAAACCCAATTAGAGTTAGTGTATATAATAATTTATAATATGAGTAATTTATAATATGAGTAATTTATAATATGAGTAATTTATATTATAAATAATTTATATTATAAATAATTTACAATATGAGTAATTTATAATATGAGTAATTTATAATATGAGTAATTTATATTATAAATAATTTACAATATGAGTAATTTATATTATAAATAATTTATATTATAAATAATTTATAATATGAGTAATTTATAATATGAGTAATTTATATTATAAATAATTTATATTATAAATAATTTACAATATGAGTAATTTATAATATGAGTAATTTATATTATAAATAATTTACAATATGAGTAATTTATAATATGAGTAATTTATAATATGAGTAATTTATAATATGAGTAATTTATATTATAAATAATTTATATTATAAATAATTTACAATATGAGTAATTTATAATATGAGTAATTTATAATATGAACATTTAGAGCAATTAATAAAATTCATATATTCGATTTATTAAAGAAAGGTACGTTAGGTTGTTGAATTAGCTTCGAACTGAAGCAACACGGTCGATTTTTGACAGAAAGAGCATCAATTATGGTGACTAATGTTTCAAATAGGCTATTGTATTTATTCTAAGGTGTAACCTCTTTTTTCTGAGGCATAGCTTTTCCTTTCAATGATTCACCACACCTTATACGGTTTGCGAATGTCTACGTTGAAAAAAAAAGGTGCGGGGGATTCAAGTATCTCCTATGTTCCGAAAATGCATATTATGAACTAAGTAATTATGTAAAAGTGCATCTTATTAACACGTAGCGCACATTATCACATTAAAAAAATAAAGATATTTGTACTTAGCATAAATATTTTCATGACATTCTGATATTTTGATTTTGAAGAAATTTCTTAACACGATTATTTGTATGAAAGTAAAGCTGAGAACAAAGGCACATCATTTCATAAAAAAAAATCTGTGCATGTTTCGGAAAAAGTTTGTTATATTGTGCTTGGATTTATAAATTCCAAGTTTCCTTGAATTAAAGTTTTCTTTCCCATTTTATTAATTTCCTTGCACTGTTCTTTGTAACAAAATAAATTATTTTTACCTATGATTATAGTTAAGTAATTAATAAATTTTTTTTTACCATGTAAAGATTTTTCTACCTAGGACAAATAAGGTTTCCTAAATGTTTCAGTGTCTCAACAGAATTGAGAAAACTATAGTCATATGCAAGCTGTAGGCTGCACAGGTTCAATTATTGTAACACCCTGTTGTATTTCTTTCTTCTGTGTAAGTAAAACTTCCCTTTCTTATATATTATCCATTGCGTGACGTTGTATGTCTTGTATTTGGCACAGTTTAGTCAAATAAAACCCACTTGTAATCATTATATTGATGGTATGCTTACTAGGATATTGAAAACATCGAAATTTCTTAGATCTTTTTGCGGTAGTGCGGAAAAGTTATGAACTCCCATCATTAAAAAGCTTGAGGAATCTTAAAACTGTAGGTTGATTTTTTCTGTTGCCACAGTGGGCCGAAAATTCCAAAAATTGGACTAAAAATGATAAAATACAAAAATTACTAAATAATCACAGATTTCCTTGATCGGTTTGGGGTAGAGCTTACAAGTTACTATGTTTTAACAACAACAACCATAAAAAACTTTAGAATTATAGGCGAATATTATCTGCCGTCTCATCGATACCAAATTTTGGAAAATGAAGGCAACATTTTAAATAAATACACGTCACACTTACCTCATTTTAATGCGAACAGAAACTTTATTTTACCTTTCAAACATACAAATGACAAAAGCATTACTGTTTGCAATCGTTTTTGGTCTCAAATTTTGACATGTGTTTTCTGGATTCTAGTGTGGCTCTAATAAATCCATCCCTGATCTGCGGCCCAACTTTTTTTCCGGAGGCTGCAGTGACTAGTGTCACAATCCGCTCAACTGCTTGCGAGTGTGAAGAAAATTTAATAAAGTCCCAGCAGTACATTGGCATACCGTCCTGTATCATCTTCAGAAGTTCTTGAGAACTGATCTCTCTGGGAAGTGGAGGCGATGTCACATAACAAGCTTGCCAGTCAATAAGATGTACATAGTCTGTAGCTCCAAAGAGAACAGCAGGAACTGCGAACACAATTTCCATCTGGTCTAATTTCCTTTGCCTTAAAAAACCGTCGGGCTGCAAGGGTCCTAATATGGCACCTCTCATCAGTTAACATGGGCAAAAGCATGTGTTCTGGAGCCGCGAAGTAAGCGTTGCGAGAAATAACTGGTTCGATTACGTCACGATACTTCTTAGGCAAGTACCGAGATGAGCTGATGAAATGCCACAGATGTCTAGCACCGTCTTCTATGGAATGATGAATCATAATTCGGAACCATGAGGGTGCATAGACTCTTAGAATGATTACAACCAAAGTTAGAAACTCATTTGATGGGTCTGATGTAGATATATAAAACCTCAGTATTCGATTGGCAGTTGTTAGCCAGTGAGCCAAATTCAACGTTCCCGGTTAGCTAGATCTGAACAACAAAGACCAGAACTAATGGCGGTACAAATGTCTAATAAGTAGGGTAACTTTTTGTAACAAATGCAACTTTTTTTCTCACGTTCTACGCTGCATATAAAATACTAGAACCAAAATTCCTCTTACATGGGGTGTATTGTAAGTGAGTTATAACCGCAACATAAATGCTACTTTTGCATAAATGCAACTTTTTGCATAAATGCAACCACATGCAATTTTTTTAAATGTAGCTTAAAATTACTTAATGTGAAATTACTATTTCATGTTTTGCCCTCTGAACCAACCCTTCGTTCTTGCTGATTCGTTCGACTCTTGTCTGATCTTGCGAAAGCAGAAGTATTGCGGATCAAACAAGAAGTTCATTTAAAGAAGGTGTTCGTCTAACAGACGAAAGTGAAATAAATGGCAAGAAGTAACTTTTAACATATTGGTTGGCACTCATGATGATCCAGAGAAAGCTTGCGTAATCAACTGCAGACTGGTGAGTGTCGATCATCAATATGTTGTTTGCCTTGTAGATGACATTTTAAAATCTCAGAATGTTGAGCAAAAGGATTTTTCGCTTCTGCTATCCGATACAGCACGTTATATAAATGTGGCTGGCGCAGTTTTTCAATGTTAAAGAAATTACTGGCCAAGGATCGGCCATTCAACGTTCTTCAATACTGTTATACACGACTAAAATTGTCAATATATTTTGAATTTTTTCATTTTTTACGAATAATTTATTTAAGAATTTAGTATATCAAAAATAAATGCAACTTTATTTCCATAAGTGCAACTTTAGAGAATGATAAATGCAACTTTTCCCATTTTTACTGCCACAACAAAAATTGCCCTACTAATAAGTATTTATAATCTGAACTGAGGGCGGAAGCATCAGTGTCTGGTATCTCGAATTCAATACTGTTAAAAGCAACAATTAAAAGCTTTTCGCATCCTTTGAGGTTTCGTCCAATGTCTCAGGTGTAAGATGTGGCGCCAGATGACTTGCCGTCCATGGAATCAAATAGGTGTCGTAATGGCAAAATAAAGTAAGCAGATAATCCATCTGACTGGTCTCTGAAGTTTCAATTCAAGCCTGCGAATTACACCATTAAACACTCCTGTGTTCACTACAGTGCCGTCACACCCGAGCCAATAAGGTTGCTAAAATCATCCAAAGCACTTGTTACGTATTCGTAAATGATATTAGATATATCAAGGCTAGATCCACTTTCAGTTATAACATGTCCCATGAACGTAGAACCAGGCTACGATATAATACAATAATGCGCTTCTACACTTGTTCTTTCTAACTGCTTGTCCTCGAGTGTTTCTGATGTTTAAGTTTTATCATGCCGTCGATCAAAATAAGGGCCGGATAGAGTGGAACGATTTTCATTTGATTTTCAGATAAATTTTTTTTAATTTTCGATTTTTCCCTCCATATTTTATTTTTTGACTGTGACGAGGCTTGTATCTGATTCCGATATTAAACCCAAATCTTGCATAACACTTGCACGACAACTATACTAGTCGTTTAAAAAAATTTATAAATAATATTAGTTTATACTATACGGAATGCCGAATCCCTCTTAACAAAGCATAAACTACACTATGATCATTTTGCTATAAAAATATTTGACGTCTCTTATCGTGTTTGGCACAACTTGACTAAATATGTCCCTTGCGTCATGAAAATAAACCAACCAAAATGTTTCAAAATCATTTTTAAGTAAGGTAAAAATAAAAGTTACTGTTTATAATTTTTTCTGTGCTTTGAGGAGGGGTAAAAACATGCTCATTCGACCTTCTCTGATAGGAGTTATGTGTTTGATGATGTCATGATGCATGTAGACACGACAGAATAGACCTACTAAGGGCCTCATCTTCGTGTTCAATATTGCGCAGGAAAGTGTTTCAAGGACATAAAGCGAATATTTAACCATCCGATTGCTCATCGAATTACAAACCTGTTCACTTTCTTCATTATAGAATTTTTCTAAAAAAGCCAGCACAAATATAATATCGTTAACCATCGTGTTGATGTAGTCTGAGTAAAGAGTATTTGATATACTTGTCAACGTGAATATTTACTTTCGAGGTTTTAATACTTAGAATTAAGACGTTTATTTAATACTCTAACCTTTTACTTAAACATTGACAATTTTTTGTTGCGACAGAGTTCCTTTACTTCAGTACATCTTAAAAAAGAAATACGGAGAAAATATGCATCTTCAGGAATCTTATTTGAGCACATTAAATGTAGTCTAATAGAAGAATCTTGGTTTTAAGCCACTACAATAATCATAAGAAACATAATAAACCAAAAATAATGAGTTTCAAGTACCAGTCAGAACCACTATGAAACTAATGAATGTGGTGAGTAAATTTGTGTCCATTTTTACAATGAATAAAATCTGAATCCGTCACAAAGTATACTGTAATCGGGCATGAAATATTATCTTAAATCTGATTCAAAGAGTTACCGCACAGTCTGACAGAAAAACCGAGGTCTCTAACACGACGAAACAGATTAAAAACTATATCAGATCTATGTTCATATAAAAAGGGTATAACCTTTTAAAAATAAAATATACTATTCAGTACTATGTGATCAGGCATGTAATAAGATTTAGGAGATTCTATGTTCTTCACTAGCTCATCTGTAATTACAACAAGATTACATGCAAAAGATGGCTAAAATTACTGAAACCTCCAAGACAAAGATCCACACTCAACTCTACTAAACCAGTGAAGATCAAATCTTTTGAAAATCAAGAACCAGTCAATGCCATTTTGTCTAATCTGATGAATACTTAGTAAAGTGCTCTACTTTGAGAATGAAATTAAATTAAATCAATTCGTCATGGAACTGTATAATATGATGTGAAATAATGATATTAAGTTATTTGCGTTTGTTGTTTATGGTGTGGGCCAAGTTACAACCAAACACAAAGTATACAAAGTCATGTATTGGAGGTAAGCACACAAGAAAAATTTTACTAACATAAAAGAGAAAAATACTCATAGGGAAAATTATAGTAACTGAGATTGTATTACCTACGATTCGAAATGCGATCTCAAAAAGTCTGACACGATGAGTTTACCTAACTGGCTGACAATAACTGAATACATAAAATATTATGTAAGATATAACCTTTTAAAAATCAAATACCAGTCGGAACTTTATGGACTGGCATGGAATATGATCTTAGGGACATCATAGCGTGTCTTCCTGTGTTAAATAAACATCTTACACCACATTGTCTGAGATCATAGAATCATCTCGAGGATAATACCATTACACTGCGAATAAACCATTACGCTACGAAAATCCTTTTAAAATCAAATAGAAGTCTGCATTGCATGGACAGGTATGAAATAGGATTCAGGGAAGTTACATAAATTGAGCCTGCACCACCTACAACTCAAAATCTCACACCAGTTACCTAACTGGATGACAGAAAACGTGCACTTTGAGGCAAAACTATATTCACATTATTATACACTTAATCCATCGAAGATATCGCCTATCGAAAATCAAATACGAGTCAGTACTACATGGTCTGGCATGAGATATGATCTTAGAATAATTATAAAGTGTCTCACTGGGTTATGTAAACCTTTCGTTCACCTCTAAGATGATAAATTCAACTCGAAGATAAATTTAAGATGAGACATCGAATGTACAACCAATTTAAATAGAATAACAGTCAGTTCTGTATGACCTGGTATAAAGTATGATATTAAGGATGTTATGAGTTACCTCAGTGGCTTATATAAACCTTTTTGATACCACTAAGCCAGAGATCAGGGACTCAACTCAAAGACCATCAGAGACACTTGAGTGAATTCCTCAGACAGACCTATAAAGTGTCCCAAGGCAATTATCCCTCTGTCATAAACGAAGCTTTAAGTATAGTTCGCATTGACGATGTAGTTAAAAGAGAAAAGTGCACGTCTCAGGCGAAGTGAATCACTGCTACGCTTTATCGACTGCCATGTTAAAAGCAAAGTTCTTAAACCTATTAGCTGAACTAATTAGACATTTATTGGCTTACTAAAATTCTATTTCTAGTACTAATCGCTAATCGGCCTGCCGAGAAAGGTCTAATTCAATTAGCCAGCCTTCCTAATAACGACAGAAGACGATTTTTCGGAATGCCGGCGTTCGAAGGAGTGGTCTTGTAATCGGTTCTGAGAGAGTCCCGAAGTTTGAAATTGGAACTACTTTCCCCTTCATAATGTCTGGGCGTATTGCATGCAAACTCGGCAAAAATGAGAAAGAATAAGGTACTGCCTGTGGTAATCAAGTTTCTCAAACACACTATGGGAGAAGAAAGAGGATGTTTAAATTTAATTTACGGCAATCCACTTAATATACATATTTTTAGAAATTTATTACGTGAAATTGTTTTAAATAACAAAAATATAGAGAATTAAGGAATCACAAGAATTAAGGCTTCACGAGACCCCCTGGGGTTCGGTGATTTCGGACATTTTTTGAACAATTTTAATGGACTTAAGATAAATTTTTTACATGAAATTTTGTATTTTGAATGTTCTATTTTATAGCCCTTATTATTAGTTATCTTTCTACACCTTAATTCGCATGATAATAAATACTTGGGAAAATTGGGGAACAAGAATGTAACAAAATACCTCGGTCGTTTCTACAAGTCCTTGAATGGGTTTAGGTGGACGTTTCAATAATGCTCTCTATTAAAGTACAAAATAAAAAAGGTCCTTGGATTGGATATCAGAAGAATTAGCAGGAATATCAAAAAAGGTTATGGATTTGATATAATTTTAATGCTCCATTTTTCCAAGAATGTAACAGTTGATTTAAAAGTGTAGCTGTTTGCTTTATCCTGATGAAGATCTACTGATTATTGGCACTGTGGGTAAATATATTGTTTTTCCTTTTTGAATACTTAGGATAAAATAGGGTCTTGATAGTATGTGATAGTCGACTTTAACATTTTTCCACTCTCTTTACTTTCAATTTTTCATTTTACGTAAATCTGGCAATGATCTTAAATCGCTCAGAGGAAGTTCTTATAGATTCTTCGAACCATATGTGTGTGTTTTAATATGTTTTACCTCTTTCTGAATACTAAATTGTTTTTTTATTGCAATTATTTCAATACATACTCCCACGCCTCATCTATTGTCACAATATTTTCCATCTTTCTCCAGATTAATACTTCGAATACAGAAGTCTCCAGCGAGTTCAGCTATATATCGTGGAGGTAGACGATGAACATTGTATTTTTTGACCTTTTAAAGATTCAAATCTCACTTAATTAATTATTTTATTTACAGTTTAAACTGAACATTTTAATGGCTTTGCTGTAGTCCTAAGACTTGGTGGATTATTTTAAAATTAAAGATTTTACCTAACAAATATTCCTACAATTTGTTTTCTTTTTTGGATACGTATTTAGAAGTATTTTTCCACTTTTACTTTATTTCCTTTCTTGTTAATAATATTACCTATTGTACCTTTAGATATCGGAAAACCATGACTTTTTCAACTTTTTTTGAATAGTTGAATAAGCATTATTCTATTCGGAAAGAGCGGAAATAAAGCCTTCCATCAATTGCTTATGTAGAAGCGCCATTTTAAAATCAAACAAAACTCTGAGTTAGCAGACGACAATTTATACTTTTAAATATTTAACTGCTGCAAAAGTAAAATTATTTCGTAGCATACGATTTTTTTAGGTCTCATCAAATTGTTCAAAAATGTCTGAACTGCCACTACGAGCTGTCTCGTCATTAGCAAAATTGGCCAGATCTTGATGGATGATATATCTCGTCGAAACCACTTGGAGGGTTAAAGGATCGAAAAAAACCCACTTACTTTTTCAGGGGGATTAAGGGGGAGTCACTGAAAAGAGACAGGTTCTCAATGTAAGACAACTTAGCTTAGGAAAAGTTAACAAAGATTACCCCCGAATAAACTCAAATTCCAAAGTTTTGCAAAAAATAGGAAAAATAGAAAACGATACAAAAAAGTAACATAACACGAAGTAATCGGAGTTCAACTTGAAATATAAAGTTAAGGGCACAGCAAAAATGGAAGAATAAGGCAAAACAGAAGAATATTAAAAAATAACCGAGAAAAGGAACGCAGTAGATCACAACGTTCCTTTCATCACGTAACTTACTACGTAGTAAGTTAATAGGGGAAATAGTAGAATTTTATTGCATCCAAATGTTGAAAAAAAGTTATGAATGGGTAAAATTATAGAACGACCAAATGTAGGAACGACTGTTCACGTTTCATTTCTTTTGCTTTTTTCATTTGTTTGATATATTTTTCTTTTGATAAACATCAATTCTTTCCACAACAAACGTTTTTATGAAACCCCAACAGAATTATTGCGTAAAGTAAAATAAACCTGTATTATGATTCAAAAGATTAAAATGCATAACAGTTTTTGTTTAATACCTAGAAAAGAGATTAACCTGATATCGCTCAAAATCCATTGACGAAGGTTTCATCCCTCAATTGAATGAAGAAATAGAAAATCCCCACAGAGCAAAAAACATTTTGCTTTATCCAGAAAGAAATGCCACGTTGTCTGCCTTTTATATTTATATCCTCTAATTCTTCTTTCATGATATCTTTCAAAAATCGAATTCACAAATTAAGCTGCTAAGGTTACAGATGCAGTTATATAAAAAAATACATGCTCTACCCCCATTATTCCCCTCTCCTAATACGGGTCCTTCGGGACAATGGTAATAGGAACGAAAACTAGAAAACTCGGTTCAACTAGAAAAAACTGAGTATAAAAAAGAAACTCGAGGTAGTAGTGCAAAGGGCAAATAATTTAGAATTCGTATTTCTAATTATTTTAATTAATACTTTTCCGTAATTAGTTGAATGCTCGAGATACTCAGTTCATTTTATCGTTAATAAGAGCTAATGGCAGTTTTTGTTTAAAACAGAATGAGTAAAGCACAAAAAAGCACGAAAAGAAAGTAACTGAAGCGAGATAAAGAGAAAAGAAAGCTTTTTTTCTCCTTCTTTCTTCCCTTACACAAGGCAAGCGAATCTGCATTTTTGTTGGAGACTGTTTTTCTCTAGATTCGAATTAATTCTAATAGAAGAGAATGAGGATCCTTTTAGAGTGGAACTGATTAACGAGCTATCAATTGGAGCTTATCCACTGAACTATGAAGCTGGGACCACTCCCCTCATCAAACTCAAGCTTATACTTCGCATTTTTTTCCAAACGGCGTTTATTTTTACAGAAAAAATTTCAATCAATTACGTACTATTTCGCACTTTCGTAGGTATGCGTTTTTTCCCAGAGTAATGAAGTTTGGGTTCTTTTTCTTTTACTCCCGAAGTCGAACTTTGACAGGTCTTATTTCGAGAACAGGAGAGTGAGAAAAGACCTTTTGTGAGAAATGGGTTTTTAAATTCATTCATTACGCTCCTTACAAATGGAAAAACTTAATGTGAACCAGTCTGAATAAACCTCTACGCTTTTTGTGGGGAAAATAATTAATCAATTACCAAGAATTTTCGAAAAAGTGTGCGCCCTGTTACAAAATTTTAAATGGAATGTGCCGTAGCTCAGAATGGGGATGAATAGTAAAATTGAAATACATATTAACCTCTAGTTATATCGCAATGAATGGTATCTCGCCTTTGGCAATATCGCTCTTTTTTACTTCTACCCTCTTGAATTCTTATGTGGCGGGGCAAAAAGGGTTACGTCAAAATGGCTACTTCTCTTAATCTTAACCATCCAAGTTGTTTGGAAGATATATCTTCTTCATTTGGAGCTGAATAGTTTCACTAGTTGAATGAGTAAAAAGGTCAAATCTGACTTTTAGAGATAATGTAATGATATGTAGTATTAATGTATTAGGAATTATGGCAGGTAAATATTTGAAAGATGTTGAAACAAGACAAGAAGAAAAATTACCAAAGTAAATCATATAATAGAGTAAAAAGAACAGCATAACAAATGATAAGCACAACCAATGTTTTCCATCTGGTTATCGAGGTTGCTTTGATTTTAACCCATTACCAGTGACGGGAACATTTTCGACATACATGAATAATGTTGCACTATCTTTCTTACCAACACCCTATATATTTATATAAAAGTATTAAAAAGAATGTGTCAAACTTCAGAATGTTTTACCATTATATATTTATCAGATATGAAAAAAATACATGCAAAATTTCGTTAGTTGTTTTTAGGTAAAATAATTAATTAGTTAACGAGTTGTTTTTGAGAAAAAAATCATTTCACCAAAAAATGAAATAAAACGAACAAATCGTGTCCCCAATAGAAAATAAAATAAAATAAAAAGGAACAAATCATGTCAACAATAGAAAATAAGAAAGGAAAGGAATAGCAAGCTTCCTCTGAGGATTGACTAGTATTTTATAGGTATATTCCAAGAACAAAAATGGCTCATACATAACATACGAGATAATAAAGCCTTTCACAATGAATAGCATATACACAGTCCAGACACATTAATGTGACCACCACCTACTTTCGACGTCAACGTTCAATATTTGGCGTAATGCAGAAACGTAGCGATTTATCCGATGTCCAAAAGGGCATGATTATTGGCTTTCGGGCCAAGGGTGGAAGCATTTCGGAAACGGCTAATTTTGTGAACTGTTTACGTGCCCCCATAGTAAAAGTATACCGTGCATGCAAAAATTGCACTATCCAAAATCAACGGCGTGGCACATGTGGTGCACCACGGGCTATAAATGACAGAGGCAAACGAAGGCTACGGAGATGCGTTCGGGCGAATAGACGTGGAGCTGTTGAGCAACTGACCGCCCAGATGAACCAAGGTGCTACAAAGAGTGTACCCTCGATACAACGGTTTAGCGAACGTTGCTGCGCATGGGCCTCCGCAGCAGACGCCTGGTTAATGCATCTATGTTGACTGCTGTTCATCGGCGACGAAGGCTGGAATTTGTACGCCAGTACCGCAACTGGAAGTCCACAGAGTGGCGAGAGGTGGCTTTTTCCGATGAATCACGTTTTATGCTCCATCGGACAGATGGACGTTGGCGTATACTGCGTGAAACGTCTGAAAGCAAACACACTTCAACAATTGCCGGAAGGATCCAGCTTTAGGAGGGAGGTAATCTAGAGCAGCTGGCTACAGCACTGGATTTGGCATGGTTCAACATCCCAGTGAACACCTTCAGAAACCTAATTGACTCTCTTCCTGCTCGTCTCGCAGCGGTCCGGTCTGCCAAAGGTGGTTATTCTGGCTTTTGACAGGTGAACACATTAATGTGACTGGACTGTGTAACACGTGCATTATCTTCCCCAAGAACATGCCAATTCAGTGAACCCCCTTTGAGTTTTTAATAAAACTTAATAGTAATTATTAAAATAACTTTCTATTTCAATCCATAATCTTTTTTTCAAAACACTCGCACAGATATTAAATGAACGAATTAACTTTTAAATTCCAAATTTCCATTTTATCAATACCGAATGGTTATAACAGCTCAGGCCTCGAAATAGATCTTTTAATACAGGTGCACCTAAGTTATTAGGTGCACAGGTTATATTTTAGGTGCACAGTAGAAAAAAACCCGTAATATAAGAGTATTAATGTAATGTAAACTACTTTATTAGTTAGATATGTTTATATAGGTTAGTAGTAGATAGTAAATAAAAATATTTAAACACCTAAAATCTCACTTCTCCGGCGCACGGCTGTCGTGACAGTCGCTTCGACAGAACCATCTGGAAAATGTTTCGATCATCGGAAAGTTCTGGTGGCAGTGGAACAAGTAAAACTTCCTCCTGTATAAACCCGTTACGGCCCAGCGATTTTGTTTTCGAATAGTGTGTATTTAGGAATTTTAATTACGTTTATTTAGAGCGAGAGAGGTCGTTACTAATATTTTGCTCTAACATAAAACACCCCCCCCTCTTTTTTTTATAAACTTACTTTATGTGCACTGCGTGCACAAAGCGGGAAAAAATTAGGTGCACAATTTTATTTTCATGTGTACAGTGCACCTGTGCACCCGGGTATTTCGAGTCCTGTATTAGCTGTATACAGAAATTCAAAGGATCAATGAATAAAATTCCCCAATAGTTTTTTAATAAAAAAATTATTAGCAAACATATTACAGGAAACAAAATTTAAAAAAAAATTCAAATTTCATAAAGGTTTATGCTCCAAATATGATTAATTTGTGAAACCACAGACAACCTCTTTGTTGGGAGATTTTTTTTTCTTTTAATCAACCTGGTGTGGAGTGGAATATTCTTGTTTACAACAAAACAATTGCAATCAAATAGCATTATTAAGTTTTTCCATACTGTTAACACATGTTGTCTTCACTAATTCAGTTCAGAGAGTCTCCAAAGCCTAGAGGGTTTTCTTAATGAGTCAACAACCTGTGAGTTGTATGCTGTGTAAGTTCTTTCTCCTTGGGTTTATTTAGGTATTAATAATGTTTTCCTTGAGTGTATGCTCATTTACTGGGAGTTGCTTTAATCATCTTGACCAAATATCATCTTTCGTCATAAAACAAAGCCAACACAACAGTTCATTTTAAAATTAAAAACAATCTGTTAATCATCCAAGTGGTTTCTACGAGATATCTTGTGCGTCGAGATCGCACAAGAATGTGTGTGTTGGTGTTTGGGCAACACAGTACCCTTTTTCAAATTTTTTTTCTACAGACAGCAACATTAAAAAGAATTAATGACTTTTTTCAGCTTATATTATTAATTTGAATCCAATAAAAAAAGACAGTTTAACAAGGACCATTATTTTAAAACTTAAAAAAATTGAAATTTGTGAAGTTTTTACAATTTTAATAAAATATTTAATTTTTAATATTTTTTAGTTATTTTAAGTGATTTATATTACTTGGATAATTGGGAACAAAAGGTAACAAGGAATTGACCATCAGTCTCATTGTTGAATTTAAATAATTATTTTTGTAGCTAAACCTGAAAAAAACATAAACATTCTTTAAATATTAATTTTGACATTTAAAAAAAATTACTAGTACTCTCAGACCTAAATCCATATTAGATTTTATAGTACATATATATGAAAGTATCTACAAAAACTTTCTAGACTGTATCTTGTACAGAAAAAAAAGCTTTAGGGAATTGAAAACACTTGCATCCACAAAAATAAAAGTCTGAGAAAAATGTATTTTTATTTTTTGAAGTCATAAAACATAAACTAATAATGCTTGTAGAGAACTAATTTTAATATGATATTTACCAACTTATAAAATGCACTAAAACACTAATTTAACTCAATGTGATTGAATATATTTTTTTAATTCTAAATATTATGTTTTTATATGATGAATAGCATTTGTTACGGCAACGACAAATTATTTATCTTCATCCTAAATTAATATTTTCATACCAAATATTGACCAAATTTTGATTATAATACATTATATATAACAATCGAAACCAAATATAGGTCTTTAAAAATACCTTTTCATCAATATTGGTTAGCTAGTATTGAGAATCAGAAGAGAACGCAGAACATAACTAACAGATACGATTTCAATAGAGAAAGTTGAAGTTAATAGCCATCTCACCTAAGTAACTGATTTTAATCAAAAATATGTTTTATTAATTGTAAGAATGTAAAAATGCATCAAAACTAAAACGAATTTAACCACAACCCTACCCCATCCCTATGCTGTCAAATTTTGACACTAACAACACTCAGAAAACTTCAAATATCTTTAAAACTAATTGGTTATCAGATGTAGAATTTTGAACCAAGTTTCCCAACTGTACGGGCCATCGAAAAATACAAAATTTTTTTTCAATATTTTGTCATTTTTAGGGTACTGTGCATTAGGCCTTTGCATCAAGCTCTGATCAGTTTTGCCAGTGGCAAAATATCTCGTTATAAAGGTATTGCATTTAGATTATGACGAAATTAAGATCTGATCAGCATCTCTATTGACGAGACTGATTTTTTTCTAGTTGCGACATTTCTAACCCATTAAGGTCTGCTCAGTTTTGCAAATGATGACACAACCGCTAGGAGCGTTGATATTCGAATCAAAAATATTCAAATATAAAACATCTATAATGGGGCAGAAAAAGCAATTCATTCATTAAAAAATAACAGGTCCCAGCAAGCTAAATAATACTTGCCAATGTTTCTCTCATGTCCAAAAAGACTACATGTTTATCCACTAATGTCAATTCTAAATATATCCTCTTTCTAAGGAACTTATTTTTCGTCAGTAAAAAAAGCAGTGAACAATGGAGTCGCGTTCGGATTCAATGAAACAGTAGTTGCGGTGACAATCACGCACTTTCTCTCTTCGGCAAGAAAATGCCTCTTGACACACGTCAGGAGCGATAAGGCAGAAAAATGCCTTGTGACACGCATTTATTACGTCTCGGAAGTGGACATAATAACTTGTGACAGCTATTTGATTTATGAATGAAGAGTTTAAGTACATTGTCCTTGACTTTGACTCTTCTTGAAAAGAGCGTTTGTGTATTTGTGTTCGTTTTGAAAGATCTCGCGTTATTCAACTTGAAACTGCCGTTCCAAACGTGTTTGGAATAAAAGCAACATTCGATAATGTAAGATTTATTCCTCTAATTGGTTTTGACGAGATATCTCGTCCATGGAGGTTTAACCAATTTTGTTAATGTCGAGATATCTCGTTATAAAAATATTGCAGATTTTTGTATGACATCAAGGTCTGGTCTCTTTTTTCTAATTGCAAGATATCTCGTCCACTTCAAAAGTCTGGAAGTTTTGCTAATGACGAGATATATCGTCCATCAACATCTGGTAAATTTTGATAATGACTAGATAACTCACCCATCAAGATCTGGTAAATTCGTTCTTGTCCATATAACCACCAGAAGTGTTAATTATTTTTAAGAAAATATTTTAATGGTTATTTAGTTAAAGATCTGTAGGATGACATCTCTTATATTTGTAGATTTTCACTCAATTCAAATGCATGAGCGTTTAACTAATCTTTCAAATATTACATGTTAACAAGAGATATAGTCTTCAGCTTAGTAAGTTATATATTTTGCTTTAATGAAATGGTGACAGATTATTTCTCGAAATACTGCACACAATCCTATTTGCATTTTTAATATGAGAAATATCGCAACCTTGTTGCCCAATACCACCATATGAAGAATGAATATATTATTTTACTCTATAAATATACTGTAAGAAATAACAATGCTTTTGCGTTCTGTTATAACTGATCTCTGCTAAAATCAACAGTTTTGCAGCATGCGAAGCATCAGTTTATCTCCCTCTAAATATGAAATTTGAATTTAATTTTTTTTAATTGTGGTGATATAGCCATGGTGCTATATATCAGTTACATTGCTCACCATGACAAACAAACGCAAATTTCTAATGATATTTAGTATAATAGTTTATAAGATTTCGAATGATGTTATAGAGAATGTTATTCGTAATTATTATACCTCTAATGGGTTCTTTTGCATATATTTGTTCGGCAACCTACTGTTTTTCTTGTTTATGTGGAACAAGAGCTATTTAGACATTGTGTTCCATAAACCAGACATACAATATCAATATCAAGTAATAGATATACACAAGTATGAATTATTTTACTGACACAGAAAAGAGAAATACATTCCCAAAGTAATGCACCAGACATGAATCGAACCTGAGCAGAATACAAATCGAGAATTGCTAGCGCAATGGACATACACGCTGAACCACGATGACCCCTGGTTTTTTATGCAATACTTATACCCAGTTTTGATTGTCTTTACCAATAGAACCTTTCCTAGAATTTTTTCAATCAATGTATCGTTATTTTTTTAAATTTGGTTGTTAAATGTTCATTGTCCAAATTCGTGATTTGATTTATCTCCACAAATTTTAATCTTCTAGTAATGAAAGTTATGACAGAAAAAAGGCCGATGCTGTCCTGTCAATACGTTATGAAAGAATCAAACCATTGGAAAATATTTTGTTAGTTGTATTAAAAATTAAAAAATAAATAAAGTTAATAAATAGTACTTGAAAAATGGACATTTTTACCAAGACATATGTATTCATGTGGTTTGATCAGGAAAAGCTAAAGCGCTACACTCATAATCTCGTGATGATGTCAAGCGTTAATACATTTCAAATTCTTATGAATGTGATGCAATATAAAAAGTAAATTCCTTAGACTCATCACTTGAAATTTGTTAATTTCTATACATTTTAATGTTCTTAGACTGTAAAATCAAAAACAATTTAATCTTACAGGTAGGCTCAAAACGTATTTCGTACCTTAAAATAAAAAGTAATTACTACTGAAAGAACATATAATAATTAAAGGTATAGTACAGTTTTTACTTGGTCAATATTCAATATCTCAGTGATTTTGCTGTGAAAATATCTTTGTAAAAATTTACCATGTTCATACTCTGAACAACATATAGTTTACATGTAGTTTTAATATAAATTATATTATAATAAACACTTTCTAAAACATTTCAGAATTATATTTTCATTTATGTATTTACATATTAGCTTACTTCATCTTACGTTCTTATTTTAATAGATTTCAATAATCAAAATAGACATTAAGATAAAAGGACTTGCGGATCTGATTATTGTGTATGCATGTATAGTTTATAAGCAAAGTTACTTTTAATAAATTGGTTGGTTTAGTTAGGTTTTATGACGCAAGGGTCATATAAGAGCCAAATACAAGACAGAAAACATCAAGTAATATGAAGAATGAACACAAACAGAAAGTTTCAATGATACAGAGGACTAATATAAAGTTAGAACTTGGTACAAGAAACGAAACTGCACCTCCTGCAACTTGGATGTTGCTAGGACAGTGAACAAATCCGATGCCCCACTTTGGACGACTTTAATAAATTGAAATAACATATATTAACACCAAAAGGTGTTCCTTTACATGCAATGAATATAACCACAATATGAAAATGAAAGCAGGATATAAAATTAATGGCATGAATCATTATCACTACGTCCTTATGTGTATGTCCATTTAATTGATGATGTCTTGTGTTTGGCTCAGCTTGGCCAACGTTTCAACACCCAACCACTAATATATTTAAAGGTAGTTGGGTATTTAATTAACATCACACTGGAGGAACACTATAGGCTATTGGCGACTGTTCGAGATCAATCCCGAGTTCAAAGATCCAATGACAACGCCTCGTAATTTTAAACCACCGTCAGATGAAGATGACAACACCTGAGCTGACATCCCACTCTCCAAACTTCCACATCACGCCAACGTGAGAACATTTCAGGCAATAAGATATTTAACGTGCACAAGCCGCCTCATACACGACGGTATTTGGCTGGACCGAGTTTCGAACTAGCAACCCTCCCATTACTAATTCGTTGCTCTTTCAACTGGGCTAGTACGGCCCTTCATTTACTTAAAATACTCAAATAAAAAGAATTGAGGAAACAAGAATTTTAGTGTATTTATTGTTATTGCTATCTCCCTACAATGACCTATCTTTTCTTTTATTGTACAGTAAGATTGATAAAAATAATAACCAAAAAACGATGATGGAAACGCCAAAAGTAGCAGGCGATGAGCGTAAAAAATAAGTTGGTGAGCAAAAAAAACGCATCAAGACAGTATTTTCTTTGCTATCTTCTGGGCTGGCAAAACATTATATCTCGCTATTTCGGTAACTGATTTCAAAAGAACCGCCGTGATATAATGTCGGGTCAGATTTTTCGAGTCAGTGGTGAAAAAAATGAGGGAAGCGAAACAAAAAAAATATCGTTCATCTTAAGATATTTTTTCTTTAAATGTGCAGCGCTGGAATATGAAGGAACTAATATATCGTTCTGACAAACTTATTTTTTTTCTGACATAACAAATTTTAGACACTTTTTTACTGGCGTCTCGTGTTGTTATTTATTAGAAAGCTTGATATTGTTCATGAAAGTTTCTAGCCTATTTCTACGTATAAATAATGTGTAATGTTAGTGATATTTCATGATCCTGATTTAAAAATGCTCGACTTCTTCATAGGAAGTGATTATAGCCGTAGCTCAAATTTTTTTATCTAGTTTATTTTACGTATTTCATCATTTTGTGAAACAAAATATGAAATTTAGCGAAATATAAAAAATATGTGTCAAAACTGTAAATGCCTGGCAAAATATGGTGTATCATTTTTTTATTACGATTTTAATCCAATCTGAACTTGTATGAAATATTCGTACATTATTCTATTGCATTCTCTCTATAAATGGCATAGAATGAACAGTAAGAATGTGAGGTGTACGTAAACAATTTCCCGTAGTACACCATGGTAAAGCTTAATTGCTTACAAATTCTCCTTGAAGTTCCATGATAAAATTAAAATGGCCGATGATTGCAAAAAAATTAAACTATCTAAGAAATTTAAACGCTTATATTCGTTATGTAACCATAAAGAAAATATAAAATGGAGTAAGCAGAGTTAACCTTATAATGTGACCATGATCATAATTCTAAACCTAAGTTGTAACATGACATTTAGACTCATTCCTCTGACGGGTGGAAACAACGAACATTCGTAACCTTATTGGCCTATGGAGCGATAGAATCCGCCTATTTATTGGTTCATCATCTAATCATGACGTGATTAATAATGGGACAAAGTGACATACATTGACGATTTCACCATTTTCTTCGCCATATATATATATATATATATATATATATATATATATATATATATATATATATATATGTAGGAATGCAAGGCAAGACTGTCACGAGCCATTCACATTCTGGTATTCAGTTACGAGAAAATTAATAGAACAGACACTTTTTCCCCTGGACGCCATTGAGAGCTGACGTATTTTTTCCGAGCAGAGACGACTGCTGCCGATAATGACGGAACTTTATTGAAATATAACTCAACTGTACATAATAATTGTATATATTTATTCATTAAATGTCAATGTGCTGTAAGATTCGAAGTCTTTAATATAGACCTTACCAAACAGAACAACACGAATCTTACAAAAAATGAGGGCTCGGCCGGGATGTGAAAAACCGTTGACGACCGCGACGATTCTCCTCCTTCGTACGAGGGCTTGAACGACGGATTAGCAGACCCCGAAAGCAGTGACGATTGAACCGGCCGGCGGAATGTTTTGACTCCCTATGCAAACCTGGACTTGTGTTTTAATCATCTGCAAGAACAGTTTCATGACTTCTCCTGACGTGGTGCTGATGATAGACTGAAACGACAAAAAAGAAAACGCGTAGACGAAAAAACGCGTAGACGAAAAAGACGAGTTGACGGAAAAGACGGATAGAAGGAACTTTCGAAACTGTGAGTACAGAATTTTGTTTTAATTGATGACATGGCATATTTAACTAAGGCCCGAAAAGCAGATTTGCTAACATTGATTGACGAATTAGGCCTAATAGTGCCAGCGAATCCCAAAGTAGCGCAGTGCTCGAAACTTATAATAGATTCTGAAAATTATGACGAGGAGATAACAAAAAATCTGTTGAGTGTTATTAGAACTGAACGCGAAGAGAAAATTGAAGCCGAAAAACGCGCAGAGAAAATTGAAGCCGAAAAACGCGAATTCGAATTAAGGAAACTCGAAATCGAAACTGCTAACAGACAAGGCAACAGTTATGGTAAAACTACCAGCCTATACAATAACGATTTATTGAAATTGATTAACCGTTACGAGACGAATAAGGATATTAGGTGTTATTTAACTTTATTTGAAAGACAGATTAGTCGTATCGAAATACCAAAAACGGAATGGGTTACACATTTGTTGGGTTTACTCCCATTGGATTTGGCTAATCTTATCACGCGTGAGCCTGACGAAAAGGCTAATGACTATGAAAATGTCAAGAGAGATTATTGTTGAAACGTTTTAAATTAAATCCGGAACAATTTAGGCAAAATTTCCTTTCGCATAGAAAAGAAGCGTCTTATACTTGGAATGACTTTGCTCATGATCTGAAAAATTTCTTTGAAGAATGGACGAGTGGGTTGGAAGTATCAAATTACCAAGACCTTAAAGAACTCATGATTACCGATCAACTAAAACGAAAAATACCCAATGACGTTCGAGACCATTTTATAGACGAGCTACCGAAAATAACGAAAATAGACCAACTCGTCAATAAATTAGACGAATATGAAGCGGCTCGATGTCATTTAAAACCCAATAGAGATTCGAAAACATCAGATGATAAATATAAGAAGCGTTTCAATAGGGATTTTGACAAATTAAAGCCTCGATCTTTCGTGCGCCCTGAACAAATTAACACCAATCATATAAAATGTTACAACTGCAATGAATATGGACATAGGTCGATAAATTGTGAAAAGAAAACTGAGGGTGTGAGATGCTTTAAATGTAAAAATTATGGGCACAAGGCCGACGTGTGTCCCAAAAGAGATGTAAATAGAACTTTAATTAATAGCCCTTTTAATTCTCGTACTAAGCTTAGAAAATATGTTGAAATGTGCGGGAAAAGATCTAATGCGCTAATCGACACAGGAAGTGATGTGTCAATGATAAAATATGAATTTTATGTTGAAATTGGATCCCCAAAATTGAGTTTTGATAATGTGACTTTAATGGGTATAGGAGGAGAACACATTTCTCCTCTAGGTTTCTTTTCTACAGAAATTATTATTGATGAATGCATTATTGTTACTGATGTTTATGTTTTAAAAAATTTACCTGATCATATTGTTCTTGGGTTCGATTGCATAAATAAGTTAAATCTTACTTTATCAGAGAGCGGAATTCATGTTTTGAGCAGACGCGATAATTTTCGAGTGAATTACGCAAGAATTGTTAATTTAGCGAACACTTCAGATTCAACTAAAATTCAAACCGGAACTCATCTCGAAGTAACTAATCGTCTGGAACCAAACACTAAGTTGGAGACAAAAAGAACCATAGCAGAGGATAACAAATTTCTAAATCCAATTCCTAAAGAGGACGTCCCATTATACACTTATCACATTGATTTCATAGGTCCGTTACCTTCAACATCTAAGAACTATCAGTATATCTTCACGGTAGTAGACGCATTCACAAAATTCACTTGGTTATATCCTACCAAATCTACGACATCAGGTGACGCAATAAATAAACTCAAACAACAACAAAATAGTTTTGGAAATCCTGCGAGGATAATCTCTGATAGAGGATCCGCTTTTACATCTAAAGAATTTACAGATTTTTGTTGCGAAAACGGGATTGAACACCTAAAAATCACAACAGGAATCCCAAGAGGCAATGGACAAGTAGAAAGAATGCACAAAACCCTGATTCCAGTGTTATACAAACTTTCAATTGAAGAACCGATCAAATGGTTCAAACACGTTGACGCCGTACAAAGAATACTCAATAGTACAACCTCCAGAAGCACAAGATGGACACCCTTCGAACTTTTGACAGGTGTGAAAATGCGAAACAAAGAAGATCTCAAGATAGTCCAGCTTTTAGAAGAAGAATATACAGAAGTTTTTCTAGAGAAGAGGAAGAAATTAAGAGACGATGCCAAAGAGAATATCCTAAAAATTCAGGAAGAGAATAAAAGAACGTATGATAAGAAGAGGAAGAAACCTCATCAATACAAAGAGGGCGATCTTATTGCTATTCAGCGGACTCAATTTGGTGTCGGAATGAAATTACGACCGAAATTCTTAGGACCATATCGAGTGAAGAAAGTGAAACCCCATGATCGCTATGACGTTGAGAAAGTTGGAAACCATGAAGGACCGAACTTGACGTCTACAGCAGCTGACCATATGAAGTCGTGGTTCAATAACTAATACTGAATCAATGTATTCCCAGATACTGTTTTGTGGTTTTTTTTTTAGGTTTGTCGTGTTCCTTTCGAGGACGAAAGATCATCAGGATGGCCGATTGTAGGAATGCAAGGCAAGACTGTCACGAGCCATTCACATTCTGGTATTCAGTTACGAGAAAATTAATAGAACAGACACTTTTTCCCCTGGACGCCATTGAGAGCTGACGTATTTTTTCCGAGCAGAGACGACTGCTGCCGATAATGACGGAACTTTATTGAAATATAACTCAACTGTACATAATAATTGTATATATTTATTCATTAAATGTCAATGTGCTGTAAGATTCGAAGTCTTTAATATAGACCTTACCAAACAGAACAACACGAATCTTACATATACAGGGTGGTCCCGAATTCATGGTACAAACTTTAATGGTAGGTACAGGACATTGTAACAATGATTTATTGTATAGGAATGTATAGTCGCAAGTGACGCGGTGAGGCGAAAACAGGGGAAATAACGGCCGAAAGGAAAAACAAAGATTTTATTGAAAGCGTTGTTGACAAGTGTCATGTTTACAGTAATTGTTCAAAATTGCGTCCACCAGTATCGATACATGCTTGACAGCGTCGGTGGAGCGATTGGCGTACACGTTCAAAGATGCCTGGTATTTCACGCACACCTGCAGCAGCTACAGATAAGCGAGCGACGAGATCCTCATCTGAGTCAACTGGAGTCTCATAAACAAGATGCTTTAGATGTCCCCATAAAAAGTAATCGAGGCTCGATAAATCGGGAGATCGGGGTGGCCAAGGGACTGGTCCACCACGCCCAATCCATCGAGTACCAAACGTGGCATTCAGGTAATTCCGTACATCAATGCTGAAGTGTGCTGGCGCCCCATCGTGCTGAAACCACATGCGGTTACGAATGGCGATCGGAACATCATGCAGCAGTTGTGGTAACACTTCTTTCAGAAAAATAAGATAGCTTCCGCCAGTGAGCCGCGTGGGTAGTAAGTATGGGCCAATCAAAAAGTCGTTCACAATACCAGCCCACACATTAATACTGAAACGTTGTTGAAACGCATGTCGACGCGTTGCATGTGGATTATCGGTTGCCCACACATGGGAAATTGTGCGCATTAAATACACCCTCGCGTGAAAATGTCGCTTCATCTGTAAATAGCACATAATCTACGAAATCCGGCTGCAACGCACATTGCTGCATCACCCACAGGCAGAAGTTCACGCGGCGAGGATAATCTGCCGGATTCAATGCTTGTACTTTCTGAAAATGGAAGGGGTGTAAGCGATTTTCGTTTAACACTCTGCATACAGTCTGATGACTCACACCTACGTCACGCGCAACAGTTCTTGTGCTTGACTCGGGTCTATCAGCCACAATGTTCAAGATGCTTTCTTCCAGCCTTGGAGTGCGTACAGCTCTTACTCGACCAGCGCCATGTCTGTTGACGTCGAACGCACCTGTTTCACAAAGTTGACGATGTAACCGTTGAAAAATTCTATGATCCGGCATTCGTCGATCAGGATACTCCGCGCGATACATTCGTAACGCAGCTCTGCCGTTACCATTTGCACGGCCGTACATGTAATGCATGTCTGCTTTTTCTGCATACGTAAAGTCACCCATCGTCTACGGCAGCACAATTGTGAATGGCGCTTTTCCCTACTGCGATGCATCATGTTCAACAGCGGCTAGACATCTACTGCCCTCTACCGGCAATGATACCAACCGATCACTCCATTTCTCTTTCCTTTTATTTCCCCTGTTTACGCCTCACCGCGTCACTTGCGACTATACATTCCTATACAATAAATCATTGTTACAATGTCCTGTACCTACCATTAAAGTTTGTACCATGAATTCGGGACCACCCTGTATATATATATATACAGGGTGGTCCCGAATTCATGGTACAAACTTTAATGGTAGGTACAGGACATTGTAACAATGATTTATTGTATAGGAATGTATAGTCGCAAGTGACGCGGTGAGGCGAAAACAGGGGAAATAACGGCCGAAAGGAAAAACAAAGATTTTATTGAAAGCGTTGTTGACAAGTGTCATGTTTACAGTAATTGTTCAAAATTGCGTCCACCAGTATCGATACATGCTTGACAGCGTCGGTGGAGCGATTGGCGTACACGTTCAAAGATGCCTGGTATTTCACGCACACCTGCAGCAGCTACAGATAAGCGAGCGACGAGATCCTCATCTGAGTCAACTGGAGTCTCATAAACAAGATGCTTTAGATGTCCCCATAAAAAGTAATCGAGGCTCGATAAATCGGGAGATCGGGGTGGCCAAGGGACTGGTCCACCACGCCCAATCCATCGAGTACCAAACGTGGCATTCAGGTAATTCCGTACATCAATGCTGAAGTGTGCTGGCGCCCCATCGTGCTGAAACCACATGCGGTTACGAATGGCGATCGGAACATCATGCAGCAGTTGTGGTAACACTTCTTTCAGAAAAATAAGATAGCTTCCGCCAGTGAGCCGCGTGGGTAGTAAGTATGGGCCAATCAAAAAGTCGTTCACAATTCCAGCCCACACATTAATACTGAAACGTTGTTGAAACGCATGTCGACGCGTTGCATGTGGATTATCGGTTGCCCACACATGGGAATTGTGCGCATTAAAGACACCCTCGCGTGAAAATGTCGCTTCATCTGTAAATAGCACATAATCTACGAAATCCGGCTGCAACGCACATTGCTGCATCACCCACAGGCAGAAGTTCACGCGGCGAGGATAATCTGCCGGATTCAATGCTTGTACTTTCTGAAAATGGAAGGGGTGTAAGCGATTTTCGTTTAACACTGCATATAGTCTGATGACTCACACCTACGTCACGCGCAACAGTTCTTGTGCTTGACTCGGGTCTATCAGCCACAGTGTTCAAGATGCTTTCTTCCAGCCTTGGAGTGCGTACAGCTCTTACTCGACCAGCGCCATGTCTGTTGACGTCGAACGCACCTGTTTCACAAAGTTGACGATGTAACCGTTGAAAAATTCTATGATCCGGCATTCGTCGATCAGGATACTCCGCGCGATACATTCGTAACGCAGCTCTGCCGTTACCATTTGCACGGCCGTACATGTAATGCATGTCTGCTTTTTCTGCATACGTAAAGTCACCCATCGTCTACGGCAGCACAATTGTGAATGGCGCTTTTCCCTACTGCGATGCATCATGTTCAACAGCGGCTAGACATCTACTGCCCTCTACCGGCAATGATACCAACCGATCACTCCATTTCTCTTTCCTTTTATTTCCCCTGTTTACGCCTCACCGCGTACCTTGCGACTATACATTCCTATACAATAAATCATTGTTACAATGTCCTGTACCTACCATTAAAGTTTGTACCATGAATTCGGGACCACCCTGTATATATATATATATATATATATATATATATATATATATATATATATATATATGTGTGTGTGTGTGTGTGTGTTGTGTCTGCAATAAACGCTCTCTTTCCCTTTTTTTGCGCACGACGAAATGCAAAATCGGCGAACCAAGTCAATTTTCCATACAACACTCGCGTGATTACTACTCGACATAGTGGTCACACTTTTCGAAGCTCCTCTCTGTTTTAAAATTAGAGTACGAAGGAGAAAGGAATTTCTATTTTGTCCCAAAGTATCGTTAATCTAAAAATACAAAGCTGATCCAGATAGTAAGTACCGTTTGCGCATATCTCCCTCGCAGCTGACAGCACGAAGGTCGCGCATGCGTAGTTACATCCATCAACTTTAGAACGAATTAGCCTAGCCATTTTGTTTGTTTACGTTTGAAGTCATTGTTTGTCGGTAATCATGTTTAAAACAATCGATCGGCCCGCCAGCTGTGAAATAAGCTAATATAATTCCTTTGACAGTCCCAAAACACGATGCACGTGATTTTTTTTTTAGAAAGAGGTAGCTTTGCTTTCTTGGGTTTCGAGGATCCAGTATGCCGCCATTCCAGTGACTGTCGCGTTTCGTTTCAGATTTCTCGTAACAAATCCAAGTTTCATCGCCTATGACAGTCCTTTAAAAAAAATGATTTCCTTCTGTCGCATAACGTTGCAAAAACTCCAAGGCTGTTCAAATGCGTATCCGTTTTTGAACGTCCATTAGTGTTTTCGGTACCCATCGCTAACAGAATTTACTGTAGTGCAAATGTTCAGTCACAATTTTGTATAGTAAAGATCTTGAAATGTTTTGAAAATTCAGTGAGAAATGAGTAATCGTGATTCGTATAGTGGAACGAATTATGTCGTCGATGAATTGCTCCAATTCTTCGTTGATCAACGACGGGCGTCCACTGCGCTCCTCGTCGCGAACATTTTCCCTTCCTTCGTTAAACATCCTAACCCACTTTGGCACCATACCTTCAATCATCGCGTTCTCTCCGTAAGTTTCACTTATTTGACGATGAATTTCACAAGGTTGAACATTTCTCGCATTCAAAAATTTGATAACGGCTCTTATTTCACAGCTGGCGGGCCGATCGATTGTTTTTAAACATGGTTACTGACAAATAATGACTTCAAATGTTAACGTAAACAAACAAAATAGCTAGGCTAATTCGTTCTCGAGTTGAAGAATGTAACTACGTGGTTTAAAAAATTAAAGTCTGAGTGGCATCTTATTACGAACTTACTTTACTTGCACAGCGTGATTGCCAATTCAAGTTCAATTCACTCTTTTTAACTAATGTGTCTGCATTTTGGTTAGTCACGGGTAGGTAACACTACTAATCAAATTTGGAATCAAAAATGAAATGTCAAAAGTTAAATATTTAATTGAATTGAGTGCGTACCTAGTCTCAATTATACGTTGCCACACTAAGGTGAACACCATTGGGACTACCCGTGCACTCCGAGACTACTAATTAGTGAATTCAGCTTGTCAGCAGCAGCAGCTTGAACATATAAAACCATTACGCCATGGAACTCATCGAAACTACATTTTTCAAGCGTAAGTCAGATCGAAGAATGTGGAGAAAAAAACATACTTTGATCAAATAAAACCATTACGCCATGGAACTCATCGAAACTACATTTTTCAAGCGTAAGTTAGTTCGAAAAATGTGGAGAAAAAATATTCTTTGATCAAATAAAAGGGGCATAATTGTAAAATTTCAGTCTTTAGACGTTCTGCCATGCGTGTACTATGAACAGTTGCGTAACGTTAGCAACCGTAACTGGCAAAGCTGCGATTGGAACCGAAGAAAACTAATTTTCATCTTCAAACAACTTTATAAATCAACTAGATTCGGCATTGTTTACTTACCCTCAAAGGTACACTGTACATTAATTTTAGCCTTTGAGTTGAAAATGAACCCCAAAAAAGCGAAATTGCCCTGAATGACCAAAGCGATGTTTATGCTTGGCCACACACTGAAGCAGCATGCGACAAAATATACGACGCCCGCATAGGCATTACATCGACATTGAAAATGAAATAAATGGAGTATGTGTGCTCAGCTCCATGTTGTTTCTGAAAAACGCTTGATTGAAGATATATCACGTGATTGTGGGAAAAGCATGGATTTCAAAGTAGAACAATTCATTGATTGGTTAAATAGTGTTTATCCAACGAGATTAAAAGTACCTTGTCTGAGCTAGGGATGCGACATCGACAGCAAAACATGGATGTTTCAAACATCTGTGTTCAATACCGAAACATCGATTTTAAAAATACATAGCCTCAAAACCATCGATGTATTTAAACTTTTTTTTCTCCATTTTTTAAAACTGGTTTAGTACTGGTTCAAAAATACAACATCGATAGCGTAAAAACATCGATGTTAAGCAAACATCGGCACCAATCTATCTATTGTTTTCTTTAAAAAACATCGATGTTTTGAAAATATCAACATCGATGTCACATCCCTATTGTTTCGTTGCTGGGGGTCCCCCTTTTAGCCTCATCCTTTTCAGACCCTTCAACCATGGTCACTTTGGTCTAAAAGTATGTTCAATTTACTGATTATGAAAATTATGCTACTTGGTTATTTTTTAATTTTTATAATGGTACTTTTTGCATTTAAAAATAAAACATCGACAAGTACAAACATCAATGTTAAAAAAAACATCGGCCCCAATACATCGTAGATGTTTATAAAACATCGATGTTTTAAAGACAACGAAATCGATGTTTTGAAGACAACGACATCGATGTCGCATCCCCAGTCTGCTCTACCCAATCCGCCTAATACGATTCATAGTATCCACGTGATTTACCCTTCTGAGATCTCTCGACACCGACTCCGCCCACATGCTCTGCCTATTTCACTCGATGCATCCATACGTCGTTTATATACTTTGTATATAAACGAAGGAACGAACGAACGTTTATATACGTTGTATATAAAACACGCAAGAGTATTTTAATCATCGATCTTCCAATGAAGTAGACGGAGCATTTGCGCGCTCAGCTTTAATTTATTTCTCCCGGTCGCTCGATTTGACCTGTCACGTGGTAAGGGGAAAAAACGTGAATCCTAAATTATAGATTGGTTAAAGTGATTATTACAAACGCATGTTTCTGCTTCGATAGCCAATCGACAAAGTCGATTCACAAGCAAACATAATTTACCCATGGGAGATCTTAGGACAGAGACTCCGCCTACATGCTGTCTCTTTCAATTGAAGGACTATAATTTCAGTTTCCAATACAATTTTGATTAATTTACAAAATTATTATTAGATGCGTCAGTGTTATTTTTGTGGCACATTATAATGCCGATGCACATCATATGAAAGTAATTGCTTTAAAGTATAGAAATATTGCTCAAATTGTTTTGTGTTTTGAAACAGAAGTAGTCTCTGTAGCATTAATTTTTAAATGTAATTTTAAAACGCCTGACGATTGAACGTGTCTCTGATATGAGAAAGTTCAGTACATTGATACACTGCAATTGGGGGTTTGTACAGTTCATCTAGAGATCAAGATAAAAGTCCTAATTTGTCATTTACTTTCTGTTCAGAGAAACAAAAAAACCACATACATTGCGAGCGTAACTGTAATTGTAAAATAGCGTCCAGTTAACTAAATTATAATAAATTAATTGAGTGATTACTGGACTACCTTATTTAATTTGCATAAACGGTAATGTACAACCTTTGATCTTTCAACAACTAGTACCTCTCTCCTCCATTATTTTCTTAATTTCCTTAAAGTCATCTGATGGCATAGTCATTATTTGTCGTAAGTACTTTATTTTAATCTATTTATAGCACACATAAGCATCGATCGGCACATTCGATATCTAAAATGAAATTAAACTGGCAAGGCAAGATGTTCATATCTCAGTCATGTTACCATAATTATTTCAGCTTCAATTACATCTTCTTCCTTTGTACTAGATGCTTTTTGGTATTATTTTTTGACTGAATATAATTGCACGTTCGCTGGTATTTTCTTTTCTGCGCTGATTTCAGTCTTCTAGAAATCTGATTGCTTGATGACATCAGAGTGTTGAAGATTTTCATTAGAGTGGCGAGAACTTCCCGTGAATTTTCAGCAATATTTCTCAGCAACATATCACAAATCCCTCACATTTTACACTCTTGGTGGTTGTCTCGACGAAGTACATAGTAATTAACAAAATTAAACTGACCAGATTGTTATCTCGTCCTTTATAAAATTGACTGTATGATGGACGAGATACTTCGTCCTTAATGAAAAAACTGACCAGGTATTGATGGACGACATATTTAAAATCAGAAATAAGAAACTGACCAGATACTGATTTCGTCATCAACAAAAAACGGGCACTAACGTGACGAAGAGATAGCTGGTAATTAGCAAAATTGGCAAGGTCTTGACGAACGAAATATATCTTCTGGACCAGTTTTAGGGTTCATCCTCCTGGTAGATTTCTTGACGAGCAATTAGCAAAACTGACCAAATTTTGATATCGTCAACATAAAAAAATTCGACATATTTCGTCATTGCAAAATTGACACACTATAGACGAGGTATCTCATCAAAAACACTTGAAGATTTAAATGAAGCAGTAAATTGGTAAATGAATCCATCCCGTAAGCGATTCATTTTTAATGATTCATAATCCCTTTTGTCATTCGTCACGACACAAATGTCTCATTTCTGTTCCTCGCTTAGGTTAGTAAAATATATTTATGTAGATTTGCGAAATAATACATTAGATGCGCAGCTTACATGCCTTTGATGTTTCTCGAAATGAAATAGAAAATTAACGTAATTTAGATGCTATACCAAAATCTAAATCTATTCCCATACATCGTAAAAAATCTCCTTCAGTAATAAAAGAAAATATTCCCAGACAAAATTATTTTGACAAGCCTGGGTCTGGTCCTGTACGGTCTTTCCCTCATCTCCTTTTGAAGCAGAGAGTAATGTTATTTCTTCCCAAACTGTCATCTCTTTTGTCACCAACGGCCTTCCAGGGTGCCGTTATGGCCCCTAGGTTCAAGAGGATGGGAATTTTATGCCTCATGTATCCTTCGCTGCGTCCGTCCAACGTCTTTGTTATGCCGATAGCGACTCTAAGTTACGTCGCCAAGTAGGTCGTGTTTCACGTCTTGATGATACCGATGCCGGGTTTTCTTGGCTGCCGTTACGGCTCCCTGAGGGGCAAGTGACATTATTGATGCGAGGCCGTCTGGGATTTGGCGATGTAAAATTCCATCTTCATTGCGCCAACTGTTGCCACGCTTGGGAATCGTGGCTTAGAAGCGGAACGCTTCATTGCGATATATGAGTGATATAAAATACGCATCGATATATCCTCGAAATATTGCGAATAAGGAATATCCGAATACGAAAAAGCGATTAATAGCATTGAAAAGTATGCAATCAGTTTGCTTTTGTGGCTGATTGAATAAATCATAAGATAGCAGAGTATTTAAAAAAATAGAACTGCATATCTTCTATTTTAGTTAGAAAGGTTGAATTTACATCATACTAGGGCAACATAACGGGGTTATTGACAACGACACGGCATGTACAAAGAGAAAGATCTGATGACAACACCTCCTAATTTTGAAACACAACAAAAAGACAAGATGAGGTATTTTTCAACGAGGTACGAAGCCTGACACCTGAGCTATTTTTCATATAGGTGTTGCTTCGTCAACTGACCGTGGCTCAAAATTACGAGGTGTTGTCCTCGGATCTTTCCCTTAAGGATTGATCCCGGACCGTCGTCAAATGCCCGTAGTGTTGCTCTAGTACGACATTAATTACAAAATTACCAATTTCCAATTTTCATATAGGTAGGCGAGCAGTCCATTCAATTAACATCGCACTGAAGAAACACTACGTGCTGTTGGTGAAGCTTCGTGATCAATACCGAAGGGAAAGGTCTGAGGACTACACCTTGTACTTTTGAATCACTGTCAGATGCCGAGGTTGACATCTGAGCTGGTACGTGACTCTCCAAACTTCTATACCAAGCCAACGTAAGGATATTTGAGGCCTCGACAAATTCAATGTGCACGAACCATTGCTTAGACGACGGTCTTTGATTGAAACTAGTTTCGAACTAGCAACCTAATCCATTACTCTTCCATTTGAGCTAACCCTTCCTCAATTTTCATATAATAGGATATAAATTAATTCAGTACGAAATTTTCATAGCAGTTAAGAAAACGTGTAAAATTAAAAATTATTAATAACAATATTGAAAAAATATTACCTGGCCATTTTGTTGAATCAATTCCACTGAACCTCCATATAGTCGTTTCAGTGGCAATAGTGATTATTCACTGTCTTCATAGGTTCGTATTTGCGAATTTTCTGTAAAAAAAGAACAGCTTGAAAACCTCAGTTTCTTCAATGTCGAACTTAAATGTGGAATAAATAAGACCTACCTGTGAGAATTTGCCTAACATTTCCACCGGGGAATGTCTTGATTGAATGTGCTCTACTATGAACAATAAATAAATAAAAAGTGATAGTGTGTGTGTTCAATTTTTTTCGATGCAAAGCTAGTCAGCTAAGAAAACATCTCATAATAGTATGATAGTTTGTGGTTTTACAGTAAATAGAATTTGCCCACAACTTTGAAAAAATTGTGAAAGGAGCCTTAAGGCTTTATTCAAACGTTATGGTTTGAGGGACAGGTGGCGTACAAAAATTGTCACAAAATTTAATATAGTGTGTGTTTCGAAAAGATATGGCTGAATTGTAAAGACGTCATTCCACGCTTGCATTTTTAAAGATCTGCCATCGAATTCGTGTAACGATGCATGCCGTTGCGAACCCGTAACACCTTATTCCACAGAAACCATGTTGCAGACTGCGCTCTCTACCCACCAAAAAGGCTCCATTTCCGGACTAACGTTCTTTGATAGATAAATAATTATTTTAGGTTCCAAATTATTTATCTATCAAAGAACCCTTTATAATTTTGCCAGATATTTTCATATTTTTCATGTAATTTTTTCTGGTGTCAAAACATCATTGATGATAAAATTACTTAAACAATAAAACATCCATTAAATAGGTCAAGCAAAGTAAAATAATATTTTACTACAACTTGACAACGAAATATGTAGCATATAGAATGGATTTAAGCGTAACCCTTCTAATATTAATAAATATAATATGAATAAAATAGTTTAAATAAAATATTTTGATAAGGTCTCGTTGATTTTGCTACAGACAAGATATCTCGTCCATTTAGATCTGGTTAGTTTTGAAAGTGACAAGATGCCTTGTTGAGACACAAAACTGCTCTCCACGGGGAAAAAGATCCAAGTGCAAATAACAGGGTATCTTTTTCCCCAAACTGGGAACAGTTTGGAACAGGATTTTGCACCACAGACTGGCTACCATACGGCAGTTTTCGATTCGAAGATAAACCTCCACTACTTATCCCACCAGATAGCATTTAAGTTACACGAGCAGCAAAGAAACTAGAGCTTTATCGTGAAGTTTGATAGGTCATACACATGGGCGAATTGGGTTTATCAACTGTAAGAAGCGGACTCCATAGGAAGAAAAGTTTTTTTTTTTTTGTTATGTTATGGCGAAAAGGTCATATTTGGCCTAGCTGAGCCAAACAATGTAAAGTAATGTATATACCCACAAGGAAGGTTTAATTGTCACAAAAGATAGAAATGTACCTATGAATGAAGGGAAGTTAGTTAGGGGTAACTATTTCGCACGAAGAACATCTTTAACCAATCATAAACATCGGGATAATCGGTATTATCGTTGAGACTGAAAGTCTCCGTATTAACCCAACCTCTTAGTTTGGTAATATAGCTCGCATATACATTCGAATTTGATTTTTTGGAATCTATGATGAAATCACATCTATTTTCCATTAGTAATTGGATCTTAAGAAAGTTTTGTCATGATTGGTATTGTATTTCTGGGATATTAAGACAAATAATTAATTAATCATCTGAGTAGTGTAGTGTTGATTTTCCCACACTACATGTTTAGGATACATCAATGCATTATTTCAACGTTTAGAAAGATTCTATTAGTACTCTTCTGAAAATAGAATATTTCTTTGAAACGATTCTACTCTTTTTCATGGAATGTAATTCAGTGGAAACACTTTCATGCACATTTAATCAGAATGGACACTTCTACGGAAATATTCTATTGCTCATTTCTTTATAATATAATTCTTTTAAAATATTCTATTGTTTCGTACTTTGAAATAGAACCGTTTGGAAATATTCTATTGATCATTTCCATAGAGCAGAAACATTTGGAAAAATTATCTTATTTGATCAAACAAATTAAAACATGTTGCTAAGTGGAATAATGCGTGTGAATGCGTTAACCCATCTTAGAGTGCTAAAAACAAAATTTTCTTAATACTTATTATATCTGAGAAGATATGAATACAGCTTGAATAACCATTTCGTTTTTTGTTGTCAGTATATTTTCCTATGCAGTGACCATTAAATAAAACCTTATGATGAGCTTGTCAATTTTAGTATGATTGAAATTCAGAGACTGAATTTGCTGTAGTGCAAATTGAATTTACTATGACTATAAATGGCATCATACATTTCATACGGAATGGTGTCCTTGACCTACATACTAAGTTATCTTGGAAAATTGTTTTCAAGATGCTCCTATAATTTTATAGTCCTTACGAATGCGATTCTACGTCACGCTTTCTCTTCTTTTCAAATGCACTGAAACGCAACCAAAGACCCACCAAGTGGATTTCGAGATTTATGTGGAACACAAAGCAGTGGAAGTAATTCATTGTCATTTACGACAGATGCAGTTGGAACTGACCTTGGGGAAGGTTAGAGGTTTATAAAATACAGAAGTCATCACTGCATGCGACCCCCTGAACACTTCGATTCGATTTAACATCATAAACTATAATCAACGGAGATTCTCATATATGAGAGTTGCTTTTGTTATGTCTAAAATGAAAGGAATAACAGCCATTTAGATGGAGTTTTGAATCAGGTGATGCAAACTATGGCATCTTTACTCTCACATGGTTTCATTGGTGAAGGAGAACTGAAGGTCATCTTACCTTAGTATTCGAAAGTGAGACATTTCTAGGAATTCGTAAGCACACGAAGGAGGATTCACACACGGTTGAGCAAGCATCATAATGAAGGGATTACATGAAAATCCAAGTGGTTCTCCGTTGTTTGGAATTTAAGATTGAAAATAATTTAAATGATCTCCCTGTCGGCTGAGTTCTTAAGTTTCTCGCACTGTATATTAATAATAATCTATCAGAATGTTAAGCCTGATAAAAGGTTGACATGGATGCATATCTTTGTTATAAGCTTAAAAAGCTACAGTTGAATCAACAGCAATTGTTTGCTAAAATTGGATAATGCATTTAATTGGTTAGATTTAAGAACGGGGTAGCATCACCGATTAGCAATATTTCCCCATCTCCAATTGGTGACATTTTTTAACATGGGGTAATTCTAAAAAGATGGAAATAAGACACATTTCATGACTTTAAGCTTTAACAACAAGTAAATTAAATTCTTAAAAATAATTTTTTTTCTCAATGGGTTTTTAGTTCTGTTCAGAGACAAGAATTAGTATATTTTATTACAACAGTTGTGTGTAAATATCCTTAAAATTAAATTATTTTGTTAAAAATTTCGGATTTTACATCTAAAATGTTAACTGACCAGTACCATCACCCAGAAAATAAATTATAATGTATTTTCCAGAATAGCAGAAAAAAATAATAAATGAATAGAGTATAACGATAGTTTGTTTACTATTTTGATTAGTAGATGACATCATTACTTTAAAATTTTGAAGAATTAGCAAACAAACAAAACTACAGCCATTCTAGCATTTCGCGATGTCAGAGTAACAATCGATATAGCTCTATATCTGAAGCAAAATATGTATTGTTAGTACTTAAAACTGCATTTATTTGTCATTAAAATAAATCAATTTTTTTTAAGCGTTTTTGTGCATTTTCTTTGCCGTAAACATATTTCTCTTATTTTTAATAATGCGATGGGAAAATTACGTAACGATCGATATGCCAGGTTTTTTTTGACGATTCAATTTATGTTACAAAAGTGCTGATGTCAGAAAATGTAAAAAAAAAAGCATTCATTATAATCTCTTTCCATAAGATTAATAGTTTTTATCGAAAAATAAAGTGAATTTATCAGATACAATATTAATACCATTACTAGAAATGTGTCCGGGAACGTGTAACGATGGATATCAAATGGCGTGTAGATCCTTACTTAATTTTAGACGTGATTTAGCAAACAATATCAATAAAATTGTAAATAATTTATTTTCTTTTTCTTTTTATTTTTTTTAAATAATATTATTTTTTTATTTTTATTTTTAGTTTTATGGCTGTAATTATCCTTTAAATAAATTTTTTAAGGTGAAACTTAGATTTTAGAACGTTTTTTTTTTTCCTGATTAATGCTATAGAAATTATAACTTTTCCAGGAGTTTTCAAGGATAAAGTTATTTTTATTTTATGATCATATTTTCCTTTTTGCATGATGTGAAATATATATTATTTAAAAAATCACAAATATCAACCAAATCCAAAATTTTTGGAATTAGTAATAAAACTTTACAGAAGTAAACAAATCTATGATTTGAAAATCTGGAAAAACTAAATTATAATTTTAAAATATTCAAATCTGCTCTAATTTTAATGCATTGGCAATTTATACCTAATGACTGATGTCATATTTTTATACCTATTAGCAGACATTAATAAACAGAGTGTCCCAAAAAGATCAGTACAACTTAAAAAATTTATTTAAAAAAAAGAATAGGCTTACAACACAACTAGTTGCAACAATAGATATAATAACTCAAAACATTTTTTTCTACTACTTTGTAAATTTACACATGATATCCTTCCGTAGCTCCAAGAATATCAAGAGGATAGTCCAATTCAACCCACGAACGTTTAAGCATGCTAAGATTAACAGTAGCTACATCTGTTTGGATCTTCTTTTTTTTTGTGTCAATTCCACGACACTATTAACTTTTGTTCGGTACACAACATCTTCTACACAACATCTTTTACCCAACCCCAAACGAAAAAGTCGTGTGGAGTAATGTCAGGAGACCGGGGCGGCCATACTATGGGGCCATCCACTCGACACAATGAGCTTTCTTCACGGGATCCGCCATTTTAAATAACTAAATTCTTTAATAATCGTTTGCGTGTTGTACAGCGCTATCTACAATCAGTCTGCAGCTCTCAGAGCGCTTGCATGGTTAGTTTTAACACTTCGTTTTCTGGTTGAATACCCCCTGCTTTTTATTTTGCTTTTTCGTTAATTCATTTAGTGTTCCCACATTTTGAGAATCTCCGTATGGTTACCCATGTTTTTCTATCTAAATAGCCTGTCGATGAAAAAATTGTTGTCGCTAATTCAACGATGGGCTAGTGACATGCTCCTGAGTTTACTCATTAATTTATCATGGCCCTCCAGAAGACATACAGGGAATAATTATACAATTTTCTCATGTAACCTGGTGTACAAAATGAAGAATATTCTAATTTTTCTGTTTTACCCAGTTTACGATTACTGAGAAATAGGATGCGAAATGCTGGATTTAAGTGTAATGTAATCTATAAAATGACTATCTTCAATACTAACAAGTTTAAATACTAACAATGTTTCAAAGGTTACACATTTATAAGGATCTCTCTGTTTTTGTAAGGAAATATGAAGTTCTTTGCCCAAAGCTGCAATGATATTTCTATGTAAATGTTAGTAATATTTTTCATTTATCGAATTATAACGCTTACAACTTTTGACACTAACACGGAAAAGCGGGATTGTTATTCGTTATCTCGCCTGAACCCTAATTCCGTATTGTTATTGATATATACAGATTTTGCTTTACTGAACAATTAAGCTTACAAATTTCTCCACTAAAATGACAACATGGAATCGTTTTTGTTTAGCAATCGCAATTACAGGGCAGATACATTTCCAAATGACTTGTAATGAATCGTTTTTAAAGTGTTCGAATGAAACGTAACAGAACCTAATCAGTTCTAAATGTTAATATTTGTATATATAATCGTCTAAAGATCGTTAGCTTTATAATAGTGAAGTCTGCAAACATATCGGTCACTTCAATAGTGTCTTTAAGTGTCCCACAGTTTTCTAAGTCTCAATCCATGAATCCATTCGGTGTTTACCGATAACACATCCATAGGGCATTTAGCATTCTTACTGCTCTCAGTCATGATCCGGGTAATAAGGGGTAAATTATTCATGCACGAAGACTCTTGCGTCATTCATATCAACAGTTTATGGATGATACCTGAGTCTTTGTGCATGAGTCAGGATTTTTAGAAATTTCTTTGTATAATCTGAATAGGCGAAAAGTCAAAATAGTTTAGAAGTCCGTTTCTACAACAACGTTCCATTTATACATGGTATTTATTAATTGGTCCAACGAACTTCATTTGATGTATACATTAGAGTATTACTAGAAGGGAATCCGGATGATTAAATGCGTGTCCAAAATACAGTAAAACGGAGCAATTACATCTGCTTAAATGGTTCACAATGTCTTGAAAACTTATTTTGTTTTCAATTTGGTTGTCTCACAGGGATCGTACGCAAGAATGAATCTTCACCAATTAGGTCTGAACACTTAGGCATGTCATATCGCACACAGACGGAGCCCAAATATATATTGATCATAGGTGCTTCCAGAACTATGTAGGTGAGAGTCTGGTATTATCAGCAAACATGTAAAATATTTTATCACCTTCCAGAAACAGGTTCAGGAGTCAATGGTCCCGAGTGGGCGAGGAATTATTGTAATTTGCATACCATTGTTAGTTCTGTCCATTCAATGTATTTTAAAACCTGAAAGGAAATTGCTTGGAGCCTTTTGTGTGTTATATAATTTACAGTTCAAGTTATTTGTTTGAGTATAATGGTGACCCGAATGGACACATATTTATGTCAGCCAATTTTATCGCATTACCTCAAAAAAAGTCAAACATATTTAGATTGAAAATTGAATTAGTTAATATCGATGTTAGCATAGTTCAAAATACTACGTTTGGTACAGCTGCAGTCTACGTTAATAGGGGTGGCAGCATTCTTAACGGTTTTTTTTTACCCACTTCTTAAGTCGCCAAGGAAATAATTATTTCAAAAATCTTTTTCTTTTTACAATGGAAAGTAAAAAACTTGAGAAACCCATTTGTGACCATTTAAAAATTTATACTTTTTAAAACGTTCGCAAAAAGGTAATATGTTTGAACCTATATTATTTTTTTAAATGAAAGTAATACAACCTGAGACAACATCATTATACCGTGACATAAATTAAAATGAGAGAAAATTCCACAACTGGCAAAAAACCAACACGAACCAATGAAATCAAAGAAAATAATTAAAAAGAAACATGGAACGCACTAAATTGCTGTCGCTACTGAAACCGCTCGCAATGTTGTTTACAGTGGGAAGGTGGTCGGCGTAGTACAATGCTGTCGGAAGAGTGAGTACTTGCTCCACGTACTTTTTCTGAAGTTGTGAAACAAGTATACCACGTAAGTAACTTGTAGCAAACGCGTATAAAGCACCTTGAGTGTGTTATAATACATTCTTAAATACAGAAGAACGTTGAATGGTCGATCCTTGGCCAGTAATTTCTTTAACATTGAAAAACTGCGCCAGTCGCAGTCATATTATGTGCTGTATCGGATAGCAGAAGCGCAAATCCTTTCGCTCAACATTCAAAGATTTTAAAACAACATCTACAAGGCGAACAACATATTGATGATCTACACTCAACTCGCAAACTCGTCAGTCGATTACGAAAGTTTCCTCTAAATTATTAAGAGTGCCAACCAATATGTTAAAGTAATTTTTGCCACTTATTTCACTTTCGTCTGTTAAGAGGAACTTCTTCTTCTTTCTATGAACTTCTCCACAATACTTCGGAGTTCACAAGATCAGACACACGTTATCTAATTCAGAGGACAAAACATAAATAGTAATTTCATATTAATCAATTTTAAGGTAAATTTTAAAAAATTGCACGTGGTTGCATTTGTGCAAAAAAGTTGCATTTATGCAGAAATTGTATTTATGTTGCGGTTATAACTCACTTACAATACACCCCATGCAGGAGGAATTTTGGTTTTAGTACTTTATATGCATCGTAGAACGCGTGATAAGAGTTGGATATGTTGCAAAAAAGGTTGCCCTACTTATTATATAAAATGATAGGTTCTGCTATGTTGACTATTAAAGTTTTGAATGGTTGTGTGACGATAAGATTAGGTTTAGTTTGAAATTGTTTTGATTGGTTGTGTGATATCATGAGCACTAAATCATATAAATATAGTCCTCACAAAAATCATATTGATCTTGATAACGAGATATCTTATCGTTAAAAAATTGTTCAGATTTTTATGGACGAGATATCCTGTCGAAACTATTTAAATGTCAAATCTAGCACTGTTCTCTGATTGGTTAGTAGTTACCTCTAAGTCAATATCATTCGTAAGTCTGAAGGAAAAATGACTTCATGAACGGGAGTGAGGACAAATGTAAAGTAGCAACCAAGGTTGTCAATCAGAATACCTGAATAAAAGCTAAACAGTAAAATAAATCTGTAATAAACCAAAAAGTTTGAAATATATGAGAGACTGTCTAAATGTAAAGTTTTTGTAACTTTATATTAACACCAAGTGGTTTTTACGCGATACATTGTCCAACAAGATTATACCATAGTTGCTAATGACGAAATATCTCGTCACCAAGATATTGCCGATTGTATAACAATGTCGTAATCAAAATCTGGTCAACTTTTTTATAAAAACGAGATATCTTGTCCGTCACGATCTGGTCTGCTTTGTTAATGACGAGACACCTCGTCAAGACCACCACCAAGAGGTTTGAAAGTTACGTTATAATTTGTAACAGTACAAACTCATGTCAATGTTAAAGCCACATGAAACTGGAACAATTTTTTTTTTGCTTTTCCCATTAAAAATCGTTTTAATGCATTCAAGAAGCATACAAATTATCTAAAAATAATCTAAATTTTTTAGTATTGTATAAAACGCTGTTTAGTCTACCTCTAATCTTTATGTAAATACATGAATTAGGATTGAAGAAAAATACTCATTTTTTATCTGTCAAGAACAATATCACTCACAGAAGTTAAATGTATTTCTTTTATGATTGTGATAAGATAAACGGCAGAGTATGCTTTTTGCTTTGAACCCCTCCTTTTATAGGATGGGCAAAATTATGGCTTCTCAAAGTTAAATAAGGGTAAATGCAGCCATAAAATGTGAGAGCCGATTTTATTTGTTTGACTTTAACTCATGTTGGGTACATTGCGCTTTTTCACTGTCTGATCTGGAGGACCATAAATCTATATCAGAGTTGCTTTGTGCAGAACAAATTCATACATCGGTGTGGATGGAAAACCAGTTTATTTTTTATCGTAAAGGACTTTCAGACAATACGAGAAGCAGAATATTTCTAAGACCCATGAAGAGTTACGTCTCATTCTTTCATCTTAAGTTCATTTCCCTCAAAGGGTTTGAAAGAGATTTTATAAAAATTGACAGACCGTGGTAGATAAACGTATAGAGTTAAATCCTTATTTCATTAGCAATAACGCAAATCTCATTCTGCACCATTATAAATGCATGCAGAAGGAAAGTTTTACTGACATAGAAGAGACACACACATATACAATTGTCGATTGAAACTGTTGAGTGATCATGAGGAATCACATTGAAACTGTCGATTTCACCATTTATGTCGCCACTCTATAGAAATGCGTATTCATTTACGTGTCCTGTCATAGGTTATGTTGCCAAACGAGGCGATAAGATGCAAAATCGGCCAACCAAGATAATTTTAACAGAGTGGTGACATGGCAATTATACTGCAGGTTTTTGAAGCTCCTCTCACAACCAATGTTTATTCGACTTACTATATCTCGCATCTATGGTTTCTATCACATTGTGCAAACACTGAGCCATTGAAGAAATCAGTAGAGGCTTGTGTTATAAATATACTAATAAGAAACCGTCAACTGGTATAATGTCACTCAAAGCACGTTTTCCTTGGTATTACTATTCAAACATAGTTTACAATCGTTTGAACATAGTTTACTAAAATTATCCCATAGTTCACGCGCTACACTTAAAACAGTATTCTGAAAGGGTTGAGAGAACGTAAATGTCCCTCAAGTACCCACTGAAGTCACATGTTTATAGCTTTTACTAAAACTTAACAGTAACAAAAATCGGTGTTTTCTGTTTTGTTATTACAATTTGCAGATTATATAACTTCAATACAAAAGCTTTATAAACCAGTCAGAATTCACATACCTTATAGAAATATTTTGCGTAGGCAATATTCCTTTATTTAAAGACGAGTTAAATATTGCTTAAAACTTTACCAAACACTTTTCCCCACGGAGCAAATAAAACATTCGCAAATGTATTTTTGGAAATAAACACGAGTGACACAAAACTAACTCTTAAATTTATAATAAATGCATTAATTTACCACAATACACCCCTAGGGTTTTTAAATCGTTACTTTATGCATATACTTCAGTTCTTTGTTAAAACAAAAAAGTCTAGTATTTATTTAATTCTAACTGCTTTATTTATAACTTTGCAATTTAAATTCAATAAAAAGTATATGGTTTTTGTAAAGTACAAATGAAGTGTGTGTTTTTTGCATTCAGATGACTAGAGCATTCTGAAACGCTTTTATGCTTAAAAGGTACTTTGCTCTATTTTGTTTGTTTTCTGACAGGGTGTCAGAAGTCATTCAGTCCGTCGTCATTTGTATGGGTGTTAGGTGGCTTCGGTATGAGAAATATATCCTGTATGTGTTCACTATTTTGTATCAAAACGTGATCAATTTTAGTCTTGAATAGATTCACTTTAATCCTCTTGGTGGTTGTTTCGAAGTGTCTCGTCATTACAAAAGCGGACCAAATCTTGATGGACGAGTTATCTGACCATTAGAAAAAAGCTGACCAGATCTTAATCTCATAATCCAGCGTTTCTGAACCTTTCATTATTCGCGGCCCAGTTTTCAATCATAATTTTCATCGCCCCCACCCCCCTCCGCATGCAATAAAATGTATACAACAATAGTATATATTGACTATTTTTATTTCTGTTTTTTAAATTATTTTTAACTAACTGCCAAAACAAGAGTAAAAGCGAGCCAACGTTGGCGAGAAACCACATCTGGCATTTTGCCAAGCGGGCGGTGAACAGATGAAGCGGGGAAATTTAAATATTATATTTGAAATAAAGCCAAAGAGGGAGATAACGTTAAAAGAATATGAAAGTACAAAAATTCGTTAATGAAAGTTAACCTAGACGGGGTGAGCTAAATTTAGAAACTGGGAATACTTTTTTTTAGAATAATAAAATAAATAAAACAGAAGCATGACTAAAAAAAGAGAAAAATAAGTAATATGATTTGTGGAAACCGTCTCGAGCATGTGCAGAACAAATGTTTTCTCATAGAAGGAAAATGGAAGAAGGAAAATGTTCGATAACGCAAGTTTCAATTCTCATTCGAGTCGATCGCTATCAAATCTATCGTATGTTAATATGTTTTCGTGTTAATTGCAATCACCATATTAAATATTCACGGCAGCAGATTTATGCAGACCCATGGATAATTTTTTTAAGTGGGCGTAAACGAGCATTAGACGATAGTCAAGCATCAACAAGTACACAGACGAGCGTGGTTCCGAAAATAAAATCAAGAAAATATTCTCAAGAATACTTACATTTAGGGTTTACCAGTACTGAAGTAAGTGAAGAAGAAAGGCCCCTGTGAATCATTTGCTCAAAAATACTGGCCGCAGACAGCATGAAACCTAATAAACTTAAACAACATTTGGAAACGCTTCATAGTGAGTACGTCAACAAACCCAGATAATTCTTCGAATTAAAATTAAAATCATATGAAAAGCAAAAATCATTTTTTAAAGAAACTTTTTATATGAATAAAAAAGCTTTAAATGCATCCTACAAAGTTTCAAATAAAATAGCCAGATGTAAAAAACCTCACACCGTTGGTGAAGAGCTTATTTTGCCAGCAGCAATTGAGATTGTAGAAACTATGTTTGGAGATAATTTTTCAAAACAATTGCAGTCCATACCTCTTTCAAATGATACTGTTGCTCGTCGAATTGGTGATATAGCTGAAGATGTACAGTGTCAGCTTTTCTCGAAGTTGCGTGACAAATTGTTTTCAATACAGCTTGATGAAGCAACATATAGTAATAAAGATGCTCATTTCATTGCCTATGTTCGATTTTGTGATAATATGTCAGTAGTAGAATTACTTTTCTGCAAACCGATAGAACTCAAAGCAACAGCGCTCGCATTATTTGCCATTTTAAATGATTTTATGAACGAGGCAAACATAGAATGGAAAATTTGTGTCGGAATATGCAACGATGGTGCTCGTGCAATGTCAGGAAGATTCCAAAGTATACAAGCTTTTGTAAAACAAAAATCGCCTCTGTGCGTCTGGACACATTGCATGATTCACAGAGAAGCTTTGGCTTCCAAAGAAATGAGTCCTGGTATGAATATTTTGTTAACTACAGTTGTAACCGTAGTAAATTATATCAAAATGAGACCCCTGAAATCAAGAATATTTTTCGCACTTTGTAAAGACATGGGTACAATGCATTCAGCTTTACTATTTTATTGCGTTACATGGTTATCACGTGGGAAATTCTTGCAACGTGTTTATGAATTAAGAGAAGAAATCGCCATTTTCCTGAAAGAAGAAAACAGACCGGAAGACAAGAATTTTCGGGATGATTTATTTGTGATGAAATTGAGGTACTTGGTCGACATATTCGAGAAATTAAATAACTTGAATCTTCAACTCCAAGGAGCAAATATACATATGTTGGATACGAGTGATAAAGATAATGCTTTTTGTAGAAAATTGGAATTGTGGAGCAGAAATTTAAAGCAAAAATGCCTAACAATGTTTGAAAATGTGAATGATTGTACTAAAATTTAAAAGGCTGAAGAAGATGTAAAAGTTGTTTTTGTAACCATTGAAAATCTTGTAGCCATGCTGGCAAAGAATTTTAAAAAGTATTTTCTTGCTGACGACAAACTGATAGCAAGTTACGAGTGGGTTAGGGATCCATTTCATAAGACTCCTGAAAGACTCTCAATTGATGAGGGAGAAAAATTCAGACTTCAAGACAAGTGGCGAAACCAAAAGACAATTTAGTAATAAATCACTATTTCAATTTTCGTCAGGAGTAGAGGATTATTTTTCTGCACTAAAAACAAGGGCATTTCACATTCTATTACCACTTTCAACATCCTACCTTTGTGAAACTGGATTTTCTGCTGTGGCTTCTTTGAAGACAAAATATAGATCTCGGCTAAATATAGAAACAGAACTGAGAGTGGCTATTTCTAATATTAAGCGTTCCTTCGAAAAACTTTGCTCGGCAAGACAGGCCCAAGGAAATCACTAATAATTATTAAATTTGTTTTTAATTTGGTATATTTTGATTAAGTAAGTTTTGATTTAGAAGTTGTTTTACTTTAATAAGTGAATTATTAAATATGTCGAAATGTATTTTGTTTTCTATGTGTATGTGTGCTTTCCTTTAAGTCAGTTAATCAATTTTTTTAAATAATATTTTCTCTTGGATATTCTTGAGCCCCCTCTCTAGTGTGTTCGCGCCCCCCTAGGGGGGCGCGCCCCACAGGTTGAGAATCACTGTCATAATCCATACCAAAATCGGTAATAATTTGATGACGAGAAATCTCGTTATTATCAGAATTGATCAGATTTTGATGGACGAGATTTGTTGTAGAAACTGCAGGGATGGTTTATATTATATACTAAGTATGTAACGGTGTGGAATGGATGCACTTACATGTTGCATTAGCGTTCTAGTCCAGCGATTTTCAATTTTTTTCATTCCATGACACACATAAAATAATTTCTAAAATTCTACGGCACACCGAAATTTTTTCACTCCGTATAATTTAAATTTAGAAAAAGTTGTGAGTTAACTCTATCTTTAACCTTTTACCTACGGTTTTATATATAACTGGTGCTATTATATTAGCTGTCAAGATACAAATACTGTACCGGCCGTAGTCTAAAGTTTTTCTTAGCGTGATTCTGTTAACTGTCAAGGTACAACTGCTGCACTGGTCGTAGTCTAAACTCTTTCTTGGTGCTATTCTTATAACTTTCAAGGTATAACTGCTGTACCGGCCGTAGTCTAAATGTTAAGGGTTCCTCCCACCCCTTGTAAAACTAAAAGTGCTAAATTTTGTCGTGCACAAAATGCACTCATACAAGTTTTTGATAAGGTGGTTGGTTTATTTCTTACGTAAGGGGTAGGTATGACCAAATGAATGAGAGGTATATACCGATAAAGTATTTTTCAATAAAACGTTTCAGCGTAGCGTCCCTTGAAAGAATTAAACCAATCTGTCTTTACACTGGCTTCAAATTTTCATTGAATAGCTTTGACCGTGACTGCCTTAACTCGAAACGTACACGCGTTCAAATAGAATATGTTCTCTGATCTTAAGACGAAGGGGAAAACAGAATTTATTTTACATCCAGCTTAGAATTCTAAATGTCTAAATTTGAGAGAACGGTGAACTGGGGAAACGAAACGAATGTTCTGAAAGCCTCTCTATTTCATACATGTAGTCCAAGGGAACATAAATCTAACACACCATTTTATCTAACCGCATTCAGAATATTTCATGACTAATACATATTTCTCAAGCACAAAAGATATCTAGCGGTATAATACGGAATCCTCAAAAAGTGTTTAGAATTGTATCACCATCCACGAAGGAGTCTGAGAGTGAAATGATTTCTCGAAACCATTTCTCTTGAGGCTATTCCGAAGCCTCTCCTCCCCCGTAATCGGATGCTAATCTAATCGCCTCAACCCCCTGAAAAGAAATTCAAAATCTAGAGAGAGAAAAGGAACAAAACAGGAAGCAAAATCGAAATACTCCGCAAAGTTGTCAAGCCAAAAAAGATTTATGGTCGCAAAAACAAACGGAAAATCGACTCAAAAGTTTAAACTGCGCTTCGAGAAAATAGAATCATGTGAGGTAGGAGGACAGAGAGTTAAAAAAGTAAAAAGGGGGCATTTTAGAAAAGGAAAGGAAGATTTTACCCTAGAGAGAATCAGGGCTGAGCAGTGGGTTCGATTTGAAGTAACACTTGATCTCAATTTTCTGTTTGTCCGGAGAGAATGAAGTAAACATCAGATACGATGTAGCTTGAAATTTCCGCCAGGATCTGATACCTATTGCTCTGACTTAGCAGTTTCGGGATGCGGTGCTTCGAGGAAATGGCTTATCAACTCGGTTCAATCTTTGTTTGAGCAGTATAGGATTTTATTATCTTTGACTAAATCGGGGACATGTTGAGTCGAATTTTCCATCCCCTAAATGAAATCGTGGTTGAAAACACCTACAAAGGTCTATAAACGCATTAAATAACATACATTGTGATTTGACTCGCGCAAGTTTTTACACTAATTTTTTATTCCTCCTGGTCATGACAAGGTATCTCGCTATTGGCAAAACTGAACACATCTTGTTAGGCGAGATATCTCGTCATTTGAATAAAATTAACTTGGTCTTGATTGTATCATCATAAAAAGATCGACATTACCGTGATGAAGAGTTTCCTCCGCATTAGAAGAACTGGTAATATCTTGATGGACGAGATATCTCGTCAAAACCACTTAGAGGCTTAGTTGTCTCTATCTATTGATGTAAGTGTCGTTTCTACCTGCCTTATTTAAAAGCATTTACAATGGATATCTGCATCGATACGCACATATCATGCCTCCAAATGGAATTAAGTTAATCAAAAATATAAAGCAGTATTTCTTTCACACTTATTACCTGTTCTTATTTAAATAAAATTGCATCGAGAAAATACCCACCTTAGTTATGCAAAACAATTGATTTATGTAATTACCATTGCATCCTATTCACCTAGGCAGTTCAACTCGGAATTTAATCTTTTAGTTTGATTTAGAATTATGTGTTTGTTTATTTGAGTTGCCAGCAAAATGTTGCGATCATATTAGAGCATTTCCAAGTATTACAAATACGTTCTTTTTTGTAAATAAAGCAGCATTGCTTTATCCTTATTTATTAAGTCTTTTGTCGAATTGTTCTATTTTGGGAAAACATTCAGGAAGTAGAAATTCGACACGTTTGCGCATATCTTCTTTTTTTAGAATTCCCCATTTTGTCAAGGATTTTATTTTATTTGTTTGCATACATTTGTTCCAGTATTTTATCTGCTGCGATTTCGTTTCTTAATAGGAAAATTTAATGCGAATTTGAAACTGCCAGCTGGCAGATAAAAAGTTTTTTGCAACTATTACTGGTTAACCTATCTATATGTTGGGCTTCATTACTATAGAAGTTGAGTACAACAGCCAATTGCGAAAGTTACCTTTGTTGGTTGTAGACAGAAAAGGACCGAATTTATGTGGTCGTAATTGGAATGACTCGTTAAACATTTTAGAATTTCTTACACATGTAGTCAAACTGGATGATGTAAATGTAGAGTGGTTTAAAAAATACAAGGATGTTTTTGGTCATGATTTAGGACATTTTAAAGAAGTTAAAGTGGAACTAATCAATAAAGAAAATATACAACCAAATTTTTTTAAGATTCGTCTATTGCCCTTCACCTTGCGTGAAAAAGAGATGATCTTGATCGATTGCATCTTCTTTGGAGTGATATAGCCTGTTCTATTTTTAAGATAGACATAGGATATTTCAAATTAACAACACGTTTTCTTGTCTGTTCAATTGATTCTTTATGATATGCAGTGAATCTGTTGCCTCTGTGTCTTTACGCTTTTCCTATCGTTCTTATGCTTGTCTGTTGCGATGTCTCCTTATAGTTGTTAAATGTCTTGTTGGAGTTCACTCTTATTTCAGTAATACAAGACATCACATCTGGAAATGTTAAACTTTGTTAAATTTTTTTCCCGCAAACTTAAATTATGTTTGTATTTTTTTTTATGAAAGATAAGTGATTAGCCTTATAACTTTTCAATCAACATATAATTAATTTAACCCGAGCAGCGCCGGGTAATTTTGTTTATACATTAAGGCTATGTGTTGTTAATAAAGTAAAGAAAGGTTATTACACTCACTGAAAGACTCACGCAATTTAGAAGAGAAGTGAGGAGTTCATTGACCATGTTACTGTAAGTACATACAGTATACAAAATTTTCCGAAAATATATTCAGTCTTTTTGGACGTAAAGCCCACACCTACAGACAGGTATGAAGCTCGAAAACCACTGATATTGCATTAAAAAAACCCAAAGCTATGTAAATAAAATAAAGCGTTTGTTTGTACATTGAATATGTTCGTCCAATTTCGTTAATCATCCGTTTTGTGATCTTTTGATGGAAAATATGTCTTGCTTGTTTGTGTCTGTCCATCTCTCTGTAAGTGTGTTCCTGTACTACGTTCAACAATTGGATATAATTTTAAGAAGCTTTGAATGCTATGAGTATTTACATACATTTAGTGACTGAACTTAGAAGCTTTAGTCTGTCTGTCCATCTTCCGGTTTATGTCTAATTTTTGTGTTTGACATAAACCGGAAGATACCTGCAATCACTCTGCATTATGAGTAACATGGGCACACTCTAGTGACTTTTCTTTCTTACTTAAATTTAAAATTATACTAAAATGTGAAACTTTAAATTTGATGTTTATTTACCTTTGTAAAATTTTATATTTAAGATTTGTGTACCTTCATTAGATTGTAGTAGTTAATAATTTGCAACGAACTGAAACGAAAAGGAAACTCATGTTCGTTGACAAACGCGAGCAGTGATATTTTTTTCACTCGGAAATAATTTCGTAATTTTGATTTTTTCCCCCCTATTTTAGCTATATGTTGTGAAAACTATGCGAGATTTTGAGATAAAAACAAGATTATTGAATTAATATCTGTAGAACAACGTGTTTCCCTCCAACTTTACTTTAGTGTTATTTCGCTGCAAATTTCGCCTTATAAATTTATTAAATATTTACTATAATAAATTATAATTTCGTTTCATCACCTCCTCAAATCATTCTATTTAAAGTGCCGTGTGCGTTAGAATAAAACAAAATTAAGTGAAATGTTTCCACTATTAAAAGAATATGGACAGTGTTAAAAAAATTCGAATTAGGACTTATGAAATATTAAATATTATTTGTAAGTTCCAAAAGGTCAATGGGACATTTTACGAATTAAAGCTGTCTCTAAACAACTTACATATGTTAACAGTTTTAACACCTTTCTTAAAAGAAAACAGAAAACGGTGTGACAAGACGATATTTGCTTCGATTTAGCTTTGCTCTATCTGTACCGATAACATTCAATTTTACAACAATATCTTTCATTATGGCACATGCCACAAAATGGACACAAGAAAAAATATATTATCTCTCTTTAAACAAATTAGTGATGAATATTTTATTAAATTGTTTGTAGAATATTACTTAAAATGGCGAAATTCGAAAATGACTGGTGCAAGTGCGACACAAGTAAAAAATATTGGTAGGTTAACTAGGAGTGTGATAGTATTCCATGTGTGATAGTATTCCATGTGTGATAGCATTCCATGTGTGATAGCATTCCATGTGTGATAGACACCGTTGATTCGCCAATTTTACGAATCGAGTTGAACAATTTTATAGGAAAAGAAATTTAAAAAGTTATTCGTAATCCTTTCAAAATCGTCTTTTGTTGTAGCAGTTAGATTGTATCAACTGTTGTCGTTTTGTATCTTTTTCATACAGCAATTGTGAAATGAATTGCATGGATGGATATGCATGTATAGGGTTTGTTTGTCCGTAAAAAATCATTCATCGTAAATAATTTTAAAATGTCGAAAAGGTGGTTAAAAATTATTTTGCATTTAAATAATTTGTCATTTATCTACACAAGAGAAAAGTGATTACTCTGGTTACTTTTAAACCTATAATTAACCTATTCAACTTCAGTAAGATAGGTTCTACTAGAAGGTAAATAAATTGATATGAAACAAAAGTATTTAATAAGCAAAGAAACACGATTTTGCTTACACAGAATACGTTTGTTGCGTTCAATGCAGTAATGTCTAATATTTATATCTTTACCAAATAAACATTTACAAAATTTGTTCAGAAACCATGAAAGTACCATCTAATATTTTACGAAAAACAATCAGTACCCTACCTTCATTTAACAAACGATATTAAATTCCATGCAGTGCTTCGTTTAATTAGATCTATATGTCTTCGGTATAGCGTAACATCATACAGTTCGTCAATCTCTGCGTGGCATTGTAGCGAGCAATGCTATCATACTTCCTTTTTATATCCGAGACGTCTAAAAGTATTCATATGCACGGTATTCTTCCTTTCTTCTTTTTCATTCCCATGGAGCGTCCTTTGTGATTGAAAGTGAACTAGAAGATAGACACATTTGACGGATGCGAAGTCTGGCGAAACCGGTTCCTTTTTTTATATTTCAGTTACTCCTTCAATACTATTTTACATCATTACCAGGACATCAATCTTCACCCCTATCCATCTTCAGGGATTGTCACTCCACCCGTAAGAAAAGAAATGTATGTATTGGAGGGCGCACTTCAACCTTTCGATTCGCATATGGTTCACGGTGTAGATATTTTGAAAGGAAGTTTGAGATAACCTTAAGCTTTACTAAGATTAACTACACTGGTCTTCAAAAGCTACCACAATCAATTGGTTCATGAATACTTCATGAACCGATTGTGGGAGTGGTACAAAATTGATTTGCATGCGAAATAGTATTCAGGAAGTATAAAATCCGAAAAACAAGTCGTGAAAAATTAATAATGAAAATATGTAAAGTTAACAAACATATTTTCGTTTTGTTTACTTAAAATTCGATAAAACTATTAAAAGAGTGGTTGTAACTCACACTAGCCTCGTCAACACCTTTTATGATTTTTAATGTCCTTCCCAATGGTTTCAACGAGATATTTCGTTCATCAAGATCATTCCAACATAGGAAAAGATCAGAAAAATCCTAATTATTCACGAATATATATTGCCTATTTTTTTTATGACGACGAGATCAAGATCTGGTCAGTTTCTTCTAATGATGAGGTATCAAGCAGCACGATCTGGTCAGTTTTGTTAATAAACGAGATATCACGAGACAACCACAAGGAGGGTTAAATGCATTACCCATGCCAACCAATGGTTTAACCCTCCAGATCAGATTTTAATGGAGGAAATATCGTGTTATTAAAAGAAAACTGGCCATATCTTGAGCTCGTTAACATCAACAGAATCGTTATCGTCTTTATAAAGCGTTTTTTAGAAATTTTTTCTCAGATCTTGATAGATGAGATGCATTGTGAAACCTCTTGGAAGGCTAAGATCGAAAAAAGAATAGACAGGATGTATTAATAAAAATTATATTAATAAATACAAATAATTTCAATACAAGGTGCATGAATCTCGCAGAAACAGAAATAAAAATGCAATTTAAGTATAGAAATCGGTATGTCCAGATTAAAATCAATCCACCCTGTCAGGCTAAGCAGCGGTCACCCAGAGACACTCACTTATTCGTCAAGTGGTTTCTTTATTACTGATGGCATTAATTAGCCATTGATTGACTATTAGTGGATGTTTTAAGCCAGGGATATTCCTTAGAGAAAACTCAGGCAAACTTGTAAGGATCAATTTTGCTTTCCGCCCCATTAAGAGAGAGAGAAGATACTGGTGGGCAACCATCTAAATAAAAATAAACAGATGAGTCCTTCAAAAGACGAATTCCCATTAGAAAAGGAAACCAAAAGACTCCATATTCCAGTGATTCTCAAAGGGTCTGTCCTGACACACTGGTGCGCCCAATGACATAGGTGTGCCCAATGACATATATGTGCCCAATGACATAGGTGTGCTCAGTGACATATATGTGCCCAATGACATAGACGTGCCCATTGACATCCTAGGTGTGGCTAGTGACATCCTAGGTGTGCCCAGTGACATACCTAGGTGTACCCAGTGACATACTTAAGTGCGCCCGGTGACATACTTAAGTGCGCCCAGTGACAAACATGCCTAGGAGCTCCTAGTGACAGTCCTAGGTGCGCTCGGTGACATGCTTATATCCGTCCTATGAAATCCCAGATAGATATGTGTGGGGATATAAATATGAATTTATAAGGGATGAAAAATGAGTTTGCGTATCATACGAACGTCCTAACATTGAAGAAATCGCTATGGAACGTTAGGGTCATGTTTCTCATCAGCGTAAATTAAATAATGAATAAAGGTATGTTCATTTCCCAGTTATTTCTATATTTCTTTGCTTTTTAGTATCGTATTTCTTAATATTTTGTGTGTGGTGCACCTACGATTTTTGTAGGGCTTTAAGTGTGCTACGACTGCAAAAAGGTAAAGAACCACTGCCATATTCCACTCAAACTACATGTACAGGGTAAGTTACACATTGCAAGGGGATGGCGTCTTTGTTGTCTACTTCCGTAGAAATTCAGAGTTGTCTCTGTCCGTCCGCGTCTCTCCATGGAAATCAGAACTGTTGGTATGATGTCCTCTCACTGATGGAAGACATGCGTATATCCTTGCTAATACTCTGCTCACTCAGTCGTTACAGCATCTTTATACCTTCATAAAGAACTGATGTTCTCCGAGTCCATCAAAAAATTAAAGCATGGCACTACAATGACCACTGCCATTAAATTAGTTCCACCATTTGATGAAATTAACACTGTAAACAGTTTTTCCTTTTCTCAGAATAATAAGCCATTTATACTGTTAAGACAGTTACAGTTTGGAATAATTTACTCCATTTTAAACTGGATTTAACTGTTGATTATTCAAATACATCTCATAACAAAATGTAAAGTCACGTAGGAAAATACGTTAAACAATTTTCACAATTTAGTTGACCTGCACAACCTCTTAAATGATATGAATTTCGACCACGACCATTTATTTCTCTCTTTCGTATTCATAGACTACCTATCATCCCACGTGTCTTCACATATCCACCAATGATGTTTTACATTAATCTAACATGAGAAATAGTGCAGTCTATTATATTAATAACACTAAACAATCAGTCACGCCGTTTCTAAATAAATTTTCACTTCCACCAAATTGATGCCTGCAGAATATATATTCCATGACCACAATTTATTGAATGACAAATGCCGTCATTCTAAATTTAGTGCAACTCATCCTGAAATGGGTGTAATATTTGATGATACACTGACAGCATCAACTTAATTCATATACTTTTCAAGTTGTAACAGAAAGATAAATACAAGGAACAATAACATTATTCATGTTTTATAAAATTAAATTAAATAGCATTTCCTTACCTTCTGAGGGTCAAATCGAGGCATGTCTCTTAATTAACGTCATAGTAGAGCAACTCACCGAGCTATTGGCCAACCGGGATCAAACTCAAAGTAAAAGATTCAAGTACAGCACACGTAATTTCGTACCTCAATTAGAAGACAATGTCACACTTGAACCGTCACCCTACTCTCCAAACCGTCACCCTACTTCACCCGGCATAGCGCGTGCTTGTGGTAAACTGAGTTTTTAAGGGCTTGGAAATTTTATCTTGGATTTCCCGGTGAATGGATGAAAAGCAAAGATTTTACTCCTAAATTGGAATATAGAGTACCGTCCTGTGATAATTCTTTGGAATGTATTTCAACTGTAATGAAGATGCTGAACGCCCGAGTTTCTTTTACCCTTTATTTTTCAATTCCAACTCAACAAGTTTCCTTTTGGATTGATCCTGGACCGTCGTCAATAACCAGTTGTTTTGCTTTAGTAAGATGTTGATTTAATAAATACCAAATCCATTCCAACAAGCGTGTCAATTCATCCATTTCTCTTTAACTTTTCCTGTCTTCTTTCCCCATTACCTTTAAAATATAACTCTTATTATGATAGTACAGTTAAAACACCAGAAAAGTTTCAACAGTTTAGGTGGCAGTGAAATGAAATTATCTTAAGTGTCACGACAACGGTGTGTCATTTGTATTTGCCGTTTGGCAATTACGCATCACGTTACTCAGGTAACGAATCAAATCTGCCCACGAAGAAAAACAAGTTCTCATCTGTTTTAAATGAATTAGTGGTTTCGAATTTGTATTAAAAAATGAATTACACTGCCGCATTTATAAACAAGGCTTATTCAGACGGACATGGCTCTACATTTTCCCAGAATTCTCTCAGACCACCTGTAGAATCAATCCTAGGTCAAGTTACTGCACGTTGTCAGGCTTAGAGTGCCTATATAGTAAAAGTGGCGACAAGGGACCAAATTTGGCCCAATGCGCATGCGCGGCAGCCATTTTACTACCAGAATCGTCTCAAATAAGGTTGCTGGACGAATTAATATATCATTTCAAGGAGAACAAAACGCATATGATTGTTACAATATGGATACATGCGGAATAAATGAATCGTATAAACGCTCAATTACATGCGTACTTGATTAGATGGATTATATAACGCGCTAACTTAGATTACGGGAAACACCACGTTGTTCAAAAAAAGCTATTTACTTAAAAAGTCTTCAAATTTATACTGACAAAATACTAAAATAATAATAAATAAACATTCTGGAACACGAAATGGAACATGAAAAAACTATATTTTCTTTTTTATTTAATGTACACACGTTTTTCGCGAACACACAAAAAGTTCCCATGTTAAGTCTACGTGTGCTAGGAAAAGACTGCCTCGGGCGGTGGAAAAGGTCTGTAAGCCAATCAGAAAGTGTTTCCCGTATGTCGCCACTCTTATTATATAGGCACTCTAGTCAGGCTAGATTAGGCCCTACACGATACCAGGTAGCTACTATGTGACCATTGGGACTTCAGTGAACAGTTGGATGTAGGTCAGATCAACCAATAAAAGCCCTGAATTCTACACGTTTAAGTCGAATGCATATTAATACGTTTCTGTATACACTTATAACGGCCTTACCAAAACACAAACACAACGATTAATAACTGAATTCGTTCGTAAAACGTGTGAAACATCAGCATCAGCGGACTCCTGCTGATTTTGTTCAAGAGATCACAGAAATAAATTAATTAACAGAGGAAGAAGATGATGTCCACAGCATTTCTAGTGATAGTAGTGATATTCCAGTTGTACCCAAACCTATACACCGTTTCTTGTTAAAATCTTTTTATGTGTAAAATAATTTTTGTTTTGGTCAAGAAGTTTTCGTTTCAAATGCGAATTTTTACTTTGATACATATCCGTTACATATTATTACATGTGTATTTTGTACATAATGAAAATCGGAACACTTTAAATTTTATCCATTTATTTAACTGAGAAAATTTAATTCGTTTCATTTTTTTCTCTTCAGAAAAATAATTTTAGTGAAATAATCTGCTTATGAAATTCTGTTTGTGTACTCTATTTTGATCGGATAGAACAAGGGTGTAAAAAAAATCGTATCGATTTGCAACTGCCATCTATCGGTGGAAATATCAACTATTTGACTTGCCATCGTCGAGGAACTTAAAAACCCATTATCCGATTATACGCAGAACTTATTTACGAATTGTCAAAATATTTTATGTGTTGTCAAGTTGTTTGTTATTAATCGCGAATATTTAAAATTACAGATAATATTCTATTCAAAGCACACATAAAAATTTAGTATGTCTTTAGAAAACATTTTAATATTAAAGAATATCGAATATTTCACTACCTGATCGACAAACATGACTAAAATGAACTTAGCTACATTAAAGGAATGTAGATAGATCCCAAAATTCGTTAAACGTGTTAATCTCTTTATACTGTGCAGTGAATGTTGATCAAAATCGAAATTATTGTATCGAATAATTTAATTTGTATTTATGCAAAAACCGTTAGGTTAACCACCAATAAAAAAATGTAATACAATTTCGTCGGTGCCCGAAACTACGCCATGGCACGTAAAAGAATGGTTTGAAAAATATTACCGGGTTTAATTTTTCTTCAGTTTTTCAACACGGAAACCATTAACTGAAATCTGAAAATATCTTTTTCAGCCTCAGATTCGCAACATTATTTCTTTATTTTTATACGTGATACAAAGAAGTTATGTATTTTTGTTTCCATCTGATTTGTGAAATTTTGGGATCGATAGCGTTTTTACATCATAATATTAATGCTTAAGAAATCTCATTAAATAAACATGTTACTGAGACCAAAAACAAAGTACAGTAAATATAGAACTTTATGCACTCAATTTCGATTTCATAGTTTATAGCTAATATATCCCTCAAGAAATTTATTGATTAGTGATTAACTTATGAAATAAAATACATTACATATGTATGGGGTTACGTAAACATGTCAGTTCATTGCAGAAAAATAAAATACATTCAAACTATTTTCCTACGAGTCAATTTTTGATGGTTTACTTTAAATGAATCGAAAATGCTAAATTGCTTTAAATTAATTCCATTTTTTTGCCATATATATATATATATATATATATATATATATATATATATAACACCCTGAAGGAAGCATGCAAATAATATGAAATTTACAACATGCATCAGCGGAGGTGAGATATGCAAATGATTAGAATTTCAACGCAGACGCACATCATGCGCGCCTGTGGCGCCACTTCAAAGCGCTATTTAAGTTTTGGAGATTTCGACGATTTCAAGTACGGCAATTGTGTTTTTCTTGTGGTTTTTTCAAAAAAACGATCAATCACGCCTCGTAGAAAACAGCGATCATCTTTTGATCAAGTATCAGAGTTCGACAGAGGAAGAATAGTGGCCTACCGAGAGTGTGGATTATCTTTCAGGGAAATCGGTAGTCGTGTTGGACGAAACCAAACAACTGTAATGCGGATATGTGATCGTTGGATGCACGAGGGTTATAGGGACCGACGTGTTCGATCGCATCCACCTCAGTGCACCACTTCACGTGGTGACAGGCATATTGTGCGTATGGCAGTGACGGATCGCTCAGCCACATCACGAACCATAGTACAACACATTCAGTCTGTAACGCATGATCCAGTGTCTGCGCGTACCATTCGACGCCGTTTACAGCAGAGTGGTCTGTCCGCAAGACGTCCATTGCTTCGTCTACCCTTGACGTAGAACCACAGATGTCTCCGCCGCCGATGTTGCAATGAAATAAGAATGTGGACGGCAGAATGGAATGAAATTGTCTTTACTGACGAGTCGCGCTTCTGTCTGCAACACCTCGATGGTCGGATTCGAGTCTGGAGACACCGTAGAGAGAGGTTTCTGAACAGCTGCGTTATACACGTGCGTTATACACACTGGTCCTGCAGCTGGTTTTATGGTATGGGGCGGTATAGGATATCACTCTCGCACTCCTCTAGTACGCATTGCCGGTACTTTAAACAGCCAGCACTACATATCCGAGGTGTTGGAGCCAGTTGTCCTTCCTTACCTTCAGGGCTTGCCCACAGCCATATTTCAACAGGATAATGCGCGACCACACGTGGCACGCATTGTCCAAGGGTTCTTCGTCAATCGCCAGATTGAATTGCTTCCCTGGCCAGCTCGCTCTCCGGATCTTTCGCCGATAGAAAACATGTGGTCCATGGTTGCTCAACGATTGACCCAGATTACATCCCCAGCTGAAACACCAGATCAACTTTGGCAACGTGTGGAAGCTGCTTGGTCTGCTGTACTCCAAGAACACATCCAAAGTCTCTTTGAATCAATGCCGAGGCGTGTGGTAGCGGTGATCTCCAACAATGGCGGCTACTCTGGCTACTGATTTTGGCAGGAACCACACTTCACAGAAGTTTATAAATTTAATCATTTGATACTAGGTCAACATGTTATCTACAAAATAAATTTTGTTGTGATATCTCTTGTCTTTCTTGGTGTTGCAATTTGGGTGGCCAGCAGTGTAAATGAATACATTTTCAAATGAAACAAACATTTTTAAGTGTCCGAAATCAGTATTTGGTGTAGTCACCACGCGCTGCAATAAATGCTGCTATACGACGTGGCATAGAGTGAAAAGATGTTAAATGTCTCCTTGTGGAAGATAATTAAATATTGTTTGTATGCGCACACAAAGTTTGGCTTTGGAAGCTGTAGGACGCTGATCACGAGCGAGACGCCGACCAACCAAATTCCACACGTGATCAATAGGCGACATATCCGGCGAATAAGCAGGCCAAGGAAGAAGTTGCATGTGTTGGGCTGAAAAGAAGTCTCGAACATTCCTTGCAACATGCGAGCGTGCATTATCCTGTTGAAAGTTAGCTCCAGGGATGCCTTGAAGGAAGGGAAAGACCTCGGCCACTAGTACTTCACGAACGTACCTCTTGCTATTCATATTTCCCTCATTTCGAAGCAGCTGAGATCGTTCATGATACGAAATCGCACCTGAAACCATAACTCCGGGTGTTCTTCCACTATGACGTTCGATAACGCAATCTGCAAGGCAGCGTTCACCGGCATAGCTTCTAACACGAATGCGGCCATCATGGTTCCACAAATTAAAGCGGGATTCGTCACAAAAGACAACGTGTTGCCAATCAGCCAGCCAGGCTCTGTGCTCATGAGTCCATTGCAGACGCAGCCCTCGATGGTAAGGAATCCTTGAACGCAGTCCAGGGTGCAGCATACGTCGGCGAATTGACGAAGCTGACATTAGTACACCTGTAGCAGTAGACCAAAGTGCTGCCAACTGCCTGGAGGAAGCTGTACGGTCATTCACCGCCATGTGGACCAGGTGTCTATCATCGCGCGCTGACGTCACATTCCGTCGTCCACTCCTAGTTTTTTTAGTTGTCAGGTGCTAGTAGGTTCACTGATTCCAAACTCGCATCACTGCGGAACTGTTCCGCTGCACACGAGCTGCTATTGTGCGATAGGAAAATTCTACTTCACGAAGGTCGATGATTATCCCTCGTTCAAACTCCGTAAGTTGTTGAAATTTCACCCTATTTCGTCGTGGAGGCATATTTAGGTTTTACTAATCGTTCGCCACTAAAAAATAACAATGCACTATTTTTAACGTCCCGCTATAGCACTCTATTTATACGCTTTTAGCATCAGTTCTTTGGGCGCTGCTCACACCACGCATGCGTGGTGGCTCTGAAACTTTACTACTTTGCATAACATCCTATAATTGATATTTGTTTCATTCGGACAATTTCATTTCATTTGAACGATTCCTTCATGGTGTTGCATATTTTACAAAGAGCAGTTTCTTATATAATTAAACCACTCAAACACGTAAAAATATCTAAAATGCTAATAGCTAAAAATGCAAGCAGTTATGAGCCAAGCCATATAAAATGGAATATTCATTGGACCACTTGTTTGCACAAAATTCCACAAAGAACGAAAAAAACTTTTCCAATCCTTAAAACTTCAAACAGCATATACTGATATCTACTGCAATCAGATGACGTGAGCATTTGAGACTCAAACCACAAGAAATGGACTTATCCGATTTGTGATCACTGCTAACAAATTCTAAGCCACAGTATCTCCACTCTTCTGACTACCAATAAACAATATCAAAACCTGAACAATAGAGACGAAGGTCGAGACCCGTTGCAGTCATAAAAATTAAAGCATCCAGTAATTTTGAATCTTAAAGAGTGAAGCCAAAACGCAACAATAGCAATGAAACATAAAGCCGGATAAAGTCAATCAGAAAAGAAAATTCAGAACTGTCAATGCATGGGCGCCTAAGCCGTATTCACAGCATAGCAAAAAGTACAATTTTAAAACACAAAAAAAAAATTAAGAAAATTTCAAAAAATATTTACAAAATTGAAGAGGTATTGGTGAATAAGGTTGTCATCAGGGAGGAGCCTGATTCACACAACACATACAAGTGTTTTCTGTGTGTGAGCAGCAGTAAGCTAAAAGTAGCTCACACATTTCCGAACACCATAAGGAACAAAAAGAAAAAGATAGATTAGGCAGAAAGTCAATTCAGGCAAAAAGTCCTAGCATAAGTTAAAACAGGACACTACAATTTCAAAGGACACACACAGTCTCAAAAAGCTAACTCACTGAACTGAATACAATTTTAGACCATAAAAAGTAAACATACAATACATAATATTAACCACAAAAAGAAATAAGAATAACCTAACACACAACAGCAGCTGGGAAGTCGGTCATACCTAATCCGAACATAGCCATCAAATGTCATTATTAAGAAATCCCACAAAACATTACTATCAGGCCCTGTTCACATGAGGCGTTCTAACGCGCGTTTTCCAAGATCAGATTTATTTTCATTAAATTATGTTTTTTATTCCCTTAATTCAAATTTCTATCCGCGCGATCGTTGAAGATGGAGTAAAAATTTCAATGGATTTGAAATCTGCAAAAAATATTACACCAGATAGATACCTTAAATGTGATTTTCTTTAAATAAATAATTAATTACTTAATAAAAATAATTAAATAATCAAGTGGCAAATAATTAAGTAATTAATCTGTTTTTAATAACGATCTGGCGTATAATTTTACGCTGATTTGAAATCCGTTAAAATTTTCACTCTATCTTCAACGATCGCAAAGATAGAAATATGAATTAGGGGAACTAAAAACATAATTTAATGTATAAAAAAGCTGACCTTGGTAAAATACGCGTTAGAAAACGCTTCGTGTGAACACGGCCTTAAGGACACGATTCAAATCATAAATTTAGTAAGTTATAAGTGCTGCCCTGAAAGTATTAAAATACAAAACATAGCAATGTTCGATTATTGCATTAAAATTAAAGGTCATACACACAAAAAGAAAGATTCCTCCCTCGGTGTATTACTCTATTCTGTGCCAATAAAATGCCAGATGCTTTCATTGTATCTATCTCACTATTACTTGATATTGTGTGTATTGTGTCTGGCACAGCAAGGTGAAGTGTGGCCATTGCGCCATAAACACAACTTGCAAACCAACGTATACAAAAAAGATAGTGTTCGACTCATACTCTCGTATAAAGTATAACAACTGAAGTGTGCAGTTCCAGTTAAATATTGCTTTTGCATTTATTAAGCCATCTAATTTCATCCAGAATTTCGTTAATCATCAATAGATATTAGAAATTATCCTCCAAGTGATGTAGTTGGTCCATAAAGAACATACCAATTTTGCTAATAACGAGATATATAGTCATCGAGATCTCAATGATTTTCTAATAATGACAATATCAAGATCAGGTCAGTTTTGTTTCTAATCATCAATAGATATTAGCAATTATAATGAAAGTGAGATACCTCGTCCATAAAGAACATACCAATTTTGTTAATAACGAGATATATACACATTCATCGAGATGTTGCTGATTTTCTAATAATGACAATATCAAGATCAGGTCAGTTTTGTTTCTAATCTCGAGATATGTCGTACATTAAGATCTGGAACAGGTTATTTTCTAATAACGAGATACCTAGTCAAAACAACCACCAAAAAGGTTAAGAAACTAACGCACATGTCATGTGCTGGTCTGAAACTAGAAAAAACTTATATAATCTGTGTAGGAACCCACCACCGACTTTCTCAATTTGTTTTGGTGGTTGCATGTAAAAAACACGTTTGGCCAAGCATCATTTCTAAACCTCATTCATCATGCCTAAAAAAATCGAAACAATCGATCCAATATATTCGTCAACCACTGTGGTCAGCGAACGGGAGTCCATCGACCTGAAATTTTTATTACTTTTTCTGCAAAAATTGTCGCATTTACTAGAGCGTAGGACCACTGCTATAAAATACTTTATTCCCTTCTATTCCACGTCCTGCTTTAACAAATATGAAAAATTCAAAACTCTAATGACCCAAGCGGGACAAAGCCAACTCTCATTTGTTAAAAAGGCCTGTTACTGTTGACTTGCGTTAAACAGGGAGTGAATGCTTTCAAACTTGTGTTTAGTCCGGGTTTGAAGTGCCCGAAATCAATTCCAGAGTGAAATCACGTACGTGAGACTGCCTTAAAACGTTCCCTAAATTATAGATCGGGTTACTCTGATTCAGCGGCCTGCTGCATAATTTAATTCGATTTTGAGTTGATGGAAGAAGGTATATTTACAGCTGGACAGTGGTGTATGTTTAGCCTTATCAATTAACGGCGAGATAAATTATTGGGGGGTTTTGAGGCACGTTCTGAAATGGTTTTCGGAACTTTAGCGATACTTCTGAGTTATAAGCCAACACCGGGATTTATATTATGGTGGCATTGGTTCTCAAAATGTGTATAATCTGGCTTAGATGGAACATTATCGATGGTTATTTACAAGATGGAATTTTAGATTTAGTGATAGGAATGTTTATTATTTGGCCTTGAAAGTCTTTGAAAAGAAGTAGTGTGAGGTGTAGCAAGTACAAATCCAAATCCTAGAAGTTCACATTGAACCAATTACTACATACTATAATTTTAAGCCGTAAGTTAATATTAAGTATTATTAGCAGCCTTGTTCTCCATCCAAGATCCTATTTTCTATTCTATTAATAAAAAAAAATTCAGTCTCTTTCTTGTTTATTCGCTTTGTGATTGCATATAGCGAATCACGTGATTGAGAGTCTTGTGGTTCAACGGGCTAATGAACTCGGAGCACGCGCAGACGATAAACACAGTTATATTTTAAAATTAATTCCTTCATAAAATTTGAGAGCCCGCGCTAGAAAGTTGGAAAAGTCTACTAGGATCATTTGAACCCAAAATACTGTCATTTTTATGTAATTTTTTTTCTTCTGTTTTCACTGTAGTCTAATTCAGAACAATAGAAGTAAAGTCGTATCCTTTGCTCTCTGCAGCACAAACTTAATTCACTTTTGTAAAAAAATAATAATATACCACATTGAATCCTTTTTGCAAGTGAAAATGGGCCGTGAAGTGTTGTCACACGATGAAAAAATGAGAAGAAAGGCTGGGCGAGAGTCTGCCGTTATTTAAGCACGATTGAAAAGAAAAGCTTATTCGTGAGGTTGTTGTGTTAACGGCAAAAATTAAACCAATACTTAGATATTGGAGATATGAAGAACAAATGTTCTCATTGTGGTGCATTGAGTTTTAAATCTGAAGCAGGGCGATCGTCTAATGTATGCTGTCATCATAGAAAGGTTATGCTTCCACCGTTGAATGAATGGCCAGTAGAGTTTAAAAATATGCTAACTAGAAATGGCGAAATAAATCACCATTTTCGTCAAAACATACGAATTTACAATAATTTGTTTGCTTTTTGCCACTTTTAATGCGACTAACGCTAATATCAATTCTTACGCTATGAGAATTATTGGAGGTCTAACGTAAGTGCAATCAAGTCTCCACAAACCAACACAACTCTTCAATTCAGCCTAATTTATATGTATGATGCTAACGAAGCTCTTGACCTACGTAGCAATTTATTGAAAAGAAAAGACGTTTGGAGCATTATTCAACCAATTCGCAAAGATTGTCCGTATGCCAAAAAGTTTAAAAGTCTGCATGAAATACACTAAAATGATCAAAATACAGAAGTACGCTTAGACTTGTATAATTTTGTTTAAAAAGGCGAACATCCACGTATTTACAATACTCCAACGTGTGAACCGGAATGTTCCTGGTTCGAATCCGTGTCCGGGCATGGATGTTTGTAAACGTATGGTGTAAAGGCGGCTGGTGCAGCTTAAATCTGTCGTGGCCGAAAGTCGTCACGTTGGGTTGGTGTAGAAATATGGAGAGTGGGGTGCCAGCTCAGGTGTTACCTCGTCATCTGACCGTGGTTCAAAATTACGAGGCGTTGTCCTCGGATCTTTCCCTTAAGGGATTGATCCCGGACCGTCGTCAATAGCCCGTTGTGTTGCTCTAGTACGACGTTAATTACCAAATTCCATTACCAAAGTGTGAACAATTATCTGCTATGGTAAATTCAAAGACAGATGAAATCAATGAAAAAATTGATGTGCGAGTATATCCTAAAGGCGAGTGTAACAGCAGCTATTTACCAATTCAATCAATACACAGCGATGCTATGCTTTTTGTACACGGTGATCTAGGTTATTCCTATAATTATCAATAAAATACAATTTAAGGCAAAAAAGTTTCCGCCTATTCATATTACGGCTTTAAGCTTGCTATTAGGCGGCCTAGATAATTAATTTGTCTTTTGTCGTGTCAATGTTTGTTGCAGCATTACTTGATAACTTCGTGGTTAAAAGTCGAAGCAATCCGTTTATTGTGGATAAAATCTAATGAAAACAAGCTTAGAACGGAGCACATGCAAGGTTTTATAGAGCATGTACAAAATAGCACTCTCAACACATCAGACACTCATAAAATTGGTAAAGCAATTATTATGACCTCTTCTTATGAGGGCAGTCCACGCGCTTTGCAGCAGCTATATCATGACGCTATTTCAGTAGCTCTCGTTTTTGGTCGTCCAGATCTTTTTATTACTATGACATGTAATCCAAATTGGCCTGAGATCCGAAGATTTTTTTTAAATGTCCACCTGGTACAACTGCCTCCGATATTCCTACTTTTGTTGGCAGGCTTTTTTTTTATCAAAAGTGCTTAGCTTTGCTAAACGAGCTGGAGGTAATATTTGGAACGGTGGGGCATATGTCTATACAATAGAATTTCAAAAACGTGGTTAGCCCCATATGCATCTGTTGGTAACATTAAACGTCAAGCTAATTACTCCAGAACAAATTGATATATATGTGTCGTCAGAAATGCCCAAAAAAGACAACGATCCAGAGGAATGGTACACAGTTATCGATCATATGGCGCATCGTCCTTATACAGACATATTCACATGCTGGAACATTGAAACACAAATTTGCTCTAAAAAATTTCCAAAACCTTTAGCAGATCAGACTGATATGACTGGACCCGGCTTCCCGTTTTATCGCAGATGCGATAATCGGGCAGAGTGCCATATATATCACTGCAAAAAAGACGGCAAAATAATTAACATCGATAATTCAATGACTGTTCCATACAACGCTCATTTGCTTATACGGTTTGACTGTCACATAAAGGTAGAATACTGCTACTCCGTAATGAGCATTAAATTTATCTACGAATAAATTCACAAAGGCCACGATAGAGCAAAAAGTGTTGTGAGCAGTTCAAACTCTGGCCAACAGCCACAGGTAATCGTAGATGCGATTTAAGATTACATCGACTACAGATATTTGAACACGATGGAAAGTGCTTGGTATATGATGGAGCTTCCTCTGCATGCTCGAAGCCGTCACAGCGTAGAATCTTTCCCTATCTATTTACCGCGACAACAAATGGTCACTTTCCAGGATGGCCAATTGAAAGAGGCTGTTAATAAAATTAAAAAAACAGAATTAATAGCATATTTTGAGCTATGCAAACACGATCAAGAGGATAGAAATCTAAAGTATGTTCAAATACCAACACATATACACGTGGCAGCAAAAATCTAATATTTGGCAGAAACGTAAAAATAACTGTAAAGTCGTAGCTAGATTAAACATTGTGTATGCCCGAGACCGTGAAAGATTTCATTTGAAGCTGCTGCTGAGACACGTTAAAGGCCCTACATCTTTTTACTAGCTTAAAGCGAGTAAATAATATTGATTATACTAAGACTTTTGTTTATACGTGCCTTGTCCATTATTTCAGACAAGTAAAAACTAAGATTGCAGCGGTTGCATGTACTAGAATTCACAAAACCTTTAATTTGCCGCTTACGTATGGCGATGATAATTTAATGTTGAATTGGAGCAAAAGAAGGAAGGAAGAATAAAGCCAAATGGAAGTATTTATCTGGGACGAAACTTCAATGATACCTCAAACTATACTCACCATGTTAGACAACACTTTTCGCGATATATATTGCTCGAACGATCCATTTGCCGTTGAAACTTTTATCTTAGGTGGTGATTTTCATCAAGTACTACCTGTGGTAAAAAAAGGTGGTCTCACTCAAATCCTTCAAGCATGTATAATTACAATAAATTTTGACCATTTTTTAAAATTCAAAAATTGTAAAAAAATATGTGAGCTTCCTCCGACTTCAATACTTTTGGTGAATGGCCACTTAAAATTGATAACAATGAGACTGAAGAATTTGTGATTCACCATGACTTGAAAACGGAAAATTTAAATGATGATTTCTATCCCAACAACATAACCGTTGAAGAAACGTCTACTCGTGCTTTGCTAGCAGCACGAAACGACTAGGTTAGGTGAATCAATAATTTTATTTTAAACAAATTGCCTGGTAATGCTATAAAGTGTATTTCTATTGATTTAGCGGAATCGTTAGGAGGTGACGAAACTGATCAGGAAAATATACGTTTGCAGTATCCCAAGGAATGTTTGAGTCCGCTCATTCCTTCCGGCTTTCCACCTGCAGAGCTGCGCTTAAAGCCAGGCTGCATTGTCATGTTGCTAAGGAATTTGTGCATGGGCGATGGGCTTTGCAGCGGTTCTCGGTTTGTGGTGAGAAAGATTGAGCGCTACATTTCGCATGTTGAGGTGTTGACGGGTCACAGCAAAGGCACAATCATTCATATATCACGCATAGCTAGTTTAAAATAATGATGCAAAAATGCCATTTGTATTGAAAAGATTGCAATTTCCAGCAAGATTAGCTTTAGAAACGGCCTTCAATAAGACGCAAGATCAGAGTTTCGACAAAGTCGGTCACATTATTAATGATGAAAGTGCAATTTTTTCGTATGGTTAATTGTATATAGCATTGTCAAGAGCAAAGACTAGAGCTGGCATAAGAATTCAGTGTAAAGTTTATATTTATTAATTACGTTGAGGAATGGGTCGCATTGATCATGTCCCTTCGTGCAGCCCAATATATGTTTTCAAAGATGCTCTAAAGTAGTACACATTAAATTAACATTAAATATAAAGTTAATCAACATTAAATATTTTATTGGTATAATTTGTTTTAACTGTTCTAAGAAAGTTTTTATTTAAACCAAATTTTTACTCATCAAAAAGATATTTTTTTTTTCATTCCTGGTGATAAAATTAAAATTATATGATGAGATTTCCTCTGAATTTTTAACAATATGTTATGCTTAAATATTTCATATTTTATGTGGAAATAAGCTGTTTTGTTCTTGACAATTTTCTTAAATATTTTTTTTTATTTACCGTTAATTTCCGTGAATAAACCGATAATTTTTGGAACGTTTTCTAAAGTTAAAGTACGGGGGTCGGCTTATATACGGATCCGCTAATCTCGCAAAAAAAGTAGGCAACTTTCCGTTACTCGGGCGCATGCGATAAATATCGCAATGGGAAGGGAAGGGAACCTTCAATTAACGTCGTACTAGAGGTCCGGGATCAATCCAGCAGCGATCCAAATGGGGATGGATTGTGAAGCAACCCCCTCCCCCTTATTGTTGAAAAGTATACTTCGCGGAGCGAAATAAATATGATTGCGTGGAAATCATTGGGGGGTTGGGGAGGGATAGCGACTAGAGGGCAGAGCCCCCTAGTAATTTGAAACAAAAATTCTGTAAATAAAATCTACGTTTTGTTTTAGAGACTTTTATTACCTGGGGATAGAGGATCTTCGGTCCAGAAGCTTCCAGCAACCTTCATCCTCAATGAAGTAAATTTAGTCCCAGAAATTTTTTAAATGTTCATAAATCGCCACACATTCCAAGAACATTTAACACTACAAATGCTTTCGACGATATACCTCGTCCAACAAGATCTGGTCAAGTATGCTATTGATAACTTGTCTACTCCGTCAAAATCTTGCAAGAATTGTCTCGTCCATCTAGTTCTGGTCAGTTACGTTAACACCGCGATACATCGTCAAAAAAATGCCTTATTACTCAAAGGGGAAAAATGATCCCAAATTGGAAAATCTTTTGTAATTTAAGCTGGGCACTTCAAGGCAGTTTCCGACGCGAATATGAAACCACGGGTGGGTGAATGGGACAAGTGGCATAGCTTGGACCATTTTATTGTTTGCAATGTGACAGTATTGTGAATGGGACAAGATTAAATAATTTTATTCAAGCCCTTCTTTGGTGTGCGCAACATTCCTGCAAAATTCAAATCGCCCTGGTAATAAAACAGATCCAAAGGACACCGAGAATTTACCCAGCTGGTGATAGATCCTACTTAAATAAGACGTGTTTTATATTCAGTAGACGCTCTTACACCACCTATTCTCCGTTTCACTTTTTAATGAAACGTGTAAAACAATTTTTCAACATATTATCTACAGCAAAACACACAGACTTGAAGCAGTTACTCCATTTAGGAAGAGGGCTTCTCAGAATATACTTAAACGAACTTTACATCTTCGTACATGAGTCCAGGGCATTGACATCAATATCACGATGTATTATATTTATATGAAACGCAGCATACGTACAAAATAGTTGTGAAAACTGGATAAATGGATTTTAAATCGCATTGTTTAGTCTCGGTTCTCTCCCGTACAAAATAACATGTTGTGTGTTTCAAAGACTCTTATTTAGTCAGGCAAACAAGAAATCTGAATCAGCAAGGTGGAATAGGTTCAAATAGGTCTCAGAGACAATAGTTCTTGTGAGAGATATTTTCAGTGTAAGCAAACAAACCAGACGAAAGATGATAATGATACTTCCATTCCCCAAATGCTCTTTCATCATACACACCTTCCTTTAAATGTAGTTGAATGCTGTTTCGGCGACAGACCAATCGATTCTCATTTATCAATTCGGAATTCAATTTTTATAATTTTACTGTGAAAGTGCTGAAATGGCATCAGAAAAACAAGCCAAGTGACAAGATAGTACAGAAATTCCGTTTCACCTCAGAAGCACTAACACAACCAGCATTTATCTTGACAGAAAATGTCTCTCCTTTCAGCTTTGCCAGCAAAGATAGAATGTGCGATATTGTCTCTCACAGAAGCCGAAGATAAAAAAAACTACCGAAAAAAGAAACGATTCTTTCAGTCATGAAGAAATTCGATTTATTGCCCTTTTGACGATTTTTGGCGTTAATTTGTAATATAAACGGCATGCTTGAAATTACATTCGAGTGACATATGTTACTGACATTTTTTCGTAGACACATGATGCTTATTTTCAGCACAATGAAGGAAGGCATTGGAAAATTGGTAAATATGCATAGAATATTTACACAACACTTCACAATCTATTTGTAATTATTATTTTTTACCTAAAAACATAAAGTTAGTCCATAAACAGCATTACAGTAGAATATTCGTTTTGTGCGGTAATGAGTTTCGAATCTAATCCGACGATATGTGTATAGATGCTTGTTCAAGTAATTTAAAAAGATGCTGCATTGTTTACCATTTACCGATGATTGATCACATAAAATTATTTTCCAATGTTTGTCTGAAACAAATAAAACAGAGTTTAGAAGTATTTTTAATTACGCTGCTGACATGTACACTGAAAATAATATTGATTACGGAACACCGTAATATAAATACTCTCAGTAAATTTAGATGACGGCTATGAGGCAATCAAAACCTGTCATTCACATCAAAACACCATATGGCATTTGGTTTGAAAAATTAAACTTGGTCCCTCATTCTAGAATACGTTTATTTAAACCCTTCCAAAAGTGTGTTATACCTAAATATCTAATCCTTTATAATGTTGGTAGGAAGTTAAAATTTCTTTTATATTCTTTATATTTTGGAAGTCATTTATCACACTCTTGTCACAGAAATTGTCAAACACATGGTTCATTCTATAATTAATGAATGTTTTATAAATAGCCAAACAGAATTAGAGAAATTTTTAATGTTACAACTCTCGGAGTCCCAATTTATTAATGATTTATGACTTTAATAATGACACTCAAGTACATTTTGTTTTACCATTCATGAAACTTTAAAACGCGAACGAAAATAGTTCAAAAAATTGCATTATAAACGACAAAGTGGCTTGAGTATCGATATTTTTCTACAAATCGTCTAAAAGCAATAATATCAATGGAATAAAAAAAATAGTATTACAGGAAATAATTTCATCCTTTTTTTACAATAAATTTAATATTATTTCTAAAACATATTAAATCATGTTACAGTGTTACAGAAGAAAATAATTGTATGTTTATGAATAATTTAATTTTAAATGCCTACCTTAAGGTTTTATTCTATACGTTCCAGGTCGATTCCTTCATCATAATATATGATGATGATACAGCTTCGCCAGACATGTATAGAATGAAATTTTAATTTGTAACCCTTTTTTACATCCACTACTTTTTTCGCATGTTAATATCTATTCAACTTTTACAAGTTTTACAAATTAACTTAGAACTTCTACTTAAATACACCCTTGCAGGGCACGATTTGAAATAACATAACATGTGAGGAACTAAAAAGACAATATAGTGCAAATTAACTATTCATAAGGTTTTATGTGATCAAGTCCTTAGGATAGGACTTTCTTTTAAACATCTAAAATGTTGTTGAAATATAACGAAAGTACAGAATAAGTTTTAAAGTTTTGTAATTATGTTTTTAACTTAAATTGTAAAATTAACATTGATTATATGATAGCCAGACAATACTTCTGGTAATATTGAAAAAGGATAACATTAATGTCTTTTATCAGACTTGTATTTAATTTAATTACAAACGCTACTTATCTAATTAGTTTCTTCTAGCACAAAGTGTTTGTAAAGTGAAAAACCAATAAATCCATTCAGATAAGATAAATTTATTAATTTAATTAATTAAAATAAATAGTGGATGTGATGAAAAACTACGCAAACAAAGATTGTCTCTTAAATGTACTTCTAAATTAAATCTACTCTTAAATGTGAAAGAAGGAATCATCAGAACATAGCATCATCAGTGTTTTCATCATATTTTTACTGAGAGTTTCTGCTCTCTAAATAAATACACAGTCCAGTCACATTAATGTGACCACTACCTACTTTCGACGTCAACGTAAAATAACCAATCACAAAAGGCAGGTGGCAGCACATTGCAGTGGAGTGTATATAAAGGATGTCCTAGGGCTTCGGAAATCATTTCAATCGTTGGCGTAATGCAGAAACGTAGCAATTTATCCGACGTTCAAAAGGGCATGATTATTGGCTTTCGGGACAAGGGTGGAAGAATTTCGGAAACGGCTAATTTTGTGAACGGTTCGCGTGTCGCCGTGGTAAAAGTATACCGTGCATGGCAAAATGGCACTATCCAAAATTAGCGGCGTGGCACATGTGGTGCACCACGGGCTATAGATGACAGAGTCGAACGAAGGCTACGGAGCAGGGTGGGCCGAAAAACACTTTTTTTCGAAATCGCTCTTCTAATAGCGGGGAAAGGGTTCTCTCTGGGTTCAATAAACACGGTGTAAAATATTTTTTTGATGGGATAATATCTTTTGCTCCCGCATCGTGCTTAAATTTTGGAAATTTGGGTAAAAATTGGCAATTTTTACTCGGCGTTGGAGATATAATTATTTTTTAATATAGCTGTTCCAATAGAGCGGAAGAGGTGCCCACTGGGTTTAATAAGAATGGTGTAAAATATTTTTTCGATCGAATAATATCTTCTGTTACCGCATCACAATTGAAATGTTGCTATTTTTTAAGAAAAATGCACTTTTTCTTGTCTTTTTATGCTATTTGTATCGGACAGAAAATAAGAGGGGAGGGGGTTTCACAATTAATATAACTCCGCAGATATATCTGAAGTAGATTTAAATCTGGACATTTACAAACCTTCGACATAGAATCGCTTAAACTCTCTTACTGATCCTAAGTACAGACAAATAACTCCGTTTGTATCTAAATCATCACAAATGTGACTTGGCCTTATTTCAGCTGTTGTGATTGCCGACAGGTTTGGAGTATCGGACCAGGTTGTGGTTGCAATTGCTTCAAGAGTTCTTCACGATGTCGATCTCATAACTAGCAACAACTCAGATTTGGTGCATTACAAAAACAAGCTGCGAAGGGAAAGGGCTAAAGTTAGAAAGGATTTACAATTTCAAGCTTTAAAGTGAAGCTCAGGCATTACTGTTGAAGGGGCTGTAGTTCGATGGTCATAAAGATTCTACATTGATAAAGGAGATTGTAGATACTAAAAGATACACGGAGAAAAGCAAAAGAGGAACATTTATCTCCTATTGAAGAATCAGGTTCACGTTAAATTAATAGGTTAACGTCATTTGAGTCCATCATTTGGCACCGCAAAACAGATTTCCACGACTATTATCGGATATTTGAAGGGATCACAAGAGATCTTTCTCAGCTTCTGGCGACTGGCTGTGACTGCACATTTGTTAATACCGGGTGGAAATCTGGTGTAATTCGGTGTTAAGGAAATGAAACTTGATAAACTTCTGCAACGGGTAATATGTCTCCTGTATTTTAAAGAACTAACTCTGAGGCATCTGTTTGAAACGTGGGATGTCAATCATATTTAGAAATCATATTCAATATTTGGAAATCATATTTTGATAATATTGAGTAGGCGCTCCTTACATGTGAAACTTTGCCAATGACAATTTTCAAAATTATTGACGGCGAGTTACCTGTGACTTAAGCAACGAGCAAATGTATTTACTAGAAATATCTCAATCGATACGATTGGGTAATTATCCTGATGAACTTTCTTGACGCAGTCCTGGTCCATCATCATTATTCGGCTAACAACAGCGAACACAGTTCTAAAACTATATGTTAGTTCTCCAGATCCTTCTTTGAAGTTGAAACAAATCGCTGAGTTTGTTATGAAAGTTTACACTCCAAACTGGTTTGATATAAAGTATAAACACTTGCTGAAAGATGGAGCTAAGCATGTGTGGAATAGTATTTCTAGATCCAAGTATTTATCTCAAGACCTCAAGGACGTCGTTGATGGAGTAATTTGTCGAAATTCGTTCTTTGCTCATCCCGAGAATATCTTGATGTGTATGTTGAAGGATGAAAGACCGCACATCAGAGAACTTGCTGCACGACGTATAATTGAGTCATCTTCCAATGTAAAGTCAGTACGAGTATTTCTCCCACCAAAACTGAATTTTGAAGCTGCTGACTATACTAAATTGATTGACTGGTCATCAATCACTATTACTTCTCCACCAATCCTCCGTGATATATCTACTGCTGTATTTAGTTCCAATGTGCGTGATAAAAAAAATCCCGAATGGGACTTTGTTCACTTCCCTTGTCACATACAGGTCGTTGAACGGTGTGTCAAGATAGTGACAGAAGCATCCACTAAAATTTATGGGTTTCAAAGTAGAGACGGGTTCATTAGATCCGCATTCTTTTCCCGATCAATTATATGTCTGAATTTGACCATAAGGCTGATTTCAAGCCTCTTCCTGCTGATTAAGTGTAAGTAAACTTTTGATATTGGCATGTCATAACATTCCTTGGTTACAATATTCTTATCAAATATTATATTAATATAATGTGATTCAGCTACTATTTAATAATTTTTAGGCAATATAATCAAATGTACAGTACAATACAGCAATAAATATTGTTTGAACCCATCTATTTTTCATGTTTTATTTATTTCTACAACACATAATAAAATTCCACTTTTTTTCAAAAACTGCAAAATTTTAATTGCGATGCGGGACCAGAAGATATAATTCAATCGAAAAAATATCTAACACCTTTCTTATTTAACTCAGTGGGCACTTCTTCCGCACAATTAGAATAGCAATATTGAAAAATAATTACATTTCCTACGCCGAGTACAAATTACAAGTTTTGCCCAAATTTCCAAAATTCAAGTACGATGCGGGGGCAGAAGATATTATCCAATCAAAAAAATATTTTACACCGTGTTTATTGAACCCAGTGAGAACCCTTTTCGCACTATTAGAATAGCGATTTCGAAAAAAAGTGTTTTTCGGCCCACCCTACTACGGAGATGCTTTCGGGCGAAAGACGTGCAACTGTTGAGCAACTGACCGCCCAGATGACCCAAGGGGCTACCAAGAGTGTATCCTCCACAACGGTTCAGCGAACTTTGCTGCGCATGGGCTTCCGCAGCAGACGCTTGGTTAATGCACCTATGCTGACTGCTGTTTACCGGCGACGAAGGCTGGAATTTGCTCGCCAGTACCGCAACTGGACGTCCACAGAGTGGCGACAGGTGGTTTTTTCCGATGAATCACGTTTTATGCTCCATCGGACAGATGGACGTTGGCGTATACAGCGTGAAACGTCTGAAAGCAAACACCCTGCAACAATTGCCATGGATCCTCAACCGCGTAATCAAGAGGAGCTGGCCACGGCACTGGAGTCGGCATGGCTCAACATCGCAATGAACACCTTCAGAAACCTAAATGACTCTCTTCCTTTACGTCTCGCAGCGGTCCGCTCTGCCAAAGGTGGTTATTCTGGCTTTTGACAGGTGGTCACATTAATGTGACTGGACTGTTTATATATTAAATAAGCATTTACAGGCAAATTATCCCGTAAAGTACATAAATATCTCTCCTCATAAAGGCCAAAAATGTAAAATGAACAAACAGCTTTCGCCGATAGTATCAATAACTATGATCAGCTTGTGAAAAAAGTGTTAGAAATCACCGAAAGGTAAATAACAATGCCATGTTGAAAGTAATTATAATTCAAATATACTGAAAAAATTGATTGATTTATATGATACAACAACCTTTAGATGTTAAAAACATCGTAATTCTAAAAAAAAAATTCACAAGACTAATTCTGTTTTTAGAATAGATAGATTAAACTTAGCCTCTACAAGGCCTTAGACCAATTTAATGTATTTCTCAACTTAATAAGTATTAGATCAAGTTTGAAACCAAGGAAATTGAAAAACTGAAAGCGCTAACGGACCCTTAATAAGTTGCCAATGTTCTCGTAAAAGAAATAATTCGGTCCTACACCCTCGTGACGAAATATGAAAAACATTTACCCGTCATAGTGAAAATAATCCTCAAATATCCTCAGTTAACCCTACTGGTGGTTGTCTTTATTAGCAAGGTTGACTGAATTTTGAGGGACGAGATATCTCGTCATTAGAAGAAAACTGACCAAGTCTTGATCAACTCGTCATAAAAAATCTGTAATAGCTCGATGACGAAGTGTAGCCACTATTACGTTTAATTGCACTTTTTGGGATCCTTTTTGACTAAGAGCTAAATATTTTTTGCATTTCATTGTCTTTGAGTACAGAAACAACGGCAAATCTATTTGACATACAGTTTCTGAGGTAAAGTACTTACTATTGCTTTCGTTTTGATCTTAGCATCCCCAGTAATTAATGGTTAATTATCAGTTTCAATACTGACGTCCTTAATTTTTCACCACGAAAGTCAATCAGGGACTGCTGATTCTCTTGTAGCTTGGTTAATAACGTTTGTCATGAGCAAAGGTTACCTTTACCACCATATTTTTCTCTCTTGAACCCTTTCTTCATACTCAAACTGCAGTATCCAGTCCAGATAATATGCGCAGTGCATCTGCTCACGGTCCATCATTTTCCCTTATTTTCAAGCCTTTGTAAAATATTGCCTCAAGTACTAAGGCAGATTTTGGATCATCCATTCAGTTGGTAATCTGACGTTTAGTTGCGCTTTTTTGGGCTCCTTTTTGACTAAGAGCTAAAATTTCTTTTTTGCATTTCATTGTTTTTGAGGACAGATACAACAGCAAATCTATTTGACAAACAGTTTCTAAGGGAAAGTTCTTAATATTGCTTTTACTTGCTTTCATTTTGATCTTAGCATCCCCAGTATTTAATGCTACGCTACTGATCTTAATTTTCATCCTTCAACAAGTGTCGCTGTCAGTTCCTGTGGAAGGAAGAGTTGAGAAATTATCCGCCATCTAATCAAAAATAAAATAACTTTTGATTCTACATTTCACTCTTACAAGCATCTCGTGAAAAAGCGCTCTCCTGGAAGTGAAGATGTTAACGTTAACAGCACACCCTGCATTAACTTCCTCCTCAAGGCGCATCTACTGTCGAGTTGAATTCAGACAGTTCCATCATATCGATTTGCACGCTTAGTAAAAGTTTGAAACTTCTGTGTGAATGATTTGAAAGTCTGAAATGACTGAAATTCTAATCAAGCCTTTGATGCATATAAGTCTAGCTATTGTACCTACGTATAACTAGTTTCCAACTATAAGATGCTATGTATCAACTATCAGTTCATGTTTGAAGCAAAGAAATTCTTGTAAAACTGAAAATACTGAAGATTCCATATGATGTCAATATTTTCTGAAATACAACACCCACATGAAAAAATTCACTCAGCGTGTTTTCATCAGAAAATAATCCTTAAATACTTCCAACTAATTACCATCCTTTAACAGGTGTCGAGTCTCATTCTCTGTGGGAGGAACGGTTGAAAAATTCTCCATAATCGCCTCATAAGTAATAACGCTTTGGTTATCTTTGAGGGCATCCCGTGAAAAAGTACCCTCCTGGATTTTAAATTGATGTTACGATCACCTTCCTGGAGCTCGTCAACAAGTGAGTTGATTGAAGATGTTACCATCACTCAACTCGCTAGCTTAAATGTCTGAAACTGCCGTCTTTAATGATTGAATTCTAATCAAGTATTTTTAACACTACTTTTTGGAATTAACTAAAACCGCAGTTGGGGGTCAACATGACCCTCATAAGAAATGTAAGCCATATCAAACTAAATTTTTTGTAATTGATAAAGGATGTTGAAATGACAATATATAAGAGTTTTTATAGTTTTTTGTTTTTTTTGTTTTTAGTTTTTAGAGTTTTTTTTTTTAATATTTTTTTTTAAGTTTTAGAGCTAAATTTTTGTGCTCAAAAAGTTATTCTTTTGAAATGACAACAAAAAATTATAATATCTGAAAATATATAATGTAATGTATGCTATTACACAGTACTATACATTACATTATACTATTTTGGAATGCATAATATTACACAATATTTTTTCTTTAGCATGAGTAAGTGATAAGAAAACAAACAAAAATACAAATGCAAATAATACAAATTAGCACACAACATGTTCCAAAGTGAGATTGCAAGAAACATAAACTATGAATAAACACAATGTGTTCCTAAGTTCAATAGACATTAGCGAAGATGGAACAATATAAACGTTTGAAAGTGATATCAACATATTTACCACATATTGGTTTCTAGCATCCCTCACAACTGGCAGAAGTCCTATTCTGTTCTTTGCTCAAAGTTCAATAGACATTAGTGTAGGTGGAACAATATAAACGTTTGAAAGTGATATCAACATATTTACCACATATTGGTTTCTAGCGTCCCTCACAACTGGCAGAAGTCCTATTCTGTTCTTTTCAAAGTTCAGAGGTACATTTCTTTCGTTTTGGGGTCTGTACTTGAGTCAGCTATGTCAAAGACGTTATAGAAAACATGAAGAGGCTACCTACGAGTTCCACATATCGTAGTATATATATCGAGGATCTGATCTACTACATCTACGCCACATTTAGTATGATTGTAGTAAGTGGCAGTGTTCGGCTTCTTTGCGCATTCGTCAAGCACATTCATATGCATGGTGCTAAAAATCATGACATTCTTTTGATACATTCAGATCTCTCGCTATATATATATCTATAGATATGTGTGAATCATTGATATCTTAATCTAACGGCTTCAGGAGGGCAAGGGCCTCCTGTCTACTCAATTCTCTCGATATTGTTTATACGAGAACATTTTTACACACTGGTTGAAATCAAAAACGCCGAGAACACAACTGTGGAAAGTGGCGTCGAGTTTCGTTCTTGATATTAGCTACAGCAGGACTGGTTTCCCTCCAAAAGTTCTGTAGCACAACGGCGCTTCTAAGATGCGAGCGTCTTTCAGAGAACATTCATAGTGCTTAGAGAGAACCCGTTAACTATGCGGATAGTCATCGCAATCGAACTGAATTTTTCGGTACGAGTTTCGCCATGTGCAGAAAACAAAAGTGAGGCATCGGGAATACAAAAACAGGCAATCACTTGAAAATCGGTCAATTTTCTTATGAGGGTCAATATGACCCCTGTTGTCTGTTCTAGGTATTTAGTAGATTATTTAATTTAATAATCAACATAGAAATAAGAAAAATTGTACACTTGGAAGTATTTTAAGAAAAGTAAAAAAATATGAGCTTCGATGTTCCACTGTATGGTCAATCATGGGAAATTGGGAAAAGGGTCAAAATTACCCAAACGGAGCTTCTAATGTTAAAAGGTATAATCTGGCTACTATAGTACCTGTATCTACTTTCTAACTGAAAAGCGTTTAGCCTTAATTATTGGTTCATGATTGAAATAAAGAAACTCTGGTAAAACTGTAAATTCTACAGATGCTATATCTGACTCACTCAAGTTGAACTATTACCTGAAATAAATATGTCATTAACAAAAAACTATCATCGCGTTGGTCCAGAGTGAGAACATTTCACAAATTCTCTCTGTTAATTCCCATCCTTCAACAAGTGTCCTCATTCTCTGTGGAAGGAACTGTTGAGAAATTCTCCTCCATCTTCACGAAAGTTATAAAACCTTTGATGAGAGTCGCACTCTCTTATAGGACATCTGGTAAAAAAGCGTCCTCCTGGAAATGAAATTGATGTACCTTCACTTTCCGCAAACGCATCAACAGAAAAGTTAAGTGAACCTGGTACTATCACGTTTAACATCAAACCCCACACAAAACGTCTAAAACTGCGAAATGAATCATCAGAAAGTCTGAAATGACTACAATTCTTATCAAGTCTTCAACATTTATATGGTTAGCCACTATGTATACACTTAGATTTCAACTGTAAAACGCTACGTATCAAGTATCAGTACATATTTGAAACAAACAAACTCGTATAAAACTGAAAATGCTAAATCAAGGCATCTATATTGTCTGAAATAAGTACAACATCCATATAACAAAATATCACTCAAACGTTGGTCCTGAGGGATAATAATCCTCCAATCCTCTCTGCTAATTCCCATCTTTCAACAGGTGTCGAGTCCTCATTCCCTGTGGAAGGAACTGTTGAGAAATTCTCCATCATCCCCTCGGAAGTAATAAAACTTTTGATTCTCCGTCGCATTCTCTTAGAGGGCATCTCGTGAAAAAGCGCCCTCCTGGAAGTGAAATTGATGTTACCATCACGTTCCGCGAGCGCATCAACTCGCGAGTTTAAATGTCTGAAACTGCCGCTGCGTCCCCAATACAAAGTGACACGACTTGGTAACTTTCGGTGCCATTACAGACGAAACTAGAGAAATCAAGAATATTCGGAACACGTAGCCCGGAGCGAAATGAAAACCCGACGCTTTCTCCTGCACTAAAATTCTATTGCTGTCGGGTCACATTGCGTTGATAATATCGCATCTCTGAGGGCTTTAGACCGATCCTCTGTATTTTAACTTTACATCGACACCATTCCGAGGCGAAAAATGATTTCACATTGCACAAGAGACTGCGGATTTGAGAATGGTGGTGTGAGTCAAATCCATCGATGTGGCTGCGACTCTTATCGTTGTCAAAAAGTAACCGTTACAACGTTAGTGCAAGACGTAGAAACGTTTTGAAAATAATCATATAAAAGTGAGAGTTCGTGAAGGGAGAAAGTTGAAAAACAGAAATGCAATGTAAATTTGTACACTGAAAAAAGATAGTTACATGAATAATTTTTACCTCCTCCTTTCTCCTGTCTACTCCATGGGAGGGCTTAGTATAGAAACTCATGACCTGACAAATCTTATTTTAGAGTACAGCTTTTTAAAGACAAACTAAGTCCATGATAGAACAGTAGGAGGAACGTAGGGTTGCGAGTTCAAAACTCTATACACCTAAATACAACTGTGTAGGCGGGAGCTGGTGCAGGTTAAATCTACAATGAATTCAAATTATGGAGTGGTGTGTAAGTTTGGAGAGTGAGTTGCCAGTTAAGATGTGGCTTGTTCGTGAATCAAAATGACTATTGGCTTTGAATCATTTCTTTCGGAATTGATACTGGACCTTTGCGTATAGGCGTTGTGTTGCTTCAGTGTGACGTTAATAAACTATTTACCTGCCTTTAGGTAGTATAACTAGAACAACACAAAGAACTGTTGTCGATGGTCCAGGATCAATCCATGGGAAATATTCGAGGACAACACCCCACTCTCAAAACCTCCCCACCGCGCCATCACGAGAACATTTAAATCCACGTAAATTTAATAAGAATTAGCCCCTATGTACAAGACGGTCTTTGGTTGGATTGTTTTGAAATCGCAACTCTCCGATCGGTAATCCGTTACTCTTGGCTACCGTGTCCCACCCTACCTATAGGTAACCGATTAGTTATTAGATAAAAAAAAGAGTATTCTGGTAGTGCTATACTTCTTAAGACAGATTTCGATATGACTATGTGTTTTTTTTTACATCGTCACGAAAATAAACATTTAGTGTCTCTGAAAAAAGGTCAATTAATTATTTTCAACATTATACATGGGTAAAGCAGTCAAGTTGTTAAACATGACACAGATCGACAACTTAATACAGTTACCAGCAAAGTTCGAGATCAAACATGGTCGATCGTTATTTCCACTGTCTAGATTTTCTGCGATTCTAATTCTTTACGGTTTCATAAACAAAATATAAGTGGAAATATATGACATGATAGATTCTGAAGAGTAACGAAAGATGTGATGCTCACTGAAAGATGTAATGTGTTTAGCAAATTACTTAACTTGCAAGCTTGAAAATTTTTAACCTATACTTACTGTTTACATTCTTCGCCTGTATATCGGTGAAGGTTGTATGAAATTATCTTTGTACTTCGAAAAATATATCCCGTAGAACGACATGCTCAAAATAAAGAAAATGCATATAATAGCATAGCATTTCGTTTTGGCAGTTTTTGTTTAATACTACACAGTAGCACATTTAAGATTTTAAAGTTCTTGTAAATGTTTTAAAGTTCTATTTTTTTACATTGGTATTCAATAAACAATGTTTTACAAATATTCATTTAAACGGACTACTTAATACACTTAGCGCGTTTCCTTATCATTTCCCTCAAATATATAGTTCCCTATTTCCTATTTTGTTTAGTTTTGTTTGTTACGAATTTTGGATTTTAACAAAATCTCAACTAGATTTTAACAATAATCTTTATTTATCCATAGCTTAATAAGTAGAACAATTTCTAATGACTAAAGAATATGTTTGAACACAATTAGAATCTAAACTTATAGTTCAAATATTATATGTTCTAGGAAATGACAGATTTAACCCTTTACCATTGTTGCCAGATTAAAAATTGGAACCATTTGCTAAACTTGAGCAATTACTCACCAACATTGTTTGTCTTGTGTTTGGAGAAGCTTTGCCATCGTTTCACAAAACACAGCCAACCAAATTGTGAGCAGAATGTTTTAATAACCGGTGTGACACTATGTACGTGATGCGAATAATAGTATTAAATCGTAAGTTATGATCGTATTGCATGATCGCAAAAATATAATTACTTACCAACGATAGTTTCAAAACTCAACGACAGGATAAAAGGATAAATATTTAAAAAGACAAGAGGAAATGATGTAGGTATGACCCTTCACTATCGTTGTCAGTCTTAAAATTGAAATCGATTGCAAAATAAGTTAGCAATAATGTGATGTTATCTGTCTTACGTTTGAGGCATAAGAACTTTTATTTTGATTAATCAGATTCACGAGCCAAAAAAATCCTATCCATGAAGTATATAGTGTCATACAGGGTTGTTCAGACTTTCAGCGAATGTGAGCTGGAAGTTTGAACCACCCTGTATACTTGATGCGAATAATAGCATCAAAATGTAAATTATGCTCATATTGCATGATCACAAAAATGTAATTATTTGTACAATGATATTTTTAAAGTCTCACCGACACACTTCGAATGAACTTGTCATGGGTAAGGATCATTTACCATAGATATCGGATTTAAAAAATGTCGATCAGTTGCTAAATGTAAGTGTAGTCTGTCTTGTGTTTGGAACAGCTTGTCAAATATGGCCCTTGTGCCATAAAACGCTACCCAACCAATTGTTAGTAGAACACTTTAACAACCTGATGTTATTAACCCTACTTGCATGATGGGAATAACATAATCAAAATTTAAGTTATGATCATATTGCATGATCACAAAAATATAATCACGTGTTCAATGATATTTTTCAAGCTTCACCGACAGGAAAAAAATAACAGAACTTCAAAAGGACAAAAGACGTGACTCAAACCATTTTTCCATTTGCCTCTAACAATGGTCTTTCGCGACCCACGAACGCAGTGTGAAAAAAACGTCATTTCCAAAATGATGATGAATAGTAGGAAACATTTTATCTCTGCGTGGCCTTTCTTCCACATTCTTTTCTGCGCCCATCCCTTTGTTCAAAAGCTATGCCATCTTTGACATGACGGTATTCCAATCACGTATCATTCCGCCGCAAGACCTTCTCACCCCTTCGTACGATGTGTATCACTTCGCCGATCACGTTTTACAAACAACTTTCCCCCCGCGACGAATTTACCCGGGCTTACTCCGAATGTTTTCAAACAAGGAAACGAGGCCAGAAGAAAAATGAAATGAAAGGGAAGGGACGAGTGGAAATGAAATGGAAAACAAAAATTTTCTGCTCTCGGCTGTTTACTCGAAACGCGAGGGACGCGTTTTTAATTTCGAGACTTTGGGCTTCGTGGAACTCGATTTTTAAGATAAATTAGTATTTTGGAGCCCTCCTGAACCATCAACATCGATGTTTAATCTTTTGGCCTGTGTGGACCATTCGTGAGCCACTACTGTGCATCTGGGTAGCCGGGATTTCATTTCAGTTAAAAATGTCATTTTTATATTGAATGGTAGGTTGATAATTGAATTAACGTTGTACTGGACGCGCGAGAACAGCGGGCTATACGTGATGAATCGGAATAACTCCCGAAAGATTCAAGGACAACACGTGGCAATTATTAACCACGGTCAGATGACGAGGTGGCATCACCGTTGGCACTTGACTCTCCAAATTTTCACATCACGTTGACTTTGAGGCCATGGCGGATTTAACGCGCACCACCCTTCACGTAAAATGCGGTCTTTGAATAAATTAAACACCTGAATCTTACTAAACATTTATTTTAAAACTCAAAGGTGCTAAAAAACTTTAAATTATATTTGGTTGCAAAAGAAAATTTTAGCATAAAGTTTAAATAATAAGCACAAATCACATGAAGCGCGAAGACATACCTTATGTTGCTGAAATATGTTTGCATGGGTTTGTGGCTTTAATGACATGAATAACACGAAGCAAGAATTATAATTTTGTTTCTACCGATGCAGCCCAGTTGGTAGAGTCGTAAATTTGCAATCGAAGTGTTACGAGTTTGAGACTAGCTCTATCTTCGCACTTTAGCCCTGGTGTCGAAGTTTGTAGAATGGGGTTCCTGCTCAGGTGTTGATCTCGTCTTCTGACTGTGATTAAAAGTTAACAAGGTGTGGTCCTTGGATCTTTGATTTCGGGATTCATACGACCCGTCGAATGTAACCCATTCTGTTTATCTCAAAGACCCAAATCCCAGGAGCTCCTCCTATTTCTACTCCAATAGTTCTATGTGTGTGAAACCGATAAAAAGGCTTGTCTACTTTGCGTGGGCTGCTTTATTTTGCCAGTGGAATCACGTGATTCTTAATCTAGTCGTTACCATAACATAGCATATTCCACCAGCGCGTTTGTGCTCTGTACCAGAGAAATCTTTGAACATATAGACTCGTATAAAATACAGAGTGATACATAAGTATATATGCAGTTTCCAGATGCTGTAAAATAGCAACAGTTTAAGATGTGGTCCCCAAATGCAAACTGTTTGCTAGGTGTACTCATAAAGTTTGTGTCCCCCTCCCGAGCGAAATGACGTAAACGACAGCGAGCGAATCACGTGGCGAAGCAGTGGAAATGGCTGATTTTGCAGTGGAAATGGCGTTTTGTGTTCTTGAATTGAGCAAAACGGAATCTGTCACTGTTGTGCAAAGGCATTTTCGATCACGATGTGGAAAAGAACCTCCAACCAGAAATTTCATATACGATTGGTTTACAAAATTTTGAAACTACGTGCTGTTTGTGCAATATTCCAAAGTCATGTCGACCGAGTGTATCGGCAGATGCTGTCGAAAACTTTATTCTTCCAACTGGAGAATAAGGTCAGAAAAACGTACTTTCCAATAGGATGATGTACCACCACAGTGGTCAGGTGACGTGCGAAATTACCTCTACCAACATCGTTTTCACCGATAGATTGGACGAAGCGCCGATTACAACATGCAACTAGCCCAATGGCCATCCGGATGTCCTGACTTAACACCATGTGCTTTATTTCTTTGGGTCTACGTGTTTAAGGATAACGTATTTAAGCCTCCTCTTCCTGTTGATCTAGAGGGGTTGAAATAGCGTGCCACATCCACTATCACTGCTCTCGCTTCAGATACCCTAACTCAAGTTTGGACGGAAATGGGTTATCGGTTTGACGTGTGAAGTGTGTCTAAGGGTACACACATGGAACATCTGTGACTGTCTTTTAAAAAACTTGAAATATTCACCTACACGTCTGTTATAGGTTACATAAAATAGCTGATATCGTCACTTTTATATAGTACGTTGAAATTATATACTTACTTATGAATCACCCTGTGCTGTTGGAACTACAATTTTGGTTGAACTATCCTGCATATGACTAAATACTCTGTCTGGCCACACAGTAATGCACTCTTCATGAACCTTACATTCAGTTTTACCAGGCATGGAAAATTGTACTGTACATAAACTATTACAGACCTTTGAACATTAAATATTTTTATTTAACTTAATATGAAATCCCCATTTTTCTTCTAACAGGCTACACACTGTTTGATTAGCTCAAATGCATTAATTTTTCTTATCCTTCCCTTCGTACAGTTGAGGTACAGATTTACAGCGATAAATACAAAAAAATGGTCAGGAACGTTTCAAACAGAAAACAAACTTTCCATAGCAATATCACACTAAGATTTCCTCATTTTGAGACTTTGGTACCAGAGTAAAGGAGACCTTTCCTAATGGGCGAGTAGTGGTAATTTCAAAAAGTATGTAATTAACAAACAAAATAAATTTAGTACTTTGTTTTCAACACAAAAGGCTAATAGGCACATTTAGAAACTTTCAGTGCAATTAATAATACAATTGATATAACAACATCAAGCTATTTCAATAAAATATTTTGTAAGTAGTAATTTAAATCGGTGGTATGACATTCTTCACTTGCGCAAAAACTGATGACTTTTATCACTCTCCGTTCATCACATTTGGAAGATGTATGTGTATGTGTCAATGTGATGTCTGGGGAAACAAATATTTAAAGGTTAAATGTTTATTTTTGCTTTTTATACGTATTTTATCTTTACTCGTTTTGCTGAATTTTTCATCTCACTTATTGGGAAACACATTAGTCACAGCTTAATCACCAACTCTAGAGAGTTAACTGTAGTAATGGCTTTTCCCATTGGGTGAAGACAGTGTCTTATTGAAATAATTTTGATGTAGAACCCAAAATAAGCATTGTAATAAATTACAATTTAAAATACACACAAATTTATGGATAAAAGAAGAAAATATTTTGAACCGATAAATATTAATCTCTTAGTTAACAATGACACAGTAAAGAAAAACTAAAAAAGAAAAAAACTTGAAAATAATAGCTTACTGGGTAAATTATACTATACATTCGATATATTTATATAATATTATATTCGAATATATAATACAATAATCGAATATATAATATTATATTCGAATATATAATATTGTAATCGAATATATAATATTATATTCGAATATATAATATTGTAATCGAATATATAATATAATATATTCAAATATATAATATAATTTTATATTCTAATATATAATATAATTTTATATTCTAATATATAATGTTTAATATTTTTATATAATATTATATTCTAATGTATAATGTTTAATATTTTTATATTATATTATATTCTAATATATAATGTTTAATATTTTTATATAATATTATATTCTAATATATTATGCTTAATATTTTTATATAATATTATATTCTAATATATAATGTTAAGTATTTTTATATAATATAATATTCAAATGTATAATATTCGATTTATTTATCTGTGGTTATATATTCTGCTATTTTACATAGAAGACTCATTCACCTCGTTTAATTTCAAACCTAATAATATTCTTAATATCTTTTGAAATATTCCAGGTAGAGCACCTTTCGTCAAAACATTTAATTATATTTGTAATAATTTTATTCTAATTAAATTATGGAGCATTAAAATTAAATTAAAACTGCCAATTAGTTATATTCTTGAAATATTTCGTTGCATTTTGTAAACAAATTAAGTGCGTAAAGTTACAATTCTTGAAAAATGAAAATAACTTAAACAACAGGAATAATTTAGTTTCATGATTATTGAAGATAATTTCAGCAAATTACACATTTCAGACATAATACTTGACTAAAACAAAAAATTAATGTAAAGAATTTAGTGATAAAATGCTATATAATGAAGCTATGTAATGCAATCGAAAGGACGTTATGTTTACAATCGAAACTTGAAACAACATGAGTTGAATTAAAGGAAATATAAATTAGCTTCTGTGTATAATGTCACAGGTTTAATAATTTACCATTTAATACATTTTTTGGGAAATATCTTTGCCTCCAAATTCCAGAGTTTGAGAAAATAACGAAATCTCAAACAGACAATACATTAAATATGTACACTTTGTTGAGAACAAATTTAAAGAAATGAATCATGCATAAATTGACTTTGCAAAATATGAGGCAGTTTAATCTCCCATTTTATGGAAAATGCTAATGTTGCTCGTTGCAAAATGCTTAAAATGCAAAAAACAACGACCCATTATTCGCTGCGACATCAGAAAACCCTGAACTTAACAATGGTTGAATATCTATTGCATTGTGAAAAATCGAATGGATATTTTCCAATTTTAAACATGGAAATTGATACTGAGTACTAGCTAAAGGAAGTCATTATTGCCTTGATGTGGCTTGGAAGTCAACAATAATGACAGTATAGAGTTAGTTTCTCTCAATTTTAGAGTCAGATCAATTTATCCAGAACTTAAGTTTTAAAAATTACAAAAAGTTAAGCTGGGCTGAAATTGATCTGAGTAATTTATACCATTCACGCGTTAAGAAATTGCACGACTTTTACGGTATAATTTTCTAACCAACTTTTTCAATAAGTTAAAAAGAATCTCAATATGCGGTTCTACGGGATAAACTGCTATGCTCGAACAAACAGGAAAAAGAAAAACAATCGCGTTATACGTTCTCATATATGATCGTCGTATAGGCGCATGGACATTCGCAAATGAAAATTCCACTACTACTTTTTTTTTCTCACTTCGGGGGATGTCACGTGACTGGCACTTTTTATCCCCATCTACCTGTAAACCGTGAAAGTAAAAACTAATAACCACGGGCCCTGTAACGACCAAGCGATAACTGGCCAAACGTACTAACCGCTTCGAAAACTCATCACCTCCCAACTTCCGATGCAAGAAACAAATTTTAAACGTCAGTTTTCTCGGTGCTTATGGAAACTGTTACGGCGTTCCGGGCTCGATAGAAATGTAAATAAGCCAGCTACGATACACATAACGCTAGCAGATATGCATAGGTTGATTCCGGATACAAGTCGTGGCAAAACATCCGCCATTTTTGTCCATAAATATCACTTGATTTCAAAGTTGTCATTGCTGAAATTAGATACTACTGTATACATATGCTAGTTTTTTTTTTGCTAAGGAACCCCCTGTTTTTCAGTTAGAGAGAGATGCGACACCTTGGGTTTGCGGCGGTATTTTCACCTCAAAACGTGTGATATTCTCGTCTTCTTTTTTGAGATAGAATGATCCTACTCCTTGAGTTTGTAGCGGTTCTTTCACCCCAAATAAACTATTATCTTCTCGTCCAGTTTTAAGTAAAGCTGTAGTATATTGATTCGCTTCGCTGCTGTGACATAATCGAGATGAGTGTGCAAAAAGTGTTACGATCTTCGATCTGACTTCACACTTTAATGGTGTCGATAATTGACAGTGCCCTTTGGATCGCGTGCATCGCTAGTCCAACTTTGCTGTTCTTCGAGCCACGGAAATCTTCATATCTTCCCCTGTTAGATTAAATGGAATACTTATTGACCAATTAACGAAATCGACCAAATCTTCAAAGTCGTTCTCGGGTTTTCGTAAACGACCCGATCCCCTGATGAGGAGCTATGGACACTCTCTGAGGGAACTAAGGACGTCTCTTCCATAAGTTCAGTATCGAACTCGACCACAGTGACGAGCGGTCCCTTAGAAGAACAATAAAGAATATGTTGACTCTCCAATATCGATTTCTCGAATTTCCTTCGTAGTTGATTCCACAATGTACAGGACATCCCACTGCTTCAACTTCGAGATGGCAAAAAAACATTATCTGGTGAGTCCACCTTTATAAATCCTTCCTTCTAAACGACAGACATTTAACCGATTTTGCCTTAGCCCTTTGTTAATTATATGCGGCCAATATATTATATCCAGATAACCTATATAGGAATTTGATCTCGAACCTTTTTTTTCCATTCAACTAACCTCTTTTTAACCCGATTTACACCACACTTACTATAACTACTGTTACTCGTAAAATGTTATTTATCAATTTATGTTTCTAGAAATTTTATCTTGAAACTTTGTAACATTTTAGATCGAATAAATCGGCGATGAGATCTTAACGCACGTATCGCACTTAATGTTCAAGGTGTTTTTGTGTAAGGATACTCCCTTTTTGTTTTCGAATTACTTTTAAATGAAATAATATTTTTTATTTTTTCATACATTATTTACTCAATTAATGACGATTTATGGAATAGAACATCAGCCAAATGACCATCTTTGGCTATGCTCCAAATTAGGGTTATTTCGACCGCATTTCCCATTTCGTTTGAGCCCATTTCCGGGGTGATTTGTTCAATTTCTTTGCGAAAGCTGTTGAATCGTTGTTGGCTTGCTAGCCTAGAGACGTTATGCAGAAAATATCAGGCAGGGTTAAATTACAGGAACGAGGGAACCAAACGACAACACAGGATTTCAATAGAATTCTGCAGGGAAATGCCTCCTCTCGAATTCCATAGTTGCGCTAGCTGTATTACATGTACCTTCATCTTACTGAAACAGTGTGTTGTAAACATTTTATTGATCGATTTCTGACTAAAACCAATAACAATATCACACAGTATAGTTTACGATTGACAACATCCCCATTTGCTTTATCACCATCCTCAAAAAAAGTCCAACTCTAAGTTGCACACGGAACAGTTGCTGCCCTCAAAAGCACATTTCCATGTATGTACGGTCTTCATGGACCCAATGTACCCGAATGATCGTTTTATGAGATTTAATTTCTTTGGTTAACAGGGGGGTTCGGCCTTTCATCCCACTACTCCATTCCCAGTCCTTTTTTTCCTTTTCATGTCATTTTTTACTTGATGTTGTCCTGTGTATGTCTCAGCTTGAACTAATAAGGTTTCTTGTGCCATGAAACGCCAAAACAATCAAATAACCAAATAGTTGCTCGAATGGCATGTATATGTTGTTCATGAAGTAACTTTAAATTTCCTGATCCTCAACAATGGCTGTTCTGTGTAATCTACTATCCGCGGATGCATGAATCGCGAAGAAATTCAGCTAATTACATGTCCTAAAGAACACAGATTTGCAATGTGAAAAGAGGTAGATTTTGTCACATTTAATATTTCACTAACTGCCATTAATCGAGTAAATAATAGGTTAAAACATAAATCCAACAGTTTTGTGTATTTAAAATGTAAATGCAGCAGTAAATATTAGATTCACATCCAGCGCGTTATGTTCAATGGAGCTGATTCCATATAAAGACTGGTGAAATGAATAACTAGTATATAAAATTATAAATAAATAAAAATTCATTAATACTAAAGTACTTAAACAAAAGTCAAATAAATGTCTCAAAATAAATCAATCGCATTTCTTTATTCGTTGTGGACGGTCCGATATCCTTGATCCGTATAAATAGTAACGTATACATTAAATCATCTATAGCAAGAATTGTGTTCGACTCACTTTGTTTGCAGAAACAAGTAGTACACTGCTTGACCAGATCTGTTATAATTACAATAGAGCTTCGCAAAGTAATAGGAACTTGGACTAATTACGTAAATTGGATTTCAAGGGGATAATAGTCTTTCACAATCAATAAATTCTATCGAAAAATCGATTTTGGTGAAAGCTTTTAGCATTAAAATTAATTCATATCGAATTATATGTATAGTAAACACAATTGTCGAAAAATAGTTTTTTCTAATTTCTTTTTCTAATGTCATCAATAACGATATCAAAGATTTAATAATAGATAAGTATTAGTTTACAAAACCAAACCGTTTTTTTCCCCGATTGAGATTATTTGACATATTATATTCTTCTGATTTCAAAATATTCCTTGAGCATCTGGTTTCAATTGATTTACTAGAAATTGCTTTCGGATAAATCTCGAAATATGTTGCATAGATCTAAGTACAAATAAAAAATTCTCCAGTTTGCAAAAATTATGAAGTTTTGGTTTCGGAATTTTACTTAACGTTAATACGTTTTTGTAAAATATATTTTAGGTTTTATAGAACAATTTAGTTTTGATTTTTGCAATTGATCAGTACTACTGAACAGTCTGCTTTTATAGCGGTGGTAACGGCCTTCGAGATTTTTTTGGCTCACTTCTAGTAACGAGTTTCCCTAGGTTAAGGCAACCCATCTGTATTAACGGTTATTGTGGTTTTCCTGGCAACCTCGGTAAACGAAAACTTTAAATTTATATTATTATTATTCTAGAAAGAGCTTTCAAAATTCGTTATTAAAGTCGTTTGATTTCATTGGTTAGTTTGAAATTTTTTCTTTGATTCCATTGGTTAGTTTGAAATTTTTTCTTTGATTCCATTGGTTAGTTTGAAATTTTTTCTTTGATTCCATTGGTTGTTTTAATTTTAAATTTTTCATTGATTGCATTGCTCTTTTAATTTTTTTTCTTTGATTTCATTGATACATTTAATGGTTTTCCTCCAGTTGCGGCATTATTTTATTTTATAATTTTTTCGCGATATAGTTCTGACTTCGCCATTTGTAGAATTTTCTTTTTTAATAATTTTTACCAGGAACACAGTTCTGACGTATGCGGTTGCATTATTTCTTGTTTTTTTTTTTTTTTTTTTAATAATTTTCTTTTTTACCGGGCCCACTGCATTTAATGAAATTAATAAGTTTCAGGGTATATATTCATGCCCAACATTCAAAGCTTAGTTTTTCTGCTGGTTCACAAATGTGTTTAAGCTTATTACTTTTTGTGAAAGTTTTCAAAATGTATACTTTTCTAAAGGTTCTCAAATGTGTTTTCAAACTTTGATTTTTCGTTGTAAAAAAATAAAATAAAAAAAAATATTAAAAAAAAATAATGAAAGAAAAAGATTTTTGAAATAATTATTTTCTTGACAACTTTATAAGTGCTCCAAAAAATATCGCCAAAGTCGTTGCCACCGCTACAAACGTAGACTGTAGCAGTATCGACATTTTGTGCTGATTTTAACTCAGTTGGGATCCAGGCTATAGCTGTGCCCATTAAACAAAATGAATATATTTGATTTATGCGTTAACAAACAACTTTGTAAAGTCAAATTTGGACTACACAGGAGGGAATTAATGAGTATGGAACCTATTAACCCGTTTAGTTAATTTACAAACCTTTTTTACCACGTTCTATGTTATAACTTCCGAATTGATTCATATTTTTGGACTAAACTTAATAAATACACTGCTGGCCACCCAAATTGCAACACCAATTACTATTTGCAAAAGCTTGTTATTGAAGTTCAGTTTCCCCATAAATGCATGAATAATGCAAAAAAAAAAAAAATGTTAGAGGAATTTTTTTTCTTATACAGAAATAACTAAAAATTTGTGTAAGTAATTTAAAAGATAACTATATTTGACGGGCAAGTAATAAAATATACCTTTCAGTAAAAGGAGAAAATCTACGTAATGAATCTCCAGGGAAAATATTTACCTCTTTATAAAGAAGTAGTTTATGTTCAAAGAAATTACAACTCTTTTGTAGTGTTCAAAAAAGGTTTAATGAAATTATGAACCACTCTTATGTAATGAAAATGCTCGCTGGGGTAAGGACAAACCTCGCAGAATAAATACTTTCTTGTCTAGACCCAAAACCAAGTTAGAGTAGACGGGAATAGTTTGAGGAGGGAAAATAAATCGAGATTCGCGGAAATGAAATAAATTTCGAGATTAAATAAATATCGAAATCGTATTTATTATTGTGTCGCGTATTGTTTTGATTACTAGCTTTGCAGCTTGCATAACAACGGATTTATTGATTGCATATAAGCTAACTAATATTGTTATTCAAATAAGGTTTCTAATAATTTTCTTGTTTCTATTTCTATGACCAGATTAATTTTACGTTTGTAGAATGAATTTATTACCTCTTTCCTATGATGGTTTGCTTAGATTTGTTTTTATCATAGCATTAGAATTTAAAGTTTTGCTTGCACTTTCCAAAAAACGTTGCTGTTATTAATTAGATTAAGAAATAAGGAATACTCTACATGTAATGTTTTCCTTATTTAGCTCGAAAAGACCATAGGAATACCATATATTTGCGACCATATATTGGAACAGAAAAACAGGTGGGATCAACCAAAAGAGTTTCCCTTTTTCCATGAAATAAAAATTTATATATTTAGAAAACATTGCTTTTTAAAATTTAACACACCATGTAAATTAAACAGAATATACAACATGTCAAAAACCAACCCCAAATATGCTCATTTCTGATCGAGCTGTCAGTTTGGAGTGTAGTAAAATGTTCATTCCAAATCACTGCTATCTATCACATACACGAGTAGATATAACCGAAAGCATTATAACGATACCACGCAGTCATGTTGTGCTCAAAATGTTCTAAGTAAACTGCGATAATATCAAAAGGGTTCATCGATTCACAAGACATTTTTTTTAATGTTTAGTTCAAATCACTGTTAATTGTTTTTCACACTCACATGAATAAATTGTGAAGATACGCTTACGATTTTCCTGATAAATTGTGATTATGTCAAAAGTGTTAATCTGTTCACACGGAAACAATTTTTAAAGAGTTCAGTGAAAACCATTGTGAAATGTTCGTTAAATATTTGAATAGATCGCGCGCGCGGAGTCGACAGACTTAAACGATGCCACGTATTGCCGTGCTGTTTGCACAGTTTGTAAGTCCTCATCATCTTCTATGTAAACTGCGATAATGTTAAGTGTTCATCGGTTTGCAAAAAAACATCTTTAAAGTGCCTAATTGAAACCACTGTGAAATGTTATTGATAGATTTTAATAGATCTTGTAAAGACCTCTAAGACTCACGCAACAGTCGTGTTGTGCTCACGGTTGCCGAAAAAAAACAGACCCAAACATCGTGACACGCCCTAAAATATTGCATCATTTCCCCAACCTACGGGAGGAGAGGGTGGCGTCTCGCACCTGTTGAATAGCTATATATTTGGCAATTGTAATATTTGGCACAAGGAGGCTGGTGCACTTTAAATCTGTCGTGGTCTCAAATGTACTCACGTTGGGGTGATGTCAAAGTTGGACAGTGTGGGTACCAACTTAGATATGACCTCGTCATCTGACCATGGTTCAAAATTACATGGTGTTTTCCTCGGATCTTGGGGTTTGATCCCGAAACGTCACCAAAAAACATCGTGTTGTTGCAGTGCAACGCTAATTAAAATACCTACTAGCCATAGTCATAGTCATATTGAGTGGGGAGGTCAGGAAAGCCCTAGGTGCTGATTCCACTAGGGAATATTGCACCAAACCCCATTGTTTTTCGACACTCCTGTCAAAGAAAGCCAGATTCCTTAAGAAAGGTCAAAAGGCTATTGACAGTTTCTTCGTGAATTGTATCAAGTTCTGTTCCAAGACTTAGACTTGAGTGCCTTATGTGAAGAAGAGCTTCGCATTCAAAAAGTATATGGTGGGCAGTTTCACAGGCGCCTCAATCCCATGATAGTACTTTACGCAAGTCCAACTTGATTGGCTAATCGGATCACATGACCTAGATACGTATGTCATCAAGGTTTATAGTTGTTGGCGATTTATCTCTTCCTTTCTGCTTTCTTCTTTTCTTTTCAGATCCATGGCTATGGGTGGGTAGAGGTGGGAGCCGAAAATTGTATCCTTTTATTATTTAAGTTAATAATTATATAAGTTAGTGTTTTATGTATGCTTTTAGTTACATCAGAATGGTCCTAAGCCAGCGGTGGATACGACACCATCATCCTAAAGCAAAGGGGACGGCAGAGGGGAAGAAAAATATCAGCTGGTAGTGAGTTCAGGCGTGGTTCTTAGATTATTTATGTAAAATCAACGGAAGCTTGGAAAAATATGTAAAGGGTATTAAAAATTAGGAAAAGTAAATTAGAATAAAAAGGAATTAAATTGGAATTTTTTAAAAATAATTTGGAGGATCTAAAAATTTTTCCGCCAGCTGGGTTCGAACTCGGTTAGTCATTCTCCGCTGCCGACGCTAATCTGAAGGTGGGTGACTTTAGCCATTAGGTTATCGTTGCTACACGGAAAAAGAGCTCTTTAAAAGTATAAGTACCCTTAGTATAAGTTGGCGAGAAATAGTACTAACAACAACCATACAACATATATATGAGGAGAAAATCAGAGTCAACTTGTCGGACACTTACTCTGTACGCTGAGGTGCTAGTGTATGTATTGTATTTGTAATTCTACGAAACATCGCGCATATTCAAAATCAAATGGTTACTGCAACAATCAGATTGGCGAGATATCCAAGTGAAGCCAAGCCCGTGAAACTAGCCATTCAAGTTGGACTTGCGTAAAGTAATATCATGGGATTGAGCCGCTTCTGCAGTTTCCTCCGCCATATTGCATTTCCTGCATAGAGGTTCTTCTTTAAAGATTCCCACTCTATGAAGGTGTTTTCTTAGGTGATAGTGGCCTATGAGAAATACAACTATCACACTCATCTTATCCCTGCTAAGACGAAGGATCTGAGATGATATTTTCATGGAAGGTTCTTGAATCATAAGCCTCGCATGTTTTTGATCGGTGGTTTGCTTCCACTTTTTTGTAGTTTCTTTAAGCATTTTGTCTCCTATCACCCTTTTTGCGGTAGTCTTAGAGATCCGGCAAAAAGGTTCAGGGCTTAAAGGTAGGTCTGCAGTCCCCAGTTTGGCTAGCTTATCTGCATTTTCGTTTCCTTCTACACCAGTATGCCCTTGCACCCAAGTAAGAAAGATCCTATTATGGGTCACCAAGTCTTGTAGAAGGTTCCTACATTCCCAAACAAGTTTGGAGCTTATTGAAATGAGTTTATCGCCTTTAAGGCTGCTTGACTGTCACTAAATATGTAGATTTTCCTATTTGAGTAGGATCTTCTAGAACATTCATGTAGACAGTAGATGATAGCAAGCAGTTCTGCTTGAAATACTGTGGCATGTTTTCCTAATTTTCGGGCAATCCTTACCCTAGGTCTGACCTCACAGATTCCAGCACCTGTCTTTTTGTTTTGTCTGGAGCCATCTGTGTACCACACAATGTCTCCATTTGTGAGCTTGAAAAAAAATACCTACTAAGTATATTAAGTATGTATAATTGGGTAAGCAGGAAATATCAATTTTTCTAATCGAATCGCTATATTGCGGGAAATTTGACCACGGCACACAAAAAAGTAATGATAAAATATGTTTTAAATCAAACTATATTTTCCGTTTGACCATCATGATCAAGGCTAAAGAAATTGCAAACACTTAAGTAATTTTCCTGAAAATTTTATGAGTACCAAATAAATCACTATTGTATTGCAACAAAACAGAAAACTTCGCTCTACTGTAGATACAAAAATTACAAGAACTTTTTTTAATCGGTTATTTTCTATTGGTGCATTGTGATAAAAATTAGTCTCACGAAAACTCACGATTCTCACAAAATATATCTCTTTCTTTCAATTCTATCTGCACATTGTTCACTTTCAAGTGTATATACCATTATATATTCAGTTGTAGTATCTAAAATTCAGTCACCTTCACTACTAAGAAATCCGAAAATATCGTTTCGAATAAAATGGATTTTCATAATACCCAAAGACATGCGATAGAGAGATATGATCGCTACTAAGACAGGACACCCAAAGAAATTGAAAAGAGAACAAGAGTATGTTGGAGAAGTTTTATCCTGGAGAAATCATATCTGAAATTAATATTTTAACATTGTCTTGGCTCATGAAAATATAATTGATAGTCCTAACATTAAATACTGAGCAATATGTTAAACCTAAACTAATAAATGTTACATTCCCATCAAGAGTTCTAAATGATAATGACAGTAAAATAGAGAAAATACTTTCTGTAGCATAGATAAAATAACGATAAGGATAAGTCTGTGAAACGGTAGTCATTATAGGTTTAAGAAATGTTTTCACAATTGCGTTCTGAATTTTGCTGGTCGGAAAGATGAAATTTTAGATTTTTGCACAACACACACACACACACACACACACACACACACACACACACACACACACACACACACACACACACACACATTGAAGGCATGGTCGTAGAACTGATAAAAAATTAAATTTGATGTCTTTGCATATAGCTAGTTTTGTTCAGAAAGATAAGTCGTTAGAATCTAGTTATGTTCTGCAGACTTCCAAGTGGAGGATACAAGGTCAACATAAATTCGACATGACTCAAGTAATACTAAAGCGCCCAAATGGAAGTGTCGCGTACTAGCGACCGGAGGAATGCGAGTCTGATATGTGATCTAACCTAAGTCAGCTGTCTACGCTTGGGCTGATGCTCATTAAACATGTCCAGTCAAGTTTACATTTTGTGGAAGTTTGGAGAGTGGGATGCTAGCTCAGGTGTTATCCTCGTCATTTGAACAAGTTTCAAAATTACTAGGTGATGTCCTCGTATGTCTCTTTAGGATTGAAACCGGACCTTCACCAATAGCCTATAGTGTTTCTCAAGTGCAACTTATTCAGCTGTCTACCTCAATTCAGTTATCATGTCTAAGATCAAGATCTAATGGTTATACCAAATGACGAGATATCTTGTCCGGAAAAACCTAGGCAGGCTAAGATTGACTTTCTGTTGAGGAATTGACACCAGAGATAGGTAGGTTCATCATAAATAAACACTTCCTTCCTCCTATATAGTTGCGATTTTTCTTGGGTGAATTTTTCTCTTCCGTTACAGTAAAACTTTGATTGTGTGTGTCCAATGCTTGACGTTCTCTATCTTATGCTTGGCTCAGCTTGATTAAATGTGGCCCGTTCACCATAAAACCCAACCGATCAATCAACCAAACACTACCAGTGACGAAAGTATTTCGTACCTCTGTAGTACATCCTACATCCCAACCCCTATGAGGAGGTAACATTTAGCTGGTAAAAAGAGAAAAGGATGAAAATGAAAACATATTTGCCTTAAAAACTAGTATAGTATTTAAAGAGGGTCTTTACTCATATTTTTTCTTAATATTATAAATAAATTGTATGATTTGTGTCATTTTGTTGTAAAATATTTTATACTGTCCCTAAATACAACCTGTAATTGTACTGTCAACCAAGAAGCGAGATATATTAAGTTAAAGTAGCACATAGCGTTTTTTAAAGTGTTGTATGCAGCGGATGTAAAAACTCAAGGAACTTAGTAATAGAAACGTATGTTAGATGTCGGTGGGTTCAGCGTTTATAACTCCCTCCAACCAAAGACCGTCGTGTACATGAGCTCTTGTACACGTTAAATATTGCGTGGTCTCAAAGGTCTTCACGTTGGCGTGGTGTGGAAGTATTTTAAATGGGGTGACAGCTCATGTATTGACCTCATTAGCGAGGTTCAAATTACGACTATGGTTGAAAATTACGAGATGTTGTCCTGAAATCTTTTATTTTATGATAGATTCCGTACTGTTGCCAATAGCACATTGTGCTGTTCCAGTGCTACGTAAATTCAACTACCTCCCTACCTCTAAATCTATTTTATAGTTAGTAATTTTATTTGTGTAACACGTTTCTTAACATCCCTCGACACTTCTCCTAGTTTTCTTGACCATCAATGAGCACGATACATCGATATATTACTTTATTACCTAGAGTTTTGCTACCTACTTATTTACACAACAAGTAAGAAAAGTCAATTAAATTGATTTGAAAATTCTGCCTTTTAGGGTAGCACGGAAGTAGGATTGGTAGGTATAACTCGACCGATCCCAAAGATGGTGGTCCAGAGAGCGGTTCAGTGTTTGGCGTCATCTTTAATAATGGCTATAAAGAGAGAAGAAAAAGCGCCAAATAAATGATGGGAACTCTTTTTCTACGCGTCGTCCGTTCGAAAGAGTGGCGTCTGAAGGCGTTCGGCGGTTAATGGAAAGCAGGGGGACAATTTCCACGGCCGATTTAGCGCAGGGGTCTTCTTGCTGGATCCCCGCGTGCGCTCTCATCCCGCATCGGGTCAATAGGAGCCATTCATCGCAAGGCCGTCTTTGGCGGGGGATCACGGAGGCGGGAGACTTCGCAAAAATTAACATCCTATTTCCAGGTCGCTTTCGACAGCCACAAAGGAAACTATGCCACAGCAGAGAAGCAACAGATCATGTAAAAATCTCTTTCACGGCATGTATCATTATATTAAGCCTCCTGGTGGTTGGGTCGACGAAACATCTCGCATTTAGAAGAGCTGACAAGATCTTGATCGCATCACAAAAATAGTGACAATATCTCCTGATGAAAAACACAATCTGTCATATCTTTATAGAAAAGATATATCGTCAAAAATAAAATTGATCATACATTTATTGAGAGAGACGAGATATATCGTTAAATCAAAATCGGCAAGATCCTTATCACTCGAAAAATCACTTGGATGTTTAAAGCAGCCATTATACTCAATTCAGTAAGTGCCATGCATCCACAATACTTCAAGTTCGGTTTGATGAATACTCGTATCAAAAACAATCAATCATGCTATTCAAATTATAGTAATATCAAAGAGAAATACATCCAACACAATTGTTAATTTAAACGATATGTTGTTTGAGTAAATAAATTTCGAGCCATCACTTTCAAATGGAATTTATTACAATAATTACTATAGGTGTTATAATCGATTTAAAAAAATTAATTCACAGCTACCCAAAACATTGAATTAAAATTAAAGATGACGGAAATTTTTTCTAAAGAATTTTATTCTTAATTTTTTTTATCTCGTTGAAGTTGTTTCAACTTACAACTAAAAATGAAACACTGTTTAAAAATGCTAAATTAGTTCCGAGCGAATAAATCAAAGTAACATTTCTGTACTGTCTGTTATTATTTTTTTTTTCTGGAAATAATACATTTCCTAAAGATTAAAAAATACCCATCTCCATTCTCACTGGATATGGCACATTACATTGACCTATTTTGCATAGTATAGTGGACAATGTGTTTAGTTTAAGACACAGGACAAGGTGGCCCTGAATTATTAATAATAGTTGTTGCTTTAAAGTAGTATCATGTGTAGATCACACAAAAATGTATCCACGTTACAATATCGTATCACCAGGATATACACTTTTATATCATTTTTTGAGTCCAACACGACAGTCCTATTCCATATCACTACTACCAATTCAGCATCAAGATAATCATATTAGTGCTTTTAGGTTTGTTATGTCTTTTGAACTTCTGTTCGAAATGGTTTGAGACCTGGAAAGAAACGCGATACAAAGGACTATTGGCTATTATCAGGAATCAATCACAAAGAGGTAAATCCATGGACAACGTTTCGTAATTATGAGCCAATGGTTAGATGAAGAGAACAACACCTGAGCTGGCATCTTACTCTCCAAACTACCAAACCACGCAAACGTGAAGACAATAGAGGCTAACACAAAACTTTCGAACTAGTAACCACCCGTTTGAGTATCTGCTACTCATCCAACCAACTGGTATACAATAATAGGATTCGGTTGATGGACTTGGGGATACAAATCCTTCATAATTTAAAAGCACTCTAGGACCATAATTAAAAGTTACTTAAGGGAAATGTTTATTCCTTTATAACTTCAAGACATACTACGATGCATTTACGTATGCACGAGGAAATGTTTATGCATTGTACTTTCTGGACATAACCAAGTCCCATGTCTTTCATGAATGACCCCTTGAAAGTTATGCATGTTATTACGCCATGCAACCTGCAGTTCTCTCTGCATGACTTTATTAAAGCTTTAAAGTTCTGAACCATAACCGTTGGCTTTAATGCTATAATGAATCATGATCTCTTCCTAGATGAAGATTTGCAATATGACCTATTCTATTATTTATGATTCTATTCCAAGTAGTTATTTTTCCAATTAAATCAATTATAAACCTTATCTGCAAATTAATATTACATAAGGAGTACGTTTTTTTTTTTACGTACGTACCTTTTGCAGTACGTTCCCGCGCATTGAGATAGCACGTCAATGAAATGAGAGTCAAAATGTCTTTGAAATTGGGTCTGATTCCCTTGCCTTGTACATCACTCTCAGTGAGCCTAAGCAAGATCAAAACCGATTTGAGACACAGTTGATTTGATATGTGGTTAATTACTGGATTGAGTTGCCACCTCTTTTGTTTTATTCTAGGACCCAAGGACCTTGTATATTTTAATCTATCCAACAAAAGACAGTCGAGTATTTCGAGGTTGGTTCACGTTAGATTTGTCATGACCTCTTAAATGTTCCCATGTTGGCTTGGTGTGGAAGTTTGGATAATGGAGTGTCAGGTTGGGTGTTGTCCTCGTCATCTGTCTGTGGATCAAAATTACTAGGTGCTGTCTTCGTATCTTACCTTCGGAATTGATCCTGAACTATTTTCATGTAAATAGAAGACTCCGTGAAATCGCAGCTAGCAGTTCTGTTATCGCTAAATAATGCTGCAGACTTCTTGACCAATAGAATAATTTTCAGCATTATTCCAACCAATATATGCCACTAAGTTGTTACGCGCGTTGTAGAATGGAAGCAACAGGAAACGCCACATCTAATGATATTCGTTTGGTTAAAAGGCGTGTTCAGGGTTACCGTGCTTATATCCGTGACAGTTGTTGGAGCTTCTCCTTAACTGTCGTAACTTTTCATGTACTTTGAGAGTGCCAAGAAAGACAGGATCCATTCCTTTTGCACTTAGGATATAACAAATCTTTTGTGTACTTAAGATTTTGCAACTCTCTGCTTTCTTAATATACTATACCTCGGAGAGTACAGAATTTTATCATTGTAACCCATTATATCTAAAGTACAGTAAAGTTTACATTTTTATGTGAGCCTCGACACGGAGAAAGGATCTTATTTGACCATGCTGGTGCCAAACAGATACAAGAGATGGACAGACACATAGAAGGAAAGATTTGCTAACACAGAAAAGATAAATTCACCTAGGGAAGAGTCGAACCCGTGCCACCTACAACTCGCATGCTAGTGTCGCTCGGAGGTGAAATGCGTTATTTTGTCCCTGCATATGAGAGTAATTTATGACCAGTCCCCCTTAGGACTCAACGTCAAGTCGAAAGAAACTTTAAAACCCGCGCGTTTTCTCCCTCGGATTCGACGAACGGCGAGAGAAAATCGAGGTTGACAACCATTCACCGCTTCACTTGTCACACGGCGGGAAGCCGTGGGGAATCCACTTCTTAAATTTTCCCTCTCCATTTCACGTGGAGAAGACACATCTGCCCCTGCCTTTTTTCCCTTTCTCAGCCCGCGATTTGGTCCGTAACAAAAGGACCCAGACCGTCCTTATTTCAAGGGGACTTTTTTCTTCCCTTTACAACCCACACCGCCATCTGAAATATAACACCAATCGTTCCGGAGAAGCCGGCTGTTCATTATCATCCCTGGATGATGATGGTGATGGTGATGATGAAAGATATGTAAAGCTTTCTCAAATATATATCTATTGAAAAAAGAATCGGGGCTTAGAGAACTCTTTTCCTTTACAAGATGGCGGAAGTTGGTAGTTAACGACTTTTTAGAGAGATGGATATTGCTTTTATGGGATATTTTTTTCTCGATCCCGAGTTTTCGTGAATGAAAATTTCCTTTTCGTCTTTATTCTTGTTTTAATCAAATGGGGAGAGAACTGTGATAGATTGGAGCTGAGGATTATAGCTCATTTTCTGAAGAAGATGGGGTTATCAACATTGTTCAGAACAGATTTCATGGCTTAGAATTAGAGAACATCAGAAAAATGGGATGGGTGTTTTATAAAGAGAGAAGTTTTCTTTGTTTTTCCATTTGAAGTACTCGCCTTTTAAATACAATATTCCACTTCATTCCATTATATTTAGCTGGAGTATTGCAGATAATTCGTTCTTCTTTTGGGTAACAAAAAGCAAATTTTAAATGCAATATTCGTCTTTCTGTAATATTTTTGCTTAATGAAACACCCAGACATCAAGAGAATAAGATGTTTTTTATTTTGTGCTTAAACACATTCGACTTTTTAAGCATCAATGGTTTTTATCGGTAATGTTATTACTTACAAAATCTCTAATGCTATAGTTAAATTATTCAACAGTTTTCTATTGAAATTATACATAAAATAATTTGTAATAACCATCAATACATTTTTGGTTTATCTAGGTAAGTTTCTTAGAAACAATACGTAACGCAGGTCAAAAAAGCACTTTAAATTACAATAATCATAATTTTATTTTGAGATCATAAATGATGCTCGTTGGATATGGTTTCTTGAATTTATATAAATTTTTTTAAATTAAGTCAATTTATTAGTAGATTGTCTGTCCAAAGATACATACTCATACCTTAAAATATATTTTCAAACACCAAGTGAAACTTTGAATTTACTCAAATATTTGCTTTATGTCGCAGTATTTTATTAAAAGTTTCAGCTTTGGCGTCCAAACACTTACATAAAATTAAGCAAAATGTATTATAAAGCATATAATAGATAGTATACATATTTTTTTTATCAAGAACGGGATTATCACAAAGCATTAAATTTTAAATATGTGCACAAATTAATTAAAGTTGTAATGAAGAAAAAAAAAAGCAGCAGGTTTGTCTTTGCAATAGACCGTTGTGTTGCTCCAATGCGACGTCAATCACATATTTACATTATATAATTTGCATAGCTCAATGTATTATATCTTTTCTTTCCTTTTTATTTGAAATTATAAAATTCGGCAAAACGCAATACTAATTATAATAACATTTCTGTAATTTCCTTTCTATAGTAATATTTTTGTTTGTTTTACAGAGTAATTACCTAACTTTAAAGTCTTTCTAGTTCCCATTGTTCAAACAACTTGTGTCATGCTTTTCCTTTTAACTTCGTATCAGGAGAAAAATGGTAAAAGTTCTTTCTTTGTTCATAAATATGATCATACGCAAAACAAAAATAACCAAGTCATTCTCTTTTTAGCTAATAGTTTAGCTACAATAAATTATAAATTTGGATGCGGGACTATATATTTATAAACTTATGTTTCAGATTATCATCACATTTATTTTAATGGAAAGGGGGAGACGGTGGTAAGATTATGACCTCTGCAGTTTTCTCTAGAGTGTTACATCCTTATAAATTTGTAAAGATCGTCTTTCCATGCATAAAACATATTACATCTATATGTGTATAAGGATAGCTTAATACTTTTGCTTAAATACATCTTTTCACTACGCATTTGAAAATGAAAAAACATATCATCCAATAAATTTTTTAGAGTAAATTCATGTCTTCCAGATTGTTTTATCATACATGCATCACCATATTGTTAAAGTAATTGCAAGGTGCATACATGGGTTTGTAGTATTTTTTGAAATATACTTAAACAGTAAAAATTCAGTTTGAAGTAACTTTAAAAGGCTTTTCATATCGCTATCACTTAGATAAAATAAAATGTAAAAGTTAGGTAATATTTATTTATGTTTATAACTATATATATATTTCAAATATAGCTCTTTCTGTATGATCCAATAATTGCAAAATTGACAAATGGTTCTGAAACTTTTGAAAAATACGCACAACATGTGTGTTTTATCACTAATAATCTTATATTTCACTTGACTCTAGAGACACCAATTCCTACGAATGAAATAGTACAATTAATAACAGTTTTAAGATGCAAAAGGTTATCTTGCACGCGTAATGTCTAATTGCATTGTTCCTTTGATACTACATCACGAAAATATGCTACATTATATATAGATTTTGTTTTGGTATTATTTATGTTATTCCTGGTATCTCTACTACTATAAAAGGAAGTGTATGTTTGTCTATAAAAGGAAGTGTATGTCGCTGACGCAAAATCCTAACGATTTATAGCACTAACAACAATGAGATTTGGCTCTCAAGTAGTCTAATGTTTTGCAATTTTTGTGTCGCGGCGAATTTTAAAATTCAATCTAGAAGATTTTTGAATGAATTTAATAATTTTATTCTCTACCTGGTTCTTCAAACGCGTTCTTCCGCGAAAGAAAAACACCATAATCTCGACTTTTTCTACCCACGTGACCTTGCCACGTGACTGAATCAGCCTTTGGATACATGCCAAATTTTTCATCGCGGGGGAACCAACACCTACTATAGAGAAAATTATTTGTTTCGTTTCCGCTTTGATTTTTACATTTCCTGTCCCATTTCCTCGAATGAGAGCAATAAATAAAAAACATATTGACTGGGATTATGAAGTTTTTGTCGTAAAATCGGATTCGCTAAGCATAGATTGAAAATTTCAACGGATTTGAAATTGGCGGAAAATTTCACTTTGGATTGATACTTAAAATTATGATTTTTTTACATAAATATTGATGTGATATTTGCGGACAATAATGATTTGATATGTGCGGATATTTTACACCAGATTAATACCTTATATCACGGCGTTGTCCCATTTCCGCGAATGAGAGCAAGAAATAAAAAAATATAGTTGCATTGTATAATGCATTGTTAAGTTTTTTTTTCGTAAAATTGGAATCGCTAAACATAGATTAAAAATTTCAACGGACTGAAATCTGTGGAAAAATTTACTTTAGATTGATACCTAAAAATATAATTTTCTTTAAATAAATAACTTTTAAATTGAATATATCTTCAACGGATTTGATATTTGCAAGAAATTTTACACCAGATTAATACCTTATATCACGACGTTATCCGTGGTGTTGGTTTGCACCATAGGCAACGCCGGGCTAGTTTTATATATTTTTTTGGTTTCACTATTGTTTATCATTGTGTACTCCTGAAAACATACTTCGATGCTAAAATAAATACGTTCACCTTTTCATGCATTAATAATCCATTCAATTAAAAATTCTCCCTGTCAAAAAAATCTGTATTTTTAACTATATCGGCAACATCTTTTAACTCAATCTAGATGAATGTATTGATTTTAAATCCTAAAATATGTTTTTAACTATTCATAACCTCTGAAACAACTTGGTGCAGCATCTATGACTATATGTGTTGTGGTGAAGGCTTACCCTTCCCCACATGTTATAACTATTTTCCATTCCACCCCGGATTTTTTTTGGAAAAGGAATGAATGATGGCAAGAATTAGATTCCCTGTATGGTTGTTTTTTCGATCCCATTCACGGCTTCCTAACTACGAAAATCTTGTAAGTAGGATTGGTTTTCTCAGGCTTTTTCCCTTCTTGGAATTCTGGTTTGAGTGCTTTCTTGATAAGGGGACAGCGACCCCTCATCATTCACACGGTCTTATCTCTACTTTGCCCACACTGATTGGACAATTGGTGACCTTCCAACGGCAAATCCACCCCACTATAACCTTCAACGTGACACTTATTAACTACCGGATGATGTTGGCGTGATTTGGCTCTCTTCTTCCTGAGGTTTTTGAACATTCCGTTGGGATAAAGAGACAACCCCGGTTGTTTTTCTCCCGCGTGCTATGTGTAATTTTTGGCGTTAATTTCCCCCACGCATTGGGGTAACAATCGTTTTTGGCGACCCCGGAAAGAGGACGAAAGGACTGGTATTCTCTGCTAAGGAACCCCCCTTTTTTTGGTTAGGGAGATGCGACTTCTTTGCTTTGCGGCGATGCTTTTCACTCCAAAAACTTGTGATCTTCTCGTCTCCTTTTTGAGTGACAAAGACGAAATTTCGTGATTTCGGGGCGATTGTTTTCACCCCAACAACTATGATCTTCTCGCCCCGTTTTTAATCAGAGAGATTATACAGCTTCGCTTCCCTGCTCTGACATCACCTCAAAACTACGATTTCTTAGTCGATTACATTGAATGTACGCGTCTCCATCCATAAACGAGATGAATGTGCAAAAAAGTTATGACCTTCGATTTGACTTCACACTTTAAGGAATTTAACTTCACACTTAATTGACGGTCCCCTTTTGGATCGCGTGCATTGCTAGTCCAACGTTGCTGTTCTTCGAGCCACGGAAATCTTCAGATCTCCCCCTGTTAGATTTCATTGAAATCATTGGATTTGGACCAATTAACGAAATCGACCAATACCTCAAAGTCGTTCTCGGGTTCTCGTAACCGACCCCCTTATGAGGAGCCATGGACACTCTCTGAGGGAACTAAGGACGTCTCTTCCATAACTCCGACATCAAACTCGACCACAGTGACCAGCGATCCTTTTGAGGAAGAATAAAGAATATGTTGACTCTCCAATATCGATTTCTTGAATTTCCTTCGTAGTTGTATCCACAATGTACAGGACAACCCACTGCCTCAACTTCAAGTTGACAAAAATGATCTGGTGAGTCCACCTTTATAAATTACTCTTTCCAAAACGACAGACATTTAACCGATTTTGCCTTAGCCTTTCACGAGCCAATCTTAATTATGTGCGGTCAATTTATTATATCCAGATAACCAATTTAGGAATTAAATCTCGAACCTGTCTTTCATTGAACTAACCTATGTTTAACCCAATTTACACCATATGTGTGTAATATTATCATCGAAACAACATTCAAAATTATGGTAAAATTTGGATAAATCTGATGTCAAGGAACTGTAAGTCTGAAGTGCAAAATGAAGAAATCATCGAATATCCTTGAAATTTGCATAATGTGTTGATCATACAAGTTTATTCTAGTGATTAGCGCTGCAGTGTTACACCAATTATGTTCGCCACCATTAGCACCACCTTTAATCAGACTAAAAAACAGGTTGTCGCAGTGCTGGTTTCAAAAATTGAAATTATGTTTTCACGCTGTAATTCTGTGCTTAATTAAGCCTTGTCGAAAAATACGGTATTCATACGAGCACGTTTCTGAGTCTGAGGTATAAAGAATCGTGGCTTATCGAAACTGGAATATGCTTCCGAGAAATAGGTTATCGTGTGAACTAAATCAAGCCACAGTAATGCGAATGTAGAATCCTTCTCTGCAGGAGAAAAGAACTGACCAATGTGTACATTGCTATACCACCCAACGTGAGTCCAGACAGCTGATTAGTACAGATTGTACTGCAGCATCAAGAATTAAGATAAGTTGCACAACAACCTATGTCAACATGTCGACTTCTACTTCGTTTGCAGCAGTTGAGAAGTATTAACGTCATTCATTTATGCGGCTACTTTAGACTCTACACTAAAGGCACTTGCGAATGCAATGGTACGTAGATCATCACTCTTGGACAAACGAATGACATATCATCTTTTCATAATCTATCTACAACACAATGATGATCGCATCCAAATCAGGCGGCACCTCAGCAACGAACTGTAAGACTCTTGTACTTTGCATAGCCATGAAACCTGGTTTAATGTTATGAGGCGCCTCATTGGATTCTAGTTCCACACCGCTAAGTACGCATTGCCTGAACAGTCAACAGCCACATCTACATCTCTGAAGTTTTACAGCCCTTTGTTCTCCCTTATACTAAGAGGTTGTCTGCTAACAGTTTTCAACAGAAAATACGAGATAAAACGTGGCATACAATGCAAAACAGGTCCTCGTTGTAAGCCAGGTTTCACTTTTTCCATGGCCCAGATAACCAGATCTGTCGCCCATGGAATAAGTCTGGTCAATGATCGTCCGATGACTGGAACCCCTAAGACTCTAAGCGGCTATGCGAAATGAACTTTGAAAATGTGGAAGCAGTATAGATTCACAGAGCCCAAACACAAATCCACAGCGGTTTTCTTTCAATGACAAGGCATGCAGCAATGGGTGTTACAACCCTACGGCAACACAGAATACTTATTTATTCGTGTTTCGCAAGTCGAAATCTGTAACTTCAATATTTTCAGTCTTGCGCTTTATGATATTTGTGTGATAAATATTGCTTTTATGTACCTTGTTCTTCATAGCGTTGCATTTCCGATAGTGATCAGTGTATACTGATACTTAAATATAAGAGAGCTCATATGTTTTCCCCTTAAATACTACTTTATTGTGAACAGATATAAGAACACCCTTACGAAGTGTTCTAAGATGTATTTTAGAAACTTCGTTTCGCTTTATTTTTTTTCCAATATTTGTAAAAATAAAACATTATTTGTAACTTAAAGATTGTTAGCAAAAACCCTTATTAAAGTCATCGGTTGTTGCATTTTTCGGGACAAAAAGTATAAAAGTTTCCAAATTTCATAGAATAGTTCCCAGCTCAACATTATTTGAAAATTGGATCAAACAATTATAGGGTAGTCTGTGCAGGCTTTCTACATGGATGTACCATTATTTTTTTAAAGTTTAAACCTAAGACTGTGAACAATAAAAACATTGTAAAACTGAAACTTCGAGGAGCATAACCTATGTTAACTGTATCCATCAGAACAGAAAAAATTGTGCTCGTTTTTCACAAAATCATGTCCTCATAAATAACTCGTTTTATTATTATAGTAATTATCAAACTTCCGCAACATACGTCTATTTTCCTTCCTGACCAAACTATAATTTTCTTCCCAGATGGACATCAGTTTATCTGTATCTTATTTATTTTAAACACATGCATGCGTAAAATCATAGTTTAAGCTTCTTTAGAGCGTTATGAAACTCTGCTTCAATATCGAATGCGACGTAAATAAATGAATATTTTCGACATATTTCAAGTTATTTATGCGTTTTGAGCCCTTCTGATGCAAAATATGTCTCGTGCGCGTTTAGTTTCTGTCTGTCCAACTGTTTGTATGCGTGTGCTCATACTACATTCAAAAGGTTGAATATATTCTCATGAAACTTTGAATAATATGAGTACCTACAGACATTTAGTGACTGAATTCGGTTGCGTTAGTCTGTCCACCTTCTCGTTCTATGTCTGGTTTTGAGTCTATGAGTTTGTATAAGTATCTCATGAACATATTTAAAAGAAATATTTTTTTTAATAAATCATATTTCGTTTTAGTGAATGTTTAGTTACCATAATTACTATATTGCGGCCACATAATAAAAAGCTATTTTCTACTTGTAAGCAACTACATTGACCTATTTTTTTTACTTATCGGCCTGCTGCAAGGAGAATGTTTCTTTAGAATTATTTACTATGTGGGATATTTTAAAAACATAAGATAAATATATTTAGAAAAATTGGAAAAACAAAATGGAAATGTTGGGTTCCGAATTGTCTTGCTAGACATTTGTGGACTCAGCCGAATCATGCGGACTAGTAATTCTGACGATTCCACACACCAACAACTATGTGAGAATTTTCCAAAATTTGAAATCTGTGTGTCCTACAGCAAACACGACAACACTTTTTGTTTTTGAATTCCAGCTTGCCAGGTTGTATTTTTCGAGATCAAATAAAACTTAGTTTTCCAAGACAACCATCAAAATAGTATATTCTTAAGAGCATGGAACTTCTTTTTCCATATTGAGAGCAACCACCCTAGGATCATTGCGTTCAAAGACCACACTCAATAGCAACTAGAAGTCCCAAAATGTGAGACTAGCGCAGACTTAACATAATTTCCAGAATGTACCCATGTCGACAGAGAAGACAGAGGATGACAAACTATTCTTGGAACTCAACTTTCCCTTCTTCCTAATGATTCACCATTCAGAATCAGCTCAGTAACTACACAAGATCATTTATTTCTCGTGAAGGGAGTCATACAACATCGGCCATTCTTATACACGAACATATCCATTATTATTAGATAACTGTCCTCTTAGCTTGCTTTACAGAGAGCCTAAGAGATCAGTGCTTTGAAAAGGATATGCTATAGGAATTGAGTTATGTGTACATGTTATATGAAGTTACTGTTAGTAAATGTGTGCCTGTACTAATAATTTTTGGATTTTGAAATTTTGGGACGTAAATTGGCTATAAATAAACCATTCAATATATGATAATTTTGATGGTTGAATTTTTCCGTGATATACTCCATTAATTATATTTACCTTAGAATTTTCAATCAAGATTGTATTGCGTTTTTCTTAAAGGATTTTGAATATTTTATTTTTGATTATGTGCATCTCATAGAGAACACTATTAAAGGGAAGTTCAGCAAATTTGGTGAAGGTAATATTTATGAATAATATGATAAAAATAAGGAAAAATGGGATATAATAATATTCCTTCAATATGAGGCGTTTCGGATAGGAAGGGCGAAGTCAACAAATCCTGGTTTCCAGAAAAACGCATATAAATGCCGAGCTCAACCGCTCTTGGTACATAGGAGAGCAACTGTCAGCCCTACGTTTATATGGTTAAAAAGGGCAAACTCAGTAAAAAAGTTAATACCATTATTCACTATTGTAGGACAAACCAAAATATGGAAACGAATTTTTCGCCCAATGCTAAGTTTGCCCTTTGTATCCGCAACGACTCAAATCATTAGTTATATTTGATATGACGTGTCACTCGACGTTCTGGATATTTCGCCATTGCCTACACAATGGCAACGATTGCCTACACGATGACGGTTGTTTTTTCCAACAGGATCGACACCATGTCAAACTACAAAACGTGTGCTGGACTTGTATACTGAAAATTCGGTGAATTTGCTTGATAAGCTTGTTTAGAGCCCCGATCTCAATCCAATCGAGCGCTTGTGGGAGAAGCTAGAGCGACGAGTATGACACCGCCAAGCACGCCCATCTTCACAGCAATCTTTTCTCACAGCCTTGCAAAAGGAATGACGAGCTATTCCTGCCCAGAGATACAGAGAACTAGTGGAAAGTATGCCTCCACTTGTTGCAGCTATAATATAAGCAAAAGGATGGTCTACCTCATACTAAATATAATAATAAAGCACTTTTTCTGAAAAACACGTCCACATAATTTTGGCAATATTGTGTATACCGGGGAGGATGTTAGATATGTTTGGCAATATGCAAATTATTTGGACCGCAAAGCCAAACTTCCTCCATACAGGCCGAAATTTTAATTTTTTTTTTCAGAAATCGAAACTACATAAGAAATATGGTTACGATTCGCACAGTAGTTTTTCCACCAGAGAAGTTTTATCACGTGTTTAATTTGTATCACCCTGTATTTAGTTGTCAAAAATGCTTTAAAAGTTTTTAATGAATCACACACTTTTAGCAAATCCACAGAAATGAATTAAATCGTACACATTAATGCATGACAGATTTTAGATTTCCAGAATAGTTAATGATATAACTTTATAATGTGTAGCTGCCAGATAAGCCATATTTGTCAGTTTGGGGTATTTGTTTTGTCGTTGATGGTTAAACTTCATCCATTATTTTCATTTCATGCCGTCAACTCAACAACGAGTGCTGGTACGCGTTACAACTGTCGTGACCTCAAATGCGACGTTAGTTAAAATACTGACTTATGTCAAAATTTTAAAATTCTTTAAATAAATTCCATTATTTACCTGCCTTAGTTCTAAAGGTTGTGTTCTGTGTTAATTCTTTCCATGAAACGGAATTCTGCAACCACACTCGTTTGCGAAGTCAATTTGACTATCTTAAACGTTTCATAGGAAAGTAAATACTTTACACTAGTAACTGCTTGGCGGTGTTATCCTTGACAGTTTTTTTTCTTGGGGTCAGGTGTGACCACCCCCAATGATGACTAAGAATTCCCATTTGGTTTGCTTACCAACTGGAAATTCGTATCCTATTGGAATGAATTCCCAACGAATACCAATTTGGATTGCTTCGCAAACCAAATTATGAATATTATGAACTATGCCTTGATTCGCTGACCAATAGCACGTGCAATGCCATGATGGCCTCTCCTCGTTGTCAAATTTGGCCAACTTTCAATTGCGAAGAGATATTATCGACGCGAAGTCACAATGTCTTGCGAAAATATAAATATTTAACTGACAAATTATTAAGTAAAAGAAAATCAAACGCAAGGTATCGATCTGGTGTAAAATTTTCCGCAGATTTCAAATTCGTTGAAAGTTTCTATCTATCTTTGACGATTCCGATTCTACAATACAAGAAGTAAACAATGCTAGTCAAAATATTTTTTATTTGTTTAGCTGAACACAGGAAATGAAATCTAATTTCTCCAATCTCGAATCAAACGAAGGTAATTCTGCGCAGCGATGTTCGTACTGGAAAAAATATAAATATTTCAATTTAAAATTATTTTTTTAAAAGAAAATTGTTATTTATTGTTAGGTATCGATCTAATGTGACATTTTCCGTAGATTTCAAAATCGTTGAAATTTTTACTCTACCTTTAACGATCTATGAGATAGAAAAAAAAAGCTCAGTTAAAACTTAGTTTTTTAGTCTACTGAAAAATCGTTCGTTGGAGAATCAAACGAAAGTGGAAAAAATAAATTTATAATATGTAATTTCTCTATAGTGTTACCAGTCTAAAGAAAACAATAATAATATTAAATGCCATTAAATTAATTTTTAAATGTTGTAGATAAAATTTTAAAGCTCCGCCGCGATAGAAAAATTGCAAAAAGTTTGAACTGCCTCTGTGCCTAATCCCATTATTGTAAGTGCCATAGATTCGTCAAAACAATCCACACACACAAACACTTCATTTTATAACATTAGAGATTCCAATTTTTAATCAAGATTGCATGGTTTTTTTTCTTAAAGTAGTGTTTATATTTTTTGTGACTTAACCTTCTTATGGAGAACAATATTAAACCTCCAAGTAATTTCGACGTGATATCTCGTTTGCAAGTTCCGATCAATTTTGTTAAGGACAAATATCTCGTCTTCAAGACATTGCTGAATTTTCTCTATTTACAATATAATGTAACGATATGTGATATGATAATTTTTCTTTTAATGACGGTATCTAGTATATTAATAACTTATCAATTTAGATAATGACGTTGATATATGTTCGATACAACCACCAGATGGGCTATGGAGCAATTAAAAAAAATGGTGAAGTCAATATCTAAGAATCTTAAAATAATGAGAAATGTGGGAAATACTCTTCCTTTTACAACATTTGTTGGTGTTGGTAAATGTTTGATAGTGTTTAAATTACAGTTTCAATAAACTTTATAAACTACTGGTTTAGATTTTATAAATGCTTAAAGGCTATTTATACGTTATACTATACGTTAAAAAGAAAAAAGAAAATATCAGAAAGGCTTTGAAACACATAACATTTTAGCAATAACTTTATTCTTACTCTCGTTTGCTTTTCTCTCTCTCTCGCTCTCTCTCTCTCACTCTCTCTCTCTCTCTCTCTCTCTTAGTGTAAATCAGGGGTTTCTCTTCTTCCATGGCCCAGATCACCTGATCCGTTGTCCATAGAATAAGTTTTGGTCAATGATCGTAAAACGACTCGAACTCCAAAAACCCCATGCAGTTATGCGGAATGAACTTTGAAAATGTGGAAGTAGTATAGATTTGCAGAGACCAAATACAAATCCACTGCTCTTTTCTCTCCATGCCCAGACGTGTAGCAGTGGTTATAACCACTCATTACGGCAATACAAAGTACTTATTTATTCATGTTCCGTAAGTCGAAAGCTGTAACTTCAATCTTTTTAGTCTTGTGATATGTGATATTAGTATAATACAAATGACTTTTTATATACATTGTTCTTCATGGTGTTGCATTTCCGATGGCTATTAGTGTACCTTGATTCTTAAATATTAGCTCCTGTTTTTATCCAGAAATATTACTTAATTGTGAACTCAAACTAGGAAAAAATTAAAATTTCCAATAAAATTGTTTGCATGGTGGCAAATTTTAAATTCGTTTACTTAAAAAATATTTAAAGTGGAGAAAAAGAAGAAGAATAGAAAAACTTTGAATTTCAATCAGAATTTAGCTCAACAACCCTACATATTGCATTGCTTTAGAATTTCTTCATAGTCAACAGAAAGTTTTAATTGGAGACGTGCAATAATGATCCGAAATTGTGTAATTTAATATGGTCAAAGCAATGGATAACTTTAAGTGATTTTATCTCTACAAATTATTGCTTAAGAATATCATTGTTATTTGTAATTCCCTTATACTGCTATAAAAATCACACAAGATTAGCATGTTTTATCTTTCTTCCATCACATTTGACCCTACCTGTTTAGCTTATCAATATAATAAAAAGCTTATACTTGCGTATATCAATAAAGCATCATAGAAATACAACGGATTGATTCATTCTGAAAAATATCAGAACATTCTGAAAAATATGAATGTTCAATCAGAATGAATCAACTGATTCATTCTGAAAAATATCATCTGAAAGGGAAAAGGCATCGGGAAGCAAATGTTAGTACTTGATTCCTCTCTCTCTCTCTATTAATTAAAATCCATTCTAACATTACACAAATAAAGTGCTGCTCAAGACTCCTTTTTACATCCGAGAATCAGACTCAAAATACGATTTGTTTATTCTTCACGTAAATATTTCTCATTCACTCTGTTTTTCTAACACAAACAACTATATCTTACTATTGCATATGTACACACCGTTTCAAAACAAACACAAGGAATTGAATAGATGATAGTTATAATAATGATAAACATCAGTGATGAGTAAATTCAAAAGAAATTATGGGGCTCTGGAAGATGGGATGAATACTCTACCAGTTTGTTCTAAAATTAATTTCAAATCATCATTGAAAGGTTGGCAAGCCATTTCCTTGGTCATATTTCCTGCCTTACTTTGCACAAAGGAAAAATTATGTGTACATACACGCATTTATTAAATGTTTCTTGCAATTCACCGTAATGAAAGAGACTTTAAGGGCTCCTGGAAACATATTTGATAAGACGATGAAATATGTTTTATAATGAAACCAATTTTAAAATATATTCAGGAGGATAAAAATAATTTATGTTTGTATAAGGGCTTAGTTCTTCAGGATCTATTGAACCTGGTGGCTGTCTAGTTCATATATCTTGTAATTAGCAAAGCTGACCAAAGCTTGATGAACGAGTTATCTTGCCATTAGAAAAACAACCGGGCCAGATCTTGATCTGGTCATTATCAAATAATTGAGAATATCTTAATACGCAAGCTGTATCACCATTGCAAAATTGGTCAGATCTTGATGGACGAGATATCTCGTCGAAAAAACCTTGAGGGTATAGATAATATAAACCTCCTAAATAGTCGGGAAACATACTTTTGTAATTTTTTAAAACTTGCAAATTACTAGGCGAAAAATTTCGAAACGTATGCTTTACGTAGCTCTTCAATTGTTGTTGTTGTCGTGTGGGCCATATATGGCCCAGTTGGGGGTGCCATAGCCCCGGAGGGTTGGACTTCTTCATACATGACACATCCGTTTTACATGAAGGTCCCTTTCACACATCCATTCACTCACACCTATTGTAATTTAGATCCCAATCAGAGGCCGATAACTCCCTGATCAGGTACCCCCAGAGGTATTGATTTGTATGGGAACATGGGGGACTTTGTGATCACGACCTATTTAACGTGCCCCAGCCACCATTAGCGAACACGCCTGGTCTGAGCGCCGATCTCGCAACCATCAGAATTGCAGCCTCCGCTGAGGACAGAACCCACAACCTTTCCGATGCGAGTCCGACGCTCTACTGACTGAGCAACCGCGGCTCTCTTCAATTGTTGTCTAAGCTATATGCAAATATGAAACAAACATTAACATTAAAATTGCTTAAAGATCGTAGTATGGTACCTAAGACCATCAACCAGTTCGATGCTCGTAATAATGCGTGCATATTTACGATTACATCCTTGGGTGCGTGCTTACGTAGGATTAAATGACCACATGCGTGTCCATGAATGAGTGCGTGTGTGACATATGACACGAACTTACGCAATCTATGTGAGAGGCAAACAAATGCGCGATCGTCAAGAGCTGTACCGCCGTGGCATTGGCTGTGGTGGTATTCAAATTAAACTACCTAAAATCCATGGGATACATTAAATTACAATATGTCCACAATTCACAATTGGTTTCATCCATCGTAGAGGAGATAGGGGGCTTAATTGGCTTTTATTATCAGTCCTCTTTGTTCTCAGTGTCCGACGGTCACTGCTCTAAAGTAAGCCGGCATAAGCAAAGGATTTAGTCGACCTAAACAAATCAATCCTTTGATGTTCGATAACAGTTTACAACTTCAAACAAGCAACCCCGTTCCTCAACCGGGCCTTTAATGCCCACTAATGAATAAATAAATACAATAGGGTTCGAATGGAATTAAGGGACATAATATCCCCTCTCTCTCTCTCGCTAGGCTTTGGAGAAGATAGGCCTGGGGTAATGAGATAGCCGAGGCTCACAAAGGACATCTGGGAAATATCTCCCAAGTCCATTTGTGCGATTAAGTCGGGATGAAAATTCTCAAATGCTTTTGCAATCAAGGGCAGATGTTTTCTTTGAATCCAAAAGGAGGAAATATCGCGCTGTGGTGATTTATAACAACAAAAATCACACGAACATTTGAGGAGATAGATTCAGTGGGTGGCGAAGGGCGTCTGAGAGAACATTTTGTATTCGCTTTCATATCAATATCGGTTAAACTGATTGACTTTTTTGAAGTATAAATAATCTCAAATATTGTTTTACTTGTGTGAATGTGATTTATAGTTACAGATGTGTTAATATAATCACTGCAATATCAGTCTCCATTTTATTTGAGACTTATTTAGCTACCAGTTGTTTTGATCATTAAATGCATTTAGAATTGGAGTAATATTCAGTTAGAGAGAGAGGGAGAGAAAGAGAGAGATAGAGAGGGTTAGAAAGAGAGAAAGCGGGAGGGAGAGAGAGAGGGAGAGAAAGAGAGAGAGAATTAATTAACTTTTTTTGACTCAACTTAATTTTATTACTAGGTGAAACACTCCAATAATATGTGAGAAACAAGAATAAGTAATCAAACTCTAATCTTACTGAGCACAGATAAATAATCAAAAATGAAATACGAATGCAATCGTATATCTAAGTGAAAGCTCACAGTGAAAGAATATGCATTTAATTAGATTTTGTATAAATACTTGTTACATATTTAAGTGTTTTCATCGACATTTATCAAGTATTATAATTCATTTATATATATTCTTATAACTTGACGGTTATAATTTTTAGTTTAATTATTAATTTTTCTGAAATTTTTTTTTTTTTACGAATACGCATTTTGTTGCCTTTTTGTGTTATAAATTAAAAAAACAAAGCAAAAAAAGAATATTTACTCCTCAAGTTGTTTTGATGAGAATCTCTTTAATCAAGGTATTGCCATCACGATATTGACTATTTTTTGGATGACGAGATCAAGATCTGGTTTGTTTGCAATGACGAGATATCTCGTCTATCTAAATCTGTTAATGGTTTTGCTAATGACGAGACACCTTATCAAGAAAACCACCAGGAGGGTTATTACTATTGCGCATGACCCCCTTACATATCAACACTCATATCCTGTCGTTTGGTGGTAGCACGGAATAATTTGTACAAGATATCAGATGTAATGTAGGTCTGAAGTTTCGATCTGTTTCTTAGTTCATTAATACAATTAATTTCAATCTTTTACACCTCTATGTGTACAAATTCCTGCAAAAAATCCTGAGATGTGAGGTCAGATCACCATTGGAGATGGATTGAAATTTTCCAGCAAACTCTTGCATCACCTTTTTGTAGATTATAATATCTCTGACACGCTTCAACAGGTGGTGGACTTTCTTAAATGGACAGCTCAGTTCCTATAACCAAAGAAAATTATCACTTGACGTTTTCCAATAAATGGATAGTTACTTTTGAAATGCCCTTTAAATGTGTAGCATAGATCAATACTGAAAAATAAATCTGTCGCATTTAAATATATTTCCTCCAGAACTACTTAAGTAACTGAGTAAATCTGCGAAAGACTGTCTGTTTTTCCAGATATTATTACATCCAGAGTGATTCGCGTTATAATCGGAGACATTTTTGAAATGAATATGAGGTGTAATTTTATCATTTTCGTCGATCAAGTTTATTTTTTGATTTCACATATTGGAAAGGCATGCAGATGATAATATGAGATGGGTTTTTAAATATTTAATACCAAATATTTATTTCATATCAAATTATTAACATGACACACCCACGTTACATCAAAAAGGACATGCTATTTAAAAAAATATTTAAAATTTAATTTATTCCTAAATATACAGAGTACGCTATGAATCATAATGGGAAGTTTCAAATTTAATTGCAATCTAATTTTATACTTCATTAGAATTGCAACAATTGCATCATTACATTCATTTTGTGACTCGCGTTGCATACTTCTAGTTTCAGATAAATACATCTTCTGGTTGGTTTATTTGACAAGGATAAATTTGGCTCTCAGGCATAATTGAAGTGACTCACGTTACAATCGGAGAAGATTTTCAAATAAAATAGCAGTTATTTTTAGTTTTGTTAAAAAAGCTTTTATTTTTATGTTTCTCGTATAAAATGCATACACGTTCATGATGTAACAATACTTTAACATTAAATATGTTCTTCATACAAAAAGAACGGCGTGATTCAAATGCGTTACAGTAAAAGGGTATGGAATTTTTGTGCACCACATTTGAAATTTCGATATATTACAAACTACATCAAATACGAAGATGGATAACGATGAAATATTTTGTTGGATATTTGTTCGAACATTAACTGAAAAGTAGTTACATCTCATTAAAATTTTAATAACTACACAATTAGACTTTTAATTAGAAAATACCATCGTGACTCAGATTACATCCATTTTGTAATTCGCATTACAAACTTCTGGTGGCTTATATCAATGTGTGTGTGTGTGTGTGTGTGTGTGTGTGTGTGTTGTACAATTTATCTAAACATAAACTTATGAAATAGTGTAGATAGAAAATACAATGACATTAAGCTGGTGTTCACTTTTTAAATAATGAAATTAATTATTTTATAACTTGATTAATAAGAATCGGAATTTGCAAGACCTAACTTTTCAATTTTAGTTTGACTTTTAAAAGTATAAGATTTCCCCCCTCTTATAGATTTCTAATTTTCAGTAATATCTAACAAAAGCAATTGCTATTTCTTTGTAAAATATTTGCTTGTCTGTTTAGGATTTAGCATGTGAAATGACGTTGAAAAGCATTTTGCGATATCGTATTGGTCATTACTGGTTGGTGGACTAAAAAATATTTGGTATATAATCTGTTACCTCAGATTTATGTTAAAAATATCAACGATACTTGCAATATTTACCCCTACTTGATTTTATCAGTTACTTATATTGTTTTTAAAGATCATTTTTAAACGGATTTTAAAAATATTTTTCTGTGAGATTATATTTCCATTGAACAAATACAGCCACTGCTCTGCAATGGTACTTAAATTGTGATGATTTTCCATTAGATTATATGTATAATCTAACATAATTTTTTTATAGATCCTAAAATATTTCATCTAAGTTTATTTTCCATCAATTTTACTATCAGAGGCTAACATGTTGGAGTAAAGTGTACCAGCCAGCAGCTGTAAATAAACTAGCCATACTTTGCTGGCAATAGGCATTCTTATTTCATCTTGATACAAGTAATGGTATGTAGTTAATTTTAATTTCAGAATCTTTAAAATTGTATACTAAGTTGTGTTAACTATTATTCGATAGAAATCTATGGTGTTTTTGTACTACTTGCTTGGATATTTTTTACATAAATAAAGTGGTAAGTATATCCACGTGAGTTTGTAAAAGGGCGATATGAATTCAAGCGTTCATTCCATCAACAAATTGCTTGTTTGTAATAAAATTACTGTCATTCATACTACTGAATATCCATAAAATTACTGATTTCTGCGATTTTTCTATGCTTCTTTTGAAAACCTAACCTGTTTTGCATTCTTAAAAGCTGTTGTAGTATAATATCAATGTTTTAATTATTCTGGAAACTGAATGTAAAATAAAACGACATTAATCAATAGTTTTTAATATTTAAAACAGCATTTATGACTTTTACAAATGCTTCATAAAAATGTTACAAATTTTACTAATAACCATTTTGACTTACGTTCCTATTTATAAACATTAATGTTCAATGCGTATGTTTAGAGATTGTGGAGTAGTTTGGAATAACATATCGATAAAGTGTACATTATAAAATGAAACTGAATTCATACTTACATTAATCACGTTCACTTTTAAGTATAAATAAGGATGTACTATGTTTTTGTGACTCACACAACATAAGTTTATAATTTTTAGTTTCAATACAATAAATCAAATAATTAGTTTGAAAATCATTGAGAAAATGATTTAATCTCAACAAAGGTTTTCAAATTTAATATTTTTCAAGCAGAAATGAATTTGCGAAATCAGCCTGTGTTACACTCCAAAAATCAAAAAGTCATAAGATAAACAGACAGCCCTTTTGAAATAAAACAATACTACAACAATTATTTTTGCATCTTAAATTATATCTGGACATTTATGACTGAAATAACTAATAAATTCCTGTATATATAAATTTTCATCATTTAAAAAAAAATGATGTGTGCTTTATTTTTTGAATTTGCCCTACTGTCCAAAAGGTAGGAGTCAACAAGTAAGTTTTGACAGAAAATTGAATCACACAATCTTTAGATTCAATAATGAAGGATTAAACAAAAAAATAATAATGCTTCATTCTGCAAGATTATAAAAGTTGATTGATACAAGATTTAGAATTGTATAAGTCTTTGTACAATACATAGTGCATGGATATTGATTCAAATACTGATTTATATAACACTGAATATAGCAGTAAAACTTAGAGAAAAACATCAAAATTGTATTGGAGAGTTTCAATTAAATTCACGCCAACAATCCCATCTTGGCAAGTACCTTTTACAAGGAAATCTATTTTGTCAACATATTATTATTCAAAGTCGGTTTTATGGCACCAGATAAAGGGAGGCGTGCAACTCCACTAAAATATGGTCTTAAACAGAAACTTTAGGGAGTGAAATATTGCGTTTGGGAGTTCGATCAATACACAAAATACACAATTTGTATCAGAAATGAAACTCAACTGGCTGCATTATCGATTATAAGCCTTTGAGATATGACTTCAGTGGATTAAAGTCTCAGGTAAATACGGAGATGATTTAGATTGATCTCATTTTAAAGTATTTGAGCAGTAAATATTTAGTGTCGCCAACTGGTATGAGCTAAATAGTTATGAAATTTGTTTTTATTATTTTGCTTATTATAACCTGTTTTTATGATCAAATAGTTAAAAAATTGTTGTAGTGGCTTTCGTTTTAGTTCTCTTTAGTATTTGTATGCATAGTATGTTTTCTTTTGTGTATCCATGTAAAGTTGTTCTAATAAATTTATAATGTTTTGTAGAGCTCTAATTATCATCAAAACAGATTGAATTAATTTAGATAAATTGACTACTTCAAGAATAGCTAGCTACGTGAAGAAAAATATTGTTTGGTTTTGGGGTAATTTTCATAGTTTTTTCTATTATTTGCTGAAACTTAGAAACGCTGCAAAACGGTTGAGTTATAATACAGGTTTGTTAAGTGAAAGGTCATAATACAATGTTCAATTCGATTCTTTTATTGTGTCCAATCTTATCCATTCTGGTTCAATGTACGAAATGACAAAAGTTTCCATCTCTTTGCGGATGAAAGGTCAGTATTCATGGACCAATTTTTAAATTTTGAACATTCGGAAAATCCTTTGGCAAATTGTGTAACAGTTTCTTCGTTATTATTTTTGTCCCATATCAGTTTTCCAATTTTATTTTAAGACATATTATTGTTAACGTATCGGAACGAATACTGTCCAGTATTCATGGAACTTTATCAGCCATGTAGGGTCCGTTCACCATCAAGAGTCTTGAAAGGTTTTGTAGAAAAACAACCTTTACTAGTTTCGTCAGAACTAAATCACGTGGGACATGTCTTTATTGGTTTGTTTGACTGGAAGTTCTGATTTCTTTCACTCTATTTTCAATCAAAATGAACAATGGTTATGGGTTTAATACCCATACTAAAAGCACTGTTGTGCATGACCCGAAAGTAGATATTAAAGTCATGATCTACAGCTTGTTGTAGAAATAGTCTAATATATAAAAAATACAGTGTAACCCAGATGAGAGCTGCCATTGATTTCAAGTGTGAAGTATCAGAACTTATTTTGCAGCGTCTATTGACTTGCCTCTTACAAACGTTAGGATTTCCTTAAATTTTACTTTGGATCCTAAACATATGCAACTGACATATGAGCCGTTATTTTTGAAAGTGGTAGAAGTCCACTTTGAAAAAAAAAGAGTTTATTTTCGTTTGCAATTTTAGTAATTATTATTGCATAAAAAAATTTAACAGGTTTTTAGTGTTAAAAACTTCATACGAATTGAGTAACATATGCCAATATTTTAAAATTAATTTAAACGTAAACCCTTAAATGTCTCGATGTATGAAAAAATGGACTTACACTCCTTTCAAAAATAACGGTTCATGTGTATGTTTGCTGGCATCTTAAAAGACATGGACAGAGCTGGATGGATTTATGAAAATCTTCTAAACTTTTACACTATATGCTTCATCATAGAATTATAAGTAAATACTCTCTGGAAAAAATACTCCAAAAACTCGGGAATGAGTATAACAATTGCAATGAGCCCAATAGGATCAAAAAGCTTCTGCGGAAAAGAAAGAATACTTTTTTTGATTAAAGGAGAATTTGTGTAATTCAAAGTATTGACTTTGCATCTTGATTCATCCGTTGAACATAATGTACGATAAACGGTATGTTCTAAAGTTTAATTATATCACAATGAATCTTTAAATGGTGCTTATGTAAATTATATTTAACACAAAGCAGTAAAATGTATTTCATATTTTGAAATTCATATTTTATCTGAATTTACATCAAATCAATTTATAGGACACATATTTACAAGAACAAGCACCTAACTTTCTGGGTCAATCCATGCATTTTCTACGGAAATAATGACAAAAATTATCCGAAAGTAGATATACAGGTGGTAGATATTAAGGTAGATGGTACTAGGTACTTAGGATATTGGATGTAAATGATTTAGGTGTTTGTCATTACCTTATTGCAACAGTAAGAGAACAAATATATTTAAACATTTTTTGGAAACAATAACTTCTTTGTTCTTGCTCCTCCTCAAACTCTTCATCAATGATTTGCCGAAAATAGGTGCCATAATCTTCAGATCTGAATCAGACGGAAGATCAGGAGTTCGGTTGGATTATATTCTTCCTCCAATGAAATGTCAAACAGTTGCCATTTTATCAGTTTTACAGTTGCAAATACGACTTTTTGCAATTTTTTTACATGATCACACATTAAATAATTGTACCTATGAATTATAATACGTGATGAAAATGTCAAAGTAGTTTGGAAACATATCATTAACGATCCACTGTGTACATAGGAACAGCAGTGTCCCTTGGTAAAACAGATGCCCGTTTTGAATTCGAATGCCAATATGGCAGGGTTGAAGTTGGTGAACGATCCAAAAATATATAACTTAACTCAAGAAAAAAGGTAGAATTTATCAGCAAAGCCATGTGTGTCTGTAAAGTACATTGAAGATTGATGAAAAATCTAGAAAATCTACTTCTAAACTTTACTTTAGGTAGGCAAAAATAGAAAAACCCGAAATACGACTTATCTGTAGATGTCGCCACCTTCAAACAACATGAGTGACTGACTGAATCCAAGCCCACTTTTAACAACCTGCTCCAACAAAATTCCTCTTCTAATTTTTACAGTGACTGGTCATAGGTATGACCTGTATCTTAGGTACACCACTCTCCATTACTTATATTTTAAATTAAAACCGAAAATCACTTTGAAGGTGGCGACAAAATATGAAAAAATCAGTTTATATATCACTTCATTCATTTTTAGGAAACTGCTTTTCAATATAGCTCTTGCTTTTTGCAAAACATTTTATTTTATTTTGAAGCTCTAAGGACAATTCAACTTCATTCCGAATTCTATGAGTCTTACTTAAAAGTTATAGTGCGCGCAATGCAAAAGATTCTATTTTGACAAAAATGCATTTTAATATAAAATTATTGTATTTAAAAAATTCATGTTAAGTATATTCAAAATTAAAAGCATCTAGAAATATATAAAACTCCTCTAAAGGTTTTATAAAATTCTGATTTCTAGTGAAAATTTTGTCATTCTGAACGAATTGATGATGAGCTGTAATTTTTGGTTGTTATTTAAAATATAAGTAAGATAGAGCAGTGTACATAAGATACCTGTCATACTTAGAGACTTTCAATGATGCGTTTCTTTTATCAGAATCTGAACATTTTCGGACTTCCTAAATTCATTGAAACTGAAAAATATACCTTTGAATATTTAAAGATGATGTCCCTAAATTCATCAACTCTTACACATTCTGTGAAGCACTTTTCTACCCGTCCGAAACCATGCATCATATTATCAGCATTTGTTTATGTTTTAACCCACTAAACTGTTTTCAAGAGATATCTCGTTCATCAAAATCTGACCAATTGTGGTTATGTAAAGATACCTTGTATATAAAAAATAATATATATATATATATATATATATATATATATATATATATATATATATATATATATATATCACTCACTTTTGAAAACGATAATTTTTTCTTATATTCTTACTAAATCATATTTCTAAAAGTCGCTGTTTCGACAAGTGGAAAAACATTGCAGCGTACGTTTCTATGGTTACGCCCAGTGAATCTAAGGTACGTAGTAGAGAAGGTAATTTATCACACAATAGTGGGTAATCCGGTTATACTTTTTTGAATGACTAATGTCAATATAGATCTCGAGTATAATACCAAAATATTAAAATATATCCAAACTACCGGACTTCAGCCAATTCGATTGCATTTTAGTAGTTCTTCACTGATGAAAATCATTCTATTAATTCGTGGACTGAGGAGTCGGGATTTATCGAAGAAAGATAAATATAAATCTTATGTTAAAGTTTCATCAATGGGAATCTTTTCAAACATGTTCCGGAAAGCAATTCAACCACTTAAACTTTCATCGTATTTCTTTAATTTAAGTTCTAGGATGCATATTTTTCTTTTAATTATAACTTAAATTTTACTGCCTAAAATGTTTTGAAGTTCCGATATCTTCTCCTATACTTTCAAATCTCGATATTCGTCCACATTGCACTTTGAAATTTCATCTTCAAGAGAACACCGGTACTTTCTTTTTAAAGATACTATAGACCAATTAATTCACCCAGTAATGTTTTCTTGTTTGGAAACTAAAGCAGCAAATATGGCATGAATATCGCAAATATTGGCTTTGCTTATTAACAACTCTTCTATAAATCAGTTTCTTTGGTAAAAAACGTTGCGGGAACGTTCCTTCACATTTGCAGAATGGTATCAATTCTAAAGCACTTGATTCTGAGCAAATTCGTAGAATTCCTTGTTTTCCAGAATTAAGAAACTTCATAAAACTTCGGGCGACTTAAATATAAAGAACATTTCTTGTATTTAAAATGAAACGTCAAAGCGTTACCTCGACAATACAACAATGTATCAGAAAAATATTCTTCATGAAAGAGTTTAAAATAGCTTACCATCTGACGTCTCTACTATAAAAATGTTTGCAAATTTTAAAGTTATTCCAAAACTAATCGACTTATGTAAAAATGTTTTCCCCACCGTAAGGGATCAAAATATTCTAAATATTTTGGTTTCAAAATACGAAACAAGGTAAATACATTCTTAAATAGTGGGTGGTCTAAGAGTAACTTCCAGTATATAATAGTCCCTAGCAACCGCAATTTCCTTCGAATCGGAATAAAACATATTTAACAATTTACTGGTATGCGCTCGAGAGTTATGTAAATAACAAGAATCGAGCTCTCACGACTATGAATGCAGTTAACAAATTTCGAAAATTTTGAATAGCTATACCCACTTTTTTGTTGTTGAAATTTCACCCGTAGCTCTAGAAACGATAATGCAAAAATACTTTCAAACGAGACGAGAATGAAAAACAAAAGAGGAGATATAGGCAACAAAAAACCATAACATTTTACTTTTATCCAATGATGATTGACATTTGGTATTTTGTGATAGGTGCATGTGCAACTTGCGTACGTTATTACTACTGCTTGTTGCCTGACCTAACTCTTTTAATTCACATCTTCTTTGATGCGATAGTGCTCTTACACAGTCGTCTTTATAGAAAAGGTAAAATATCAACGCCATTTTCTATTGTTTACTGAGTCAATACCTCGACAATACAACACACATATGTCACATCGTGACCCAAAATATCGTACATGTTACAATTCGAAAGTTTTGAAATTTGGTAACTATATCCGTGTCAATGGTAGCTTGATTCTTGTTACTTAAATAATAATCGAGTACATATATCTTGAAATCAGCAAATCTTAAATTTTTTTCTGATTTGTTCAAGACTGTTGTGATTTAGGGCTCGTATATAGTGGAAGTTATTCATGACCCTCTTTGCATTTCAACCTTTGAAAACAAGATTTCGTTATGCTGATTAGTAAAATTCGTAACTTCACTGTTAACGTATAGGAGTTACGAGTAATGCTAATTCGTATGACTATTTGTTTATATGGTTAATGATGAAAAATAGATTTCTCAACGTCAGGAACAAAATTTAACTTAACCAAGAAGTAGTGACAAATACAGTACTTAAAATCATGTTTTACAGAGTTGAGTAATTTTGCAATAGAACAGATTAAGTTGAAATTGTTATCATCCAATTGTTCACACTGATACACAATTCCTACACTGTAATATTGAAGCCCAGAATAAATTTTTTCAACTCTCTTGTAATTTTGTAACATAACAGATAAAGTTTAAATTGTTATTATCCAATTGTTCACATTGATACACAACAATTCCTGCACTGCAGTATGGAAGCCCAGAATAAATGTTTTCGACTCTAAGGAACCTTTTAATAAGGTTTAAATATAATGGAAATGGTCTTCCACATACTTAATGCTTACGCTATTTGTTCATATATTTCATTGAACATTGTATGTTACCTAAAGTAAATGAATTCAAGATATTTTTAAAAAGGCATTGCACTAAAAATTATCAAAATAATTTAGCTTTAGTTAGAATTCTATATCTCTTTATTAGTATATAGAATAATATATTAATTTTAGGAGCAATAATGATTACTACAACAGTCTCAAAAATAGATTCATTTTAATTCTGCTCTACTTAAAACAATATTATTGTACATAAAATTATACGTAAAATATTTCTTGACAATACTCACCAGCAACTCAGTCCCCTTTTATGTTTTAGTTCTTTCAATTGCTTCGACAGACTATGTAAAATAATGTTATCCAATATAGCTTAAATTTGCAAATTAATAATATTGCTTTGGAGAATGAAGGTGAGATTAATTGCTGTATTTTGAATATGGAGTTTTTTTAAATTAAGATTTATAGAAGAGTACATAAGTTTATAAAAATTAAATTTTGCTAACAGAACCTTACCATTTCAATACAGGTTACAAAACTTTTTAATTTTGTATATTTGATAAAGCGCTTTCAACTCTCAACATCATGAAACGTGTTTACCATCGCCTTCTAATTTCTCTTAAACCTTTGAAAAAAAAGATCAAATGGAATTGTCCTTTAGATAATATAATTATTGTACTATAATTCAAAAAAATTAATTATGCATTTGTTAGCTATTTTATTACTTGACAAACTATGCATCTATTGTATTATTTATCTAGCTATTTAGCTGTTAGAAATTTAGTGATTTTAATGTTTTTTTATCTACTGTATTATTTAGCTATTAGAAATGTATTATTACATTGCTTATTTATGTATTTTATTATTTAGCTGTTAGGAATTTAGTTATTGTGTTTATTTAGCTATTGTGTTTTACGTTTTCAGAAATTTAACTAAGTGATCGGATAATAACTAAAAAATAACTAATTAATAACCTCGTTCACCAGGGCTGCGAATGGGATGGGAAGAAAATTGGTTATTCTCGGAATTTTCGATTTGCAATTTGATCGATTTGATGCTAGTGAAGTTGGGTAATACTGTACCTTTGGGGGTTTAAATATACGGAGTTAGTTTCTATATGTGCTAGAAAAGTTTATACTCTGTTTCAATTCTGGAGTGCCGACCAACCGGTATAGTGGTTAAGGTGTTAGCCTCTAGATCGGAAGGTTCCTGGTTCGAATCCGGGTCCGGGCATGGATGTTTGTAAACGTATGGTGTAGAGGCGGCTGGTGCACCTTAAATCTGTCGTGGCCGAAAGTCCTCACGTTGGGTTGGCGTGGAAGTTTGGAGAGTGGGGTGCCAGCTCAGGTGTTGCTTCGTCATCTGACCGTGGTTCAAAATTACGAGGTGTTGTCCTCGAATCTTTCCCTTAAGGGTCTGATTCCGGACCGTCGTCAATAGCCCGTTGTGTTGCTCTAGTACGACGTTAACTAAAATTACCATTACCATCAATTCTGGAGTTTTACATTATGATACATAATATCAAACAAAGCGTTATATATTAAACATGAACTATTCGCATTATTTATCACTCACTTATTTTCGTACGTAGCTAAATATAAAAGTTAAAAGTTCTTTATTCGACTTTTTATATTCTTCGAATGTCATAAGATTTAATAATTGCGTGTTATTACTTTTCGTTCCCAACATCGATAATTACATGTAATTGTTGAAAGCAAGGAAATATTATATTTGTCGATAAAGCCGAATCGTTAAAGTCCCGAGAGAAAACTGCGGTTGCAGAATGGATAAATGTGTGACCCCGTCAGGAAATTGATAACTTTTTAATTTTATTTAAGTCTCACAGATGCGTGTCGAAAACAGTGCGTTAGAGGCCAGCCTAGGATAAAAAAACCTGTTCCAAAATGTCCCAAATCTGGGCAGGGTACAGTTTGCTTTTTCTACTTGGTGTTTTACCTTGACAAATTATCGTGTCATTAGCAAAACTGATCAGATATTGATAAAAGAGATATCCCGTCATTAGAAAAATCAGTCATACCTTGTCGGACGAGGTACCTCGTCAAAAAAACTTGAATGATTAATAGTAAAATAAAAACTAACTATTGAATCTAGATGTAACATACAATAAATAAATAGCATTTAGATATGAATCAGAAAAGTAAACGAGTGAACAATGATGGGGATGGTTCACACATAATATATAACGTCTTGTTTATCTCTCCAGCATATATAAATCAACTCATCTTATTTCTGAACCCCAAAAGGTGCACTCTTAACCACCCTCACCGACGCCAAGTCGATCAAAATGCAAATCGCAAGTACTTAGAATAACCAATTTTCTCCCCACCGCACCGATAGCGAACGAGGTTATCGGGGTCCCCGGGCCCATAGCATGTCCCGACGAAGCAGACAAGAAAACCCAGTCCTCTTTTTCCCCTCTTCCTTGACGCACCACTAACACGTCCTAACTCCATATTCCCATTTCCGTCCGACATCATCGCATGGCCATCCGTTCATCTCGAAAGCATGTTTGTGTTTCATTGATTTAATGCATCTCGGACGGGACTCGAGATATAATCAACGGAGTGGGGATGCTCCTGGAGAAGAGATGAAATCCAGATCTTCCCAGATGTTGCAGGTCCTCCTCCCGAGGAAGAAGGAATTCAATTATTAGTGGCACCGCACGTTCAGAAGGCGACACTCGTCTTGCTGTGTGTTTGTGTCACGGGGGTCCGGCGAGGATACGGGACTTGAAAAATTTATTGCGTTATGTCCTCCGCCATCCAGGCTGGTGTACTCACGACACTATTATCATTATGATGTCGGGAGGAGAGACGGGATGAGGTAATCCAAGTTGACTTCCCATTAGAGAGCATGTTTACAGATGCTTCGTTTTAAGAGGGAGGGGTGTTCTTTTGCAGGGGGAATGTTTCGGTGTGAGAGAAGTGGCAGCTAGGATGATGAATATTTGAGTGAGCTTTGTCTCGGAATACGGAATGCAAAGAATAGACAGTGGATATGTGTTCGCAAAAAATTTACTGTGTGAGAGGAAATGTAGGTATAGAGTATTTAGAAGTTTTTTTGTATTTAAGGGTGCCAAAAAATATTTAAGTATTTCGTTTTATAGGTGTTTAAGACTTCCTTTTAGTGAGTGATTTTTTTTTGTGGTGAATGTTTCAGTACTTGATGTGGAGTGCAAGAAATGACAGATATATGATGAATATTTGAGTAAACTTCGTCTAGGAATTTAGTCTACAAAATACCAGCATAGAATTTGTTGCGTGTAACTAAATTATTGTGTGAGGAAATGTCAAGCGTAGGGATTCCCGACCGGTGGTACGCAGCAACGTTTCAGGTGGTACGCAAGGATGATACGAGTAAGACCCAAATATTCTACGAAGTTTGCTCGATTTTTTAGTATGTACTACCACGTTATGCTATTTATTATGCCATTTGTTACTAGTTACCTGTGTGAGAGTGTTTTTTCTGAACTTTTGTGTCTAAAAAATAAATATAGAAACAGAGTAAGTGTTGAAGAGGACTTAAGAGTGAAGTTAAGCTCCATTGCTCCTGATATTGATATTTTAATAAAAGACAAACAACAACAAGTTTCGCACTAAAAATTGATTTTAGATTATGTTAATCTTTGTTTGCTTAGTTCGTATTGATTATTTAAAATTATTTGTTTTTAGACCAGTGAGTAAAAAATAAAACTAACTTTCAATAATTGTTTTATTTTTTTCTTTACTAAAACATCATTAATACGAAATACAAGTGCATTAATCATAAAATACGAAGCTTTCTTAGTATTTTGATTAAAATAAAACTAGCCATTGGGCACTTTTCTGACATTAGATATATGTTTCTAAAAAAATATTTAAATGGTGGTACGCCAAAAATTTCAAGTGGTACGCAGTTACTAAAAGGTTGGGAACCCCTTGGTCTAGCGTATTTAAGAGTTTCTATACTGATACTAGTGCCAAAACTTTTTTAATCGTTTTTTGAGATGTGGAAAGGGGTTTACAGAAGTTTAAGAGGGACTGACTGAGTTTGTGTTTGTGTTTGCTTTTGTAGATGAATTTTTCGGGTACTTTACGGAACTGCGAGAAGTCATAGCTAGAATGAAGAGTATTTGAGTAACTGCTGTGTTGGAGTTTAGATACTACAAGGAATTAATATTGAATTTGTGTTTGTAACGAATTGCATAGGGTATTTAAGATTTACTGTACTGATGCTTGTGCCAAAAGTGTTTTAACTATCCCGTTTTGCAAATGTTTCGGGAGTTTTTCCAGACATTTAAGGAGGAAGCGTATTTTCTTGTTAGCAGTTAAGCATTTTGTGTACTTGATGGAAGTGCGGGAAGTGGCAGCTCGGTTGCTTAATATTTCATTAAGCTTTGTCTTGGAATTCAGACTACAAAGAATAAACAATGAATATGTATTTTAACGAATTTACTACATGAACAAGTATCTCGTTTTGTAGATATTTATACAAATTTTACAGATATTTAAGGGGAAGGAAGGATATATATATATACATATTTACAGGCTGATGTTTCGAGACTTGATGGATAATGAAGAAAGTGTAATTTTGGGATGGTGAATAATTGAGTAAATTTTGTCTTAGAAATGATTTGGCAGCTTTATTTAGATAAGGAATTAGCAATGAGTATGCATTTCTATCGAGGTTACTATATGACACTGAACGTGCAACTTTTTAGAATTTTTATCTTAAAACGTATGCCAAATATATCACCAATAGCCGACATTAATTAAAATATCGACCTGTTAGTTAATTTCTTAGAATACTTTAAGAGGGTAAGTGCTTTAAGAGGGTAAGTGAGTTATAAACGACTTGTCCTGTAAAGCTAAATGCGTTAATGTTTCTGAACCATCTTTTGATATACTTGGCTTAACTTGGAATATTAAGGGGGCTGGGACACATAAAACCTTCAAAAAGTCCTTTTTTGTTTTATATTCTCAAAAAATTTGGAATTTAATTCTCTTTTGTTTGACACTAATTTTATGATGATACCTTGAGTAGAACCGAAGTTATAAACAAAAGAACGTTTTGATAGCTGTCAAAGTTTTGAAACGAAAAATATGTCGACTTATCCGAAAAACTGCTAAGAAAAGTACAATTGCATACAAATTGTACCGTAGAAAGGTACTATTAGCCAAAATAAACCTTAATCAAAGATCTGAAGACATTAACGGATTTACTTACGTACTCGGAGTGAAAAATCGATCAGGTACTAAAATTTCACTTTTGTCACTGATTTTCATTAATGAAACTTTAAGGTGATTTTTCTCCTTGATGGATTTTTCACACTTTTCCCAACTTTAAAATGATATAACTCAAAATCTATTCAAGATAATTGCAGGAAATTTGGTATGTATATTCTTCATACGTATTTAAGTGATTTGTCTTCAGCAATTTAAAAAAATATTGATATGTTATAAAATATAAGTGTTTTTATAAAATATGAAATAAAAAAATGCTCATTTTTAATAAAAAATTTTTTAGTATTTTTTTATATGCATGTATTTAAAAACTGTGAAGACAAATTTTTAAATATAATATCTGCTTTTAGAAAATGTAAATATTGTGTCTTTTCATAAATAATTTCTCAAGTTATATCAAAAGTAATAACAGTCACTTTTTTGAAAATTTTAAAATTTTAAAATTTTTTGAACTGATATCAAGTTAATTTTTTATAATTTTCTATTTGTAAATTAGGTGCTATGTCTTCATTAAAAATTCCAAAGCAATATCTTAATTAGCAAAAAAAATAGAAAATTGTGTCCCGGCCCCCCATAATCGAATGCAATTACTGTACTTCTTTCATATTAAAAACGAATGGAAACTATCGTAAAGCGGTGCGAGTATTTAGAAGGAAATACTCTTCTACAGCAGTTTGTTTTTGTTGACAGTCAAAATTCTTCACGTCGTATACACTGTGGCATTCTTTTTTTATTGAACTGCATACGAAACAAACAAGTGTCTTTAAGAGAAGTCTGTTTTAGTTCAATCAATCTTTTTTAAAACTCACGAAACTTACAAAGTTTATCATCGTTACCAAACGAATATCTATAAGAAAACGTGATGAGATTCCTAATTTAAACTTGTGTTTGACCACTGAATCTTAAAATTTACTGAACTAATTAATATTTGTTAGTATCTGATATTCCTTCAAAATTAAAATTTTAGCATCTTAAAAATGGAAAATCCAAAATACAGCTAAAGTGATATGGTTAGTATGGCATTTATATGATGTATAAACATACATTAAAGTATACTAAAATTTGACGCACATAAGTAATTTATACAACCATGAATTTTTCATTACGACTATATAAAATGGAAATTCATTAAATCTCAGTAGCGTTTTAATACATGAATATTTTGTTTCGACGATTAATTTTTTCGTATTTTAGTCTTCGATTCATAGTTACTTTTGCAACAAAATGTGTATTTCTTATTGTTTAGGTATCGGGTTTCGTACAACTGACTAACGTTATATAATGTTGTATTCCTTAGAATTCTAGAAGTTATTCTTCCCATCCCTAAATTTTATTCTCTAAGTCTAAGAATGGTTTGACCATTATAAAGTAGAAAATTGTAAAACGTGTTGTATAACAAATTTAATAAATTATTTAAAACTTATTTTCTTGAACAAATTTTTTTTAAATATCGTCCAGAATTCTCGAAATAAAATTTAAATCCTATTACATCAAGGCTTATTTTATAGATAAATTACTGTAAAGTATATATTTTCATTATCATATTATAGAGTGGAGTTTGAGATTATCTAGCTGTGTTAGATAATCTAAAACTGATGCTACTACTGAATTAAAAATATGACGCCGATCGATTGAAATAAAGCTTCTGACCACGAGGTGAGCAATAGGCATTATAGCAGCTCCTAGAATTATAAATTTGCTTCATATTTGCATATTAAAATTACGTGTATGCGGTTGCAATAAGGTGCTAAAGGTCAATAGATAAATGCATTCAATCGTATCAGAAATTCGAAGGATAGAACAAGTGATTGTCAACCCTCAGATCGTTACAAATATGTGAGTATAGTGTTGCTTTAAAACCCAGAAAATATTCCGACAGATAAAAATTCGAAAAAAATTATTTATGAGAATTTCATTGTTTATGAAAACTACAATTGCCTTTTTTTATAACGATACCCCCTTTGTAGAAATAATTTAATTGGAAATATTTTAAAATTCTTTTTAAAGTGATGCACCATTACCGCTACATACGTCCTTACGAATTTTAAAGCCTTTTTTCTCAGAACATACTCTTTTCATGTCTGGAGGCACATTACTCAAAAACTACGTGAGATACATTCTTGAAATGTTTTTGATTGTTTATGAAGCACTTTTAAATACTTTACATAAGGAATACATAAGGAATAATATATAAATTCATACTTAAAAAAACATTTATGTAAGAAATTTCAATTTTATGTCAATTTTTCAAATGTTTATAATTTTGTGAATTTTTTAAACAAATTAAAAACTTTGTGTTAAAGTCTTTAAGGGAGATCCATAAGGAAAAACCTAAAATTCTTATTATTCATTTCACATAACCAATTTTTTAGTGATAACTAAGCACATATTTTAAATCAATAATCAATAAAAAATAATAAGTTTTTTTTTTGCAATTATATTTTATATTACGATTTTAATATGTGTTTTAAGGCGAAATACACATTTTTTATAAACCCTACTCCTCTGTCAATTTTTAATATTTTTGTATAAAATAAATTTCTACAATATTGTAATAGTTTTTGCAAAAGACCCAGGGAGAGATTTATTTAAATTTATTTACGAGTTTTCATAAAACAAATATTTTACTCATTATACGTTAAATTTCTACAAACATTTCCAATTTTTTATGTTTATTAATTTTTCTAAACTATTTGTACAAAAAAAACGCTCTCTTTGTCTGTTAAATAATAACTCAAAATCTAACAAATATATACAGTTTAACTTTAAGTGCATATAACACAAAGCCTTAGTACATTGAACTTAGGCAATATAGCAAAAAAACTGATTTTGAAATAATCGCATTTTAAGTACAAAATGCAACAGAATTTAACGAAAACAACTTACTTTTTGCAAGTACTATTTTTTTAGTAATTTCTATGTATATATTTTTTAAAAGCCAGTTTTATCTCTGATGACAAAAGAGTGATTTGTGATAATTCACTGAAAATTATACATTTCTTGTTTAAAGAACTGAAGAAAAAAAATTGATTTATTGGATCAGTACTATTTTAAGTGGATAAGTATTATTTTAACTAAACCACCAGTGTATAAACCACGCATACTTTTTTCTACGGCTATTTTTTTTTCTGCAAACGAGCCTTTTTGTTGTGATACGCATGCAACCAAATTTAACGCAATTTTTTCAATGTGTTTCCTTCAATGGTGTCACCACATGTTTTACATGAGGACCTGGATTTTGACATTTAGTTTCCGCCGATTGATAGAAATACCAGGAGACTATACCTTAAGGGTATTTAAAATGTTTGGAATAATCATCGGTAAATAATGTTGCATAAATGGAAGTTTTCATGGAAAGCGAAGTCAATGGTTGGCTGAATTTTTGATTCTGAAATTTTGACGTCTCTGAAATTTTGTCCATTTGTTCTTGAATATCTGATTCATCGTTTTATCCAATAAACCAAAAACACTTTTTGAAATTTTTATTTCGAAATTTGGAGTTTGGGTCTCTCTTAAAAGTATTCAAATATTACAATGTAACAATTTCAGATTAATACACTAATTTATGAATAAATGAGATGCGCCAAAAGTTTGTGAATTTAACATGGGTGCTTATGGAGCTGCCGGACCCTCTTAATGATTAAATAACTTTATCTTACACCTGAACGCTATGGATTCTTTTAACTTTTGCAACTAATTTCTATTGGCCCTTTTCTCCTCAGAATAATAACATTTGGAAGGACTAGATCCTCTCGGTTGATTCGAATCCTCTGGTAATATTCTATAGAATATACTTCTTTGGAAAGGTTCGATCTGTCTTTCTCTTAGAATAGAATCATTTTGAAATGTTATGTAGCTCCTTTTCCTAGAATGGAAACCGTTGGAAAGATTCTATTGATCCTATCCTTAGAATAAATTTATTTGGAAACAATCTATTGGTCAAGGAGGTCAAAATAGATAAGAAGTCGTGCAAGGAAAATTACAGATCACAAGGTAGAATTTATGCGTATGAAGCACTTAGTAGGTTAATATTACTTCCCTTCATATCTCAGTTCCTTTTTTTTAAAGCAACGAGTATTTTCATAGTAAGGATTTATGCAATGACCTGCACAGTTTGTTTTATATGCACGTTTGAAAACTTTAACCTTATATCTAAAAAAAATCACTTCGTGTTACAACTTTATTTAGAATGAAAAGTGAATAAGAGTTTATAATGCTATAAAACTCCATTAATAGCTTCAAATAAAAATAATACATTTAAAAGCTGCGTTATTTATCTTAAGGATTAGGCAGATGTCACGGCCTTTACGCAACATAAAATATTACGACATAAAACCAACTTCTATTTCAATTAGATTTATGGGTTACTTATCAAAATATGATACGATTAATAATACTTCTAATGTAACAGATAAAAAAACTAGTTTCGCAAAGAAAGATATTACACCAAACAATTTATTAATGGGCATTTATTGTTGTTATTTCCTCAACAGCGCTTATTGTAACATCTGCAGAAGTATAAAATGGTATGGGTAGTATTTTATAAATCTTTAACCCCACAATCCTGTTATTTTTATCCTCTTGGTGGTAGTCTGGAAAGAGGTACCTCGTCATTAACAAAACTAACATCATCCTGATGGAAGAAATATAATCTTATTGCAAAAAACGACTGTTGAAACGAAAAATTGCAATACCTCCACCATTTGGAATTCAATCGACATAAATGATGGTGAGATATATCGTCATTAACAAAACGGGTCCTATCTTGATGGACGAGATATCTCGTCAAAACCACTTGGAGGGTTAAAACTTCCGCCGGTGTCATTACGACACCAGTAAAACAATTGCATAAATTATATTTAATATATAAATCCCATCGCTAGAAACTTTAATTTCAATTACCTTTAAGCTAATTTCAAAATATTTTAACGATAAAGCTTCTAGGGGATATCCCTTCTGAAATTCAGTTAATGAAACGTATATTCAAGTTGCTTAGCCATCCAATTTATGGATGACAAACGTCCCTCTGGTCACTGATTAACGGACGAGTCAAATGAAACATCTCAATTGTCGGTCAGTCTGTCTACCTGTTGTGTCCCACATTGGCTGACCACTCTGTTCTGTGTACAGGATCAACAGCTCGAATCCAAGGTACCTCAAAGCCATAGGAGGCATTCCTTATTGATCGAGGCAACAGATGGATGGATACGACTCGAAATCTGTCTAGCTCTCAACATTATGGATGGGATTTCCAGGATTTGAAGATTTAGCACCTTCGTTGCAAGCGTGCTTGACGTTATTTTCCGGGCCTAATATCGGAGGCTAAACCCAAATTAAAGGGCATTGAGAAAGCGGTGCAACGTGGATGAAATTGTAGTGCCATGGTAAACTTTGCAGTCAAGTTGGTCTTGTAAGTAAATTAAGCAGATTGTTGAAGTAAATCAGGATAGGATAGAGTAGGTTACGTAAGGTTGTTGAATTTACCCAACACTAGAGCAACATAAAGGTAAATCAGGATAGATGAAATAATACAAGTGTTTCATATAAGTTTGAATGTAGATGGTTATAACTCGTTTAACCCTGCCAGTGGTTGCCTCAACGAGTTATCTTGCACTTTGCAGAAATGGCCAGATCTTTATGGACGAGATTTCTCGTAGAAAATAGTGAAGTTTTTAGTCTCATACAAAATCGAGAATGAAAATACTGATGACAAATATCTTGTCCTTGGGAAAACTGTTCAGATCTTGATGGACGAGATACCACGTCGAAGCCACTTGGAGGGTTAAGAAGATAGTGCATTTTGGTTTAAACTAGATTGAATCTTTTAGTGTAAACTATAATAGATTAATTATAAAAAAGAATACCTATACACTATAACCAAAAAACCAACTCACCAATAAGATGCATAATTACAGAGGTGCCGGGCTCGATCAACTTGGATCGGTATAATCATTAATAACGAATCCCGTTTCCAACTGTGTCCTAACAACGACCGCAGACTGGTCTGGATTTTTCCAGGCAACATGGAGATCATGCCCTTACAATGGCACGCCACACATGCCTACAACAGGGCTTTATGGTCTGGGGTACCATCTCCTTTGATAGCCGGACCCTTTTGTAGTCATTTCTGGCATACTTACAGCACAGCGGTACGTAGACGACATTCTACGACCGATTGTGTTACCGTTCCTTTTGTGACATCCCGGACTTACTTTCTGACAAGATAATGCGCGGGCGCACACGGCACGTGTTACTATAAACTGTCTTTAAGCTTTCCCAACACTTCCTTGGCCAGCTAGATCTCCTGATCTATCTCCCATAGTTAATGTTTTTTATTGGGACGTTATGGGAAGGCGATTGTAACCTTCCCGGAATGTTGACTATTTAGTCCGATAATTTAGCAAGAAATTCCGCAGGACACCATTCGGGAACTTTTTCAGTCTGTACCACGCCAGGTTACAGCTTGTATCCAGGCCAGAGATGGGTCAACGGTTTATTGATTTCCTCTCTTTGTCATGGTCAAACTCTGAAATAAATCATTCAATTGTTTGAAATTTTAATCGTATATTTTTCAATGTATGTTCTTCACATCCACCAATTTGCATTGCAATTGGACAACTCCTTATTGGTGCGCCATTTTTTTTTCGTATAGAATATATATTTCCTTGTGCTATAATCACAAAGTAAACAACCAATATAAGTGTTTACTTCCTTGTGATATTACAAGTAAATTAACTTTGGCGAGCTTCAAAATTAGTGAATAATATTTCATGTTGGATAAATAAAAAAGTCCACACAAAAAAATATTGTTTAATCGACCTAGCGTTTATCTCAACGAATTACCTGGTTATTAGAAAAAAATACCAGGTCTCGGTGGATGAGGTATCACGTAATTAGAACAATTTGTCAGATTTCGATAAAAAAATACTTTGCAGAAACTATTTGGAGTGTTAAAAAATTCCAATCTTTATAAGAATATAGATTTCCTAAAAAAGTAATGGAATAAAGAATATAACATGTTTTTCTAAAATAGACATAATTTCGCCCTCAAAAACAGAATTTCCTACACTCGAAAATATATGTAGATTGCGGAAATGCATTAGAAATACAACAATTACAGCCATGGAAATATACTTAATGATAGTAAAAGAAAATGCGTTTTTGACTGACTGGTCAAAATGTTTCCTCTACATTGTACAAGATTATCGTAAATCGCCCGTCTTGACACTGGAATCAGACTAAATCCTTTAAACGCTTTAGCCGTCATGGTTTGATTTATTTACAACCTCAGTTGTTACGTGTTGTCCTGAATAAGTAAAAGGTAACTTTTCGAGTAAGCTCAAGAGCTCAAATTTCTTGGCGAGAACATCACATAAAGGAGCTCAAATTACTATTTTCAGGAGTTGAATGAGTTTTGTTTCGAGTTGAAAGGAGGAAACTAGGTTTTCTCAGTCGTTTTGTTACTTTTTTGACAGTAAGTATAAAAACTGTTCGCATTCTGTGTAGAACAGAACTGGATAAAGCGAGGGAGATCTTAAGCAGTGTGTCATCACAGAAACAATATCTATTCTTATTATATAAACTCACAACAAAAAATATATAATTTAAACCACTTGATTCATAAAAATTAAAAGAAATAATATAATAGATACCTAAGAGAATATAATGAATCCATGAAAGTATATTATTGCCATGAATCCATTAAAGTGTATTATTACCATGAATCCATGAAAGTATATTATTGCCATGAATGTATGAAAGTATATTATTGTCATGAATCCATGAAAGTATATTTTTGCCATTATCCATGAAAGTATTAGTATAATTAATTAAATACAGACATTGGAGCTGTAAACATTGATTCGATTCAATTGTTTAATTGCAATAATTAAAATGCTCTTAAACCACTTTCATGAAATTAATGACAAAGAAAAGTATGATGCACTATAAAAGTCCTCTTATGGGGTATTTAAAATACTAGTTTCTATTTATTCGAGTTGTATCTTTGGTCATATCCCAACTAGCACACCTCAAGTAAGTGGTATTTTATCTGTGTGATATTCTCCTATATAGGACAAGGTGTAAAAACACAAATATATTTAGTTTAATAATTACAGATTTTCTTACTCTGAATGATTTTAAAAATCATTAAATTACTTTATATCAAGTAAAAATAATAATCAAAATCAAATCCGCAAACGTTAGACACTGAGTGTGTAGTATATAAAATACAAAATTTGTTTCGACCCATTGAAAAAACGATTCAAAATGCGAATTTTGCAATTTATGGAAATGTAACAATGTTTAATTTATAAAAAAGTTGTTTTTAATTTCTCTGAAATAAATATTTATCACTAAAACATTCAATTGGGAGAGAATCTTACATTCATTTTATATTCTCCGAGACTGATCCCACACAGTCGTCAATAAACAGTTGTCTTGTTCTAGTGCGACCTAAATTCAACAACCTAACTATCTATTTTATGTTAAAAAACCTTACTTTAGTATTTTTTGACAAGGCCTCAGAATACCAAGAAAGAACCTACACGAACTAAAGTAAAGCGTATAAACCCAAAACAACATTAATTCACCTTTTTTTGTTTACTCTCCTTGAATTCCCATTTATATGCCAGTACAGAAACAGCAAAGAATATCTCTGAATGTATTACACGTGCAAGTATCTTATTTTGAATACATATTCCGATAATCTAAATCGAAATGTCCAAAATCCCCTGCATAATAACATACACCCGAAAATCTGATCGCACCGTCTTTGTACAGCAAAGCCATTTGTGCATTGTAGCGTTTTCTACTCCCTTTGGAAGGTGATGGTTTTATCAGAATAATGTATACTGGGAAAGTGTTACTTTTTGTGAGAAGCGGAGGTTATTCTTTCCAACGCACGTTGACACAAACGACAGTAAAGGGACAACTCTTGCATCTCCTCTTTTGCATTTCTATCTCTTGTTACTGAATGAGTATGGTAGCAGTATTTCGTACGCCTTACTGCTGGCTGCGAAGTAAAATGATTTTGGGACTGTTTGTAGTAGAGAAAGGAGGTTCCTAAATAGCGTTTTCGACGCACTCTTATTCAGCAGCTGCGGGTACATATTCAGCGCCTTTTCATGTATGCATGAGAGTACCCAAGCGGAATACGTAAAAGCGCCAAACGGAAATATAGGTTGGAATGCTTTTAGCTGATATTAAGAGACGAGAAGCTTTATGAATGCAAACAACACTGTTATAACAAATAGCAGTAATTAGACCCATTTAATAATTTATTTGATAAATCCTCTTCTTTTTGGCTCTAAAATAGTGTCGTTTAAAATCTACAATCAATAAAAGTATACAAAGAGATTCTTAGATTTCATACTTCCGCATGGACTAAATTCAATTGAAAACACAAAACAGCATTTCTTGTAGTTCCGGGTCTCAATTGTTTTTTTTTCAATAAAGTGCATGGTAAATTGTGCTCAACTGAATCATGTTGTCCCAATTATCTATTCTATGTCTAATTACATTCCACCCCATTAACTTGTAAGTCACAACCCAGTATTTTTAATGTCTAAGCGCACTTTCGCATTACCTTACCTTATGTTTCCTTCATTTTCTTCAGATTTCTCATTTTCTTTAGTATTTATGATATTGAAGAATTTCATTTGAGCAACGCGACTATCGGTGTGTTTATTAACCAGGCTATAAAGCTCCATATATGCAAATCAAACTTTATAGAGTAGATTAATCGGTGAATTATCGCGTAGATTGATTGCATAATGCTTACACACTAGTTGTCATTTACCAAAAATAAATAAAAATGTAGATTATGCACCACATACGCTTGTGAAATACCGCGTTACTTGTGATCAGGGAGGAGCCTGATCTATAAGACACAAAATGGAGTTTTCTACATATGAGAAGAAAAAAGCTAAAATAATTATTCATACACTCCCCAAAACACCATTAAAAAACAAGCATACAAAACATTACAAAAGTTAAGATGATAACACCTTGATTCACCAACACTTTCATTTCGATAATTTTAGAATGGTTTTTATTTTAAATTTTCTTTTGTATTTTTAAATTGCTATTATTGTTATGTCTGCAGTTTCAGCGCGCTTGTATGGTTTGTTTCGTGTTTTGTTTACTGGTTGCTTGCATCCCGACTGTTAATGGTTAAGTTATATTGAGTTAAATTAAATATATATATATATATATATATATATATATATATACTAGCAAAATACCCGACCTTACTCGGTTTGAATTGGTTTACTCTAGATTGAAGAGATAATCAAAATATATAATGACTTACGTTTTTTGTAGAGAAAAAATTATTTTAACATCTTTCGCCATCTTTATATTTTCTACAACTTACTTTGGACACAAATCCTACACATGCATATCCATTCATGTAATACATTTCACATACATCGCACAATTGCTGTATGACAAAGCTACAAAATGACGAAAGGTGATACTAAGGTTACTACTATAAAAGACGATTTATAGGAAGATTTGGAATTCCCTTTCTTAAGTTCGTTTCATGTTTAACTCAATTAATTAAAATTACGATTTACGGCGAGTGCTCTCGCACTCATAGTCAACAAAACAATATTTTTTTACTTGTGGCACTCTTGCCTCCGGTATGCGACATTGTGAAATTTTGCAATCTTCTCCTGTCATTATTACAACGAATTTTTTAATGTTGGAAAAAGTTCCAGTTTGGATTAATAAACATTATTATTCTTTCAATAAAGGCATTATTCTTTAAATAACGGCATTATTCTTTAAATAACGGCATTATTCTTTAAATAACGGCATTATTCTTTAAATAACGGCATTATTCTTTAAATAACGGCATTATTCTTTAAATAATGGCATAACTATACTGAAAATTTATACTGACTTACCTAACATTTTTAAGTCTAATACTTTGTGGTGCTGTTGCGTGTGATGAGAAGGAAAACACATTTATTAAAATAATAAATATTTAAAAAAAGGAAACAGCAAAGTAAAACAAAATAAAAGATGTCTCAAAAAATTGTTCTAAAGATATTAATTTGTGATTCAATTTTATCTCTTGATCTCGCACAGTTGCCACAACTTACAACTAAAAGTGTACAAAATTTAGAAATGTGAAATTAATTCAGAGCGAAAGAACCAGAAAAAATATCACTGCTCGCGCGATCTTGTTCATTCTCATTTCATTGAAAAATATCGTCTGTCCCAAATATTCTTAAATCGTTTTATTGCGCAAAGAAAAAAAATAAGACTCGAAATAAATGAAGTATCAGAAATGAAATTCCATAAAAAAAAAAAAATTTTTTTTGAAGAATAATTACTTTTTCAGCAGTACTGGTAAAGCAATCGAAGTAATCGTAATATTCAATAGACATTCCAATTTTTCCAAAACTACCAAATTATGGTTGATTTAAGTATACTTACTCAGGTGTTTTAGCATGAAACTCAACTAAATATAACAATAAAGAAATGTTTAATATTGCATTCACTAAACTAATAGATAATGTATAAAATAAAATACAATGCAATCAAATATCTGGAATACAATTCATGTGATGCCTACACAAACACACAAACACAAAATCGAGCATAGAACAGAAAGACGGACAGACAGACTTTCGAAACCAATGCCACTCACTAAATGAAGATATGTACTCACTGTATGCAAATTTTCATGAAAATATCTTAAACCGCGGGGACGTGTATAGGGCACAACATACAGACAGACAGACAGACAGACAGACAGACAGACACCAAACGAGAAAAAGGCGGATTCGGCATCAGAAGGGTCTAAAACGGATAGAAAACTTGAAATGGGTCGAAAATATTGAATGTACAAACAAACACTCCATTCTTATTTATATAGATATATATATATATATATATATATATATATATATATATATATATATATATATATATATATATATACTAGCAATATGGAGCTACAAAGTGGATAAGTTAACCACAGCTGGTCCATGGGTACATAACATCTCACATGCATTCTCACATTTCAAACCCTTATTATAGAGCGACTAAACATTCATACAATACGGATCTTACCGGTATTCATGCCTTAACGAGGGTTCCAACCAAAAACCTTTCGATGTGGAAGCCAACACCCTGACCACAAGACAGATTGGTCGGCCTGACATGAGGAAATAAAACTAAAACATATTACAACTAGAGAGAAAAACTAATTTATCTTTCTAATTAACTAAACAACTTTATACCAAAACACCATCGCATATGGTACTAAGATTTAAATATTATGATTAGGTTGAACTTATTAAATTTCCTTCATTTTCAGTGAACCACATTATTTCTATAAAATTACCTCTTTAAACATTGAGTTTTGTACTTCCTTCGAGTTTTCCTGTTTTTATTAACTCTTTTCTAATCCCCACTAATTTATACTTTCAATTTGCATCAATAAATTTGTCTTTAGCTATTTATTTCAGCTTCATTTCTTTAATTTTTGATAAGGTTTGAACTTACATCAGTCAATGGTTATTCGACTGATGTAAGTTTCGCTGATAGGCATATTTTTTTTAAATTTTGGAATTACTAATGTTTAATTAAATACGTTGAAACAAAGATAACATTTTCTAATGAATATGTTCATAACAGTTCTCATAGTTTAAATGTGTATTAAAATTCGTGAATAATTTAACCTATAATATAAAATAATACCACTTCTAATAGTAATCTCCTTTCCTTGTGGAAAGAAAAATACAAAATGACAAAAGGACCAATTAAAGTAGGAATAAATATCAAATAATCTTATCAACTTCATCGAGATGCTAACATATAAATACATTAACTATACTAGTAGTAAACGGTTAAAATTCAATTTTCGAAGTTTTTTCGAGACAAAGTTTTAAAACTAGTTTTCCAAAATACCTGTCACCCATATTTTGCTTAAAATAAATTAAGCCCCCACGCTTAAAGTAAAAAAAAAAAAGGTGCTTCCTTATCTTTCTTTTTTTCAATTTTCCTCGAACGCTAATTTTTTTCTCCAAAAGAACAAGTGTTCGACTTTTTTCGTCTTTATTAAAGATATTTTGCTATGTTTTTACAAGCACTCAATTTTTCAAGACACTCTGCATATTTTAAACCGTCTTCAATGCATGTACGTTTCACCTGGCAGGAGTTGTCTCTCCGCTGTATTAACTCAACTTTTTTCAGTGTGCTAACCTGTCAAACCCAATATCCGAGAACACTTGTCTTTTTTACAGCGCCACTGACAGGAGTTTTTACCCTTAAACTTTCTTTTGTTTTAAATCATTTACCGTCGTTCATCAATTCAGTATGTTAACGAACAGCCACGGCAAACTATGGAAAGCACACACATTCTTTAAAATATACCACAGATTGTTAGGGACAAAATCCACAGTCAATAAATAGGTCTGTTAACAAACGATCATGTGGTTATTTCAACCTGACGAAGTATGAATAGTATTTATCTTCAGGACACATCTGATCATTTTAAATAAATTTTACAATTATGAACCGATTTTTATAAATTTTTGCAGACTGTTTGGTCTTTACCGCAAAGTTTATTCATGAAGATTCGTCCAAAAATATGAAGTTCTGTGGAAATTATTAGAAAATACACGGTAAAAATGTTTACTACATTAGGAAAAATTTATAGGTCCAAATATTATGGTCTGGGGTGTCCTTTGGTTGTCATTTCTGGCGCACTTACAGCACCTCGGTACGTAGACGACGTTCAACGACCAGTTGTGTTACCGTTCCTTTTGCGACACTCTGGACTTACTTTCCAACAAGATAATACCCAGCCGCACACGGTGCGTGTTGCTAAGAATTACCTTCAAGCTTTCCCAACACTTATGTGGCCAGCTAGGTCCCCTGATCTATATCCCATATAGAACATTTGGGACGTAATGGGAAAGTGATTGTAACCTTCCCAGATGTTGACCATTTATCCCGACAGTTGGATACAACTTGGCAATAAATTCAGCAGGACAACATCCAGGAACTTTTTCAGTCTATGCCACGCCGAGGAACAGCTTGCATCAAAGGTCAGAGGTGGACCAACGCCTTGTTGACTTCCTTCATTTGAAACGGTCAAACTCTGAAATAAATCATTCAATTGTTCTGAAATTTGAAACGTTTGTTGATCTATGTATGTTCTTCACATCCAGCAATATTTATCGCAATCGGATAACTCTTTCTTGGTGCGTAGGTTATTTTGTTATATATTTTGTATATTATTATTCGCATTATAGTGTCTACGAACACTTAACTCAAATTAAATACTTTAAGCGAGTGCATAACTTTATTGTAAACCTAAGAAAATTGGTTCTTAAACACCTAAAATTGAGCAACTGTCGAACCCACTGTGCAAAAAAGGACAGGTTAAGTAACATTTTAAATTTATAATTTCAAAACTATTCTGGTTTTCGTCTGCACTTAGTTATTTACAGCAGATAAAAAGGATTTAAGGAAATCAGTATAAAGTTAATGCGCCAGGCATTTCTCAATCATCATTTCAAAAAATCGCAATTGAATAAGAATACGTTTTTGAGCATATGCACATCTAATATGTTTTACGTTATCAATGGTGCGTGGTAAAAATTATGATTATTAAAAAATTATTTTAACTATCACTAGTTTGATAACATTTAAATTGTTACTAAAATCAAAATCATCGATTTTATTCACTTAAAACTGCTTGTAATTAAAATTAACCCATCTTCTCAAGTTAGAGAACGTAGAGACGAATGTAAAGTTTTGAAATTTGCTTTACAAGGTATACATCACAAAACAACAATGTGTACAAAACACAAAACAAGTATGACATGTAAAAAAAAATTAAGGATTAATTTTGTCAAACTTAACTGTGTATAACCCAGGCCTTAAAATAGATTTTTTAGTACAGGTGCACCTTGTGCACCTAAGTTTTTAAATTAGGTGCACAGGTTATATTTTAGGTACATATTTAAGAAAATATCGTAATATTATTAATGTAATGTAAACTACTTTTTTCGTTTGGTATGTTTATATAGGTTAGAGTATAATAGATAGAAAATAAAAATATTGAAACATCTAAATTCTCCCTTCTCTGGTTCACGGCAGTCGCGACAGTCGCTTCAACAGAGCCATCTGGAAAATGTTTCGATCATCGGAAAGTTCTGGCGGCAGTGGCACAAGTAAACCTTCCTCCTGTTTAAACCCGTTACAGCCGAGCGATTTTGCATTCGCATAGTGTGTATTTAAGAATTTTAATTACGTTCCTTTAGAGCGAGAGAGGTCGATCCTAATATTTTGTTCAAACATCAAAATAACATAAAACATGTTCCCCCTTTTTTTAACGTTAGGTGCACGCGTGGGAAAAATTAGGTGCACAATTTTATTTACATGTGAACAGTGCTCCTGTGCACCCGGGTATTTCGAGCCCTGGTATAACCATCTAATTAAACCTTTATAATAAATATTTTAATTTTTTGAATAAATGCGCATGCTTTTAAAAAAGTAACATAAATAAAAGAAGTATTAATCTTCATTAAAGATTTTTCATGTGATACGATGCCTCTACTGTCTATTATATATTAAAATGTGGCTCACATAATAAAGACAGCATCTTCTTTTATGCCATCGTGTATTCAAAAGGCTTTGTTTTGTTAGAATTTTTAACCTCTTTAAGTATGGATTAAAATTAAAAAATTAATTTTACCATTATGCATTTCATTAAAGTTTTGGAAATAATTATGTGCTGTCTCATAAATAAAGCAACTTTCTCTATATACGAACCCCTAGCAACCACAATTTTTTACAATTATTAATGAAACTCAAGAGTTGGGTAAATAACAATAATCAGGCCTACAAGGTTAAGGATACAGTTAACCAATTTCGAATACAATATACACTTTTTTGTTTATCATAACGGTATTGGCTCAGTGAAATATAAAAACAGCTTTTCAATTTTACCTTTAGCTCTAAAAACGACCGCTACACAAAACATTGTTAAAGATGATTGCGGAAGACCAAAGAGTAAAGAAAGGCATCTTTAAGCCATCACAATTTTTCTTTTGATTGTAACTGCAAAAGACAATATGTGTTTTTGCATTTTATGCAAATTACTTGCATTATTACTATTACTTGTTGCCTATATTTCCTTTTGTTTCGTTCACATTTTCTTTGACATTGATCTTCCTCTGCCATTTTTAGAGCAAAGAGTAAAACTTCAACTCCATTTTTAGTATTCCACTATTGCAATCACTTTGTGATAAAAAGTAGGTGTTGCTATTCGAAATTAATTGAAACTGTATTCGGAACAGAGTTCGGTTCTTGTCATTTACATAAATTTCGATCGCATACCTTGAAACCTCTAAATCTCGTTTTTTATTCCGATTTGTTCAAGAAATGTGGTCATCAGTTTTGTATCATTCCAAAACTGATATTTAACTATGAATTTAGTTAAGCACAAGTAAAATAACATATTAAAAACTAGAACGTCATATCAACGATTTCTCTCACGGGTGCAAACACATGACCCACTGACAGTCCAAATTGGTAGTGTATAGGTAGATATATAACTCCTTGATTAAAATCTCACAAGACATAGATGCTTAGTCTTGATTGTATTCACTTGTATCGTTATATTCAGTCCTTCTGAATGCTATTTATTGGGCTTGAACAGGTAGGTTTATCTACTATTTTCTTTATTTGAATTAGTGTAAAACTTTTTAGCTTTCACGGTATTTCACACCCAAACAGCTGTCCCCCAAACTATTGAGCTCAGATGCGTAAATTAAACCATTTTCCTACTATCAGCAATATGGAACGCATGCTATAGATTGGCTGATCACAAAGCTTAAACTCTTTAATATTACTAGCTCTCAAAAGTATGGAGACGTCTTCCTTTTTTTAAGGATTATTACACTTCAAACCTTTAAGAAGGTATAGCAAATAAATACGTTTCACATTTTATTTATTGTTTGAAATTTTGTCTGAGGACACATTGTGTTAAAGCGGTATTAGCTACAACATATATATCATGAGAGACAATTAGTTATTCATATTAATGTTATCGATGATAATTTAAGTTTGAAATAAGCAATACAATACCTAACAACTTAAAATACTTCATGATCACAACCTAATGAATAAAAAAACACGGATATTTCATTTTCTTAGATTCGTAAAAGTAAGCTTTTCTCCGAGTTTTCTGCTAGAATCATTCTTGTTAGCGGAACCCTAATGGTTAACATACAGCAAATATATATATAGTTGTTTCCTTAAAATACTTCATGATCACAAATTAAACAATGCAAAACGACACGCATATTTCATTTTCTTAAATATATAAAAGTGATATTTTTTCCGAGTTTCCTGCTGGAACTATTCTCGTTAGCGACCTCTAATGAAAGAGTTTTGAATCGATTTCTGTATGGAGAACAAATCAATTCATGAATGCAATGTATTGATCAACTTCAAAATACTCTAGTATTGGCAACAAGGGGTGTAAACCTACGTTAACAGACACATTAAAATGAAACTCAACATCTAATTATATAGTCAATAGGTAGCTCAATAATACGTTCTTTGCCGTCATGCAAATATTATAGCAAGCAAAAACACCCTTCCATTAGACTGCCAGACCCTACGTATATTCCACGGGACAATTTCCAGGCGTTCGATTCACCAATTTTTACACTCCATTTAGAAGGAAGTGTCACTCGATTCAGCATGCGACCAGTGGGACTTATTTACTTTGTTCGTAGACGATTTATCGGTCCATTAAGAACTACTTTCCTCCGCCTTTATTATAGAGTAAATGTGTATGCCTGTCTTGGACTAGCTGAGATCAGGCGACGAAAGTTACTCCGCGAGATCATCAAGGGTCAGCGTTATTGATGGATGTTCTGTGATTGCTCTGGAAACTTTTCCACCCCCCTTTTGTTTCCTCCGCTAAGATTTTCTCGCTTATAGCAACCGATATATCGACAGACTCCTTACCTAATCGAAGTTCGGCGTTAATGTCTTTTCTTTTCGGTCGAACTTCTTACACGGACACCAGATGGCTCTGTTGAGTCTTTGTTGTACTTGTCTGAACAGGCAGGCACGACTGAACTTTAAAAGGACTTTGGGGGGATGACATCTATCAAGGAGCGATCACTAACTCTAGTCCGCCGAGAGACAATCAATTTCCCCCATCCTACGGGGCTTTATGCTGTGAAAAAGTGGAGTGTTATTTTTCAATCTACTTTTTTCTGCAAATATTTGAAACAAAATATTTCATGCGACAGGGAAATTTTTATCCGGTTTGTTGATGCCGCTGGGTTTTATCAACCCAGATACTAGTTACCTCAGCGAGATATCTCGTAATTAGAAATAATTACTAATATGAAAGATATTTAGTCATAAACGGACCAGATCTTGGTATCGTAATCATAAAAAAACGACAGTATCTTAATGGAGATGTCACGTCGTTAGCAAAATCAGTTTTTACTTGATAACGGAAATATATCGTTGAAAAAAGTTGGATGATTAAGCGTTACAGCCACAGTTATGGAGCAATGGTTTACGATTAAAAAAATATTTTATGCATTATTTAGTCAAAATACATCCGTTTTCATCATTGAAAATGCAACACCAACGAAGACATGAGATACAGTAATTAAGGCATTTGAACTATGACATGTAAAGTAGTGTGTCGGAATGATTGAAATTATAAAACTTAAAATATAAAAGGTATGCTAATGCCATTGATTTGTGCATCCATTTTTAACATATACGACTGTTTGCGCATTAACGTGTACAGATTCTGGATGGCTGTGAAAGATCGTTCCTCGCAGATTCAACACCCATCCGTAATTTGTCGGATGTGATGACGAAACGGATCATATGCTCCATGTGTTTGATGACGAATCTACCAGGCGATCGGGCAAGCTAAGGAAAAGGTGACAGTTGTTGGTCTCATAAGTAACGATGGACGTTTCCAGCGAAATGGGGACGAGTATTGTCCTGTTGACAAATAGCTCCAGGGTAGGTCTATATGAGGGGTTGGACTTCTGGTTCTAAGCCCTATATGATACATTATTCATAGTGCTTGCGATCCGTATAAGGAATGAACTTGATATAAATGAAGTAGAACCCAAATCATTACGATTGGAGTAGAACCACTATGATGCTCTGAAATGCATCCATTTAGATACCCTTCTCTATTGTATCTAAGATAATTAACTGTAAATTTACAATTATCGTAAGATACGATTTGAATTCGTATTGAGTACAATTAATTATTATAATATGCATTTCAAATTAAAAAAAAAACAATAATTTTGGCAAGTATGTTAAAAGATAGTAAAATAAAATTTCTTTATGTTGGCAGTAAAATTTCGCTGTACCAGATAGTAAATCCGATGCTGTTGCATTTGTTCTGGATAAATTTATTTCACATGGCTTAACAACCTATCTTATTTCTGCCAAAGCGTCAAATTTTCTACCCAAATCAATTACTCAGGTGTATGCAAAGTTAGGCATAAATAAACACACCACCACTGCATACCATTCTCAAAGTGGCAGTGTTGTTGAACGTTTAAACACCACGTTAATAAATTTCCTATCACATCTAGTAAATGACACTCATGTTGATTGGGATAGACACCTGCCATTCGCTTTACTGGCTCATAGGTAGCTGTTCATACCGCAACTGGTTTCACCCCATCTTTTCTGTTATATGGGCGAAATGTTCAGCTGTCCTATGACCTTTTAACAGAAAATGTTCCTTTCTTATAATTCTGACCATAAGGATTATACACACGATATGTCCATCACATTTAGGAATTCGTTTTAAGTGGTCGATGAAAATCTTCGGCTGGCTGCGGAAGGACAAAAGAAATACAGGGACAAGTTTATCAAAAATAAACAAATAGAGGTTGGAGGTATGGTGTTCCTTCATACTTCTCAGATTGCCCCTGGCCTGTCCAAACAGTTCCACAAGCCAAAGTCCTGACCCATTGAGGTCATTTCTAGAAATTCCCCGGTTACATTTACCATTTAATTGCTACGAAATGTCAGTGACACTCGGTTGGTGAATATTGATCTGATACCAAAGGTTCAAAGTCGGTTAATATTCCCAGACATTGAAAATCAAACTTCTTCACCTGACAGATTCAACGAGGAGAAGGGCGTGATCGATATCTCTAATCAAAATTACGGGTTACCCTTAAAGCTAAACACAAATGCTGTAAAAATTACAACTCGCACCCGGCAATTTCCTCCAAACCACCCTTATGACTTACGTCCCAGAGATCACATACGCAGCCTCAGGCGATAATTTTTTTTTGTATTTTGGTATGTCGCACATGAACATGGTTCCTATGTTAAAATTTTACTTGTCTTAGATGTGGTATTTATTTTCATGTATTTTGACATTGGGCAAGTCCTTGTGCTTACGCAGAGCTAAATTTTGTTTTGCATATATATTGTACCAAATATTTATTTTTCTTATGTGTATACTTAGTGTGCAATTCCGTTAGAGCCAAATATATTTTATGGCTCTTAACAATTAGTTCGTATTTCTTTTAGTTTATTAAGTCGTATTTTTAGTTCTCCAGTTTTGTCTATATATCTAAAGCTATGCGTTTTTGTCAAATTTTCACTTTGTAGTTAGTAGTATTTGTCTTTATGTTGCCTCACCATGTTGTGACATTTCGTGCGTTTCGGTTATTGCCCCAATTGCCTGTTGGTTTTAACACTAGAAGCGCCATTAGTGTCATTTTGACCCTTTTTTCAATTCCCCATGCTTTATTTGACTATATACAGTGCGTATCGAAATGATAGGTCCACTAGTAAAATCGAAAGTTATGTTGGTAAAAAAAGTTTTACTGTGTACAAAGTACTATTTTATAAACTACGTTAGTTCATAAAATGAAAAAATTATGCATAAATAATATACAAATCATAGGAATTATACGGAAGATAAAAATTATGTGAAACAGCTGTTTCAAAAAGATAGGTCCACTGAACCAAACATCGAATTAGTCTTCAACTAATACGAAATTTTCCCACCGTTTTTCAGAATAAGCTCATAAATTCTATTCGGCATAGTTTCTACAAGTTTTTGTAAAGAGTTTGTCTCGAATTTCGCCCAATCGGAGGAAATAGCGTTTTTTAAGTCTGTAGTACAGTTGTACAGCCTTCCGCCTGCATACATTTATCTTGTGAGTATGGCCCATGTGTTTTCTACATGATTCAGGTCGAGGCTGCAAGGTGACCAATCGATAATATGTACATCATTATCCAGAAACCATTCAAAAGTGGACTTTGCAGTATGCACAGGAGCATTGCCCTGTTGGAACATAAAGAACGGGCCTCCAATGTGCTCTGATTGTGGAAGAAAATATTGTTCAAGCAGCTGTTGGTAGGCTGCAGCATTCAAACGATTGTCTACAAATGCTATATCAGTTTTTCCTGCACGTCCAAATCCGGCCCATACCATAATGGAACCACCTCCAGCTTGCCTCTTCGAGAATATCTCTCTATCGGAACGCAGATCGTGCCAGTAATACTGCCAGCTATCTGAACCATCCAGGTTGAATTTTTTTTCATCACTGAATGTCACTCGATGTCAGTCTTCTTTCCAGGACATCACTTCCTGTGCAAATTTCAATCACTTTTTTTTGTGCTCTTTAGTTAATTTCGGGGCCGCTTTCCTCTTCCAGCAAACTAAATTGTCGAACTTCTTTACCACTCTATGGGCCGTAGATTTTGATATTGGAGGGTTTTGTTGCCTGACCAACGTGGATAAGCTCGTATTTTCAGATTTTAAATCCTTTACGATACTCCTTCTTTGTCGAGGTGTCACTTTTGATGGCCGCCCAGATGGTTTTTTAGTGCCATAAGCATTTCCAAGTCGCACAAAATTGTTTACAGCATTATGCGATCTGTTTAAAAGTTTAGTTATGTCTCTTTTCGATTTTCCACACTTCTTAAATACATCAATTTCCCCCTGCTCAATCAGCGGAAGACTGCAATGACGAACCATTTCATTTGATTGCAATGTGATGTTCAAATCTGTTTAAATACCTCCACAGCAGCCAGCGTAATCAATCAGTAAGACTAAACTGTGATATTTATGCAAATTTTGTGAAAATAAACGTTTTGGTGCAAAGATTTATAAAGGTGGACCTATCTTTTCGAAACGATCTCAAAATGAAAATTTGCGTAAAATAAAAATGAATTATTTATTTTTAACAAATTGCTTCCTAAATAGTTATAACGATTATTGTATAATTATCTCCACCAAAAAAGTGATTCTTATTCTAAATTAAGAGTCGAAACTTTGAAAAATGCGGGTGGACCTATCATTTTGATACACACTGTAGTTTAACATTGAAGCTCATATTTCTTGACTTTTACTAAAATACTTCCAAATGTACTGTGACAGGTTTTCATATTTCTATGCTAATTATTAAATTAAATAATCTAAGAAATACCTAGAACAGCCAACAGGGGTCATTTTGACCCTCATAAGAAACATGATCGATTTTCAAGTAAATGTCTGTTTTCGAATTCCCGATGCCTCATTCTTGTTTTCTGTGCATGGGGAAACTCGCACCGCAAATTTTAGTTAGATAGCGACAGTTAGCGGGTTCACTCTAAGCACTCTGACTATTCTGTGAAATGCGCTCTCATACTAGCAGCGCTGGTGTGCTATAGAACTTTTGGAGGGAAACACGTCCTGCTACAGCTACTATCGAGGATGAAACTCGACACAACTTTCCGCAGTTGTGTTCTCGGCGATTTTGATTTCGATCAGTGTATAAACATTTTACCGTATAAACAATGTTGAGAGGATTGAGTAGACAGGAGGCCCCTGCCCTCCTGAGCCATTAGATTCAGATATCAGTGATTCACACATATCTATATACATGTATATCTGTGTGAATCAAAAGAATGTCACGATTCTTAGCACCATGCACACGAATGTGCTTGCCAACAGCGCAAAGAGACTGAACACTATCACTTACTACAATCATACTAAATGTGGCGTAGATGTAGTAGATCAGATTCTAAGGAAATATACTACGAGATGTGGAACTCGTAGGTGGCCCCTTTATTATTTTTATTACGTCCTTGACATTGGCTGCACTCAATGCACGACCAATATTCAAGGAATCCTCGGGATCCAAAATTTTACATCGAAAATTTATTCTTGCGCTCGTGGAAGAACTACGAGTGGTGCTTTTGCTCAACAGATGCCCCCGATTGTTCCAAGTACAGACCCAAAACGAAAGAAATGTGCCTCTGAACTTTACAAGGGGCGTCATAAGACTTCTGCTAGGTGTGAGGGATGCCAGAAACCAATTCGGGGTAAATATGTTGATGGCACTGTCAAACGTTCATATTGTTCCACCTGCGCTAATGTCTATTGAACTTTGTAACACATTGTGTTTATTCATAGTTTATGTTTTTGTAATCTCACTTTGAAACATGTTTTGTGCTAATTTGTATTTTTTTTTCATTTGTATCATTTGTTTGTTTCCTTATCACATACTCCTACTAGAGAATATTGTGTAATATTATACATTCCGATATAGTATAATGTAATGTATAACATTGTTTAATATTATGCATTTCAATCTCGTAGTATAATGTGATGCATAATATTGTGTAATATTTGCTCTCATAATTTAATTTTGTGTTGCCATTTCAAAGAATAACTTTAAAAAAAATAATAATAACTGACACTAAAAATTAAAAAAAAAATTATATACACAAATTAATTTAAAAAACTAAAAAAAAACTATAAAAACTCTTATTTATTGTCATTTTAACATCCTTTATCAATTACAAAAAAATTAGTTTAATATGGCTTATATTTCTTATGAGGGTCAAGTTGACCCCCAACGGCGGAATTAGGTAAGTCCAAAATCCGGCTGTTCTAGTGTTAATTTGATTGTGTCAGTTAGGTTTCTAAGGAGATTAAATTTTGTGTATTCCTGTTACACCCTTTCCAGTAATCGACAAATGTTGGTCACCCCCATTCTTCGTGTTACGCATCACTATGTGGGTGGAGACGTCCATCTACCATAGGTTTGCATATACGTCCAAATTACATCACTGCTCCGTCATTACCCCGTTCTATGATAGGGAGACGTCTTCTCACATGGGACTGGATACAGTTGGAGTAGTTTGTCTGCATAGTTTAAGTGTGTTACAGAGATTCCAATTACAAAATCACCTAAAAATTCACATTCTTGCGAAAACAAGGCATGACAAAAATCCATTTTCATCGAACAAAAGGTGTTTAAATTCACCACTATTATCTTAAGATTTTCTGTTCTTATTGCTTTTGTCCCACGTGAGTTACGTTTGCTAGCTTAGTCTTGTTCTGATCATTTCAAATATTTGTTGTGGTGTTTTCATTGATGCAATATCTGCTATGTCGTGTTTTCTTTTTCTACACTTTGTGAGATTGTAGACTTTTTTCTTTTGAAAATTGTTACACCTCAAGACACCCACTGCGGTCATATAAACATTCAGCAACTTTACTGTCATGATATAACGGGCATTCCACATAGTACTCGCAGAGAATGTACTTCTGCAAGACACCATCGACATAGCTAACAAACCGACTCTACCAACAGTACAACTCTACCATCATCCGGGTGAACTTGACCATTTCAGACTCGGCTCTGCTTCATCGTTGCTCTTATTTGCTAGTGATCAATGCCTGCAGAGAAGATATCACCATCAGTTCCAGGGAGGATACCACCTACCCAGAGGCGTGACACCATCATTTCCAGGAAGGATATCACCTACACAGAGGTGTGCTACCATCATTTCCAGGGAGGATACTACCTGCCCAAAAGCGTGCCATCAACAGTGTCAGGGAAGATGCCACCTACCCGGAGGCATGACACCATCATTTCCAGAGAGGATACTATTTACCCAGAGACGTGTTACCAACATTTCCAGGGAGGATACCACATTCCCAAAAGCGTGCCATCAACAGTGTCAGGGAGGATGCCACCTACCTAGAAGCCTACCAACATTGTACAGTTCGGTCCCGAGCACCCTTGAGACATTGGCAACTTGTGTACGACCCCCTTGGAGGGATGTCGTAAAGAACCAAACGGGGTGTTTTTGGAAGAAGGAAGCAGAGTGAACAGAATAGGGGGAGGCTTTGCGTTGCCGTTTTGCTCGTACACAATAGCTCTTATGTAAGCTAATAATTAAAGTTAAATGTATCCAGTTATCTTGAAGCTTGTCTGTAACATTTATCACTAACTTGTAAAAAAACTTTAATTTTAACTTAATTGCTCCGTTCCTGTTTAATATCAATAATTCCTTCAACATTCTACAAAATGGCCACGGCATGTTCATCCGAGCACATTCGAAGGAAGTAAGGAAATGAACTCCCCTGGTAATATTCTTGAAAGCACATCAGTGTTGTTATTTACAAAATCAAAAGTACAGCGGTACATTTGAGTAGCTCATCAGAGCAGTTTTTTTTGTTGAATTGCACGCCAGTGCAATAAACAATTGAATGTACATCAGTACACATAAGGAGCTCATCAGAGCAGGGTTTTTTTGTTGTTGAATGAATAGCACGCCAGTGCAATAATTCAAAGTACACTAGTACATTTGAGAGGCTCATCAGAGCAGTTGTTTTTGTTGAATAGCACACCAGTGCAATAATTGAAAGTACATCAGTACTGTGGAAATTTCGGTGAAAAGGGTATACAAGGGCTTGGATCATTACTGATGTGTTTTAAAGTAGACTGTGTATATATATGAGAAAAAGTATTCATTCTTATGGTAGATCGTTATGAAATGAAATTTAAGTGCTGATGCTGATGGTTTATAATATTTTAAAAAGTTGATTTTAAAGTGTTAAAAGGCAATTTGAGATAATGTTTTTCTAATACAAATTAGAAGTGTTGTCATATTTTGTCGAAGAGTGTTTTTCATTATTATATGAAATTGAAATATTAAGAATTTATACCTATTATTAATAGAGGTATATTTTGAAAGTGTTAAGAGTGTATTGAATGTGATCTGATAAGTTTCCTTTTCCAATTAATTGAATTGTTCATACTTATATGATATGAAATTTAATTGCTGATCTTTTATGATATTCTAAAATTTTATTTAAGAGTGTAGTAAATTTGACCTGATATTATTTTATTACAAGTTTTAACAAAAGAACTGTGCATGAATATGAACTGATAATTAAGTACTGTACGCGAATATATTGCTACTGTATAATATTTTTCATACTTTCATATATTGATAATAGTGGCCTTTTTCCAATTTGTGTAAAGAGGGTACTGTCGGAAATTAATTATACTTAGGTTAATAGGAATGAAAAATAATTTTTGTTTAGATTTCCACTGAGTGGATGAGGGTAAATTCAAAACCTAAAGCACATACATATATAAACATTTTTGGTTTCGTCTTTCTGAGTTTCGAGAATTATATAAATCAATATGGCATTTTTTTCAAAAGGGGGAAAATCTGATTTAACTCTCTTAGCAGAAGAATTAGGAGTTACTGTATTATCCGAGCATTCCATAATCAATATTAGAAATTCGATTCATAATTGTCGGGGATATGAGGAAAAATTCGTGCGAGAACGTTTATACATAATTATAGCCGATAGGAAGGATAGAACTGATAGGGAATTCGAACTTGAGAAAATCAGAGTAAAAGCCGCTTTTCGAACTGGACCGGAACACCATCCAGGTGAAAATAGGTATCAAGGGAGCTTGAGAATAGGAACTCTACAGCAGCGGCCACTCGCTGGGTCGGCAAGCGGCCAACAGCAAAACAGTGGCAGGGCCGTGAACAGTCCACAGTCATCTCCAGACTTCAAAACTCTTACGGAAAAAGCCCTGAAAGGATTTTATGAAATTTTTCAAAATGATACTCAAGGCTCTCGGACAACGTATCATGGAGAGATAGACTACAATGCACGAGATTATGAAGAAAAGGCAACGGATCAATTTGATAAACCACTGGATTCTAACACCGGAGAAAAACCTACCAAGGAGAAGTCTGATCGTTCTGAGAGGCAGGAAAAAGAGAGACCCCTTCGACCAGACAGCAGAGAATATCCTGCCAATCGAGATCCTGCTAAAGATGACCAAAACCCTGTTGAACGGAATGAAATGAAAGTTCACAGTCTGAAAAGAAAGGAGAAAGCAGCCAAGAAGATAACGAAGAAGAACCCACAACTCTCGACTGGTGCGAAATTCCTTGTACAGCGGATTTTAAAAGACGTGAATGGCATCATCGTTCTCCACCCATTGTTTACAAACAGTTTGAAAGTGTTGGTCTTCCCAATAACACTTTGACAGCTCTAGGAAGGTCCAGTGCTCAAGCGAGCTCACCGAGTGTCGCAGGAAAGAAGTCGGACTCTAAAGAGAAAACTGGATTTAAAACTGATTTAGATTCCAACGTAACGACGGACAAGAAGGCGAAAGAAGAGAAAAGTGAAAAAATAAGGAATGAAAGTTCATCGAAAGAGACTGAACATAATGTTGACAATTTCTATCAGTTGCATTTTGACAAACCTAAACAGTTTGTGAAAGATAGCTCTAAAAAGAATGAAACAGAGGGAGTTAGGGAAATACATAAGAAAGATAGTTCAACAGATGATAGAGATAAGAAGGAACATTCGGTTAAAATTGAACAGAATCATGATAGAAAGTGTGATACTCGTTATAGGAGATGGAATTTTTGTTCTAGAGGAGCAAGTACATTTGCAAACCAGACTTTTGTGGGGAGTGGGAATAATATTTGCTATGGCAGTTCTAGAGCACGTGACAGCAATAAGGGAAGGTTTACCTTTGGTCATGGGACTCAAAATTTACAGTCTGCTGATTCCATCCAAGGTAGAATTGGCACATATCGTGGTAAAATAATTTACAGTAGACCGAAATGGAGAGACAAAATTGAAGTTTAGTTGAGCCAACGGACAGAATTTGGGCTCACATAGGGCTAATTCCAGCAAAGAAGTATAAATGTAGCGTTGTTAACAACTGATGATAATTAGGTTTAGGGTTTCTAAGTCCTCTGGTATTGGTTGGGTTTTCTGTTTGCTCGTTAAATTTAAGCCCTATCTAAACTAGATGCTATAACTACCTAGAGTTCCTTTATTTTAGGTGTATGATTATTGTTAGTATGTGTTTTTTTTTATTGTTCGTGTATGTGAGTTTTATATATTCGTTACAAAGTGATGAGCAAGCATCTATATTAATCAATATTTTATGTGCATTTTGTTGTACCTCATGCTAACCGGCATTTAATTGCAGATCCCCATTCATATACTTTATAAGTTTAATTTATAGTACTTTTTAAAAATTTTATGCATTTATATTTTTGGGGAGTTGCATATCTATCCAGAGCTCTCACTTTAATCCTGTTGAAGTTTCCAGCTTAGCAGCATCGTATCTAAGGATACGGATGTGCTTCTTCAGGGGGAACGTGTACAGTTCGGTCCCGAGCACCCTTGAGACATTGGCAACTTGTGTACGACCCCTTGGAGGGGTGTCGTAAAGAACCAAACGGGGTGTTTTTGGAAGAAGGAAGCAGAGTGGACAGAATAGGGGGAGGCTTTGCGTTGGCGTTTTGCTCGTACACAATAGCTCTTATGTAAACTAATAATTAAAGTTAAACGTATCCAGTTATCTTGAAGCTTGTCTGTAACATTTATCACTAACTTGTAAAAAAACTTTAATTTTTACTCAAGGTATCCGGACACGTTGGAGGTCGTTATTTTTTTAATGTGATATAGAAACATTTTAACGATATTTTTATGTTTAGTGTTATTGAAAAATAGCATTGGGCTATAAATATTTAAATTACATATTAATAATTTTGTAAAACTGATAAATATGTATGAAAATTTAAGGAAATTTATGAAAAACTTCAATTGTGCTACAGAAAAATCTATTCAAGTAATTTGAAAAATAATGCTTCCAAAATAAACTACATGCAATTGTCTAGTGAATGAATTACAATCAAAAATATATTTAAAAAAAACAAAAATTCGACAAGCGATCGAAAATTGAATGCAAGATTTTTGACAGGTTTACAGTCAGATTTGTAAAAGAGCCATAATTTAAAAACTCTTCAACTCATCATAATTATTATAGTTCATTCACTAGATAACAGTATAAAAAACAAGTTCACAAATTTTTACGAGAATACATCAATACCTTTTTGTGTTATAACATTTGAAGTGAAGAAATAATGCAAAAACATAATTTAGAGTAAAAGCAGTTTGAAGTGTATCGTTTGTTCTCTCCTTGCTTTTACTGTTTGAGTAAACAATTTTGTTCTTCACTTCTCTTTCAAAATGTTCACACTATTTCCAAAAGAAAAACCATTTAAACACTTAAGAAACCTTTCTAAAATTATATTTGCAAAAAAAAAGTAAGCTTTAAATTTAAATTTTGAAGGTTTTTGGTCTTTTTATGTCCACTTTCGATGGTTTCCAAACCTACTTCCGGTTTTCCCGCTTTGATTAAAATAGTAATATCTCTTCAACTAATTAACTTAGAGAAAAAATAAAATATTCTTTGGAAAGTCAAATAAATACTCTATCAAATAAGATAAAAAACTGTTTTTTGAATATTTGGTCAAAAATGACATTTTTAACGTGTTCGGATACCTTAAGTGCTCCGTTCCTGTTTATATTCAATAATTCCTTCAACATTCTACAAAATGGCCACGGCATGTTCATCCGAGCACATTCGAAGGAGGTAAGGAAAGGGATAATTTGACTAACAGTACCAGAGAGTATGCTACCAACCCAAAGGCATGTTCACTATCAGAGACGCCGCCAGCCAGAAAATGTGCCACCATTAGTTCAGAGAAAAGAACGACGGCCAGAAGATGTGCCACCATCAGTTCACAGGAGATACCACCAGCCCGAAAGCGAGAGAGTGTGCCTACAACCAACAGCGATTCAAGTGTGTGTTGACCTTACATGTGTACGTCATTTTTCCTAATCACTCGGGGGGTGGTGGTGTTTGTTTAATCACTTATCAGCCGTTGCGAACATTGTGGCCTTGGTTCTCTCTCATCCAGTTACAGTTTTCAGTTATGTAAATCTCCCAATTCCACGATGTGCATTTGTTTCTTATGGTTGTGTTCCACAAATTAGTGTCAATACCCCTTTTACTAAAGTGTCTTTGTACTTTAAAAAAAAATTATTTCATTTTTTTTCTCCCGGGTTTGATTGGGATGTTGTGTCACACCAACACAACAATTCGATCAACCAGAGAAAAAGAAAAAAACGAGCTCCCCCCCCGTTCTATTGCTATTTTTAATGGCAAAGACCGATAGTTTCTTCATTTTCCCAAGACTTATCGTTGAATCTAAGCGTCATCCACTTGACCCTTCATACCGTCACTTCCCCACGTGATATTTTTCCACTGGAACATTCTGGACAAATTCTCGCGCCAAAAGCCCTCGTGGCTAAAACGACCAATCAGCATACAGCTATCTCCTTGATGTTGGGAAGTTATAAAAACGCTGATACACAGGAAGGAGTCTCTATTCTCTAATTGTTTTTAGCGAGTGACAGAGTCGGATTCTCCTCTCGGAGGCCGTCCAGAGACGAACCCTCGTCCCTGCCGATGAGTATCGTCTCATTTTAATTTTTCTTAAGTCTCGAGACTGTACACAGCAATTCTTAGACTAAAATGTCCATGCTGTGTACTAATTTAAATTAATCGAATCCCCACTTTTTTTTCTTTTTCCCTTTTGTCCGTTCCCTTTTAACCCGACTTTTGCTTCCCCCTTAATAACCGTCTACGACGCATTCATAAGTATATATGTTTCTCTTTTTGTGCGTTTATTGAAATTTACAATGTTTAATTAAGCCCCATCTTTTGATAATATTGATTTAGTTTCTTATTCTTAAGTGATGTCTGTTTAATTTTGTTTAATGTTCAAATAAAATTTCAACTGTTAATTTTTAATTTTTTTTCCACCACTGATCACACGACATGTAATGAAAACATCACTCAGTATATTTTTAGTATTACGTGATTGTTTTTATTTGTATTCCTAGATATCGACGCTTTTATCCAATAATCCCGAAGTGAGCAGGAGTCGGTGATTCTCTTCCTAAATTTTTATCTAAATAATCACCCTGTCGTTCATGTCTACGTAGTGGTCTTCCACGAATCTAGGTTTTTGTTATTGTTAAATAATAAGGCACAACAGTTTTGCCAAATATGATCCATGTGTCAGAAAACCCTATCAAGTAACCACCATAATCAGCCAAGTACACAGGTAAGAACTATTTTTTAAATTTTACTTTTTATTTATTCAATTTTAATTTTTGTTGTGTACATATTTAATTATAAAAAGTATATGGCGTCTTACTTAATTAGGTTATTATTTATTCGAATATATATATAAGCGTGGTGGAAAAAATAATGAAAATACATCAACACTATAAAAAATATTTCACGATTAAAAAAATATCCTTAGCAATCCCCACTATCGATCCCAGAATCAAAAGGAAAGGAAAAAATTATTTCAGGATAAGGGGTACCGATTCACGAAAAATATTTTATCCTCTTACGCTCAGACAAGCCGAGGTAGAACTCTTCAGGAATCAGCTGCCTTGATAAATGATGAGGCAATGTGAGCTGCAGCTTTCTTCTGCGTTTATCAGCTGCCAGCCTATCTAGTAGGCCACTGCAAATGATGGAGTGGCTAGGATTCCGATAGGGCTATGGCCAGTTTCGCTGTATTCCCGGGGAGATCAGACAATGGCTTCCAAGTGCTTCTGTAAACCATTTGTTTTGGGATAGAAAACATCTAATTTATTAATCTGTCTTCAGAAATAAGTTAGCTGGCGATTCATTTATCTTTATGAAGTTTAAAGTGCTGAAAAGTGCAGTTTTATGAGGATTTCATTCTCTTGTGTCTGAGGATTTAACTGGTAAATTTCCGTTTTTAGTCTTATTGTGATTCTGATGCTTGAAGTACTGTTCTTTGTTCTAAAAGTATCTTTTATTTTACGAATGGCATGCGAAAAACGAAACAATGGCGGATGGTTTATTTCACTTCATTCATAGGAATAATTTAGTGAAAGAACTGGGTGAGATTCCAAATTTAATTCTGAAGATATAAATATTCTTGTTCAAGACTTATGTTTCTCAGCCCAAGGTAATTTAAGCTTGTTTTTTTATATTTATGTATTTTTAATTTTTTTTTTATCTTTGCTCTATTTATTACCAAACTTTATACGGATAAGTTAATTATCTCTTATAAAATTGACTTGTGTTGAGCTTATGTTCGTTAATATTATAATGGCATTGCCATACCTTATGTTGCAATAATTTCAAGATATAATGATATGTATGAAATCATGACCTAAAATGAATATATCTTTTGAAATTATGACCGTAATTTTCAGGTTATATTAATATATACGAAAATATGACCTAAAATGAATATATATTTTGAAATTATGACCATAATTTCACTCATGTTTAAATTTATCAATTTAGATTGTGGTTGATGTGTTCGGTCTCTTCATTTTTGTTGTATTCAAATCAACACAGAATGTTTAAAGTAAACGATAAAATGTTAAATAGTCTGATTCGATTTTTATTCATTTTATGGAATTAGACAAAATGTTCCGAGTTCATCATGAAGCAGGACTCTAGTATAATCGTTTTAGTAAACTTAGAGATTTATAAAATAGAAAATGGAATGTCCTTCATCCGATTCAAATATAATTAGGTTTAACATACGAGAGACCAATTAATTAGATGTAACATTCGTGATTTCTTTATTTTAAAACAAACATTTCATTTCCATTCTATTGGTACACATTTGTAGAAAATATGTTGAATTAAAATTTAAAAAGAACAAAATCAAAACACTTAGTCGGCCGATTGGATAACCGTTTGTGTTTCATTCACTAAAAACAAAACCACACATATTTCAGAAAACCCATCGCACAAATTGGAAAATTACAGTTCCAACCAAAATAATAGGTTTAGGCTCATAATTCATTTGGTGGTTAAGTACAGGCCGGTATATGAGATCACTACTGACATACATGTGTGAATAAATATTTCCCAGAGAGAAAATCAAGTTAACTGCATCCTCTACATTTCTGCTTTATTTTGCAAGGGTAAAGGTAAACTCTTCCTCTGTTACTTTTCCGCCGTTTTCCCGTTGTTTCTTTATTCGGAAGACATACCATAAATCCAATTACAGAGGACGCCAAAACGGGTTTTGATGGTCATACCCGAATACTGAGCATCAGGTATATATATTCTCCGTAATTTCTTTCCATCCTTTTGCTCACAATGTTTATCGGCTATCCACATTCCTAACAACCCACTATCGATGATGAAGAAGTTTCTTAATCGATGATGACGCTGGAAGCAACTCTTGCCCCGTGTTTCGATATATATAGATGGTTTTCGCCCCAAAATCGATAGGAAAGAAGAAGTACAAGAAAAGAATAGAGTTCTGATTAGCCCCCGTTGTATCAAGAAAGGAGGCAACAATAAAACATTTTTTTTTCTTTCTTTTTCGTATTTGACGTTAGTTTTGTTTCTTGGGGCCAACTTTTCCGTTGAAAGGTAGATTCCAATCCCCCCTCCCCTTTTTGTATCTTACGATTGATTATTTTTTATTGGCTTTTAAAGTAAAAAGGGGGATTTGGGTTTATCTTGTTCCCAAACGAAGCGACTTTCGGGGAAAGAGAGCAAATACTACCAGAATGGCCTTTTATTTCGGAATGATTACTTCCCTGCGTTGTAACAAGAACAAAAGAACAACTACTTCTCGTTTTGTGTTTCGTTTCTCCTATTGTCCGATTTTTTTTGGTCTGATTGTTTTTTTTTTCTATAGCGAGGTTTGTCTACTCTAGGGTATGCTTAAGTGACTACGGCTACGAGGGAATCATTTTCAATTTGATGCTTCACTTACCCCTGCCTACTTGGATGCGGGACTTATGGTCTGAAAATATCTTTGTTTATGTAAAATTAAGTGGTTAATTCCAGAAGAGCTGTATTGTTTATTACACGGCACGTTCTATGCCCAGAAGCACGTATTGAGATTGAGGCGTTTTAATATCTCAAAACCCGATTGCTATATTTATAATGTCATATACGAAAAAATATTATAATTGTTAGTACGTCAACACTCCTGATGGTTTCGACGAAATATCTCTCCCATCAAGATCTGACTTATTTTGCTAATGACATGGTATCGCGTCATCAAGATATTGTGAAATTTGTAATGATGTCGAGATCGAGAATTGGTAAATTTTCTTCTAATGACAAGATATATCTTCCATCGAGATCTGGAAATTTTTCTATTGATTACATACAATATTCATCAAGATCTGGTAGTTTTTTTTATTGCTCTGATATGGCATACATCACGATATCGTAGATTTTGCTATTGGTAGCAAACTATATCCATCTAGATCTGGTTGGTCTTTATATTAGTTAAATACCGTATCAATCAATAGCTTGTAGATTTTTCTGCTGATTACATATCGTATTCATCAAGGTCTCGTAATTTTTGCTATCGGCTGGCTATCGTATCCATAAATATCTGGTAGGTTTTCTATTGATTATATATCGTATCCATCAATATCTGGTTGGTTTACTATTGATTAGATATCGTATCTATCAATATCTGGTAGGTTTTCTATTGATTAGATATCATATCCATCAAGATGTGGTGGTTTTCTATTTATTACTTATCGTATTCATGAAGATCTGGTAGTTTTTTTCTATTGATTAGATCTCGCATCCATCACGATCTCGTAGGTTTTGCTATTGGTTACATACTATATCCATCCAGATCTGGTATGTTTTGATATTAGTTAGATATCGTATTCATCAATATCTTTTAGATTTTTCTGTTGATTAGATAACGTATCCATCAAGATCTCGTACGTTTAGATGTAGGTTAACTCTCGTATCAATCAATATCTGGTAGGTTTTGCAACTGAGGAGATACATCGTTGAGGCAACCATCAGGAGTGTAAATCCATCAAAAGGTTTGGACGACAGATCTCGTCAATCGAGATCTGACATACTTTTATACTGATGAGATATCTCGACAGTAAAGACATGACCACCTTTGGCAATGACAGCTCGTCAAACCAAAACTGCTTTATACATCCACAGAGGAAAGAATTTGGAAAAATCAGATTCCCTCTGCCTAGAAATGATAGTTTGGAACATATTTTTGCAACTGAGGCTGGTTTCAGGACAGTTTACAACTTGAAGGTAAGCCCCTTGGAGGGTGAAGAAAGATATAAGTGGTATAGTTATTGAATTTTAAGAATAATTAAGTAAATTAAATAATTCTACACATGTTCTGTGAGCATCATGCACAGTGCATCCACACATTGGGCTATTTGTATATGTTCGATGAGGGATTTTAGAATATTGGAAAGGTAAAATATTAGAGTTATATAAAATAGGTTAAATTTGACCATTTTATTTTTTATTAGTTTGGAACCACCGTAGCTCAGTGGATTTGTCCACTGCGTTAGCAACCTTAGAGTTGTAGACAGGACCGGCAAAATTAGTGTTGATTAACGTGGGTGTAATTCTCTCTTCTGTCAAAAAACATCCGCTGTGAGTATGTCCATTATTTGACGTCGGCTGTCTGATTAGAATCACCTAACATGGCCTTTGCGTTTTTAAACTCAGTAAATGGTTAGCCATTTATTGTCTAGGTGATCATATTATAACTAGAGTTGGGGGCCGTCGTTTGGTTACCTTTTGTGCAAGCAATCTGCGAGATGTATGTGGTGCTAATTTGATTCTTCCCTATGTGCTTATCTCACTTCTGTGCTACTGAAAATCTTCATGTGTGTGTTTATGTCCATTGCTTGCAGTTTTCTGTTTTGCGTTTCGTGCATCCTGACCCTTCCGCCATGCAAACGAATTAACAGGTCAATTGTAGTAAATTCATTAGCCACGCTCAGAACCTTGATATATCGGATTGTTACTGACAAATAATTGTTAGTCCAAATAACAATAGTCTAACAAATAACTACTTCGCATTCCAAAATGATTCTTTTACTCACTGCAATCAAATGAATCGATGCGAATAAACTGTAAAATAAAATTAAAACAATGAAACATATGTTCACTGGAACCTGAGACAGTGACAAGCTCGAGCCAAACTAAGCATCGCAAATTCAAAACAGCACAATTCACAACAAAATACGATCTGCTTATCCGATTCACCCTGCTTTACGTGAACAAATTCAGCAGAAATGTTCCTTCCAAACAGCGCGTTGAGAGGCGATCGAAGTAGCAGTCAAAAGAACAGAGGAGAGAGAATATATTTGTATTTGAACAGATGCGACTTCGATAAGGGCAGAAACTACCCAATGAATAGAATCATTCATACTCTTCTGTCTCGCAAACTTTACTCTTCCTGCACTAAGGAAAGGTCTTGTTAGGTACCTAGCATTATATATGTAAAATGGATCAAGTCAAGAATGTTTATTCGATCTCACCTAATCTGGACTTGCATTTCGGTTTTGAGTATGTTAGGAACTATATATATTAATAAATGATTTTACATGCAAACAGTCTAAATGCATCATTTTAATATATTATTTACATATTAGAATTCGAAAGCGTTAAAATATAAATGTAATACTCGTTTCTGTATTATGAAAGACTTAAACCAGTTGCTTTCGGGAAGTGTTATAAAAGCGCACTGGCTCGTCTGTTTACGTAGTTAAATATAGGACATGAATATATATATCAACAAATACTATTCTTTTCATCCAAAAGCTAGAAACGCGATGCTTTTTTGATGTTTTCCAAGAAAATATATCCAAGCATTCTAGAGATTACTCCAGGGCTTGTCAGTCAAGATGGAAAGTAATCATATCGAAATATTCTTATTCATGCCGATATATAAATCCTAGATAGAATATAAAATCATTCTTTTTTTTTGTTATATATTTCTACCTGCCAGTTTACTTTAAAGAACTTTTTTTTTTTCAAAATTTAAATCATGTTTGGTAGAAAAAAATTCCTTTGAGGGTACAATGTAGCTTCCAAATATGTTACAGTTTGCCAACACCTCCGAAACTAATTTAGGTGACGATAGTGGTGAAAATTGACAATAGTGTTGCAATTCCGATTTCATTATGAATTTGGAAAAAACTACAATATCTATCTATGTATTATATATATATATATATATATATATATATATATATATATATATATATATATATATATATATATATATATATATATATATATATATATATATATATATATATATATATACACTGCTGGCCACCCAAATTGTAACACCAAGAAGGACAAGAGATATCACAACAAAATTTATTTTGTACATAACATGTTGACCAAGTATCAAATGATTAAATTTATAGACTTCTGTGAAGTGTGGTTCCTGCCAAAATCAGTAGCCAGAGAAGCCGCCATTGTTGAAGATTACCGCTGCCAGACGCCTCGGCATTGATTCAAAGAGACTTTGGATGTGTTCTTGGGATACAGTAGACCAAGAAACTTCCACACGTTGCCAAAGTTGATCTGGTGTGGCAGCTGGGGATGTAATATGTGTCAATCGTTGAGCAACCATTGACCACATGTTTTCTATCGCCGAAAGATCCGGAGAACGAGCTGGACAGGGAAGCAATTCAATCTGGCGATTGACGAATAACCCTTTAACAAAGCGTGCCACGTGTGGTCGCGCATTATCCTGTTGAAATATGGCTGTGCCCTGAAGGTAAGGAAGGACAACTGGCTCCAATACCTCGGATATGTAACGCTGGCTGTTTAAAGTACTGGCAATGCGTACTAGAGGAGTGCGATAGTGATATCCAATAACGCCCCATACCATAATACCCGGTGCAGGACCAGTGTGGCTGTGCATAACACAGCTGTTCAGCATCCTCTCTCCACGATGTCTAAAGACTCGAATCCGACCATCGTGGTGTTGCAGACAGAAACGTGACTCGTCAGTAAAGACAATTTCATTCCATTCTGCCGTCCACATCCTTCTTTCATCGCACCATTGGCGGCGGAGACGTCTGTGGTTCTGCGTCAAGTGAAGACGAAGCAATGGACGTCTTGCTGACAGACCACTCTGCTGTAAACGGCGTCGAATGGTACGCGCAGACACTGGATGATGCGATACAGACTGAATGTGCTGTGCTATGGTTCGTGATGTGGATGAGCGATCCGTCACTGCCATACGCACAATATGCCTGTCATCACGTGAAATGGTGCACTGAGGTGGATGCGATCGAACATGTCGGTCCGTCGTACCCTCTTGCATCCAACAATCACATATCCGCATTACAGTTGTTTTGTTTCGTCCAACACGACTACCGATTTCCCTGAAAGATAATCCACAATCTCGGTAGGCCACTATCCTTCCTCTGTCGAACTCGGATACTTGATCAAAAGATGATCGCTGTTTTCTACGAGGCATAATTGATCGTTTTTTTCAAAAAAACCACAAGAAAAACACAATTGCCGTACTTGAAATCGTCGAAATCTCCAAGCCTTAAATAGCGCTTTGAAGTGGCGCCATAGGCGCGTGTGATGTGCGTCTGCGCTGAAATTCTAATCATTTGCATATCTCACCTCCGCTGATGCATGCCGTAAATTTCTTAAAATTTGCATGCTTCCTTCAGGGTGTTGCATTTACGGTAAACAGCAGTGTATATAGACGACACTAAAGAGCCAAAACTTTATGACCACTTACTCGATAACACGTTGCGCCTCCTTTGGCTTGCAAAACAGCTGAAATTCGCCTGGACATAGATGCCACAAGTTCTTGGTTCATGACGGGAGTCAGGTTGAACCAAATGTCTAAGCAGCGGTCACGATAAGTCGTCGACATATTCGGATATGGTGGTGTTTGAGCTCTGAGCTGCAGCTCCATGACACCCCAAATGTGCTCTATCTGATTAAGATATTAAGTTAGGTGGTCGGGACATTGAGTGGAATTCATCAGTATGCTCCTCGAACAACTCCAACACAATCCGAGCCTTACGACATGGGGCGTTGTCCTGCTGGAAGATTCCATTTCCAGTTGGGAAGACAGATGACATGTAAGGGTGTAACTTATCCGCAATGATGTTCAGATAGCTCGTAGCATTCATGATCTGTTCTTCCACAAATACGGGTACTACAGTTGCCTATTAGAACGTCCCCCAAAGCATAATACCACAACCACCAGCCTGTGTATGACCTGCTATACAAGAGGGGTGCAACTGTTCGCCTGGCAGCCGGCGTACCCTGACATGACCATCGACGTGATGAATAAGAAATCAGGATTCATCTGTCCAGTCAACTCTCTTCCACTCATCCATGGTCCAGTCTCGATGTTCCCGGGCCCACTGTAGGCGTATTGGACAATGACGCTTGGTCACAGAGGCACACGAGTGGGACGTCTGCTGCACAATCAAATATCCAACAGTGTCCGCTAAACTGTGTGTTACGAAACCGTTGTGCTTGGACCTGTATTGTATTGGGCTGTCAGTTGAGCCACTGTCTCACACTGCTTTACCAAGCGGGACCCTCTCCGACGTCCTTTTTCTTTGATGACGCGTGGACGACCAACACCTTGGCGTCTACAGCTGGCATCACCGACATTTATCCACTCTGCATGAATACTAACAACGGCAGATCGTGAACAACGTACCTGTCGTGCAGTTTCGGTGATACTCGTTCCTAGTCTTCGGGCTATTACGATCTGTATTCTATCAAATTCGCTTAAATCAGCAGCTTTTCCCATCACTCGCAAAAGTAATTGCAAGAATGATTACTTACCTCCTCTAGTAGCAGTTAAATAAATTCTCACTTAATCACGTGCCCTCCACGTCATCCAGACGAGTTGATTGAAAAATGTGGGGATGGTCACAATGTTTTGATATATATGAATTAAAAAAAATATATATATATATATAATAACATAAAACACACAAAATAACCAAACAGCCGGGGTGTATTAACCAGAAACCGAAACTCGAAAATACCCATACAAGAGCGCTGAAGCTATGTTTGGGTCAGGCTCCTCTCTGACGACGCCCTGATCCACCAACATTTCTTCATTTTTCACTTTTTAAGACTTTTGTTAAAAAAAATTTCTGGAATTTCTTGTGTTCTTAAAATTATAATATATATATATATATATATATATATCGTATATTACGTATACTGCAAAATGTACTTGCAATATGCATTTTTAGTTTTTATAGATTAATAAACAGTTTGAAATAACTTATACAAGAAACTTCTTCTGTCCTGATTTTAAAATTTGTTCATTAATGCTATTGTTAAAGAAATTATTGATAAAATATATAATTTGTTAGCAAACAGAAATGGTAATTGAAAAAAAATTGGGCATGGAAGACCCGTGACTAATTATAATTTTTATGGATCAAAATTCAACTGTCTGACTTTTTGCATTTTTGAAACAAACGATGATAGAAAAAAAAATTTGAAGTTTAAATGTACTTATATATGCAACCAAGGTAAAAACAAATGTCATTAATCGTACATTTTTTTACAATTAATTAAAATATTAATGAGCACTTCTGAGAAAACTTAAACTTTATTAACTATTTTCTAAGCTTAACTACTCTTGAACTTTGAAAGTACTTAAACATTTGAAACGGGAAAAGCATAAAAAATTCACTGGAGGGTTTAAAAATGCCCTGCAGTTTTTTTTAACAACGTTGTTTAGAGAGACTTCTGATACTTGTTACTTGTCAGGATTCAGAAAGGAGTATAGAGCAGCACATATAGGATTATGACCTAGGGAAAATATTCTGTACACATTTAACACCATACATCGTTCAGAGAAACGCACTATTTTGTAGTTGTTCAAAGTGTAGGATTCCAATGATTTGCAGAGAATTAAGTGGCATCTCAGGTGTGATCGACAACGTTACAAACTGGTTAATTAGGTGGGAATGGGGGAGAGACTACAAACTCGTATGAGCAAGTCCAGTGGTAGTATTCCCAAGCCCAGGCGAGGTGAATAGTTGTGTGCCGCGTATTCATCAAGGGTACTATAGTTGACTGTTGGCTCTTAAATCCCAAATCCATGAAAGAACGTTTCAATCGTCATATGGAGGTTTGTTGAGTGTGTATTTACGGGTACTGGTGGAAATGAATTAAGGATATCTTCGTTTGTTAAAATTTTTCTGTCTCTTCAGTATATATAAAATGAAACTATTAAGAATATCTGTACCAAATTTGTTACTTTAGATTGAGTTCAAACAAAAAGAAAAGTATTTATTCAGTATTGATCTAAGTTTACTCGATTTTTGATTATTGATGTGTCTGTTTGCTATTGGATATCTTATAATTTTGTATAAATTTAAAAGGTTATGGTAAATCACCTCTTCATAACATGTCTGATTCAATATTTTAAGATTTAATTTTTTACAAGATATCATAAACTAACCAAATTGCGTATAATTATAGTATGTTTAGAAGGTACTACAAATTATGCCAATTTTGCAGTGCAAGCTTATAACTGAAATGCAAAATTAAACAAATAAATGACATGCCTTTTTATGTATAACACTCAACTAAATAAAATGTAATATAAATAGTATAAAATGTAAATAGAAATAAAATGTATATGTTCTTAAAACTCTGTGGTACTCAAATATGCAGCTAAATGTAGGAACACCCAAAATGTAGCTTAAATGTATTCAATGAAAACTTATTGATATCTATTGTAAATAAAAACATTTTGAATTTAAAAAATATACTGTAGACATTTTAGTACTTAAACTATAAATTCGTATTGAATTGAAAGCACCTACGCATAAAGATATCGCAAACTTAATGAAAGCAGATAATTAACATTGCATGTAGATGTAGAAGTGTTTATAAAATCAGATAATTCAGCCAAAACCAACCTAAAAATGGAAACATTCGCTAAAAATTGACTTCATAAAATATATTATGGAACTGTCTGACAGATTATGGGACTTATATTTTAAGTATAGTTCAAATGTAAAAAACATATGCTAAATAACGCATACTTCTTCATGTGATAAAGCCAAAAAATATTCTAAGTAATCTCAAAGATGCTATTCAATCTTACTTTGATTGCATCCCTGGAACATGAATGCCATGTTCCCAGCAAGAGGGTTTGGTCTGCTTAATACTTAATAAATCACTTTAGCATAATGTTTGTTCTGATATACGTTCCATAAATTTATCAGTGTAACAATCAGTTCCGTGTTTCCCTATAAGACTTTATACTCTACTTGATCTGACTTCTCTAAGAAACTAAATAATACTACACTCTAAAATTAAAATACCATGAGGCAATAAAATAATTTAACTTTGCAGATACAAGCCTTTTTTGTCATTACATGATATAGACAGAAAGTTTTGATGTCAGTTTTACAATCCTTCTTTATAGCCATTCATTATTTTACTGTCTTTTCTATAACCATAAATTTTTAACACTCCTTTGTCTTGACCCATATACCATTACTCCAAAGAAATATTTTAGAGAACATTTCCTGTTTTGCATCTTATGATTTAGACACCACCAAAAGTTCACATTTACATTTGCATAAAATTTGTAGACTTAGTACACATTTTTTTTCGAGTAATCAAGCCCAAAAAATATTCCAAAACAATTTCAATAAAGTTATAAGCCTTGATTTGATTATAATCCCTGTAACATAAGTACCATGTCCACAGCAAAATCAGCTGACATGCTTGCTACTTAATCCACCAATTTAGCATAATACTCGAACTCAAGCTATTTCGTAGATTTCTCAATTCAAAATATAGTTCCATGTTACCCAAATGATTATACTTTTCTTGATGAGTACTCTCTAACGAAGTAAATAATACCGCCGAAATAAAGATACATGACACAAATAAAGCAAAAGACTAAGTTTTTATGTAGTACATGAATGTTTTAGCAATTAACTAGATAATATAGCCTAAACGTGCCCCAAAATCGAAAAGTCTAGCAAAATGTTTATTCTTTTGAAATATTATAGAGGACATATTGCAGATTATGCAGCTTCTTTTTAAATATAGTCTACATGTACACATATATTTAATTTTCAGATTAAAGTACGCACTTTTCTTCGTGTGATCAGGTCAAAAATATTCCGAAACAATCTCAACGATGTTATTAAGCCTTGTTTCGAATACAATCCCTGTAACATAAGTACCATGTCCCCAGCAAGATCGTTTGACATGCTTAGTACTTAATCCACCAATTTAGCATAATATTCGTTCTGATATGCTATTCCGTAGATTTCTCAATTCAAAAAATAGTTCCGTGTTCCCCCAAAGGATTATACTCTACTTGATCAGAACTCCCTAACGAAGTAAATCCCTCTAATTGACCACTCATTAAAATTATAATTTTTTGCGGCAGTAAAATATGGCGATAATTAGCGCTGTAAGGACTTACTCTAAACGAACCAATTAGTCTGAGTAAGAAGATATTATTCTAGGGAAGGGAAATAGAGGGAGTTTTGAATTTCTGGTTACGAAGCGATATTTAATCATGAATAATAAGCTGATTTCCCTTAAAGATGCCTCAAAAGTATCTTTCCTTTAAAAGTTGATCGCATTTTTTTTACTTTGTATGCAAATTACCGACCAAAATAAGTCAGGGATGCACTATTGGATTCTCAAATGAAAAAACTGCCAATTAATGTTAATTGGTAAAAGATTATGAAACTTTTAACACTCAAATTTTATTTAAAGACAGCTGCTTTTAAGTGAGAACAATTAGGAAACTTTGTTAAACACTGGTTTTTTTGCACTATCAAATCCCACCACGAGTTTACAGACCAGGCAAGTCGATGTTGGTATTCAAAAATTTCTTCGTTGCTCGGCCGGATGAAATCTGGCGGTGTTTTGAAAGTTTAAAGAATTTAATGATGGCTGCTTTAGCTCATTTATATGGAATATTCATTGAACCATCTTATCTTTACGAGAAAAGTTTTACAAGTACAATTTGAAAGGAGATATATCTGAGATCTTTAATTTCAACCTGTAGATGGAGAAATAACTAATTTTCGTTAGTACAAAACCCTGTATTTTTAAAATCAAAAACGTTCTTTCAGACGACCTTTCCTCTCCATTTATTAATGTTTTAGTATAAACATAGCTATGTATACTTTAGGCTGATTATAAAGAGTCCATCCTGTGAGCCAGGGAGTGCATCCTCTTAGTAAAAGCTGTGTTTTAATTTAAATTTTTGCTGACAACCGTTATATGCATCCATGTTGAAATATTAAGCATAACATTGAATTCGTATGAAGCAAAGTAATATACTCTCAAACTAATAGAACATGTCTCGTTTATTATACTTTGCATTGCAGCCTACTCAACACCGTCAGTTACCACAAGAGAAATTTGTAATCAATCTAGTGTGTGAATAGAACTTGAATATGTACACTTGAACAGCTTTCTGGAATGTATGTATGCATGTTGTGAGCATATTTTGTAATAGGTCTTTTAACTGAGCAAAAATTATCTTTTTCGCATAAATGTTGCATACTCAAAACCCCATCCGCCAAACCACCTGCACAGTGGCGACACTTGTAGCGACGCCAGCGCCACAGAGTATATCACGGAGCGCAGGTGCGAAAGGAAGGGCAGAGTAGTGAAGAGCGAAGTCGCCAACAGCGAAGCTCTCATCGATGTTTCCGTTTTAATGTGTCTTTTAGTTAGGCTTAAGAGCCTAAAGTTGTATGCTAAACCTGAGAATATATAGTTATTGTTAGAACCTGACTTGTTCTTGTCTTCATACATCAACACCCTAGACAACCCAAACCTGAACATGGGGGCTCAACCGGTTCTGAACTTTGAGAAACGAAATTCTACAGCCAAACCAAAGCTAGAGGCCAATTCCCCCGCCTCAACTAACGTGTCCAGTCAACAGTCAAGCAAACAACAACGCAGAGAAAACGGAAGCAAGAGGCCAATCACCCCGCCTCAACGAACGAGTCCAGTGCAACTGTGAAGCAACTAAAAACGCAGGCCAATTCCCCCGCCTCAACTAACATATCCAGTCAACAGTCAAACAGACGACGGTGCCAAAACAGAAGCCAAACAAGAATGTAAGGTAGGACCAAACCTTTATTTTAAGCATGTATAAAAATACGAAGAAAGAAGACCTCATAAAGGTTGTTCAAGAAATTGATGAAATTGTACCGGAAGGTGCCGCTATAATCAAACTAAAAGAAATTATTGAGAAAAATGATACGTTCAAACAAGACCCAGAATTTATAAAAGATTTAATGAGTTCAATCGTCGAAGAAAGAAAGGCTAAAGAAGTCGACACCGAGAAACTTAAGTTAGCAGAAATCGAAAAACTTAAGTTAGCACATATAGTCGACACCGAGAAACTTAAGTTAGTACAAATAGAACGAGAACTCGAATTAGCTACTATAAGAAATAATGCAGGAGCAAACCAATCTCCTACCGGAAACAATACTAGAATGAACGACACATCACCGCCGAACATAGAAAGTTATATAAAAAGTGTTAAAACGCTAAGTATGCCAGTCCCAACTAAGGCAGAAAATTACAATCTATTTTTCCATTCGCTCTAAATTGCCTTTGAAACAAAAAACGTGCCACAAGAATATAAATCCGAAATATTAATTAACATTCTTCAAGAAAAAGCTGCCAATATCCTCCTATACGTTCCAGAAAATGAACTCAAAAACTACGAACAGGTCAAAGCTACCGTACTAAAAGAATTCCAACCAACGCCACAAGAATGTCTCGCTAATTTCCGTAGATGTCAAAGATTTTGCAATAATAGCCAGACCTCTTAGTGACCTTTTACGGGACAAAGTGCCATTTCACTTTGATCACGAGCAGAAACGGGCTTTCCTTTCTTTGAAGCAAGCCCTGTCATCAGAGCCGATACTTAAACTTTACGAACAAGGAGCACCATTACAACTGCATTGCGATGCAAGCTCGAAAGGCTTTGGGGCTATACTTTTACAAATGGATTAAGATAAAAATTTTCATCCAATACACTATATGAGTCGTAAAACTTCCCCTCAAGAGGAAAATAATTCAAGTTACGAATTAGAAGTGTTAGCGATAGTCGAAGCCCTTAAAAAATTCCAACATTATTTAGTAAGAACAAAATTTCAAATTTTTACTGATTGTCAGGCGTTTCAAAAAACAATGTCCAAAAAGGATATCCCACCGAAAATAGCGAGATGGGTCCTTTTCTTAGCAGATTTTGACTACGAAATACTCCATAGGCCAGCTAAACAAATGCGTCACGTCGATGCCCTAAGTCGTTACCCAGTTTTGGTAATACAGCACGATGAGCTCACAAAAAATCAAAGATGCACAAACAAAAGACGAGTTTACACAAAGTATCAAACAACTGCTTAAATAGTCTTCAACTTCAGAGTACACATTAAAACATGAAGTGCTGTATAAAATGGTCAATGACCAAGAATTTTTAGTAGTTCCACAAGACATGCAGAAACACATTGTTCAGCTTGAACACTCGAAAGGCCATTTTGGTATAAACAAAAGTGAAAATTTGGTGAAACAACAATTCTTTTTTCCCAACATAAGGAAAGTGGTTGAGACTGTCATTTCCAATTGTGTGCAATGCATACTATCATCTAAAAAATCAGGCAAACAAGAAGGGTTACTACATCCTATCCCAAAGGGAGATGTTCCACTTGACACTTATCACATTGCTTTTCTAGGACCACTGCCATCAACACATAAAAACTACAAATACATATTCACTGTCGTTGATGCCTTTACCAAATTTCTTTGGATATATCCGGTAAAATCTACTTCATCACATGACTCGTTAGAAAAATTAAGACAACAGCAAGACACATTTGGGAACCCATCGAGAATTATTTCTGATAAAGGTTCAGCTTTTACATCAGCAGATTTTCAAAAATATTGCCAAGAAGAAAATATCACACACATTCCAATAACAACAGGTGTATGTAGAGGTAATGGACAGGTGGAAAAGCTTCATGAGACAATAATCTCAGTTTTAACGAAACTTTCAATTGAAGACCCCACCAAATGGTTCAAGCACACATCCGCAGTGCAACGAGTCATCAACAGTACGATATCAACATCAACCAAATACACCCTATTTGAACTTTTGACGGGAATTAAAATGCAAAACAAGGATGACATTAAAATTAAGGAAGCACTTCAAGATGAATACATACAGATATCGCTACAAAATGTCCAACAACTAATTGAGGAAGCTAAGGCTAACATTTTGAAAGTGCAGCAACAATACGACAAGCGACGAAAACCAGCACAAACATATGGTGTAGGCGACAAAGTTGCTATCAAGCGAACCCAATTTGGAGTCGGACTAAAGCTTCGACCACGGTTCTTTGGACCATACCAAGTGGTGAAAGGACCTAATGACAGGTATGATGTGGAAAAAGTGGGAATCCATGAAGGTCCACGTGTTACTTCAACCAGTGCAGATTCAATGAAACCATGGGAGAAGACTTAGTTTTTCCCCCCCTCTTTCTCTCATTTCATGTGAAGATTTCCTGAATGAACAATTTCAGAAAGCGTTTTGTGTCTGCAAGATAGATTTTGTAAATATTTCTTTTCCCTTTTCCTGTCTTTTGATTATTTTTCAGATCCTCAATTCACAGCAAAGGTCGGCGGACCGACCAGTCAGGATGGACGAGTGTTGCATACTCAAAACCCCATCCGCCAAACCACCTGCACAGTGGCGACACTTGTAGCGACGCCAGCGCCACAGTGTATATCACGGAGCGCAGGTGCGGAGGGAAGGGCAGAGTAGTGAAGAGCGAAGTCGCCAACATCGATGTTTCCGTTTTAATGTGTCTTTTAGTTAGGCTTAAGAGCCTAAAGTTGTATGCTAAACCTGAGAATATATAGTTATTGTTAGAACCTGACTTGTTCTTGTCTTCATACATCAACACCCTAGACAACCCAAACCAGAACATAAATTCCAATCAACTCCATGTGTTCAACAAAGCAATATTTTTTATTACTTTAGTTCTAATCAACATCATGGGACATGTGGGTGTACTAATTTTAATCCACATAGCTTGTTAAATTATTCGGTAACTGGCAAGTGATTCATTTTAAATTGCACAGCCCTTAATTTTGGGACATGAATAAAATTTGATCTCCATTGATATTTATAATTATAATCATAGTCAAAAGCATTATTTAGAATAATCATATAAAAGATTGAAAATGGGTACGTGTAAGGAAATATGTGGGGGATTGAGGTTTTCTTAGTCGAATTTCGTCCTCGCGAAGGTAAATCGAAAACTTCATCATTATCAACTTATATTTATATTTATTTTAGATTAATAATCATGGATATAGTTTTTAGTTTAGGTTCAAACTTGACACAAAATCTCAAATACACATGTTTCATACATTCTAGCTTTATAGACATACGTAACTATTACATTGATATTGTGAAGTCGTCTGAAGACTTGCTTTCCAGTTGTGTTCTCCATGAAGATGAGAATTCTTTTGTACTTATATAGTGATAGAATAAAGTTCTTGAACACTGGACGAGTCTCGCCAATATCAAAGCTAAAATTAGTAAATGTAGATGTGATTGATGTAATGTGGTGGTCTTAGGATTTAAAGTTGTTGGCATACTATCATTACTGTCATCGCAAATCCGGCCACCTTAAAGCAGCTTAAAGTAACTACTCTTTCACTAGTATTCCCATTGCATCCTTACCTATAGTCTTCTTTAAATCCACAGAATTATTATGCAGGTCTTCTAAACTTTTTTTGGTGATGTATATTTTTTAACATTTTTCAACATTGAAAATAAAGTGCAATATTGACGAGCACATGATACACAAACACCCACTCTTGCTTTCTGACTGCTTATCTTAGAGTTGCTTCTGGATTGTCCCTCAACGATGATATTTTTTTATGCACAAAACCCCAATTTTATCAGAATCAACGGTTTAAAGTTATTTTAATATACAGGAAAAGTTTATACATGTGAATGAAGGCTATAATCGTACATTGTTCTCTCGAAAATCGAATTTTACAAGCTTCCACGAATAAAACAAAGATACATACATTTAAGCATACAACATTTTATCCAAACCTTCGTTTTATAGCTATAAAAAGGGGATTAAACAATGGAGTAAAACCCACAGTTCTTTAAATGATCCTCCGTCATAATAGCATTTGAGTCACAGATGAGACCGAATTCAGTATCCTTGGTTCCAATTTTATTTAGGCGTGTCAGCAAATAGTCTTGAACTGTGATCAATCTAAAACTTGCCGTTGTCTTTTCTTGGGATCTCAGTTGAAATTCGATCCAATAGGCAGTTCCTACCAAGATTTTACAGCTTTTGTATGCTCACTCGTTACATTTATGTTAACTGCATTGAATAATTCCATTCCACTTTAAATTGTTAGTAACTTATGTGTTTCTCATATTCAAAGTCATACTATCGCTTTCATAAGCCAGTTCGTCTTTCCTTTCCAAAGATAAAAAAGGAGCTGAAAAGGAAAAAAATTAAAAATTAGTTTTCTTTGTACCGAAAACTCTTAAACTGTTATTTTATGTAAAAGTCGATTTTAACCCAAAGTCAACAACTTTGTTCACTCAAACAGAAAATCTAACTAATTGTTTCTATTCAAATGACATTCTTAATTTATCTTCATTTTTATCTAAAAAAATGTCCCGATTTCAAATTGCTCAGTTTGCCCTATTTCTTTGAGCACTAAAATAAAGGGAATAAATTTGGCATGTTGCCTTTTGACTTTTTGATTGCGAAGCTCGTCATTAATAAACTGTCTTCAAACATTAGAAAATTCATTTCACAAATTAAAGGACCATTCAATGTAACGGAGCTGAAACTCATCTGCCTGTAAATAAATTATTATTCGTTGGAATATTCCACTTCTTTTCTCCACTTTGTTATATTTTTCTCCGGCATTCAAATCGCCCAATGGTTCGGAGAAAGTAATTAATATTTCTAAGCTGTAATCAAATAAAGTACTTAAACAGACAGTGTGATTTTGCATTTTAAATGTGCTTATACATCGTTAATTTAACTCGGACGCTTTCAAGCGAATTATTTCTTTAAAGAATTCCGAAGTAAATATTTGCTTTATCGAGTGTAAACATGATTTATCCAAATATAATAAATAATTCGGTGGATAATTATGTTATTAAATGGCTGGATTTTAATGTTCTGTTTTGATGGAGTACCATTTCTTTTGATGGAATCAAGGAAAATTCAATATTTTTTAAAAAACTTGTGTGATTACTTCATTAATTCAGGAAAGATATAAAGTGTTAATTAGTTCAATAATACATCCTCAAAGTGAAAGAAAATCTATATATCGATTTAGCTAATATTCATTTCAGTAATTAGGTTTCATTTCATGTGATAAGCGGGTAAAAGTTCCGAAAAGAAGAATTAGTAATTCTTTTCAACAGCCATGGACATTTTTAATCGGGTTGTACATAATAATTGAGTTTCATTCAAAAGTGTCAAAGGCATTTAAATCGTTTTAAGTTACTCTCATTTTACCTTTTAACTTTTTTTAAATAAGGAAACGTAGTACTGTAAGTTACCTAAATTACGTAATTTAGCAGTTTTGCAATCGCTAAAATTTCACGCGTGGATTCTTTGTTTTCAAAGTTAATTCGTTTCTATGAATATAGTGAATGACACATTTAAAATACATTAAAAAAACTATAATGTTTCTTTTTCTTATAAAAAAAAGATCTTGTAGAAATTGTAATTAATAATGAGTCAATTTAAAGGCATCTCTACTTAAATACAAATACTTAGATGTAACAGCATACATGATACAGGATATTCATATAACTAACATGACATATTATTCGATTATTAGATGTATCGAAAATCAATTCAAACAAGTTTTCACGCATAAAATATTACAGGAAATCAGAATTTTACATTTTTTTTAAATAACATAAATTGCCTAAAAATAAACAACAGCAATAAAATTAACTCTAACAATTAAAAGTTTTATAGATCAAAGAGTTTTATATTCTCAATTAGATATAGGCAAACCAAATTAAACTTCCAACGATTGAATGGTGGAACTATATCTTACCACCTCTATGTCAATTCCTTTATAATACGGTGAATGAATTAGTGTAAATGAATGTTACTTTTAAAGTATTTTCTAAAATTATGATTATTTTCAGTAATTTTCCTTTGTCCTAAATGCAGATATTGAAGAAATTTGATTCTGTAATGAATAAATTTGAATCATCGTTTCATACCAAGTATCAATAGATAGAAGTTATACATAAGATACAGGATATTCGCAAAACTTAGTAGCATTTGCATTATTTGACATTAAGGTACTCATAAAATATGATGCGCACATGAAAAGTTATAAACTATGCATTATATCCCGAGTTTCTATTTTTCAGAAATGATACGTTGTTAAAAAATGTGTATGAACAAACTACAAACAAATACCTTAAACCTCTAACAAGTTACATTTATAAGACAAGTGTCTGGATTCAAATTAGATATAAGTAGATCAGCTCTTCAGTGTATATAAATGCAATCGAAACTTCCGATGATTAAATGAAAACACACTATTTATTTACCACCTCTACTAACTCTCTAACACTCAGTCACACTCAAATAAAAACCATTAAGATTTAACATTCACATTAAACTAACCAATTAAAACTTTCAGCCGACTGAATAAAGGTGAAATATCTCTTAAGCCACCTATACTAACACAACAGCATTCAATCTTAAAAACATCGGTAGAATCATGCGTTTACAATAAGCATACAAAGTCAAGCGTTCAATGATTTAATTAAGACTGTAAATATATCTCTTAACTATCTAATTAATAAATAATCTGATTTTAAAAGCTCCACAAAGATCAAGCGTTCACATTAGTGATGCGACATCGATGTCGATGGTTTCAAAACATCGATGTTTAAAAAAAAAACATTGATGTTTTTAACATCGATATATTGGAGTCGATGTTTTTGTAACATCGATGTTTATACGTGTCGATGTTTTTACATTGTCGATGTTTTTGTAACATCGATGTTTATACGTGTCGATGTTTTTACAGTGTCGATGTTTTATTTTTAAATGAAAAAAGTACCGTTATAAAAATTTAACAAATAACCAAGTAGCATAATTTTCATAATGAGCAAATTGAACATACTTTTACACCAAAGTGGCTAAGGGTGAAGGGTCTGAAAAGTAGGGATGCGACATCGATATCAATGTTTTCAAAACATTGATATTAAAAAAAAACATCGATGTATTGGAGCTGATGTCGCATCACTAGGTGCTAAACCAGTTTTAAGAAATGGGTAAAAAAGTTTAAATACACTGAATTTTAAAAACATCGATGGTTTGGGGGCGATGTATTATCAATATCGATGCTTTAATTTTGAACATCAAAGTTTCAAAACATCGATGTTTTGCTATCGACGTAGCATGACTAATTGTTAAACCTTTTTTAAGAAATGGGGGGGAAAAAGTTTAATTATACTGAATTTTAAAAACATCGATATTTTTGGGGCGATGTATTTTCAACATCGATGTTTTAATTTTGAACATCCATGTTTCAAAACATCGATGTTTTGCTGTCGATGTCGCATCCCTAGTTCACATGTGTGATTCGTAATACAATTTAATCGGGTATTACCACATTCATATCTAATACCGAAGCAATTGGGAGAGAAAGGAAACGGTTTTTCAGTATAGAAAAAAATTGGATAGGTATGGGGAAGAGGCGGAATTGCAGAGGTAAATATATTGGACTGTGAAATAAGCACCGGCATTCAGTTCTTGCAGCAAGTTGTGTCGTAACTCACACCAGCCCTTGGTGTCCCTGTAGACCAGGGAGGAAAAATTACGACTGCTTAATAACCACGGAATCCTGGACTCCCAGATATTAACTTACCCCAAAGGGAGCTTCTAAGTGGGAGTTACGGTTACGAGGAACCCTGCCCAATATCGGTGGGGACGTCTTTTTTTATTAACAGCAGACATACTCACGAAATATTCTTTTCAGCGCACTCCGCACTGCAGAAACACATTTTTCTCTTGTTTGGCGAAGATTGCGAATAGAGCTTTGGACTGGGTTCTGGGAAACCTTATGAGAATTCTTTTGGAGTTTTTGTAGGTGGGGATTACGGAAAATGTTCAGAAGAGGAAGTAAGCGAATCCTGGTGTTATAGCTGATGGTAATATACAATCCGATGTTATAGAAACTTTATTTGAAAACACCAATAGCGGTGGACTGAGAACTGAGTAACTGATGCTTGGTGATTTACTTCATGATTTTTATGGTTGGACGGAATAATGAATAGTTTAGTAATGCGAATATTGTAGCAAGAAATAACAGTATTTTACGTTCTTCACTAATCACAATCACAATGTCGTTCAATAATAGTGCTGCTCCTCGAAAAATCACATTTTGAAATAAATTGTTTTAAAATTTTCATTCCTCTGAAAATATCCAGCGCGTTGATACGCTTGATAACTATGGATCCTGTTTTGCAAGTTTCTGGAGTGAATAGTTTTCTACATTAAGACCCGTATTTACCGAAAAATATTTATTTTTCGAGTCGCGTCACTAAAGCAGCCCATGTTAGGTACAGTCGAGAAAAAAAGAACCCCTTCCTTTATTTTCAACACTATTCATACCAGAGAAAATTATCATTCAATATGGAACAATATCCTCTTCAAACACTAAATAAATTACAACAGGAGACTTCTTCATATCACATTTCGCGCAAACAACGCAATTTCTAAGAGAAACATCATATTTTGAAACCAAAACAAGAGTCTGCATAGTTAAATTAGTCTAAATATGAAATTTTATAACTTTGCTACGTTTACATTCGGAGATATTCAATCCTAAATTTAGTGCCAATTTCAGGGATCATCTCCACATAGAAAGACGCTATTTGTAAATCGAGGTTAATTGTAGTTATCTCTTCCAGAATTCCAAATTTGATCACTATTTCAAACGCATTTTTCAGCAATCCGAGAATTATATTTATCATGCAAAACCAAACAATCCAACACTTACTATCCAATGTTTGTCAGATGTTTATTAAACTTTCGATGCCCTTATAATCAGATTCTACGTCGTTAAAGCAGTCTAAATATGAATTTTTATGACTTTGCTACCTTTATATACAGAGATATTCAATCTTAAATTTGTTTCCAATTTCAGGGATCATTTCCACATAGAAAACCGCTATTCGTAAATCGAATATTTTAGCCATGCGAGACATATTATAGTTATTACGCAAATGCAAATCTTTTGAGAATTACATTATATTTTCTATGAAAGTGGAAATAATCTGACAACTACTGTTCGAGGTTTCTCATATGCTTTTTAAACTTTTGGCTATCTGATCCCCTTAAAATAGCAATAATGAGTAAAATGTAATGTAAATCAAAAATTAATCATCGGAAAGAGCTAAAATTTTGCATAGCCATACTAAAAGTCCTTAATCGATTCCCATCAAAACATAATAAGGTTCCAATTCATAATTTTTTCAAACATTAATTGAATAGTTATTATTGCGTTATGAAAACTATTTTTAAAATAAAATTTTGTGTAGAGATTTTTTGGATTGTTTAACAGAAACATGGTACAAAATATTAGCGCTGTATAAATATTATTTAGGAAGATAGGTGAGACCTAATGACATGAAATTTGGTATCTGAAGTTAAATGTTAATACAGATTTGAAGTTGTATCTCAAAATAAGGGATTACGTTGGATTTATGTACTCAATATAATATGAAGACGGCCCTTTAAGCAAATTTTATAGAGACATTAGTTCATGTCTATCTTTGAATTTTCACTACTGTTTAAATTGTTTGAATGAAGAGGGGTGACTAGTTTTTTTTTCACGACTGTACACATTAATGGGATTAAAATCAGAGTTCAAGTATGTCTTACTTTTCAGAGCATATGTCTTTGAAACGTATCTACAAAATAATATCCCAAGTTTCTAATTCATTATTTGATCAGTGTTTATAATACATTTTCGGAACCATTATTGTAAAAAAATATAATTATTCATTCGTAATGAGTTGTGTACTTTATTTAAAAATTTATAAGCTCTAGTAGAAGTAATTTATGTATGTTGATGGACATGGTTCATAATTGCTTTTTAATAATTTTCCTTGATATTTGTGTAGTAAGTGCAATTGTGCATATTAAAGTATATAATTAATGAATATAATGAGTATTGTTATTTATTCAACTCTGGAAGTAAAGTTTTTTTGGATCGAAAGGCTTTGATTTCATCGTAATTAATTCGCCCATAATTACTTATATTCTATTATAGCTAATGTTCCAGAATATTTTCCATTTATAACACGAAGAAGAATATTTTGTCTGTAATATTCTTACGCACATAGATAGCTTTGAATTTGACTTTTCAATGGATTAATGGAAGACTTAAAAAATTTTGTTTCAATATTTTGTTTTTTAGAAAGTCAACCTATCAACCGTTTTACCTATACCAATTACAGCATTCTACAGTCAGAATATTTTCAGATTTAATCAACAATACATGAATATGGGGTAAACGTATTAATTAAATAGATGGATCATGAGCACACAGCTTCGTATAATTTCTCCTCCCGATTGCTCTGTTTGAATATATCCGTCTTACGGCCAATGTATTGGAATATAGCACGAAACTTAAAATAGAACTTACATACAAGAGTGATGAAAAGCATTAATTTGTGTTTGGATAGTCAATCAGCCGATGCTAATTCCCAAGCTCAAGTGACCTACATGTATCTTCCTATAGCGACCACTGACTTCCTCTATTTCATTAGGTTGATGATGGAATATATGTTGATGACATAACAACTAAGAACACGAACGTATACTTATTAAAATTATGCTTGTAAAAAAATGTGACAAAAGTACTCTTAAGTACACAAATTGTTTAAAAGTACTCTTATGATCACAGGTTGGGAAAAAGCAACCACAGATATTATATAAAAGTACTATTCTCCCCTCTGTTGGTTGTCTTGAAAAGAATTTCAACAAACCGACAAAACTAACAAGATCTTAATCGACGAGATATATCGTCGTCAGATGGAAACTTATCAGATCTAAATATTTTCATCATCGACAACTCGACGATATCTTTATAACGATATATCTCTTCATTGGCAAAATTTATCAGATCTTGTATTCGATATATTTCATCGAAAACACTTGGAGAATTTTAAGTATTTTCAACGTCAAAAAGTACTCTACTATCACAGATTCTCAAAAGTAACTTAAGCTCGCATATTGTCAAAACGTACTCTACAGATTGCTGAAATGTTCTGACACGATCACGAATTATCAATCAGTACCCGTAAAATCATAGGCTGTCTGAAGTATACTCTATAACAAAAAAAAATCGACGCACCAAGAAAGATTTGTGCAGGGCTCGATCAACCAGAAACACCAAGAATAGACGCACAAAGAAGATGCATTGTTACTGTGGTACCGGGCTTGATCAACTTGGAGCGGTGCTGACTGGTGACGTATAGTCTTAAGTGACGAGTCCCGTTACCAACTGTTTGCTGATGACAGCCACAGACGAGTTTGGTGACATCCAGGGCAGCGTGGGGATCCTGCCCTTACTATTGCCCGCCACAAATGCTCATAATAGGGCGTTATGGTCTGGGGTACCATCTCTTTTGATAGCAGGACCCCTTTGCTAGTCATTTCTGGCACACATACAGCTCAGCGGTACGTAGACGACATTCTACGACCGATTGCGTTAAAGTTCCTTTTGAGAGTTTTAAGAGTTTTAACTGTTGTGTTGTGACAATGTTTTTTTATGACGTCCTCATTTTGTAACGGTCAAACTCTGAAATAAATCATGCAATTGTTCTGACATTTGAACCGTTTGGTTTTTTTATGTATGTTCTTCACATCCCTCAATTTTTATCGCAATCGAACAACTCCGTCTTGGTGCATTGATTTGTTTGTTAGAGTATATATATATATATATGTTCAACAACGATGTTTTTATTGTGAACAACCGTTACTCACATCAGATCGTAACTTCGTGTCTCGGCTTCAATCTTTCCACTTTCTTCACATGCAATCTCGTGGTATGCAAGCAGCGGAAAAAGGGCTATGAATGTGGAATTATTCCATAATCGACACACTTAAAAAGCGAATACCGGAAACATTTCGAAGCTCCCACTCGTGAAAGGAAATATTTTAATCGCGTCTCAGCCGACCCCTCCCGAGTCCATCAAGTTTTCAATTTTCTGCTTTGATAAGGAAGAGAGCGTAACACGCAATACACAGTGCACTTTGCGTGTTCTGCAGCAATCGCGAAAACAGACATCGATTATATTCGGAAATTGATAAAAGGGACGAAATCATCGGAAGGAAAGAGAAACGTCATGTCATCTTTTCTCATTTCACTGCAGTTCGAGGAAAAACAGAAGAAAAGACACACACGAGAAAGAAAGTCATTTTGTTAAGAACGGAAAAGCTCGCCGAAAACAAAGCTTGCCGAATGCAAAAACAGAAGAACGGTGGAACTATTTGTTTTATTTTATTTTAACAAGTCCCGTATCCTAACAAAATACAACTAAAAAGTTTCGAAAAAATACCGAACCGTTTGATTCCACTAAATCAAAACAACATTCTGTTCTCTTCCGTAAATATTTGAAAGTTTTTTCCTCTTCTTTTTTGTTCTGCTTCGACTGCTTTGACTTCGCGACTCCCAAAGTCACACTTTCTACAGCTTTTTTTTCCATCCGTTATTTTAGGTTTTATTTGAGACTTTTTTCTCTGCAAGCCCGTTCTGTTCTACAGAGGATCACTGGTAGAAAATCTACCCGAAAATAAACACCAAAGAGAATACTAGTTTTTTCCTTGTTTGAAGTAAGCCGACATAGAACACCAAGAACGAAGACGAATAAAAAATACTTTAGTTGATGGTATGTGAATCGCTTCAGAGAAAGATTGGTGTGTGTCTCGGTGTTGACCGACCTTTCAAAGTTATAAGACATTTTAATTTCTTAAAAATCTAATAGAAATCAACTGCAACTCAGAAACACTAGTGAAGTTTTAAAATAAATATGTAATATTATTGAAGGAAAAGGTTTAGGTTTACTTGCTCAAGATAGCAGCAAAATAGAGTTTGTTGCCTGCCTTAAGTTTCTTTAATTTCAATGAATAAATCAGGTTATCAATAGATTTTATTAAGCTTTCAAATATATTAATATCGATTTATTAAAAGAGAATTTTGAGCTTGAATAATTTAGGAATTAAAATACCATAAATGTAGGATGGCTTTCTAAAAACAGTGTACAGAGATTTAGACAAATATTATCGAACAATTTCCAGTCTAGTGTATGTGTGTTTTTAATTAAAAGTTCAATAAGACTTCACTTTTACTTATTTTGGAAACTTCTGCATAACGTTTGTGTGATAAACATAATAGTCTTCTCCTTCCAACAATATTATCCATTACATGTCATATTCTGTAGTACACAATTAATTTAACGAACGGTTGGTCTGAACTTTTGAAAACCTCAGAGAAAATAATAATTTATTTTGCAATGAACTTAGTATTTATCCACAATATATGATGAAATAAAAGTAAATTATTTTCTTAACTATTAATTGGTTTGATAAAAATTATTTCTTTAAAATTGTTATAATTAACACGTAGATTGTTAAATATCAACGTGTCTACGAAGCATACAGCAACATCCTAAAAATGAAACAAATCTGACTTGTATAATTGTGTTTAAGGCAATTTTTATTGCGTTTCCCTAGTAATTAATATGAAAATGCATTTTGTTTCTTACCACTCCTCTGCAATCCATACAGAAATACAAGAAATCTCAGCAGTTGGTTAACAGTAAATAAATTCAAAATATTTATTTATAAATCATCAATAAATAATAAATTTAACAAATTGCACCCCATAAAGTATAAAATGATGTTCGAAATGCTTTTGGTTGTTTTTATACAATTTCAAATGCATAAAATTTCAGGTTAGTGCCCCATACATTACTGTTACACAAAATAAGATTAGCTCCAGTTATGATCGCTGGTATTTGATCATTTTAATGAAGTTATATGCTTTGATGGGAATTGTAACTAATGACAATTACTTCCAAATCAATTACTGCTTTTCAGTTAAGATGTTGGTGTGATGCCATTAAAAAATGCGTAACAAGAATAATGTATTGAAAATAGCAAAATTTAGTGTTATACATCAGAATTTACGTAGCATACTAAACAGGTATAAATTCCTTCATAACTTTAGTTTCAGTACCAGAAGTATATTATACACTAACAATTCACTAATTGTGGAGTGGGTTATTCAAAATAGTATTATTCATAAATGTATTTGTGATTTGTCAAAATTCAACTATAACATCGGTAATTTTATTAAACATGAAATAATCACCACAAAGGTTCATAAGCGTATATCCGTTTCGCAACCGGCAACTTTACCTCGGGTCTTCAAACGAGTTTTGACCTTGATTAGTTGAAAATCCTATGATTCTTTCAATCAATAAATACGTATATAAAGTCACGAGAGGTGCACTTCTCGGATATTTGAAATTGATCACCGAAACAATAAAAAGAAATATGATAAGTGTGTAACAGTTTAAAAAAACTCTTAAGTTTTTAAACCTTCTAGTATTCAGGAATCCTTTGTAGAAGATTTTGCAGATTTAATTTAATGTAAATCACTAAAATTGCAGCATATGATGTACAGTTAAGTGCTAATTTCACGGGATAGCAATGTGCAAGTATACAGATAGCAGTAGCATCGCGTAAGAAATGTATAAATTGGCAGTGCATTACCAGGGCTTTTATTTTCTTCCACCATAAACAACGCAGTGGCCGACCGTGTATACTTAATTAACGAGACCAGCGACGTGTGCGTAGAGTAGTCAGTGCTAACAGACAAGCAACACTGCATCAAATAACAACGACAATCAATGTGGGACGTACGGTGGACATGTTCGTACGTGAGGACAGTTTTGAAGAGAGGCAGCGAAATTTGGCTTAGATGGAATATGGCAGCAGAAGACCTATTGGAGTACACTTACTAACAACACGCCATCGGCAGAAGCGTATGTGCTGGGCTCGTGAACATATCCGTTGGATCCTAGGTGACTGAAAAAATGATGTTGCTTTGTCAATTAAGTCACGATTTAAGTTTAAGAGTTGATAGGAGGGTTCGAGTGTGGCGCATACCCCACGAGGCCATGGACCCAAGTTTACAACATGGCACTTTAAAAGCTGGTGATGGCTCCATAATGGTGTGGGCTGTTTTTACATGCCATGGACTGGGTCCTCTGGTCAAACTGAAACAATCATTGACTGGTAATGGTTATGTTCAGCTACTTGGAGACCATTTTTAGCAATTCATGCATTTAAAAAACTCAAACAATGATTAAATTTACCAAGAGGACAATGCGCCATGTCACCGAGCCAGATTGTTCGCGATTGGTTTAAACAAATTTTCTGGTCAGTTCCAGCGAATGATGTGTCCACCTAGATTGCACGACCTGAATCCCATCAACCACATATGGGACATGATCGAAAGGTCAGTTAGTGCACAAAATCCTGCAAGGGCAACACTTTCCCAATTATGGATGACTGTAGCTGTAGCATGGATGAATATTTCATCAAGGCACATCCAACGACGTGTTGAGTCAATGCCACGTCGAGTTGCTACACTTTGCCGGGCAATAGGCGGTACCACACTATAGTAAGAGGTATATCATGACTTTGGCATTTTAGTGTATGATTCATCTATTTTACGTTCAACAATTAGCTACTAATTACCTTAAAACCACACGATTTACGGACAATGTAGCATTTCCTTGAACACACTAAATGACAGCATAGGTTAAAGGAGCTCTGGTCAAGAAGGTGTAAGCTGGTTAGTACCTACAGAACGGATATATGCATGTGAATTCCTCAGAGGGTTACAGAAAAAACAAATTATAAAAACTGCAGATCGTTTCTACCATCTCTAGAAGCAGGAACTTCTTTTCCCATCAGATAAAATTTTTTTGAATTCCTTTAAAACTGTAGAATCACACCCTTAAAAAAGAGAACCCATGTAAGACTTCAAAAATCGCTGATTGAGGACATTGGGAATTCGCAATTACCAGAACTCTCCGGTTACTTAGTGCGTTTTTCTCCGATTCGCCAAGGACAGGAACGGTGGCGATGTGTTCCAGGGCCCTAAGCAAACAGCAATCACTTACGAATTCCGCCCTAGTTTTGGATGTGCAAACAGACGTGCTTTCAAAGAAATTTCGACACGAATTTAAAGGATAAATTCCGTCCGGGTGTTTTTCTTTCTTGTCTCCTCTTTTCTTTCACTGCTCGTCCCGATCTTTTGTGCGGGGCGGCTCGCAATGAATGTCTTGCAGCCCATGTGTGTGTGTGTCCCTGTTAAAAGATATGATCCGGAGCGAAAGCTCTCTCCCTTTGTGCGGCCAGCTTAAGAACACAGAGCCCCCCACGTTTCGATATCAAATTTACGGGTTGCAGAGGGTGGATAAGACATTCCAGGCTCGTGCACTATTTGTCGAGTGGAAATCGTTTCTTTTGATTTTGATTTTTTTTTGCAAATACCGCGACTGAAAGAAGCGAGCCCCTCTATGTGTGAGGCGGAGGGGAAAAATTCAAAGCGATAGATTTTGCGTGAAAAGAAAAATCGCAATTCACTATGTGGTGTAAGATTTTTAGAAAACATGTGAAGGAAAACGATTAATGGGTGCATTGGTCCACTGGGAATGCATAAAATACCTTAGATCTTCCCATTAAAAAAATTCAAATTTAGGAAGACTTTAGAAATATAATGCAACCTTCTCTCATGATTGAGATCAGTTGGCATGTAAATTAAATTTTAAGTAGTGGCTATGTTCACCGTAATAGTAAAACGCCAGAATTTAGCAAGACGTGTATTGTATACAATGTAACTTTGCCAACCAAAATAATATTTCATGTTGGAGATCGGTCATATTGTTATATTAATATACTACAGCATATATGGGCAACCTCCGGCCCGGCCCAGCTTTTGATCCGGCCCGCGGAACATTTTAAAATCGTGCTCGAAAAGAAGTAAATATTCTCTGTTCTTGCCAACAAGAGAGTGAGAGGGGGAGGGAAACAAAAGCCTGAACTATGTGGGTGCTTAGTGCAGTGGTGGCTTAGTTCACCGCAATAATCTCCCTTTAGAATTTACCATGACGTTTTTAATACAGTAGGGGAGAGTGGGGATGAATGGGACAAATTTCACATTTTTATTAATATTGCAGAAATTTTACATTTTTCAATTAAGTAACAGTATTTATACTAATATTTGAACTGTTACTTACATATAAATAAATGCATTCAATCAATTTACTATCATTTTAAACTACAAGATCCCCATGAAGGGGATGAATGGGACAAAAATAGGGATGAATGGGACAGGTAAAAAATAAGTTACAAATTGAAAAAAACCCAAATTTTTTAATTTAATTTTGCATTTTTTTCAACTTGATAACAAATGGAAAAAAAGACATTTCCATTTTTCCAAAGAAAAAAGCGTTTAAAGTGAAAAAAAAGTTAGTTTGCTCTATTTTACATCATATTGATTAAACTTAACATCAAAAGACAAAATTCCTTTCATTCTTTCTGTTCCTAATGTTGGAGGCTTTGGCAGTTTCATTATAATATCTTCAAAGTCAACAATATAAATTTGTGGCATGTCCTTGTAGTAAAATAAAAAGGTGTTTTCTTTCTTTTTAAGAAACTGCACTCTTGAGGATTTTCAACATTATTTTTTAATATTCTAGCAACATAACATATTACTTTCTTTTTTCCACTGAATTTTGTTAAGATGAAATCATCTTCTGCTATGTTATCTGGAATAAGATTCTGCATTGGATTATACAAATCCCCTTCATCCCTTGACGAATCACTTTCATCATGAAGCGATAAAGTGTCAGAATCCTCTGCACTACTGTTTTCCTGTTCGACTATAGACAGTTTGTTTTTAATTTTTGTCAACTTCTGTTTGCTTGTTTTTGCCATTTCTGGTTCCTCAGTGACTTGTTTTTCTGGTGTATCAGTTAATACACGATAGCATCCTCGTTTCCTTAATCTACATCCTGTTTTTATTGGAGAGGCTTTTGGGTATGGACGAATAATTGTGAGAGGACTGCTTTGTTCATTGCAAAAGTTTCTGATGGTGCTCCAGGGCTATTAATGAAATGCATGAATTTCCAGCATAAATTCCTAATAGTTCACCCGATGAAATACATATGCAGGGGGAATTGTGTTGCCGCCATACTTATAAAGTTTAACATTGTTACTAACTGACCTCGTTCAGCTGATGTAATCTGACCGACTTGTTTTGTACCATGCTTTGCTATGATTTTGGGACATTCAGTTACTGTACTCAAACCTGTCTCATCACAATTATATATGTCTGCTGGTTCAAACTTATGTTTGTTTTGAAGACCTTCAAGTTTCTGGAAAAATGTATTTGAGTTATTTCTATTAAAGCTACTTGCTCTTGACTGGGTTGTACTTTCAGGTGTGCAAATAGATAATTCTCAATGTCTGGACAAAAAAACCAAAAGCCAATCCTTTCTGCGGTTTCATTTTCCTTCCACACTGAAGGCACTTTTCCTAAGAATTTAGCATAATCGAAAGCCATCTTCCTTGTTTGAATATTGGTTAAACCATAACACATTTGGGATGAAATGTGCAAGTATTTGCACAGTTTATTTTCTTCTTCACAAGAAAATATTTTCCGGTTCCCAACATTGGGATTTGGGACATAGGATTCTATATCACTGTTCTGTTTAGCTTCTATAACATATCTACTCAAAGTTGACTTCGACATGTTGAATGCTCTTGCAACTGTTCTTAAAGGCATTCCTTTTGTAACAACCTCATTAACAGCTTCTTTAATGGTTGATGATGAACTCCTAATTCTCTCAGTTTTCTTTTTCCAATTCCGTGGCATCTTACAAAAGTAAAATAACATTAATTTTTAAAAAAATACATGATTAAAAAAAACAAATGAAGGTACCTACCCATTTTTTATTTACAAAAATTTTATAACAAAGAAATAGAATAGGTGATAAAATTAAATGTCTAAGTTAAAAACTTTATGCCTGTGACTATAAAATAAATTTTCTTTATCAGACATCCTATAGGCTTGATCAACAATATAAATAAGTGCCTTAATAAATTTAAAACTACTCATATACCAAATTTTAGTTCATCGAAAAAGAAATTAATAAAATGAGTTGAATATTACAAGTTATTGATGCAAGTTTTAAAACCAGAAAGTGAAGGGATGAATGGGACTGTCCCAATCATCCCCCAAATTGTTGTCCCATTCATCCCCATACCCACTTGTTTATATAAATCAAAGAGTAGGCTTAGAAAACAACTATGAATTTTCTCCATTTAAATTGTAAATCATAGTAAAATAAGTATATTGTCAACACACAATAATATTCCTAGCTTTAAGTAAATAACTTTTTAATAAACTCTTATGAAATTGAAACAAAAAAACTTACTTTTGGTATGGAAAAATACACTTTGTAGTCCTGTTTACACCAACATGGAAGCTAATGGTTTAAAACTCAATTTGCTGAATAGGTTAGTTGCTGCCATCTACTAGGTGAAAAATCAAACATACAAAATTTACTTAAGGTATAAAAAATTCAGTTGTCCCATTCATCCCCTGTCCCATCCATCCCCACTCTCCCCTACAACTTTGTCTACCAAAATAGTACTTCATGGTAATTATCGTTAACACTGCGTTACATCCTCCAAATAACACATATACCAGTTGAAAGAAACATAGTAAATATTGTATTGGTCAAGAAAGTCAAAATTTGTCAGAAGTCATTAAGTGTGTTACTCTGTGATTACTGCAGGTTCCATAAGGAACCATGCAATCCGTGTGAAACCCTAGCATAGTTCTTTCGACTTCGGCATCAATTATGTGTTCAATGTTTCTCACACTCGGCTAATACAGTAATTGAAATATTTCTATGGCGGCGATAATTATCAAATAAGGCCTGATCCTGAATAAAACTATACTAGGAATGCATCTCTAATCGCTCTGTGATTACATCATCTATTACATAGATTGAATGCACTGTGAAAAAGTGTTCATTCTTGATCTTCTATGGATGGAGTAACAGCTCTGAAAAAAGCTATCAAAATTATTTACTTGGAAGTAGACTCATTTCCACGTAAATTGAAGCAACGTTTTATTAAAGTTTAAATAATTGTTCAAGTAGTGTCATTAATGTATACTTACTGGCGATTATTTTGTTACGGCTGAGATGATGTGGTGAAAAATATTGATATCGATCGTGTGTAAATAAGTTATATTCTGTCTGATCGTTGTACAATATTTTCAATAAAATATCATGTTATATAATGGATACACTTCTAAGACAGGAATCTAATAAAGTATTGTTTCACGAGAAAACCGTTTAACTAATCTATTCTATAGGAAAAATAACTTAAATGGTAAAAGCTTAGGTTCGTTGATTAAGCTACGAATCGGGACTCGTGCTTTTCATCTAGCGTGTAAAATATGTGATGATACTTAAAAATACCGTTAGTGAACATACAAAATATAAGTTTTGAGTCTTTGGCATGGTGCATGCGATTTGTCACTGAATCAACAGATTACACCAGAACCGTGACTTCTTCATAGGACATAGTCCATTTCCATCTTGATATGTTTAAAAAATCAATTACAACAGTTTCCCCTTTGAAGAAATCAGCACACCTCTGCACTCATAGTCTGTTTCCTTAAATAAAAAGACACGTACCTACCACATCTTAACTAAAATATCTTAAGAGCTTTTAATCAATACGAAAGTATTCAATGTGTGCATATTGATTGGTATGTACTTCAACAGAGTTAAATTCTATGTAAAAATATGTAACTCTCTTAAAATATAATTATAGGAAAAAAAGTATAAAACATACTAAACTACTACAAACAAGGATTTTATAATGCTGATTCTTTTGTATAGTTTTTAATGATTTTAAAATTAGTTGATTAACTTAACAATCCAAGTGTGCTTAAAGTTTATATTAAATATCAATTAATTAAGAATAAAAAATTAATACTCTTTTGAACAAAGAACACAGTGACGTTCATTAAAGCCTTTATGCTGCAAATAAGTTAGCATTCTTCTCAGAGTTTTAAGTCATAAAATTGATTTGATTATCGACAATACTAACATAGCAACTTGATATAACTTCATAACTTTATAGTTATATTTACGAGAATATTATTGTCAAAACAATCGAGTGGTTTATAATAACAAGAGTATTAATGATTGCGTAATTCATGGAAAAGTAAATGTTGGGAATGCTGATTTCACAATGCAATATTGTGATGATTAACTCAATACATCTCACTTTCACTCACTTCATCTTTTCAACACTTTCTTTTGACAGATTGAATTCTAAGCGGTTTGTCGACAAATTATTTTACGAATGGTTTATTTGTTAGTGTTTGTTTTTCGATAAATGAGCCTTACTATTAGTTTTTAAAATAAAAACGATTTAATTTAATCACCATCAAAATTATATCACAAAGGAGAACTACAGCATCAGTACCAAATACAATTCTCATTCAAGGGTTACGGCCGTAGACAGTAACAAAAACTACGCATTACTTTGGGTAGGAATGTATTAACTTAACACTGGAGGAACGCAACGGGCCATTGGCGAATGTCCGGGACCAATCCCTAAAGATCCAATGACAACACCACGGCATTTTGAACCACAGTCAAATGACGAGAACTCTTTAACTTGCATCTCACTCCCAAAATTCTACACCATGCCAACGGGATAACATTTAAAGCCACAGCAGATTTTGAGTTTATCAGGCAACGTATAAACCACTGTCTTTCTTTTGACCATGCTCTTCCAACTGAGCTACCGCGTCTGTATATTACCCTACGATCTTACACGTATGTTGTTTACGCAATATTTGATTGATATTATAAGGTTCATAACTTCTAGAAACTCCCACGTCAAGCGTTATACAATTTTTAATTGTTCCAGGTGGATTAATTTGACGCACATTTAAATTAGTGTAGGGAATTGCAACAATGCAAATCTGTTTCATGTGGCGACAAAATTAAGTAGACATTAAGATTAAAATTCGTTCAAACCATCTTCTTAATTGTGGCGCAGCCCGACTAATTGGAAGTCATAACGGACATAGGGAAAGTTACAAAGGAGGTTCAGGCCGTATGGAATTCGCTTTTCACACGGTTGGAAAACAAAATGTTTGGACATCTCCGATAGACCATGAACTAACAACGCTTCCTATAGGTGGTCAAAGTGTCCAGATGCAGAAATCTATTCAGTGTTCTTCAGCACAACTCCAAGCAATTACAATTGTAATGCAGGCATTTTGTCCGAATTTTGAAAACTGCAGTAAAATCAAAAACAGACCCAAAACACAATTATCGGCTAAATATGTATTACATATTTATAATAAAACATCAAAATTCATTAACTTTATTTAAAACCAAGGCATACTTTCACAATTTGCAATTATGTCGATAACTTTTGAAGTTAAATATTTTGTCATTGACATAGAAGATGTGTTATTTGTAAAGTGTTTGTGGTAATTTGGGCGTCGTAGTGAGGTTGTTCCGTAGCCGGAAAACAAAGAGAGGTGTAGCAAGGAACGAGTTTTGAACTGCAGAATATCGTATCTTATGAATGAAAAAAAATCGGCCAACATTTTGATAAAAGTAAGGAAAAATTGTTCTGCAAGGACTCTGTTCTGTGACGTAAGTCACAGTTTTAAGCACTTTCTGCTCCTGGGGTCTAGTGCGACCATTGGTGATTGCCATTGCGGCCAACCTTACAAGGACACTAATTGGTAATTGGTATCTCTATATACAATTCTCTTACGTGGCACGCAAAAAAGACGTTATTTATTATCACGTTTTGGCAATATTGTACATTTGTTGTTTACCACAAAGCCTCGCGCCTCGATTGAATTTATAGCGTTATCGGATGAAATTTTATTGAAAAAAAAAATGAATTTTAGTCGAGCTGTTGCAGTTTATAATTAGAAATCAAAGAAAGCAGAGGATCTTTTCAGGGCCATTTAAAAAACGGTCCTTTTCAGGGCCAACAATTATACTTCAACAAGACGCTTTTGACTACAACTTTTGACAACAAACTCAATGAAAAAGTGTGAGTGCCTCGAGTGCTGGGTAAATGTACACACAAACAACATGCTGGGTATTCAATTTCCAAATCAGTGCTCACATTTCGAGTCAAAATTTGCTCAAAGTTTCCATTTGAATTCTGATTCCAGAGGTACTGTAAATATCGGTGGAGTGGTCGTTCACGGTAAGACGTTTTTCGCCAACTAATTTTTGTCGCCAAATCAAGATGGCGGCCGAATTCCGTAACAGCAGATAGGGTTGCCATAACAAAAACGGCAGATGTGAAGAAAATCCGCAAAAGGTGAAAATTACCATATTTGGCGACAAATCGCCTTCTTACCGTGAACGACCACTCCACCTAAATATATTTTCTGAAAAACAGCAAAAAATTTAGATTTAAAAAATATTTTTTTGGAATATCATATTTTATAAACAATTCCTTCTGCTAGGACACATGTCTTCATTGATGCGAGCGAAGCGGGCATAGGTTCGCGCAGCGAACCAATGAGGATTGCGAAGCAATCCTCTGGGGGTTGGCGAGCGTTAGCGAGCAGGGGGCGGGCCCCCTAGTTAAGTTTAATTAACTAAGCATTTAACACAGAGCAGATTATAGGACACTTAATGTTATCTTTAATCGGGAGACAGATAATATTTCTATAAGCGCTTGTCATGCCATTTAATAGCCTGCCTAGAGCTGAAGCTAGCAGCAGCAAGTATTCGGGTTTGAAATTTCTATATATACATTTTGCTTAGGTAGAAATATTCTATCAAGAATTCCGGTACCATCACATGATTTTAGACTTACGTTATCCTGTACGCCTTGTCTTGGTTCTGATGCCTGATCCGTTTTCTAGTAATTTGTGGAGGACTAGGTGTTGTTTGTCACTTTAAATTACCAATCAGCTTATAACTTGGAGATGCTTCGGGCAACACTTAAAGTTTAAAATTCAAAATTATTTTAGGGTTAGTGGGAATTGAATCTAATATTATTGTTAATGAGTCATTTATTGAAGTAAGTTTCGAAGAATAACAACCTCTTTTTATTGTGTGCAAAGAAAAGTTATTAAGAGTTGTACAAGTACAGTCACAACTAATCTCGATCTTTGTCAATTGATGTTTTATAAGTCCTTCATATCTCTAAGCATTTCGTAACATGTGATTATAGTATTGTGATAATTATATCGTCAGTTCACAGCATCAGGTCATTAATTACGATAATTGTTTACAACTGAACAGGTTAAAAATTAACTAGGTGTTTTGGGGTACAACATATAAATTATAAGCATATTGATTAATATTGAGATTTGACACACAGGGGTAGTCCAAAATTTTGCAATTTAACTATCGCGCCCGAATTTTAAAATTTTATGTCGAACACTTTTAAATGAATTTATTAGTTTTCTTCATCATCCTTTCTTCCGTTATGGAAAGGGAAGAAGCATCACAATTTTGATATTTTCGCCCTACGTCAGTCTTTGGAACCACTTTTTTTAGCATTCCATCTTTCGGATCACTCGTACCTCGGTCAAGGCTCAAGTGAAAAACAGGCTCCTGCACGAAACGAGTTTCGGGATGTCACGTGATCAACTCAAGCTGAGAAGCAGTCCCGTTTCTAATCTTTTAGGATGACTGATTTTACCAATCTTTCCTTTTTTTTTTCTGGTGACCTCGGTTGTCACGTAAGAAAGAAGATGGAAATGCATAGTGTGACGGCTGCCTTTGGAATCATGCCGATTCTAGCGTGTTTTGTAAAATGGGAATGGACCACACGAAAATAACTGTCACTTTATTTATTACTATCCACTTCAAGGCCATCACGACATTGCCTGGGTTGTGTTGTTGTTGTTTCTAATCCTCCAGTGTCTGACAAAGTCGGACAAGTTCCACAAGTCTATTGACTCCCAGATAATTAAGCACAATTAGGGAGTCAAAGTAGATATCCTCTCTAGGGACGCCCATGCAGTTCAAGATGTGCTCAGTAGTGGCCGGCAGAGCCAGACACTTGGTACAAGTGGCGAAAACCTTTTCTTCCTTATGGAACGAAATGCTCTTAAGATGACCACTGCTAAGACGAGAGAGCTCAGACTTGGAGCCTTTGTCACAAGCGAGGGACATCATCAGTCCAGACTTTTGACACATATATCCATGGTGAACAAGAGGCTCCAGCCACTTCGTTCTTTTCGTTTAATATAGCCTCGTCCCAGATCAATAGCTATTAATTCGCTTTTAAAAACCGAACATGAGTCTGAGTTACGGTGGCAAGCGGAAAGTTTTTTCTGAGGGGTTTCTATATAAATGCCACTATCTGCATGATCATCTATTTTGCTGCCATGAGAATAAATATTAATGGCATTTTGAGGAATGTTGTAAGTAACTTCCAGGTCTAATTGCCTGATATGATCGGTGATTAATTCGTTGCCAGTGGTGTTGGTTTGTGAAGCAAACAAAATGGGAATGCGTAGCAAACACCGGGGTTAACGAGCGTCAGCGAGCAGTGATCCCACCTGATCCCATGAAAAGAACTGCCACGGGCAACGCCGTGCTGGCCACACAGTGGCTAGTATTAAATATGACAATGTATTTGTCATCATCATAAAAAATACATTTTGTCAATGTAAATAGTTAGTTAATCCTCCAAGTGCTTTCGACGAGATATCTTGTTAAAGATCTGGTCGATTTTGCAAATGACGAGATTTCTCCCAAGACAAAGCTGCCTTATTACTAAAAAGGGAATAGAGTTCCATGTAGGCAAAACACGTTGTTGCTTGCCTTGAACTAGTGACAGTTTGAAACAAGTTTTTGCATCAGAGGCTGGCTACTACAGTGAATTTTTGACACAATGATAAACCATCAAGAGAGTTAATGTGTGTCTGCTCTAAGCCTGCGATGATATCTATTAATTGACTTTATATCTTGCAAAGAAAGCATTATTATTTCACTTAATTTGAAATTAAGTCTAGGAATATTTCTTTTTTTGGGAAATAATAAATCAATACTTGAAAAAAGAACAATATGAATAGGCATAACTTCTTTATAATACGCTGGACCAAAATAGATACTTTGAAGGATGTAGAAACTGTGAGAAATATCATAGTGAGCATATATTTTAGTATATTATCAGAAACAACGTCATGCTAAATCTGCATAAGTTCTTGCTCCGCAACAAGTCCTCAATAAGAGCTTTAATAATGAGGCGGTAAAGAAGAATGCGTGCATTTATAGAAGTGGTAATTAAATCCACCAAGAACATCTTAATTATATTGATTGCTAGCTATTCATTAAAGACAATATACTTAACAAAAGCTTAAATATTATTGCGTTGCTTAACGTACCTTGTTATATTCATCAACAAACCCTGAATGACCAACAACACTTAAAGCGCTCGAAAGTTAATCTCGTGAATTCAAAGAAAGATATAAGTTACAAGCAACTACAAGCGGAATTTTTTTTTCGAATTACCAAAAATGTTTAATTTTCAATCATACAATTGAAAAAACAGCTATCGTTAATATATCTGCAATGCATGTGTTATTAGATATGGAGTGTAATTTACAGGGACAATTAGAAATAAACACATAAATTCAGCAGCTCTTCTAAATCTTGTAGTTATTTTCACTTAGTAAAATGAAGGTCTGTGTAGTTTAAGTGTTAACAATTTCTACTTCTTTTCAATCGATTCTGCTTCAATCTAAACACCCTTCAATAACTTAAGTGCATCGTAATTGTGAGCTTTACGTGTCTGTAACACTATCCAGGGGAGACATTTCTGATAGGGGCCGCTAAATATAGCTCGGATATTAAGCTCGAGTACAGAACGGTTCAATGTAGGATAATATTACATGCGCTGGATTACCGTTTGAAACTGGTTAGTCCTCACACAGAAACGGCTTATTCTCGAAAGCCATATGGTGCATTGATTCCAATTTATGGGAATTTAGGAGCACTTTAACGGATGGCTACAATTTTCATCTAATAGTCGTATACACATTCATCAATATTTGTGGCTAGTAATTTGTTGTATGCTTTTAGACAGGGCATAAATGCAAATAACACTAACTTTTATTATACGTCAACGTACAGGTCTGTACGTTTGAAGAACAACGTGCTGCAACAACTGTCGGAACTATTTAGAGATATTAGAATGAAAGATGCGCGAATCACATCGAAACTGAAATTGGAAGACACGTCACAACATATTAATAGCCTCATCGAAATGAACAAAAGCCATTCTGCTTATGCTAACATTAAAAGAAGAGCACAGGAAAATTTAGATATTTCACTTTGATGTGGATTTGTTAGGAAGTTCTGACTAGTTTTACTAGAGTAACTAGGCAACACAAAAATACAACTAATTACTCTGACGGGGTTTAATTTTTCGCTCTACGGTTATATTTTGTTTCACGGCTAATTAGACCAGATATTATAGCTAGAACAACTATGAGTCTGGTTTTGAGCACGTATCACCATGAGTGTTTGGAGACGGCTAAACTGCCTGAGTTGCTGATTCTGCTGATATCTATACCTTACAACTCTTCATTGCATCAGCATAGTGCCATGTTCCTGCAGTGCAGCCAAGAGAGGATATACAAAACCCATTATAGCGTCGATTATCTGATCCGAATAGCGGGTACTTTGCGTACGCGTTATGTTTGCATAATCTAATCTATTTACGAACTGATTATGCATAACCAACCATAAATAATACTTATAGATAATCCATGAAAAGTGTGTGGACGTTCACTGGTCAAGATGAAATCCAGTTCCAAAGAGTAGTTGTGAGAAATTTTGACTTCAGGATGAATCTTCTAACAAAACCATCAAAATTAAGATGAAATAAGAAACTGTCTACTGCTGTCTTCAAACCACCCGTTGAATTTCATGCTGTAGGCAGTCTCGCCTGATGTACCAAATGTCCTGTTAAACAAAACATAATTACTGTAAACATTATGTCGCGAGAGCTATCAACCCTCAAAATTTGTTTACAATCTAATTGCATTCTGTCTATCGCTTTTCGACTATTTCACCTTCGTTGATTGGTTGGTTTGGAAAATATATAACGCAAAGGACATTTTATTCTATGTTGTGTCAGATAAGACGTACAATAGTAAGTAATAGACTGGTACAAAATTAAATTTTGTTAACACACAAGAGAGAAATATACCTAAGGAGGAATGCACCTAACAAGAATGGAACCTGTCCGTACACAACTAGAAGGTTGCTAACGCAATGGGCATACCCACTGACCACGATGGCCCTTATGTTATTTTGGAAAGTATTATTTTTCTGTTAAGTAAGTTGCACAGCTAAAATAAATTCCTTGACTTCCGCTTTAGTAGTGTTGAAAAAATGCCAAATTATTCATTTTCATGATATCTAGTTAGAATTGTCACTGTATTAACGTGTACACAAGAGCTGGTAATTACATTTAAATTATAGTAACAACCATATTTGTACTACCAGACACTATATCAAAACTCAAGTATAAATTTAAGTGTAAATTAACAATGGTTGGTTAGTTGAAATTTATGGAGACAATGGACATTTTGCATTGAACGTGAGGTAAATAAAATTAGTTATAAAAAATTAGTTTCACTGATGTTATTGTCACAATAACTCAGTGAACTGTTTTGTTATCCTAATAATAGCATGTGAAAACGCATCACAAGAAAAAAAAGAGTAAATAATGAGAATTTTCAGATATCTGTCAAAACTCGCGTATATATACTAGGAAACAGCACTTTAAAAAGCTTATTTACTATTTAGTAAACCATTGTCAATAAATCTAACTATACATATTTACAATAATTATTGTAAATATGCATACCTTAAACACTGTTTTGTGTCTGAATTTATTCGATACTACGTATAAAAAAGAATAAAAAATAATAATAATAAAATAATAATATAATTTCAACAAGTTTCAATGTTCTGCGCTTGTTCGTTTATGTTAAAAGCTGCAATTAATTAGATGATTTAATGAAAAAATGATTTTAACATAAATGCCTGGTGATTCATTCATCGAGGTTTAAAATTTATTTCTGAATTAGAATCGCGAATAATTTTCTTAGATTAAATTACTCATATTTCTAGTCTTAATAATTTTAAGATGAATGTGAAACTTCATTTTAAAATATGAAGAACGTTGTACATACCAAGTGACGATGTAATCTCATAAATTAGGTTGCCATAACGAAATAGGTGTTTATTTCCTGATGGTAAAATCGGTTTGGCTATATTTGGCGAAAATACTATCTAGACCATAAGGGTTTTGTTTTCTAAAAACTACTTCAAACTTTCGCTTCCAGAGACAAAACTGATGTTGTTGTCATGTAAATAGGTATACTTTTACAGGAAATAGGTATAGTATGAAAATTCTGACGTCATGTTTATGTTAATGTGAGGAAGACATAAAGTCGACTGTGTTAGATATGACTGATTAACTACGTTTACGCCATCGTATCTTGATGTTAACGGTTATTTTAAAAAAGTGTAATTGCTTCTCTCTGTGTGTGTGCAGAACTATTGGGACATTGAAAGGTGGATACGTTATGAAAAAAATCAATGGCTATCTGAAATCTGCTAAAAATGTATTTCACGTTTTGAAATGTGTTCAAATTGACACAGTTAGAACTACTGTTTTGGATCCTATGGTCGGATCCAGCCCTGCTGCGGCAGTATCCGGGCAATGTTAAGCATGTCAAGCTGTGGAAAAAGCAGACGTTAGTAGCTGGACTTTTTCACATACTAGATCAGATGCACTCAACCATTGTGGATATGCAGAGACTGGTTTTTACTTTCCTCTGACTCCTACCTCTTATGGAAGTAAAAGATGCATAGAATTGGGATACACTCTAAAATAACGAAGCGTATTTTCATCTAAATGCAACTGTAAAACACACACAGGTACCGCACTTGGGCTTCTAGGAACCGTCATGTGTTTCAGATTTCCTTCCACTCATCGGAAGCAAAAGTTTAATGTCGCTCTACTGCCTATAATATTTTCAAAAACAGATCAATTGATACCACGACTTGTTACATCAATACGCAGTGCTATCGAAAGATCTGATCAAGTTCGTTACAGCATTTTGCAGAAGAACGAATAATTAATGGAACATTTACTACAAAGTCTCCAACTCATTCGTTTGATCATCACTTACTCCTTGTGACGTTTGATTATGAGATCATACAAAATGATAAGGAAATATGGATAACTGAGTCGTTTTGGAGTTAGGAATTTTATAGCACAGAGACATCTTTGTCCAAACGCATTTTGAAGGATTGAATAACCCTGCACTTGCTACAAATCAATTTGCAGGAAACATTCATGCTGCGTTTTGCTGTAGGTATACTATGTATAGAGAATGCAGATAGCAGCTTCTCTGAACCTGCTGATTCAAAAAGAAAAATACATCAAACCACCTAGTATGTCAGTGATGACAAAAGAAATATTGTTGTAAAATCTTCTTCACATCCGATGCATAGTTTATTCCAAAACTAAATCTTATAGGTGACTTTTTAGCTGGTGTTGAGAATCTGAACGATGTTTATATAAATAAAAATGCAAAGGTGTATATTAGGGTGTATCGAAAAACATCGAAATTTCTTGGATCTTTTTGCGGTAGTGAGGAAAAGTTGTCAACTCCCGTCATTAAAAAGTTCCGTTCAAATGCGTTTAAAACTGGATAACACAGTTCTTGTCAGTCAAAGATATAATAATGTATCCAACAGAGCCATGGCTGCTATTGTATGGAGTGTTGTGCAAGATTGCGCGGAATCAAATACCAGCCTCGTCAGACAAAAATTAAATATGGAGAGAAAAATCGAGAATTTACAAAAAGTTGGTCTCAAAATCTAATGAAAGTCGTTCCACTCTATTTGGCCTTTAATTTGATGGACGGCATGACGAAACTTTATCATCAGAAACACTCGAGGACAAGCAGTTCGAAAGAATAATTGCAGAAGCGCATTAATGTATTGTGTAGGAGCCTGGTTCTACGTACTTGGCATGTTACACCTGAAAGTGGATCTAGCCTTGATATATCTAATAGCATTTATGAATACATAACAAGTGCTTTAATGGAGGATTTTAGCAACCTTATTGTCTCGGGTGTGACGGCACTGAGTGTTTAAAGGTGTAATTCGCAGGCTTGAATTGAAACTTCAGAGACCAGTTTAATAGACTATATGCTTACTTCATTTCAATTAGTTGCCATTACGACACCTATTTGAGTCCTTAGATGGCAAGTCATCTGGCCCCACATCTTACACCGGAGACATTGGACGATACCTTAAAGGATGCGAAAAGCTTTCAATTGTTGCTTTGATAGTATTGAATTCGAGCTTACAGATATTGATCTTACCCCCCCCCCCTCAGTTCAGATCAGAAATACTTATTAGACATTTGCACCGCCATTAGTTCTGGTCTTTGGTGTTCAGATCTAGCTAACAGGGAACGTTGAATTTGGCCCGCTGGCTAACAACTGTCAATCGAATACTGAGGTTATATATCTACATCAGACCCATGAAATAAGTTGCTAACTTTGACTGTATTCATTCTAAGAGTCTACACACCCTCATGGTTCCGAATTAAGATTCATCATTCCATAAAGGACGATGCTTGTTATTTGACATCTCTTCCAGTTCACAGAGAGATCAGTTCTCAAGAACTTCTGAAGATGATACAGGACGGTATGCCAATGGACTGCTGGGGATTCATTCAATTTCCTTCACACACGTAAGCAGTTGAGCTGATTGTGAAACTAGTCACTGCAGCCTCCGGAAAAACAGTTGGGCCGCAGACCAGGGATGGATCTATTAGAACGACACTAGAATCCAGAAAACACGTCAAAATTAGTGACCAAAAATGATTACAAGCAATAATGCTTTTGTCATTTGTAAGTTTGAAAGGTAAAACAAACTTTCTGTTTGCATTAAAATGAGGTAAGTGTGACGTGTATTTATTTAAAATTTTGCTTTCGTTTTCTAAAATTTGGTATCGATGAGGCTGCAGATGATATTAACCTATAATTCTAAAGTTTTTTATGGTTGTTGTTGAGAAAAAATAGTAACTTGTAAGCACTACCCCAAACCAATCACCGAACTCTGTGATTATTTATTAATTTTTGTATTTTAATCATTTTTAGTCCAATTTTCGGAACTTTCGACCCACTGAGGCAACAGAAGAAATCAACCTATAGTTTTAAGATTCTGCAAGCTTTTTAATGATGGAAGTTGACAACTTTTCCGCACTACCGCAAAAATATTTAAAAAATTTCGATTTTTTTCGATACGCCCTAGTGTATATCATATTACTATCGAATTGGTTTACTGTCCCAGCAGACTTGATTATCGGACAATACGAATATCCTCCTTAAGTATATAGTCACTAGTACTTTCTTCCTGTGTAAGCAAATGGTGTATTTCGTTGGGAGCTGTATTCATATCCATATATATTTTTTTATTCAAATTCACTAAAAGGTAAATGTTTGCTGGCACCAAAAATGTTATTTCACTGTATACATATATTTCTAGAAGGGTTGGACAAATGAAAACAGACACACTATTTAATAATATTTTTTTATTTTTTACAGAACTCCAGCAGCTCTCATTGATTTGTAGACAGAAAATTGGCTTCTGATCGCTGTACAACAGATTCACTTATTTCCATATCCCAAGATGCATGGCCACCTAAAGTTGACAAATATAGTTTATACAGAGAAACACAGGACAGATGTAATTCGTATGAACAGCATACACTTGCAGTTTTTGCATTTCAACATAAACGCATAACAGTGACACTTACACGATGGCAGTTTTATAAAAACAGAAACAGATCCTTTTTGTATTTGGTCGATACAAATAATAATTTAAAAGAGTGCAGGAAGAACACATGTATTCCGCAGATAATTTCATTTAATATCTTAAACGAATCTTTCGCTTTAGGCTAGAAATAATATTTGTATAATAATGAATAATTTCCTTTGTTCTGAAGAATCGAAGCATGCTAACTTTGTTTAAATATAATATGACAAATGTTTACACTAGTTCCAGTGTCTGATTTGTAGTTAATGTAGAATATTACGATTTTAATGATTTTAATACTATAAAATCAATTACAGTTTTATTTAGTTCGTAGAAAGTACTTCTAAATTCAATAATTATTCATTTTGCCAAATACAATCTGATTGAAATACATATCATTTAACTTAATATGAATATATCAAATGAAAAACGTTATTTGTTCTGTAGGGGTGTTTTGAAGGATAGTAAAAATGTGGTATTATTTCAAATAGTAAAAGCTTTCATTTTAATGTCTTAAATAAATAGCATCCACATTTCTAGTAGCAATTAATCATATAGGCTATGCCTATATACTAGAAAAAAGTTACGAAAAAACTTTTAATACTAAATAAAATAAATTACTTTAAATAAAGAGGGTGTTTTTGAACAATTTTTGTTCAGATGTCTTGATACTTGGAATAAATTTCCATAGTTTTCTTAGTTAATTTATAATTCTCGTCCTTTGATGAAATAGTAATTGAAATCAAAATTAAAGCACGTGGTCTTAAACAAACTCAGATGTACTTGTCTTGATCATAAAACAATGCTCATATACAAAGAAGAACACCGTAAGTTATAATGTTATCACTTAATGGAATCACACTTATAATTTTTTTCATCATATTTAGAATAATAATGTTTATATTCCCAAACACAGGTAACAATGAAAAATTTACATGTTGTAAAATGAAATTCACTATTTGATTCCATAACATTTATTTCATACAATTTATTTATAACTAAAACGTCGCAAAATGTAAAGAATACAAACGAAATTATATCCATTATTACCCATATTAATTCTGTGTTTTATTCATTTAAAACAGCAAAATGTATTAAAACTACATAGACACTTTACAGTTATATAATATCAAAGAGGTTACCTGAACACTGGGAATTTTTACCTAAAACACATCTGATTGTATTACAATGTATTGTTTTGTAAAGTAATTTTATATCATGAATTAAATAAATTCCAAAATAAAAATACATTACCTCTACCATGACTTTTATAAATAACAAATGTTTTAACAGGTGTTACATATGTTTAGAGTACAATTATTGAAACATAAACAGGATTTAAGAACAGGAAACGCTGAAAAATTTAAATTAAACATTCTGTTTATGCTATGGATTTTAATGACATTACTTCGTGAATAAGGTAACATGGGAACAGTTTCAACAAACAAGACGTCAAAGCATAAATACCACATAATAATTTAACACAAGCACTGAATATATACAATATGGAAGAAACTAGTTGGCTTGCCTTCTCGTAATAAGTCCTTTAAATAATGCAAATTTTGAAATAGCTAAGAAATTTATATCCTTTAAAATAAAGTAGTGAGGTTGGATGCTCAAAAGAAAAGTATATATTATCTTAACAAAATACGATGCTAACAACTGTTTACGTAGTAGCTTAATGATGGGGACATGTGCTATATAAAGTTCATAATATTTTGAAAATGAGTTCCATATTGTTATTTGCTTCCCACTAGTTATATGTTATTGGTCAGTTGTTTGGATTTGATGGCGCAAGTTATTGTTTGTAAACACTGCTGGATTTTATTTCATTATTACTCACTATTTTTTTCCATAATTATCTGTTTCTTCTCTAAATTTCACTTAGTTTAAACTGTTTATACATAAATTACAAAATAGTTATAAACCATTTTTAGAATTTTAACGAATGTACTTAAAACATGTTGGACATTTAAAAGGGATAATTTTGTATTACAAAATTTTATTTGGAATTTCCAAACAAAATTATCCACTTGTTTGTCAGCAATTAATCGTTTTAACTGCCTCATATCTTCGAGATTAATGCTTTGGAAATAATGTGATTAATTAGGTTTTTATCGGATGTGATTAATTAATTAATTTGGGTGGTGATTTTCAAGGATATTGCATATTATTTTGAAGTACAATTCATACATGATTTATTCATTATTATTGCATATTAATCATCTTATGCAAGTTGCATATGGATATACAAACCACTTGGCCCCCAAAGCCAAATTTTTTATTCGTAACATTTAGGTTTACCTAAATTATCAGCTTCCTTAATTATTTCAGTTGATTTACATAATGTCAAATTTACGTTTTTTTTTTTTAATTAAAAAAATATTAAGGCAATAGGAAACCATTAATTATTACTATCATTCATTTAAGAAAGACGCATAAATCATTACTTATGCAATGAGTATAAGTAGCGCTTTTAATACGATGATTTTTCCTGTAAAAACTGTGAAGAAAAGGGCGTGATTTTTATGTTTTGTTTCATCAAGTAACTTGATGACACATCGTACTCAACAGGGAGGAAAGTTAAAGAAGTTGAAATAAAAAAGTTCGAACTAATGGTCCTTGATTTATTTCTGATCGAAAATCAATGGCGCTAAAGTTTTAATGCACCGAGAACTGTTAAGACCGAAGGGAGGTAGCCAAGAGTAAAAATTTTCGCACCTAAAAGTTTTAAGTAGAGATTAGCCTTCCAGAATACACCCTCCCCCTTGTTCCACAACCCCCTTCATATTTTCCACGTATAAAGTTTCCCTCTTTTAAAAAAAAATCATTTCATTAAAATATTCTGCGTTCCTTTTTGAGCTTAATAACACCCGAAAGCCCCTCGTATACTTTTCTATCTAAAAACACACATCAGTTATTAATTCAAGACCGAAAGAATTTTTCTTGTTCACAAAACTAGCGATTAGCAATAAAAAAGATTTTAAGCAAGATAATGCACAAAAAGTTTTTCAGTGTAACTGTAATACCGAGCGAACTGATTCGAAATTGCTTTATACCCTATGAATGGTTCAATGGCTTATATGGGGAGGAATGTTTCCAGTACGATGCCTATTAATCGAATAAAAATGCACATTACGTTTTGAAAATTACACAATCTTACACATCGCATTTTCTGGCGTTTCTCTCATGCTTGAAAGCAATGCATTTTTTACAATATTGAAACCCTTTCATGCTATTAAACCTAGACAAAAATTGAGCTAGATTCAATCTTTCATGTTGGAATTTTAAAATCGAATCAGAATCCATTAAATTAGTAGTGTTTTTTTCTTGATAACAGAGAACATATAATTCCATCTAGTATGGGTAGAAACTACCATTTATATAAGAGAAGTTTTATACTTCCATAAACTACAATACTGGTGAAAAGATATGTATGTCCTGCTTTGGGCACGAACTACGGATCTCTGAATCAGTTCAGCTTTTTAGTCATGCAAGCAATAAAAAAAATTAATTTAAATTTTAGAGAAATTTAAAGCTTTGAAAATAAATGTGAACAAACTTGTATATTATTCACGTATATATATACAGTGAAGATTCACAACAACTTAAATGCTCTTAAAAGTTGATTAAAAATTTTTTTCTTAAAGGTTGTTGAGACATTTTTTTATATTAAAAAGTCCTTAATTTTATTCCTTAAATTAAGCTAATGTTCTTAATAATACAATGCCTAGTAAAACCTACAATGGTGCTGTGAACTTGAAAAATATGTTAATGTAAGATTTGGAATATCCTGAGAACATGCTTTAAGTACAAGCAGAAGATCTTCACAAGTTGAGCTTGCTAATAGTCATTGAAGTCTCAATTTGAAAATCAAACACGGCATTAATTTTGAATCATGTACATGATAACTTGAAAGCATAGAAATATAATAGCCACTCCAGACAGCCTACAAGCCACTTGGTACACCAGTACAATGCATTATGCCAGAGTGAAGTTCAAAGAATTAATGAGACATAATAAAGCGCCGTTGTTTGCATAACTAGATGATTGAAGTGCCCTTGTCAGAGAAGGACATCAATGGTCAACACTAGAGAATAGAGGAGGATGAATTAGATGTTATTTAGGACCCCCCGCACAATGCTAACTAATTGCTGTCATTTCGATGTGGATTGCACGTTCACGTATAATTTCTGCCACGGCATGGAAATGCTAAGCTGATAATGCGAGTTATTCTGTGAATGCAGCAGAAAATTTAAATGATCGAGATAACTCAATTGCCTTCCTCGATAATGTCTCTGAGCGAATGCAATAAACTCTTAAATCCAAATCAGGTTCAGGAAATTCTATCAGAAAAAATGTGCTGTAAGAACTTTTGATACTTCACGAGTTTTTAACACTTAATAAGAAACTATGACTATTCCTTAAAATACATAAAGTCATTCATTTCGATGGAAGAGATGAATTCAATGGAACATTCCAGAGTCAACTTAGTTAGTTTGAAATGTAGTATTAACCAAGCAATCTAATCAACAGAAAGGAAAATGAATAACTTAAGTTATATTTCCAATCAGCAATACGTCCAATCTCTTCATAGGCTTTGAGAGGCAAAAGTATATGCACTTAATAGAGCTCTGAATTCCAACTATGAATACCATTCAAAGCACGTATTGATTAATATAATGCAAGACTGATGGAACAATGAGACCAGTAATAGGTGCGGAGACCTTACACAATAACACCAGTATGCACTCTATATGTAGGGGTATTATTGGAGAGGATCGTAACTAATTTAACATTCATACCCCTTAATACTTGATAATCGAGTCCTGACAATGACTGTTGAGTATTCATGGTATCCAATACATTTCAACGCCCTCAGTGATATAGTTTGGGTATTCGATTCCATGCACTCGAATAGTGCATCTGCAAGTAGAATGTTTGTTAGCGTGTTCACCGTTATTTGTCGTCTTCAATAAGCCTCTAAACAGATTAGTACCTTAATAAAATCAATACTTTGTGTTAATGTATACTTTAATTAGCTTCCTAAGTCATCTTGGTTTCAAAACTGAAATTATTCTAGAGTGCATGATAAAATTCACCATTTATTCCTTTCACTTAATTGCTATGTGTTCGGTCGTTATTCTCATAATTGCTATTAATGTTTTTCGAGACACAGAAACGTGCATTAAGGTCAATACAAGAAAAAGCTTGAATAAGACTATTCCATCGATTATGTATGTAATATCTCTTCATGAATTAAGTTCATCGTACTACTAAATAAACAAATATTTCAGTAATTGTTTAAAACTTTTTTCGCAGCTACTGAACAGACTATTATTGCTAGAAAGTTCAATGATGTCACTTCGGCAAATTAAAATGTTGTTGGTTTCTTCCTTTCGTATTTTCGTCGAAACTTGACTAATTCATGTGATTCTTTTACTTTATAAGCTATCATCATAAATTTTTGTGTAGCTCAAATTAGACAAATTCTTCAGCTCGACTTCCTTGGAACGTACACTGGTGTGTTTCCTACAAAGAGCATATTTCTCAGGCAAAATAGCATCATTCATTTTTAAAACAATCACCAAAATTTGTTACTGCAGATATTGTAAATTAAAGTTGTATGTAATAGAAATTTAATTTTTTAATGTTGGTGGTAAGTGATTGAATTAATGTCACACCGGAGACCCGGCTATTTGTGACGGTACTGGATCAATCCGGAGAGGAAAGATTCCTGGACAACCCTTCGCAATATTTGTAGCATGATCAGATGACCAAGTTCATGTGGTGTGATAAAAAAGTATTACTTCTATTTTCCGAATTCCATTGCTTTAATTTTATCTTACGGGTTTTACTTCACTGTACTTTCTGTGGCATACACTTATAGAAACCTTGTAAAATAAGTATAAATATAACTGCTAACAGCAAATAGTAACGATGTTATTTAGATATAACTAATTTACAATTTATTTATTACGGTCGAAGCCACGATGGTGGACATTCTAGTGTTGAAGACATCTTAAACAAAAATAGTATCGCCAAAACGACTCTTAAACAAACGCAATTATTTCGCAACACAGTAACATGTTTCAACATCGCATACACTGTTGCAGACAATCCCTGCGATTTATTCCTTTCTTCTACCTAATATGCCACTCGTATTTTTTACCGATCAAATCAGTATAGCCGGAGATTCCGCGCAGTAATGAGAAATTCCAGCTTATTCCACTCCACCCCGTCAGAACTCCTAAAGAATAGACTCCGCGACTGGGTTCTTCGAACGGAATACTTGCTTATTTCCGTTTTCGCGAGGCAAACAAAGTTTTCAAAAAATAATAACAGTAACAACAAAGCGGTTGGTGTTTCTCGTGCTGGTCCAGGGATTCGTATCCTTTTCTCCCAAGGGACAAAAGGACTTATAAAACTCTGGGGAATTCCTTTTATTGCGTTTCCGTAATCTTCTTACAGACACACTGTGTGTATTCGTACTTGCATACTATTGAAATACTCAAAAGGGAAAAAGTAGAACAAAAAAATAATCGATTTTGACGAGGGCAATTCGATTCGCGATGCTCAACAACGGTGGGAAATAAAAAGAGGGAAGCAGGGAATAATAATGCTAAAAAAATACACTCGCTTCCACCGTTTCGTGTCATGTGTATGTGTGAGGACAAGAGAATTAAGTCAGGAGTCTCAATTTGAATTTAATTAGTCACGAGATACATTTCCCCATTAGCTCAATGTGAATAGTCAACTCATCGTCACGTTAAAAGCCAAGCACGAGTTGCGTGGTCATATGCAGAGTGCTAAAAGTAGTAATCACAATGAAATCATACTGACAACTCTTAGTACGATGTCAAAAGGTAATACTTTCCAGTACAGAAAATAAATCTATTTTTTACGATTGATGGAAACGATATTGATTTTATTTAGAAAAACTAAACAGATTACAACTCGTATAATTCGGGATGCTCCATATATACTTATAGAAGATTCATGAAAACTATCAAAATGTTTCTTCGTAGGTAATACCAATTTTCATTGGCATGAATAGTATATACAAGATTATAGTAAAATATGCGAAAATAAGGATTTTAAGATGTGAAGAGTAAAATTATTCACAAATTTACATCTTTCTGACTAAGTATTTAATTTTAAAAACTATAGCACGAAAATTGGTTTATTCTTGTTTTTATGATTTTAGTTAAATTTGAAAATTCAACATACTTTTGAAGAAAGGTTTTGATTACTAACACGTTCAAAAAACAGTTATAACCAATAGAATATGAAATTCAAACAGTATGTACCATACCATACTGATACATTTAAACAAGTTTTGAACAAATCACTCAGATTTGCTAATTGTTTACCGAATTAAGCTAATCGTAAAACCGAACAATGCTTCCTTATAAAAGTTTAAAGACTTAAAACTAAATACATTTATCAAGTTCGAAATTTTCTGGGCAGTTAAACTACATTGAACGTAAAAAAGGAATGATCCTCCAAGAATTCATTTGTAAGTGTAACATGGGTTCAAAAACACGATTAATAATATTAAAAGTTAATCTTTTTCAATTTTTTGGAAAAAACTCAGACGTTTAAATTTATTTCTTATAGAAAGAAACGCAAAAACATCATCATCATCGTGTTATTTGAGTAACCCAGAAATACGCACTGATTCAGAAATTTTAAACAATGTTCTTACGTCACTTCACCCCCTTGGGGGGTTTGGAGTTTTTTTTGCAGGGGATGTTTTTATTTTTATTACTTTTATACAATTATGTAGATATTGAAACTTTTTTTTTGAATTCAGAGGGAATTTTTTTGCAATTTTTTTTTGAATCCCACGAAGACCCTTCTGAAAATAAAATGAACATTTCCCCAGGCGTTCACTGTGACGATTGTTCGGGGGAAGGGGGATGCACACAGAAGCGCTTGCAAGTTCTTTCGTTCCTTTTTATTCGAAAGTTTCGAATTTGAGAGCTTTAAGAAAAAATGCATGCATATATGAGATTGTGTCAAGTGTTTTCAACAGCTCTAAAAAAATCCTTGGAAAAGAACAGAAACGCTGCCTTGGAATCTTGAAATTAATTATCGAATGCAACGAATTTAATCAAACACTATTGGACAGTTGAAACTTTTTTCAGCTGCTTTTTAAAGAACAGTTTTCATTTGTACACAACCTCAGGAAATTAAATCTGTACCTAAGAAACAATGTTATGATTACAGTCTGCATGCGTATCTGTGAGGCTTTATTGTGAAGCTGAATGTAGATACTTTTGCAGTAAAGAGTGTTTCTTGCACGTATTCCAAAAATGATGTGACGCCTACATTTTAAAGTGACTTCGACACCTACCGAATTGGATAACCTGAATGAAATCTCCAGAGATCAACTTGTTTTACACTGAAAATCCATCTATATTACTATTATTGTAGGTAATTAAAGTATATTTTCATTAAATATAAATTAAATAGTATATTTTACTCCTGTAAAAATCAGTAATTTTGGAACCAAAAGACTACAGTTCAGAAGAGTTTAGGTTTACATTTTGGATCAGAAAATTGTTTTGAAAAAATATTGTAATACAGCCATACGCAAAACAATCTTCTAGTTTTATGACTGTAAATACTTTTTAGCGACAAGCAATTCAAGTGTTTACCATTGCCCTCTACTACAAAAAGAGAATCTACAGTTGTAGACTAGTTTCGTGGCATGAAAAACCATGAATTTAGTATTTCTATACATTAAACTCGAATTGTATTTTTTGAATTGTTGCGATAGTGCAGACAAGATAAGATATAGTAGAGCAGTTACGTTTAACTGGCTTTTCGAATGTTATACTGTATTGAAAATTCAATAATATTATCCTTTGAAGTTGTTTCGCCAAGACTTCTCATAAATATAATTTAACCAATTTTTATAATGACGAGATATCTCGGCCATAAAGATCTGGTGGTTATCTTGACGATTTATCTCGTCAAGATAACCACCAGGAGGATTAAGTAACTAGTTAAACTGAAGTTTTCAGTCACTTAATCAATCATCATTTAAAAGTCAAATGAATATTGATTATGTTTTTTTTTAGAATTATAAGGAAAGCAAGCCAACTGTTAAAAGTATGCACATAAAAACATCAATCCACGAAACACTCAAATATAAAAACTGGTCAATGTAAAAAAAATCACCGGTACAACGCAAAATAAGTTAAAGAATCAGAAATATCCCATAATATCACTTAATATGCCTCTTCCAAAAAGACAGAAAAACACCAAGAAAAAGATTTGTTACACTGCCGTCAACTTTAATTACCCAGATTCCATTTTCACTCATTCAGCTAAAAGTAAAATCAACCGTGAAGTTTTTAATTTCATAAACATGCTCTTAAAACCAACGGACAATTCCAAATTTCATAATCATATGTGTTAATGTCATATATTGGAAATATGTAAAAACCATTAAAATTGTATATAACCATGTGATTTACGTACAGCACCAAAAATTAAGTTTCGTTAAAACATTTAATCTGTTTATGTTCCTTTATTTTAAGTTAGTTTCATTGATATAGTTTCATAGAAAAAACAAAGAACGGTTGTGATTAAATGCTGAAAATAAATTAATTGTTTCGTACAAATGGTAAATTTAGTAACCTATTTTGTGAAGGTAATTGATAACTTAGATAATTTGGTCCGTAAATCCGTTAAAAGAAAATATTCAACAGCTTTACAATTACAGTTTAGACTTCTGTTTAAGCTTCTTAACTTCCATTTAATCCTGTGAGGACATCTACTCTCAGGCATGGAGTATTAACGTGTTCCCTTTTTTATCCACAACCGACATAAATATATATAAGCATGTTGTGATGGTGAAAACTTGATATTTCTAATAGATCTAAACATTGATTACTCTGAGAAAGTGAAAAATTCATAAAGCTATACAATTTTCGAGAAACGAATTTGAAGTGTCGTTAAATAATTACACATTTGAAGTTATAATTGAGAAAGTTACAAAAAATATCGTTCTCTGACAAAGAAAGGGAAAGCGTGTTGATATTACTTTCAGCGAAACAGTGTACACTTCACCATTTTCACATGGTTTCTTTTATAACAGAAAATGAAATGAGATGGGAAGATTGTTTCACTAGCAAGTTCTTACTTTTTTTCATTCGAAAAGTTTTTAGTGTGTTCAAAGCATTTTTTAATCCTGGATAAAAACGAAAGGTATGATGATATAAAATCGGTATTACCACGACGCTGGCATTTAAAAACAGAAGTAGATTAAGTGGTCTTAAGGTTCCAAGCTTTCATTTCGTTTATTTTTTATCAGCATCCGACCAGATAATAGTGCAAAGAAAGCCCTTCAACTACAAAGATTAACGCGCTTTTGTAGCGAAAATAACTTTTTGAACTGTCTCACTAAGTACGGAATCATGCAAAAAATCAATTTATTCCATCCTAAACAATTGAAATCTAACTTTTCAATGTACCTAAAAGTGAAGCTACCAGAACAATAAAAGATAGGTGCATTATGGCTCATTCCTTTCTGCCATGGTAATATATGTATGGTTATTAAAAGCTCTGAACCACCACTGGCAACGCGTACAAATGATTTCCCAATACAGCTTCAGACCTAAATTCCTTCGAACATTGTATATTTTATCATGACTTAAAATAGCGGAGAGCGTCGAAAGCAAACAAGTAGAGGAGTATTGAAAAGGGAGCCTGGCTAGGATTGTAACCATCACGCCCTACGTCCTATCCAGGATTATGCGGCAGACATATTCAATAGTTATGTTCGTCCCATTTACAAATGATTCTTATCTCATTTTGGTTCACATTTATATGATTTGTCTCTCGTAGGCTACGAGTTTGCGCATAGTTCCTGCTTGCTGGAGACCGAACCGCGACTGCTCATGTATCCAGTGGGTTGGTGAGCCAGCCTTCGGGCCTTGCGCACGAACACCAAGAAGAGGACGCACAAGCCGAAGAAGGCCACCTGGGCCATGCTGCCGACAACCACCACTGTGTAGAGGACAGGCCGAGTCAGGCATAATCCCTTCTCGCTCAGCTGGATGGCTTCAATGCCTTCTGAAAGTAAAAAACATAGGAAGTTACAAGTCTGGACCCATAGAATGTTTAATGAATGACCATAATTACAGAACATAATGATTAATTTAACCCTATGAAGGGTTAACTCGCGTAGTTACACTTTGCAACTCTTGACCTTCTTGAATAATTTACTGCGGGCTTGATTACAGAACGTTGCTAATAGCTCGTTGTGTTACTTCCAACGTATTGTTATATGATTAAAATACCTACCTACCTTGACTAATGTAATATTTATAAGGTTTCTTTTAAAAGGAAATTAGCAATGTAATATTTCCAAAGGATTCTATATTCCTATCAAAAGTATCAATATAATATTTATAAAAGTTGAAAGATTATTTGGATTTTTAAATAAAGATGTGAGTATTTAGTCATTAATCAGTTTATTATTACATAGTTATCAAGTAAATTACGTAATAAAAAAGCTAAATATAAGCATACAATATTTTATAAGATATGTAGTTGAATTTATGTTGCACTGGAGAGCCATAATTAGTTAGTAACCGTAAATATCCACCATAATTTTGAATCATGTTCAGATGACGAGGTCAAAACCTGAGCTGGCACACCATTCTCCAAAGTTCCATAACACGCCAACGTGAAAAAGTTTTAGGACACGCCAGATTTTACGTGCACAAGTATCCAAGTGAGATTCTATATTTGGTTGGATCGATTTTTAAACTAGCAAACCTACGGTTCCTAAACTGTGACTCTACCAACTTAGTTACCACCCCTTCCCCTCTAAAGTTTGTAAATGTGTTTTTTATTAATTCGGTTTCAACATAAGGTAGTAAACACTACACAAAAGTCCGTAATACATTATTTTGTGGAAAAATCAAAATAATATCGCATCGACAAAACATATCTTGTTCTTACAGTGATGCAGCCATGTATATCGATAAAAGGAACTCTGATTTCTAGTACCATTTTATTGTTAATGTGCATTTTAAATTATTCTCTAAATTAACACACCATGATGTAATTGTATCTATTCATTTCATTCAAAGAGACAGTCTAAACAGTCTTTGAAACAGATCCCAGATCCATTAAAACATTCCTTTATTTAACTAAAAATTGAATTATTTATGTTGCAATTATCTCCCTAAATTCAAGTTATGTCCGTATTTACCTTTCTGAGCTGTCAAAAGCTATTAAAGCCCAGAAACTAGATACTTTAAAGAACGAGTATTCCCACTTCAATTCATGATTCACAGAGTGGCGCTAAAGTGACAAGTTGACTAAATATTGACATGAAAGACGCGTTTATAAGTCAATACTAGCAGTCATCCAGCATTATTGATCGATTAACTAGCGCACCACATTGTACTGTCCCATCTGCATGGCTAATATTGGCGACTCTCTTGCACAGTGGAATCTTCGTAAATATTGAGTTACAAACCTCCTATGAACAAGGAAGTATTGACATATTATTGACTGGGAGCTGTCGGTACTTGCTTGGCGATATAACCGTCGACTCGAAAATTCATTTCAGTAAGTGGGCATAGTTTAAACGTCCCAACAAACATAATAAGTAGTGCAAGAGATATTAAATTTTAAATATTTGCGCGGGGATACCAGTAATTAACATTTTGAATCACTTAACAAGGGTCCTCAGAGAGCTATTTATTACAGATATAACATTTCTAAGTGCTGTCTGAAATGAAAATTTGTAAATCGCAGTTCTGCTACATCATATTATCAAACAATTGAGTTTACATAAAGAATTATATACATATAAATCGCAATTTCAATTTGGAATAAAAAAATAATACGTCGCTGTCTTAGAGCAGAAACTTACTAACTGCTATTGTTTAGGATGCACCAAATGATTATTTGCATGAAGATTATGCACATGTTCAAATGGTAGGGCTTAAAATATATGCAGAGGGATTCACTCGGGACCCTACATCAAAAATATATCTATATTTTTGAAAGGACAAATATTTCAAGCTCAAATTTGTATACTACGAGGAAGTATCAATGAGTAACTCACATAATGTAAAAATAGTAATAATAATAATAAAAGCAATTAATGACAGTATGAAACAGAAATGATAGTATTACCCATTTGTTACTTTTCCACATAATTTCCATGCATGTTGAGTCATTTTTCTCAACGATGGATCAGTTTGAAAATCCCTGTCTCTTGGAACTGCGTCGACTGCGAGAAGAGTCACTTTCGAACGGTCCGTTTGAGTGCCGCCGTCAGAGTCAAACTTCTTACCGTCAAGGAACTTCTTTATGGGTCGAAACAGATGGAAATCGGAGGGTGCCAGGGCCAGGCTGTAAGGACGGTGCACCAAAACTCCCCAACCGAAACCCTGCACTTTTGCAGGAACTAAGCGAGACACATGCGGGCGAGCGATGTCGTGCAGCAGTCGAATGTGTTGATTTGTCGCACTGCGCTTTGGACCCATAAAGAAGTTCCTTGACGGTAAGAAGTTTGACTCTGACGACGGCACTCAAACGGACCGTGCGAAGGTGGCTCTTCTCGCAGCCGAAGGAGTTCAATGAGACCGGGATTTTCAAACTGATCCATCGTTGGGGAAATTGCCTCAACATGCTTAGAAATTATGTGGTAAAGCAATAAATAGGTGATACTTTCATTTCTGTTTCCTACTGTCATTAATTGCTTTTATTATTATTATTTTTTACATTATGTGAGTTACTTATTAATACTCCCTCGTAAGTACCTTATCTGTTCACAATCACATCGATATCACCTGAGACAAAAGTCGAAACTGTCATCATTTGCATCCGACCAACTCTTCGCTGCATATTGGCAAATGGCAAGATTTAAATATGTTGGTATTTATTGTTCTAGTACTTTTTGCATCATTCGAGTAAAATTTCGAATGTTAGAATGGATTCTAATAAGAATTTAAATTTAAACTTGAAATATTTTTCAGCTTCAAAATTAGAAAACTTTTTTGCGATAAAATTTCGTGATCTTACATTGAATATTTAATTATTTTTAAGGATTCAGACGAATAATTTAAAGTTTTGAAGGCCATTATACTGCTCCAATGTACAAAAATTGAAAATTGCTATTAAAAAGACATATTCTAAACGTTATGAACTATGAATTAGCAAACAACAATATACGAAACTATTTTACATATTTTTGTTGCTTTCATCTCTACTATTAGAAAAGAAAGTGTTTCTCTGTATCTCTGTATGTATGCGGTGTCTTGTCGAATCTGTGGCACCTACAATAATGAAATTAGGCACACATATAGTCTTAATTTTTTGCAAATTTTGTGTCCAGTCCGAATTTTAAAATTTAACTTACAACTTTTTTTAATTACTTTATTGGCATTTAATTATTATTGTTTTACTTAGAATGGAAAACAGGATAAACTCATCCCAGACTCTAAATTTATTTTGTCTCTTTCATTTTCTAAGCAACGATTTAATCAGACGAACAAAACAATTTTCAGTAGTTCTTATTTCTATCCCTTGGTTCGTTAAAGTATAAGTTTGTTAGAGTAAAAATTTCAACTGATTTGAAGTTTGTAGAAAATTTTACATTAGTTCAATACCTCGTAATGTGATTTTTTTTAAACAAAACATTTTTTAATTGTAACTTTTATATTCTTTTGCAGTTAGAATTTGGCTCTCACGATCGGTAAAGAGTGTAAAGAGATCACAGATTAATTTCCTGCTCACAAACAATTCGAGCAAAAGGAAGCAAAACAAATAAAAAGTATTGCCTGACATCGTTTAGTTCTTATCGGTCGTTTCGTTTTAAAATTGATCCAGCGCAGACGCAGTACGATATCCACTTCAAAGCCTTCACGGGTGACGCCGTGCTGGCCGTGCAGTGGCTAGCTATTAGCAAAAATTTAGTGTCATAACTAATACTTGGGCATTTTTCGGTTCTTTTCATGACACACGTCTTGATTTACGCGTAATACTTTGGGAAATAGAGAGCTTTGAGGCCCGGATAATCATTTCCATTAACCCTATATTACTATTATAGCATCTCATAAACGTGATGGTACAGTTTTATAAAAAGTAAGAAAAATAACAAATGATTGATAATATTAAAAAATATATACTGTGAGATTCCCTATTCACACACCACTCGCATTCCGTTGTACGGAGGTGATTTTACGTAGATATGAAGACTTGTGAAATAAAACCTAGTAAATAAAGATATTAAATGAATCAAATTCAATAAATATAAAATACTCGTAAGTCAAAAGTAATTAGCCGATTGTAATTTTTACAAATACAAATACAAATACAAATATTGACGACCAGCTACAGGCTCGAGCCCAACAAGGCTGGTCCTTTGTTTATGAATTCCCCAATTCCCACTGACTATCCAATTGTATCTTAAATTCGTACACTCCCTTTGAATTATCTATATTTTCTGGCAACGCGTTCCAACTGTCTATTACCCTATTAAAGTAGTAGTTTTTCCTTAAAACCCGATTCAAATGTGTCTTATTCAATTTATACCCATGGCCCCTTGTTCTGTTATCCCTATTGAAATTTAAGCCCTCTGTGTCCCCTTGTTTTATAAACTTGAAAAGCTGAATCAAATCCCCCCTCCTTCTTCTTCTTTTCAGTATATACATGTTTAGCTTAAACGTTCATTATAGTCGAAATTTGCTAGCCCCTTTATTATTTTTGTAGCTCTGTGCTGAACCCTTTCAATTGATTCTATGTCCTTTCTCATATATGGAGCCCAGAATTGTACAGCATATTCTAGATGTGGTCTTACTAAAGCTTATATAACGGCAAGATTATATTCTTATTCCTTGAAGTTACAGTCTTTTTAATACACCCCAATAAACTATTAGCCTTTTTACCCGCAGCTGAACATTGGTGACCTATTTTAAAATCCCTGTGAATTATCATCCCAAGATCCTTGACTGTTTCTCCCTCCTTTACCTTTACTCCCTGCAGACAGTACTCGGCTCCACTGTTCCTGTAACCCATATGCAGAACTTGACATTTGTGGATCATTGTGTCGGTTGGAGGTGAAGTTGAGATACCATACAGGTTATATATAAATAGTTTTTTGTATATATGGTTACAACAAATCATTAATAGCAAGATTGTGTTCACCACAGTAATATCAGCTTACCGCTCAGAACGGTCACAGAAATATTATGCTTTTACTTAGATCTCAAAACAATGCCTTTTAATGGGAATAAAATGTGCCAAAACTGTTTAAAATAGACAGCCTCGGTCATTCTATTTCCAGATTCTGTTACCTCCAACGGAGCACCTGGAAACCAGGAAGGAAGAGGAAAAGCTTCTTATAAATTTTCCAAAACACCAGTAAAAATGACAGGTTAATGTTGGTTGTACGAGGCAAACATTTTTATTTTTTCCCTCTCTGGCCGGATTTATTCGGGGATAAGGGAGAGAAAATGTCCGGGAAGCTGATAAAAAGGACCCGGCAAGATTTGGGCGGCAAGAGGTGGTATTTATAAAAGCCGTAACTTCTGCTTAACTTGTCCTCGCGCCGTACAACGTGGTGATGAAAAAATAAAAGGGAGGTGGGCCCGAGTTATGAAGTTTTTGAATAATCTTCCCCGCCGCAGTCCGAGGGATTACGGTGGCGATTCGCGGCGATGCTGGGGATTATTCTGGCTGTTGAACTAGTGATTAAATGAAGAGCCGGATTCGATACCCCAGGAGTAATTCCGTGCGAAATGGGGTAACAATGAGAATTTTAAAACTTTATTTAGGAGCTTGTGCTGCGTAGTGAAATTTTTGGCTCATGAATGAGCCATTTTCGATAAAGGTGGTTGAACAGTTTCTAGTACTTGTGTCATTTTAGTTAACCATTTTGTTGTCACTATATTTCCTGTAAGCATTGCTTAGACACAACATATTAATGAAAACAGCCACATCAGTTGGTTGAAAGAATTCCTCAACCCTGCAATTGGTTTCGACGAGATATCTTGACCAATATCCTATCGATTTTGCTAATTACGAGGTCCTACGTCGAAATAAAACTGCCCTTTTACTTCGAAGGGAATAAAGACGCAAGCAGAAAAAACAAATTATCCTTCCCTGGAACTGGTGACAGTTGGGAACAGGTTAATGTACCATAGTCTGGTTGTCGTAGGGAAGTTTTGGATGCAAGGAATGGGGTAACAATGAGAAGGTTAAAACTTTATTTCGGACCATGTGCTGTGTAGAGCAGTTTTTGGCTCATGAATGAGCCATTTTCGATAAAGTCGGTTGAATCGTTTCTAGTACTTAAATCATTTTAGTTAACCTTTTTGTTGTTACTATATTTCTTCTAAGCAAACTATTGCATTAACCCAACAGATTAATGACAACAGCCACATCAGTTGGTTGAAAGAATTCCTCAACCCTGCAATTGGTTTCGACGAGATATCTCGACCAATATCCTATCGATTTTGCTAATTACGAGGTCCTACGTCGAAATAAAATTGCCCTATTACTTCGAGGGGAATAAAAACACAAGCAGTAAATACAAATTATCCTTCCCTGGAACTGGTGACAGTTGGGAACAGGTTAATGTACCGCAGTCTGGTCGTAGTAGGGAAGTTTTGGATTCAAAGATTGATAACCAGGAGTTACACACATTTATTGGACAAACGGTTTCAACCACAGAAGAGCAATAAGAGCTCTTATCTATCTACTATTTTAAATAATTATAAGTCGTGGAAGCAGATCTGAAAGTTGTAGTGCGGAATATACCTACATGGTTAGAAACACTATATTTGAAAGACACAATTCATAAGGTAAGGGCTCAAAGTAAATTCTGACATTTTACACAGATAAATGTTCGTTCAGAATGGTACTTAGAAGAAGTTGGAATCAGTAGTTTCTCCCAATGCGACTACTAGCCTACAAGCTGTAGGCAGCACAGGTTCGATAACTGTACCTACCCTGGGTGTATTTCTTTTCTGTGTTAATAAAAACTTTGATTGTGTTCGTTTTGAGATAGCGGAAAACTATTTGATAGAGTTGCGAATTCGTAATAGGAGGGTTGCGATTTAGAGAATCGGTCCAACCTAAGACAGTAGTGTACGTGGGGGCTGGTGCATGTTAAATCATTCATGGCCTCAAATGTTCTCACGTCGGCGAGGTGTGGAAATTTGGATAGTGAGGAGGCAGTTGTTAACCGTGGTTAATGACGAGATGCTATCCTCGAAATTTTCACTTCGGGATTGATCTCGGACAGTCGCCAATAGCTCACTGTGTTGTTTCAGCGTGACCTAAATTAAACCATCTGCCTACCTTTATTATGCTTATGTTCATGTACATGGCAGAAAAATGCGACTTGGTGCAGCTTCAACTGATCTGGCCCATAAGCTATAATAAATTGAGCAACTGAATGGTAGTTTACTACATTTCAGCCTGCGATATGACACAGACATTTTTTAATTGCAGCTTGTATGAGTTTGTACATTTCGCCGTGCCTTTATAAGCACAAATTGAAAGTGATACCCATAAAAATTAATCATGATTTGTGTTACTTAAAAATGTCAAAAATACACAAATACATACAAATGTGCTTCAATTTTCTCAAAAATGAGGTCGCCAAATAATATATATTAGTCGCAATTTAAAGTGAAACAAATATTCACATCAGAGTATAATTTCCTCTAAGAAAGTCAGCACAATACAACTTTGTGCCTCAATGATACGACTACTTGTATGAACAAGCAAGCATACCGAAATCCTTCTTTATGACACAGAATTTAACATAAACTAATAGGTGTATACTATTTATGAAATATAAGTGTAACTACAGGAGTGTAATCGACCCATATTAAAATAAAATATCCTTGTCCCGAAACTTAATGAGATTAACTGCACAGATTTGAATGAGGAGTAATAAAGATCGCTCGAATATTTATTCTTCCATTAATTAAAAAGGACTGGACGCTGTTCCTCTAAACTGTTGACTTTTACTTAATTAAAGCAGTTGCAGGAGGTGCTAAGGCTCACATTACATTTGATAATGAATTCAGAAGTATGGGCTGATGGGACTTCACCGTACAAATTGTTTGTCTAAGTATGCATGGGTGTAGCTTTTGTAAAGTAATTGTGTGAATGTAGTGCTTTAAATTATAACTATGATACCCCAACACGCATAACTATTAAAGAAGGGTAAGGTGTTTTCCGTCTGAGAATTACACAATAAACACGAGTGTATTGTCTTCTACCTTTGTAAGCGACACTGGTATAAAATTCACGAAGCATTAGATTAATAAGTCATGTATATTACCATTTTTAGTTCAAGTGTAATTTTAGATAACGACTATCAGGTAAAATATAAGTAGAGCTTCTGGGTAAAAATCGAACAGACGCATTTACCTTTCAGAGCGAGCCGCGTTAGCCCTAATTTAAGAGTAACGGATTTACAAGATCGGATTATTTAAAAGTAACATAACAGAGTGTCAAAAAGATTATTTAGGAAGATATGCATTACAATTTTAGATGTTAATTTATCATTAAAGTACTCCAACTTTTCGGCACGCATAATCTAGAAACCACTGGGCCAATGTCCTTGAAAATATTATTATCTGTAGCAAATTATGCTATGAATATAAAAGTTGCCATTCTAGAAATTTTCCACAGTTAAAATTTAGAAACTGCCGGGCAAAATAACTTAAACCTTGGTATCCGTGGTACGTTTTGCTATAAATTCGAGAAATCTAAGGCGTTCAAAAAAGATTCAACTTTTAACCACGGTCAGATTATAAGGACAACACCTGAGTTGGCACACTACCCTAACGTGAGGATATTTGATTAAACGATAGATTTTACATGCATCAAGCCACGCAGATGATGGTCTTTGATTAGATAGAGTTTCAAACTCACCGACCTCTGGTAGATAACCCACGAATTCAACCAACGGGCTACCACAGCCTCTTGTAATGATAATGTTAGAATATTATAATAGATGCTTAGTGGGTGGTTGCGTTTGTATGGCGTAAAGACAATATATTGCACAACTGCGCTTAACAAGACATATAACATCAGGTAAATGGGCATACACACAAGGAAAATTTCACTGGCACATAAAATTAACCGACGAGGACATCGAACCTGCGCAGTCTATAGCTTGTAGGTTGCTAGCGTAGTGGGCTAGCCCACTGAGCAACAACAACCCCAGATTTAAGGTGGGTTGACTCAACCGCTGGAGCTAATTGGGAGTAGGAACTCATTCCTTTATGTACTTTTCTAATAAAACCTTCAGTTTGATAACCAAAGAAAATGTGAATTCGGTTCATGTGCAAAGAGACATAAAACCTGCTATCACGTACCAAAAATATATGCCGAGTCCAGAGAACAATACAATTCCGCCAAAGAAATATCCTTTAAAGTAATCCAATCCAATTTTTCTAAGCGCTATAATACCTCAAATATCAAAAAGCGAGTATTTTCCCAACAGTTTGATATTCAACGTACAATGCGCCAGCGATTTCTGATCACAAGGAAGCAAACTGACTGGCAATGCCTATTTCCGAGTGCACTTAAAATTCCTTCCTTCACTTCTATCCCGTAGATTAACGCAAGAAAATATTTTGAAGGAACTGCCGGTATGGGAGCACTTATGTCATCTTTACAGATAGCAGTGAAACGTGAACCGACAGCCAAGTAAGACTCCCTCTGCGATTAAGGTATCAATCATTTCTTCGTACTTACATCGGATTAAATAAAAAAGCTCGAGGTCCCTCGGCTACGCGATTTATAATCACTCATTTCTCCGCTGCTCTTTCTTGACGAATAGTGATTTGATTATTTGTTTATAATTTATGAAATAGAAACATGATTTGATTAAATGTGTGTGGCACCATAGTGTGAACATGGGAGCTCGAAAAGCGATGATGATTTTTCTCTTTCATTTACCTCTAGGGACTTGGACGCAATAAATCAAATTCGGATTAAATTAAGGGAATTGGAGTTGAATTTTTTTTTCGAAAGAAAAATGTGTTTCTTTTTCTGTCATGCGTGGAATTGATCATCTTTTTGGATAATTAGTCATTCTTCTGCTGCGTCTTTCCAAGCTTGAGGCATGTCTTGGAGTGTGGTTTTTTTTATACTGCTCAAACAAGAAGCCCGGGTGATGTGTTATTATTTTTAAGCATCGATGTGTAGGTCTTTAATTTTGTGAAACGCTTCGCTTTGTCTCTGTTGTTTCTTGTGGTACTCTCCCGGTTTTCTGAAAGTAAGGACGACTCGGTGTTTTAAATACTTTTTGCGCTCACGACACGCCAATTCTGAAGCTTTCGTTGATGATTTCACTTCATTATGGATGATTAAAAGTTCAAATTTTCTAAACATGCTTCAATTTGCGTTGAGCAATTACGTTTTTAGGTTTTTTTAACATCAATCATTGAAACTAAAATGGTTTTGTTCCTTCACCGTGGTTTCGAGATATCGCGTCCATCCAGATTAAACCAATCTAGCCAATGACGAGATATCTCATCAAGATTTAGCCGATTTTTTTATGGTGCCGCTATCAAGAACTGGTCAGTGATTTTTCCTATTGACGAGATATCTTGTTCCTGAAATTCTGTTTAGTTTTTCTAATGACGATATATCTCGTTATGACAACCACCACGAGATTTGGCCCTTCTGATAGTTTATCTCCGCGTCGTAATAGATCTATTGCGCATGTTCCGTGTTTATTAAGGAGTGTTGTTTACCACGAGAACAGAACTATGGAATTTCTTTAGACAAACGTAGATCAAAAGGGGTCAAATCAGTTAGAAAATAACTTTTTGATTATTCCACTAAAAGGTTGCTGTCAAAGTTAAACACAAAAATGTTATAATCTACAATCGAGTATGGAATTCCAAATTCAACTAAAACATGGTTTTATCACATGCATACATCATGTTTAAATGAAACCTGCATGTATGCTTGAGTCGCTTCATAGAAAACGACACATTACTACTTCACATTGCAATGCTGTGCATTTCAACTTTCCCCATCCACTCTTCTATAAACTGACTTTAAACTCACTAAATAAATTTCAGTATTATCAAAGCTTAGGAAAATAATCGCATAATGATCTTACATAGGCAATGTCAAATAAGATTTCGATTCAATTCCACCTCACCAAGTCATCTGCCGATGGGAACTGATTGAACTTTACGGCTCGAAATCCCCTAAATCCTCACTACCTCTCGAAATAAATTGATGAAATCGGATGATAACTCTTCAATCCCTGGATCCCAAGAAGAATAACTGCATTAAATCGATATGGTAATTCCCATCGATTCAATAGCCAAGCGCTTTAGACCGGCCTATTCCTGCGACATTATTATACAATGACTACAACAAAAGAACTAACTAATCTTACACTAACGATCCCATAAACATTGATGGCATTACCAGATATACTTGCCTATTCACTCACTCCCAGTCCTCGTTTTCTTCCTGCGCCAAGGGCATTAAGCCGGGTCGGTAATCAAAGGATTAAGCTCTACCATCCGTTATTACAGATGTAAAGAAGCACGGGAGGCAAGGTAGCTATAATCACTCATAGCTTCCACGACCTGTCACGAGCTTAACGGGCAACCCCATATCCCCCCTCTTCTGCTGTGTTTGGAACTTAATTTGGGGTCGTTATCGAATTGGAAAAGGGAGAGGGGTGCCTAGATGATGACAACCCCCGCCCGCACCACCATGGTGTCTTCCCAGAGGAAGATTTGGAGTGGGTAGGGGTGAGTGGGGATTCGTTTCTTGCGGGAGTGATTAGGAGTTAAGTATTTGGGATTCCGTGTGCCTTTAAGGTTGTAGTTATTCCCGAGATTCGGATCGGAACGGATTTTCGTTTGATTTGGACTTGGAGTGGTATAGGTTTTCCTGGACCCTTTGATGTTCGCTGGAGCGTTTCAAAGGGTTAGGGGGATTTCTGTTTTTGGAATGGGGTGCTCGGAGATTGTTTGCATTTATCTTCATCAAATTGAACCATTGATCGGAACAAAATGACTATATTTAATGTTTGATGGGGATTAGGTTCCGGGAAGTGTACTGGGGTATGTGCCATCCGAGTTTTCCGACATGATATGATTAGATAATGCGACGCAGTTGTTTGATGTAGAACTGCGGAAAAACTGAGTTGATTGTATGAAGCGATTTACAGCGGACTGCCTATGACAAAATAGATCGTAATTGAAATCACTGTATTGTTACAAATGCTGATGAACAGTAATCGTGTTACCACACTCATAAACAACATGGAGTCCAATGTGTAATTTGTGCACTTGATTTTTCTCTAATTCCTGTATGTGTGGGAAATGATACAATATTTCTGAGTGTACCACTGCGTTTGATTTAGTGCATCTCCGCAACCGTAGGCGCTACAGGTTTATGCGAACCATGATTTTAAGGCTGTCGACAAGAACTTTGCTTACGATCAGATATATCATCATCAAGATATCGTCGATTTTTTATGGTTTTGGTCAGTTTTCTGCTGATGACGAGGTATCTCGTACATCACGATATGCTAATGAAGATACATCTCATCAGATTTACCCACCATAAGGGTAAACGTATCAAAATACTGCATGACCCTCACATTATTCTTTTCAGGATTAGATAATTGTACGATTTATGAATCCATTGAGTGTATTCAAACTGCCGTCCAACCTTAATGATAATGGTCCATGAATTGTTGACAATATACCATAGTTAGATCTTTAGGAATATAAAAATCAAAAAGACCGGTAAATCCAGTGATATTTGAGGTATCGCATGATTAATGTTCTTGTTTATGATAAATGTTAATCAATTTGTAAAATATTGTGATAAATTTGGCTCATAAGGAAAAATAATTTGATCGGACTCAATATGTAAAAAAAGGATGTGGCGTGAGAGAAAACCGGTTTGAAATCAATCTCATTGTTTAGAACACAATTTAATAGATAAAAAATAATAATATTAGTCATAGGATCACATAAAAATTTGACCATTTATATTTTAAATTTATTTTATCCAATAGAATGTGTTCGAATTCTATGTAAAAATGTATTTTAATTTAGCTATCTATCTTATTCTTATACCAATTCTATAAGCTCTCAATAGTTGTTACACAGTAAAGTGTTAAATCATTTAGCCTTACCTTCGACACAGCAGATCCAATTCTCTGGAAAGTCATGACGACGAAAGCGGATTGAAATGTTTTTCTGTTTTATAACTAGCTCGTATCAGAACATAACTGAGAAACTTGAATAAAACATCTTTAACAGACTATTCAAGCAATTTAAAGGACATATTTTTTTTATACTTCCTTTTAAATAAGGAATTCCTGGAGTTGTTTCGTAGGATTTTGAGTTGATACTAAAATCTCACGTTCGAAACATTTTACGCTGCGTTGACATTCAAGCAAAAACAAAGAATCAAAGGATTTGTTTCAAAGAATTGGATAAAGAAATGATCTTACAATTTTAAAGTTGAAAGGATATTCAGATTTTCAAAATGTTATGAAAATTGGAACCTAACAGAAAATAAAATCAAAATATGATCAGTTTCCTTTCCGACAACCATGGAATAACTATAAATGGCGTTTCAATAATGGTCCTGATCTGAACTAGCTCCGCAATAAAAATAGCAATATCCATTCTTTATTAAATTGTAACATGTTTTCTCCTGTCTAGTTTTCATTTTGCAAAGCCTTTGAGTATCACTATATTTGCTATGAATATTACAAATAATATCGAATAATGCGTTTACTAAAACCATGAAATACATACAGAGAATAATTTAATTTTTTTCTTGTAAGGTTTACCTATTGTAAGGTTTCAATTATAATTGTACTTCCTATTCACAATTTTACTTTATAATCATAAGCAAAGCATAAATTAAAGATCATGAGATCTCCATTCACCTGCGCAGTAATTTCATAATATGTAGTTTGATTCTGAGTTAATCTTGCTTTAAAAATATTCTAGAGGCTTTTTAAAATTACCATACACTATGACCTGCACTTTTAAGGCAAACTGGTAGCTGTTTGTGAGTCTACTCCCAGTGGAAAAGCTACCGCAATTCTTAACAGGGATAGGTACAAACACCCTTACCTTTGCAAAACCAGAACTCAAACCCTTACAAACAGGATGGAAAACAAGCGGTATGATCGCTCTACCAAATAGGTGGCTTATAATTTTCCAGAACGAAATTCTATTTTCAATCCTGTGTTATCGTAATTGCATAATATTATTTTTAATCTCTTCATGCCTTAGGGTCTTCCTTGTCTTTTTCAACCTATTATCAGAATCATCAAAAATCCATTATTTCTTAAAAATAACTTTGGAACAAAATTTATGGTTTAAACATATCAATCGGTCACAAATTTTTCAAAAGGGATGTAGAAATAAAAGATATGGAACAAATGGAAACTCAAAATTTGTCTAGCATGTTTATTTAAATTAAAAATTCCCGCACGTTGTTACATTTTAGGTAACACAGATTGTGATTTCCCGAGTTATCGATGACATCCACCGATTTCGTGCCACACAGATACTATTTTTACACGCAGACGGATATTCATGACTGGCCTGGGACTTCAGCAAATGAATGTGTCTGGGAAATTTTTCATCCTGGCAGATATTGATGATACGATTCCAAACAGCGCTGGGGTCCTCGCGGATGATCCCTTATCTTTTAATACGAAAGACCCCTGCATATACCGGATGATCATCTCTCTTTTAAACAAAGGGTTTTAATTATGGAAAGGTTGGTACGGATCGTTGCAAAAATCGGATTATTTCAGTGCGGGAAAGGGAAGTAATTGTAGGGTGGGGACGAAACAAATGGGGGCGCGCATGGAGGCTTATCAGGGGCGTCGTAAGGAGCAGTTTCGTTTACAAAAGCGGAAAGGAACTGATAGGGTGATTTATCTTCCGATTGAAGGTTTCGAGTTTATATGTTTAGGAAGGCAATTCCAACCCCTTATCGCACCCTTGTATGAATGTTGCTCACTCCGGTGGTAATTACAATCGCATTTGACTCCTGAGTTTTGGCAGGCGACATGGTGGCTGTCTTGTTGTGTGGGGACGTTGGCTGTTGTTATCTGGATGGCTGATGGGAAGAAAAATTCGTGTGGTTACCACAATGGGCGAAGGGGATACAGGTAGGTCATTAAGAGAAAGGGGTCGACTGAAACGGGGAGTAGATTGGGCAACTCCACCGTGGAAGAAGGAACGAAATACGAGATTCTTGTATGGTAGAATCAATTTCCATGAACAGATCGCTGAGAATTTGTTAAGGCCTTTTATAGATGATAGAACCCTATGTATGAATGTATCTCACTCCGGTGGTAATTACAATCGCATTTGACTCCTGAGTTTTGGCAGGCGACATGGTGGCTGTCTTGTTGTGTGGGGATGTTGGCTGTTGTTATCTGGATGGCTGATGGGAAGAAAAATTCGTGTGGTTACCACAATGGGCGAAGGGGATACAGGTAGGTCATTAAGAGAAAGGGGTCGACTGAAACAGGGAGTAGATTGGGCAACTCCACCGTGGAAGAAGGAACGAAATACGAGATTCTTGTATGGTAGAATCAATTTCCATGAACATATCGCTGAGAATTTGTTAAGGCCTTTTATAGATGATAGAACCCTATGTATGAATGTATCTCACTCCGGTGGTAATTACAATCGCATTTGACTCCTGAGTTTTGGCAGGCGACATGGTGGCTGTCTTGTTGTGTGGGGATGTTGGCTGTTGTTATCTGGATGGCGTATTGGTAGAAAAATTCGTGTGGTTACCAGGATGGGCTTAGGGGATACAGGTAAATGATTAAAGGAAAAGGGTCGACTGAAATGAATCCGTCAGTATTTCAGAAGTTATAAGCCCCCGTTACGAATACAGCTCACTCCTATATTAATTTCAATCTTATTTGACTCATGAGTTATAACAGGAATTAAGATCGCTGTCTTGTAGTGTGAGGATATGGCTGTCATTAACTGGACTGCGGGAAAAATCGTGTGGTTACGAAGCAGGATGTGGGGATACAGAAAGTCATTAAGGGAAAGGAATCCACTGAAACGCGAAGAGACAAGTTAACATATTTCAACCTGAAAGAAGGGAGTAATACTAGGTTCCTTGCATAGTAAAGTAATTTTCCATGACATCCCTGGAAAATATTGAGGATCCTCTAGCTCTTTCAGGGGCAGTAGGACATCTGGCGTCACACCTCATTCAAATAGTTAATCTTCTGGCGTCACAAGGTTTTCGAGTATTGATTTTCCTTCACAACACACATAATGACTAAATAACCACATCTGTTAGTTGAAAAAACACTAGGGAAGTTATATTGGTCAAGAAATTCAAAAGTTGTGAGAAGCCATGCAAGGAAAAATGCAGGTTTACAAACTAACATACGCTTGGGAACGCCTCAGAAGGTCAAGGTTAGGTATATTAAGATTGTTTAGGTATTAAATATTCTTTAATATGATATACCATCTCCAGTTTTTGATGGGTGGGGGAATATTAAGGGTCACGCTATCTCTTAAAAACTTAGAATACCAAATTTTTATGTCTAATATACGCTTTCATATTTTTGTTAGATGCTCCTTAAGTATTTTTGTTAGCAAATTATTTTCTACGCAAGTGATTTTCTAAGGATTTAGTAAGATTAATAAGCAATGAATTTTAATGCTGATTGACTGTAATATGTATGCATCGTATATTATCGTATAATAAAATGCAACAATAATCATTACAACAAACCATTATACATAGATTTGTCACTCAAGTGGCATGCTCTGGTGGACTAGTACATTATCTCAAGCCACTAGACGCAATAGTATGTAATTGATGTGAGTTATTGTTGGTGATTTATAATTGGTGTGAGTGAGTTAAGAACGTGAATAATGTCGTTGATTGACAGACACCTTCAATATAATCTTTATAAAAACAGCCAAAGTGGTTTCGAAAAACATTCAGGTACAAAAAAAGATATTTATAAATGAATCAGTATGCGAAGTACTCATTTAGCATTAAGGTAGTTCGACATTGGAAAAATATTTGCGAAAGAGATTAGACCATACCAGGTTTAATTTTTTTGGATTGAAACAACTGAATATTGCTGAAACAAAGATACGATTACCAAATAAATGATTTATATAATTATAAAACCGGCAAAAATTTTAAAGTTAGAACATAAGATTACGAATACTTCTTCAAGAGTTGTTGGGAGTCCCCATCGAGAGATTTATTTTTTTAAACTCTTCTCTCTCTCTCACATTTTGAAATTATCTATATTGATGTATAAAAACTACTACAAAGAAACGCATGACGCATCACCCTCAAGTCCTAACCTCAAGTTCAAAGAAGTTGATGCCATGCTCATCACTACAACAAAGAACCAGAAACCTCCAGAGCTTAAATCCGGCTTGGACTTCAGACTACCAGAGCCTCACCCATATCATTTTCACTCTCATTAACTGCGCAAAATTATATTTTCTTTTTTATCTACAAAAAACACAGTAAAAAAAGGCGATCATCACCTCGACCCAGTTGTTCATATCTTTTTTTTTCAACTGTTTCTCGGGCACTAAAACACTCTTAACAGGGGTCGAGGCACACACCGAAATTCGACCAAACAACCTTCCCAGATCACCATTAGGGATCTTTAGCGAGCGCTTCGCCATAGACCACTGGGTTTATCACCTTCTAGACAACAATTCGTTGCAAGTGACCGCTTAGCGCCACCTCTTGACTCGTCGCTACCCCTCTACTTATTTATCTTTTTTTTTTTCTATTTTCTCTTGCCTTACGTTTTTTTTTTATTTGGAGGGCGGATGGGTTACAGAGTAGGATGGTTCGTTGCCTTGCTATTGATTTTTTTCACGCTGCCGAGGTTTTTCTAGGCGATACTGCTGGTTTTTCCCGAAGATTGGCTAAGCTAAACAGCCCTTGTAAAACACTGAAATCAAATACGTTAACCTGAGAACTTTATATATACCATGCTTTCAGGTTCCAAAATATCATTTAAACTTGTAATAAATATATAATTGGCTTATAAGTGCAACACGCTAAGTCAGAAATCTTAGTTCTGAGAAAAAGAAGGGTCGAAAATTCAGCTCACTATATTATATCAATTACGTTCATCAAGAAGAAATATAACCTCCACGCAACGACAACATGCCATAATGATTTTCACCATTCTAAAGTCCACCACATTCTGGCTTAGAAAAGACGAGACTAGAAAATTTTCTCTTAGTACTTGGGTTTCACTTATAAGACGATGATATTATTAATCTTCAGTGAAGTTTACATTACATTAAATAGCATAATTGTTTATAAGTTATTTTTGAAATCTATATTAAAGGCAGTTTTTACCTTTCTATTTGCATAATAAACTTCCCTATCAGTTTATTTAGGTGTCTGAGCTAAGTTGCTATTTATACAAATTTTGGTAAAAAATTTAATATTCCCAGTTGGGGGTTCCATAAGACATCAATTATTCACTGTTATGGATTGATTGATTTCAAAAGAATGATTTATAGGAGTACTTTTTACATAAAAATAAATCTTTTTTTCGAAAGAAAATATTTAAAAAAAATGTTTTACTTATTAAACCATGCATTATATTCAAACAATATGCACAATCTGTAACGAAACAATCACTTTTATATTTGAAAAACACAAAAATTCATAAAACTGGTATAATGTTTTTTACATTAAATCGGTACAAGCTCTGTAGGACTCCGTTAAAATGGCAACTACAATCTTCTTGTATATTAATATAGTCCGCTTAGATCTGACTCATGAATAATGTAATGAATTCTAGTAGATATAATGCAAAAAATTTAATATTTAATAACACAATACTCTTATTGAAGACTGTTTTACATTAATGTAATAGAAATGGAGTTACACCAAAATTACAGCATTTTTTAAGGGTTTTAATTTTGTTGAGGTTTATAGGTGATATACTTGTTTCATTTAAATTCATCTGAAGTTCTTAGCCTTATATGCTATTTTTTTGTAGCCCAAGAACACTCTCCTACCCAAACAAAACTGATTACAGATAATTAAATAAAAGAGAGAATGAACACCACAACTACACTGTTTACTGTCATAATGCTAAGCTGGGGACAATGTTCAAGCTTGATTTATTTTTCTTTATTCGATGTTCGTTTATTTTCCTGTATTTAATTATGTGAGGAATGAGAACTTTGACCGAAGGAGGGTAGTTGTAGTTAAAATAAGTCATAGAAAAAATAAGTCTAGAAAAGAATATTGACGCAGCAGATGTACAAATTGCCTGTTTAGTTTTACTAATACGAAACCACGATAGACAGGGAATTTTATAATATTTCAAGTTTTATTCTAAAATATTTCATGTTGAAACAATCCTGAACAGCCAGTTAAAAAATAAAAATTTTGTTCACCATCAAATATCTTCATCTTTCATTAAAATCTAGTGTTCTAAAATCTAGTAAAATCTAAAATTTCTTATTTTGTGTGACTGTTATTTTGTATTCATATTCTACATACGAAGCGAACGTAATTCCAAAGAGGTCCAGTACATTAAGAAAAAGGAATTGTTACATAGATCTAAAACAGATTTTCAGTGTATTATTTTCTGAGAAGGCTAACTCGATTTTTATAGAGAAAGAAATTTTAAATTTAGATGCTTGGGATTTTTGTTGAGATGCAGTTCCCATTAGATTGTTTGTTTAACAGGCTAAGAAATAGGTATATAAGTAACTCGTGAAAGGATTTTCATAAATCTTCGAAATATGACAAATATTAGTATTCTTTATGTGATCGCGCTAGCAAGATTTGTGGAAAGATGTATTATCATCATCAGGCAGACAATTCGCTAGTATACACTGATTGAGTTTACAAATGAGGTGGCTGTGTGATAATGTAAGCCCGGTTCTGAATTACCCAAACCACGCCCTCCCCTTGAATACCCCTCCCTAGTGTTTGTCTGTTCGTTTGTTTATTGAAAGCGAAGTCCTGAAGAAACTATGGCACTTACAGAAATGGGATTTGACACACTAGTAGTGCAATTTTAGGGTCGAGGGGAATTTTGAAATTCAATCTTGAACATTTTAAAATGAATTTAATAGGTTTTTTCACCATTCTTCATTTTACCGCGGTTTTTCCGAGGAAGAAACATCACAATTTTGACTTTCAGCCCTCACGTGTCACCTTAACGTCAGCCTTTGGAACCATGCAAAGTTTTTTCATCTCCGGGGAGAGAACACATTCGAATGAACTTCGTTTGTTTCGAGATTCATTCATTTTGATTTCCTGCAAAACGGATTCTAGTAAAGCAAAAGATTACTAAAGTTATCACTGACGTTCTTCAGTGATTTTTTCTATCTCAGCGATCGTTAAAGGTAGAATAAAAATTTTAACGGATTTGAAATTTGCGAAAAATTCTACAACAGATAGATACCTTATTCGTTTGATTTTATTTTAATCTTTTATAATTTTGCAAGAGATTGTGACGTCACTTGAACATTCGCTTTCCAAAAATAAACAGATTGCATTTTCAGCCCGTCGCGTTAGTATAAAAATAAAAATAGATTTTCATTTTAGCGAAGGAGAGAAAATAAATAAAAACATTTTGACTGAGATTGTTAATTTATTATTTCGTAAAATCGGATTCTTTAAAGACAGCTTAGAAATTTCAACGGATTTGAAATCTACGGAAACTTTTTACACCAGATAAAAACGTAACATCACGGGCACAGGCAACGTCGGGCTAGCCACGCAGTGTCTAGTAGGAATATAAATACCAAAAAACCATTACCAAATTAACATTTAATACATACAAATATACCTGTTGATCAACAGAAAGACAAGAGCTCCTTGATAACCCTCAGCTGCAACAGGATCTACTGATGGTACGACTCGCTTGTTTTTTCGTGGTGTGTGTGTGGTACTACAGCAAAATCCTCTCAAAAAAACCATTAACAAACCCTTTGTGTAACCATTCAAACATGAAAGAAACATACCTCAAAAGTTGTGCTGATCTCACTGACGTCTGAGTTGTAGAATTCTATTTTTATTTTGTGTTTCAAGACTATTTGACTGACTGAAAGACTTGTGGAAATAAGGCTGAGGTGTGGCGCAGGTGATGAACAAAACCACTTATAAGAAAACCATTTAGAACACTGAAAATTCAAAAGTGCACAGTACTAAAAGTGCACAGTTTGAATAACAAACTATTTAAACCCCCTGAATATGCATGTAGTTCCAATTACTCTTTGCGTCGGTATAAAAGGATAAACGAAAAGAGAAAAACAGGCAAAACCTTATTGTAAAAGAAGTTGCGATTAAACTAGTGGAGCATTGAATGAAAAGAGCAGATTAAGTAGATCAGTATTGGAAAAAAAATAACACCACAGCAACTGAAAAAAAACCCCACAGCAATTGAAAAAAACCCACAGCAGTATAGTCTACGAAATTATTTGCATTTCTTCTCATAAGATCACAATTTACATAAAGGGCCGTTTTGTATTAAATTGAGCACTAATTTCATAATTTACAAGAAAAAAACCCTATATCGACACAATTTTGAATCTATTTCAAATTTAACTGCAGATACCAAATTTTATGTCATTAAGTTATGAGTACAGAAAGATTGGAGTTCCTGATGTTATATGAGTTTCTTAGACTTTTGTGGATATTTTTAAAAATAATCTTTCTATAGCACTGATATTTTGTACCACGTTGCTTTAAAATAATCCAAACAAAATACAGTTACTATTTTACTTAAGAAATAGTTTTTATCATGCAATAATTATGAAACTAATGTTTGAAAAAATTGTGAATTGGAACCTTATATTTTAGTGGGAATCGATTTTGGAGGATTTCTAATATGGCCATGCAAATTTCAGCTCATTCCGATTAATAGTTTTTGCGCTACATTCAATTTTCCTCATTGTTGCGATTTAAGGGGGTAACCAAAAGCCGTTTGCACTTGCATAATAAATATAATAATTCCGAAAAATACGTTTGAAATAAAGTTCATATTTGAAATTCGGGTAGCGATAAAACTACAATAAATCTCGATCTGCGAATAGCGACTTTTAATATGGAAATTATCTTCAAAATTGGCACCAAATTTATCATTGAATATCTCCGGACAAATAGAGTTAAGTCATAAAATTTCATATTAAGACTAATTTAAAGATGCTGAATCTGGTTATAAAATAAAAACATGGTGTTTACATTAGAAATTTCGTTGTTTGTGCATAATTTGATATGAAGATATTCCATAATTCAATTTGTTTTAGATTTGATTTTATAGACGACTAATTCCCCCATTGAATAACTTTCACTTGGGTATTGATCCCGGACCGTCGTCAATAGCCCCTTTTGTTGCTCCAGTGTGACGTCAATTAAAATACCTACCTATTAAATGATACTTTGAATTTTCTCTAGCATGAATACTGCTCGAAAGAAAGGAGGTGGTTCTGTTTTTTTTCGCGACATTGCCTTTGTATATAGCAAAATAACTGAGTTGCAGCGAATAGGTCTATCTCAGGTCCACAGACCATATACAGACCTTAAAAAAGGTTCTCTCGGATCACAGACTGGATTCAGCCCTTAATATAAGTTTTCCCAGTGGCAATCCAGATATGGCTCTCTGGATAGTTTTTTTTTTCAATTTATCTCGTCACTTTTAAACTGTTTTAATACTTTCAGTGATGATGAGCTTATGGTTAGATATAAAAATGCTCTAGATATATTACCCCGCAAGTGCTTTGACGAGATATTTCGTCCAAGATCTGGTCAATTTTGTTAGATATGTCCAAAAGACAAAGCTGCCGTTCATTTTCCCAAAGGGAATAAAGTTCCAAGTAAAAAAAAAACATCCTTTGCCAAGTACTAGTGTGACAGAAGCATAATTTTGTACTAGTGGCTGTCTGCTGCTGGGCTCGAACATAAAACATTTACTCGAATATAAATTTTCGACTCGAACATAAAACAACAAGGGAGTCAAGACTTTTAAGGTTTGTACATACTTTCTTAAATGATATTTTCCTGTTTGGATGTGCTATTTAGATAGACGATGAGACAAGTGTCCCAGCACTGTGAAAAAAAGCTAAATTTTTGTTACACGCAAAATATTTTCAAATAAAGTTATACCACTATTTTTTTAGTACAGTGCCTTTACAGAGGCTGTTCACACATTTTTTAGACAATGTATATTGTATTCACAAAACTAAATTACATAAAATTCTTCTGTTTTAAATGTTTTATTTGATAGCCCTTATTCTGAACTATCTTTCGACACCGTAATTTCCAGGATAATAATGCCTTTTGAAGTGTCAGAAGAGGTATTTTATCACATTCCTCCTGAACAGCTTTCCAGAGTCCTGTATGGGACGACGTTTGGATAATGCAGAATTTAAAAGTCCGAAAGCACAAAAATCCAAAGGTGATACATCGGGAGATTTAGTAGGGATATCAGTGAAGGGTATGGCCTTGATACTGGTTTTTTGTTCCATTTCTTTTAGGAAATTTACAGTGGCTTTTGAAGTGTGCTTTGTCTTGATGGAGTTCCACAGATTGATGGCACTGTGGGTAAAGCGATGGTATTTCATTCAGAAAAATTGGCGATAAAATATGTTCCTGATAGTATTTGGAGTTAATCTTGATATTTTTTCCACTCTCTTTATTTTTAACTTGCCATTATACGAAAAACCAGCAACAATCATGAATCCCTTAGAAAAACTTTCTTTCGATTCTGTGAACCATGTACTTAAATATTTTCTCCCCTTTTATGATAATAAATGGCTCTTTTTTTTGCTGCAATCATTTAAATACACCCATGATTAATCTATTGTGACAATTTTTTTCCATTTATCTTTGGATAAGTGTTTATCATATAGAATTCGGCAGCGTGTCCTGCGTTCAGCGATATGCTTTGGAGAAAGACGATGCACATTGCGTTTTTTCGCTTTCTGAAGATTTAAATCGACGTTTATCATTTTGTTTACAGTGGGCACCGTGCATTTTAATAATTTTGCAACTGTCCTTTGACTAGGGGGATTTTCTTTTAACATTAAACAACGTACCTTTGCAATAGTCGAAGATGTACGTTTCTTCCTTGGATACTTGTTTGGAATTTTTGTCCCACTTGAGGCTCAAATTTGACGTTTTTTTCCTTTCTTGTTGACGATATTACCTATCGACGCTTTAGATATCACAAAACCATGACTCTCACATCGTTTTTGGCTAACGGAATATGATTATTTCTTTTCGGAAAGAGCAGAAATATAGTCTTCGAACCACTGCTTCGTTAGAAACGCTATTTTGAATAAAAACAAACCTTTCAAGTCGCAGACGATAATTTTGACTTTTAAAAACATAGTACAGCTGCAATTATTTCTTAACAGCAAACGATTTTTTATTACCGCTAACCCAAATCGTCTAAAAATTGTGCGAACAGCCTCTGTAGAAGGTTAAATTTTCCAACAGCAATAATCGATTCAATAATACGATCCATTCTTGCTTTTGATATTCTATTTATATAAAAAATATTCTGTAAGGGTTTTCAGACTTTGTAAATACTTAAGTGACATCAGAATTGTAAGATACGATGGCGGATTTTCTATCTATCCTTAGATTCACGGCAGCCCGATTGCAAAACTAGCATATTTACAACCACCAGGTTGTAAGTTCGAAACTTTCTTCGCCCAAACACCAACATCGTGTACGTGAGGGATTGTGCATCTTAAATCTGTGGCGTCTTGAAATATCCTCTTATTTCAGTGGATATCTTGAAAGTGGGATGCCAGCTCAGGTGATGACATATGACCCTCGTTCGAAATTTCAAAGCGTTGCCCTCCTATCTTTCCCTTCGCAATGAATTGCGGATAGTTGCTTACTGTTGGTCCAGTGCAGTGTTAGTTTTATTACCTTACTTTACCAATCTACTTTAGTAGAAAAAAAAACATATTTACAGTGTTTCTCTGATTCCTTAAGAACAATATTATGTTTAAACCCAATTAGCATCGAATTACCATTAACACAATCCACACAGAAAAAATCTCAATCAAATATATATTTCACTTCACTAAATACCATACATAAAATTAAGCAAACCCGTCCTGCTGCAATTTTTCTCGTACGAGTTAAGTCTTTCAATTTCAAAAAGTTTCGTTCCTCCTCTTTAAACAATCAATATCGGAATAAAATTAGCCTGTCATTACCATCGCAACTCGTTTTATTTATACGTGGTTCTTTCTTCCCGTTCTTCCCGCAATATACACACCTGGCAACACTCAGTTATTTGCTTGAGGGAATAATTTAATGAACTATTGTCCCTTTTCGTGTTTTCTAACCATCTGGCAACACCGGGGTTCTTCCCCTGCTCTCTACAAGACTAGTTGAACTTTTGATCTTCTGCAATGAATTCTTACTTTTCGTTTTCCGCTTTCTTTTACACATTCTCCTATTTAAAGGGTTCGGGATCATTTTTCAAGTTCTGGAGTTTTAATGCGGTAGTTAAAAATTCTCGCATCCGCTCTTTTTGATTTATGGACTATCCGGAAAGTAGTTGAGCCGGGCACATGAAGACACTCATTTAAATTAATACCGGGATTTAACTGAACTATTTCTCTCCAGGTCTATTTACTTCTCTGACAACCGAGAACAATAAGAACGCGGAATACTTTTCCGGAAGAGGAACGTGTTCGAATCGCTTGCAACTCGTGCTTTTGGGTGGTTTTTTCTTGTCCGACGGAATGCGATAAATCAAAAATACAGCCCGCTGCTGCGCAAAAGAATAGGGAATGTAAATAAACTCTGATCCACACTGAATGCGTTGGTACCACATTTATCTCGTTAACTCATTCATTTTAGTTTTCACTTCAACCATTCTTGAAAGGAGACATTGTGAGGTTTTAAATTTTATATTACTGTTTTTAATACTGAAGAGTCGGTAAGGCGGTTATGGGACAAAATAACATATGAAAAATTGCTTTCGATTTCATATTTGCAACAAAATGTTTCAGTGTACCTTGTTCTGATACACGTGAAATATGCATTCCGAAAGAAAAATAATAGTTTTTAAATAAATAATAATCTTAAATAAATCGACTTGTGCATAATTTTTCAATATTTTATCATTTTTACCAAAAATCTTTAAGGGTTTGAAGAATTACAACCGGAGTGCGGCGAGTTAGAAACTCGATCAATCCATACACCGCCATGTACGTGGGGGTATGGTGCGTGTGAAATTTGTCAGGGCCTCAACTGTGTTTACCTCGGCGTGATGTGAAGGTTTGGAGAGTGGGGTTCCAGCTTAGGCGCTGTCTCATCATCTGACCGCGGTTTAAAATTACGGGGTGTTGTCTTCGGTTCTTTTCCTTTGGGATTGATCCCGGACCGTCTCCAATAATCCGTTGGGACGTTAATTCAACTACCCTACCCTGAACATTTCTATTTTATGCACATATTTTTTCTTTCTGTGCTTTCAGGTAATTCGCTCAATTTTTTTTTGTGGGAGTTTACAATGATTATTGTTGTTTATGTTTCCATGAAAAATAATCGTATTGATTTTTGTTGTTTTAAAAAATTTTGTACACTTCACAATCCTTATTACAGACTCAAAATTATTACATCCGTAGTAAAAAAAAACCACAAAACATTCAAAATTAAAAAATTCTAAAAATAAACTCTACTGTTTAAAGTGTCTTTTTCTTAGTCATGGGGGGTAAACCAAAAGCTTAGAAAAAGTAATTTTATATTTAGAAATTAGTCGGTTTCCTTCTTGAAATTAGATTGCAGAACTTTAATAGTTCGTAAAATAATAAGAAAAATTGAATTAAATTGCTTCTAAAGATTTGTGCAAGTAATTAATACAATGCTTGCAAAGCAATAAAATAATTTATCATGTTTGATCATTTTTATTTACCGTGTCAACAAAGTGTATATAATTGCTTTACAAAAGTTAAACAAGTTCTGCTGAAATATTTAAAAAAACACTACTAAGTGCACTTTAAATCTTACATTTGAGTATTTCTTAAATGATTAAATAAGTTTTGAAACGCGTCAGAACCTGACTGAAATTTCAAGAAATTGTAGTATTCACCTCATGATTGAATTTCAATATTACATGGCTGCAGATTTATTAGCCATTGCAAATAATTGTTTTTTATATTTTTTTATACCAAAAGCTTAAACCAAACGCTGAGAAAAAGTATTCTATATTTAGAAAATAGTAGATTTCCCTCTTGACAAAACCATATTTGACCAATATATACCTACTAGCAGCTGCGTGGCCAGCACGGCGTTGCCCGTGACAGTTCTTTTCATGGGTCACGTGTGAACCACTGTCCCTAACTCCCGGTGATCGCTACGAATTCCCAATAGTTTGCAAATGGGAATTCGCAACCTATTGAATAACATCCATCAAGGCGTTGCCCGTGTTGTTGGTTTGCTTCCAAGCCAAATTATGAATAATATAAACTATAGTTTATTTCGCAAAACTACGGCCCTGGAAACGTCATGATGGCCTCGTTATTGTCAAATGCGTCCAAATTCGATAACAGTCATCATGGCGTAACCCGTGGTGTTGGTTTGCTTCGCAAACCAAATTATTAATATTTATGAACTATGGCTTGCTTCGCAAACCAACAACACTGGCTACGTTGTGATGACTTCATCATTGTCGAATTCGGCAAAATTCGAATTGCCGAGAGATCCAATTTGCGTAACGTCACAATCTCTTTCGAAAATATAAATATTTAATTGAAAAATTATTTGTTCAAATAAAATAAAATGTAAGGTATCGCTATAGTGTAAACTATTCCACCGATTTCAAATCTGTTGAAATTTTTAATGTATCTTTAACAATCCCGATATTACAAAAAAAAGAACTAAACAATACCAGTCAAAATGTCCGCTGTGGAATGGTTTGAGGGAGACTACGCATTTCCATTTATTTGCGAAGAGACGGAAGGTAAAAAAAACCTTTGCAAGTTTCAAAGGCTGACGTCAATAGTGACAATTGTGACGTGACGTCAGAGAGGAAAATTAGCAAAATTCTGTCCTTTCTTGAATTACCAGAACAGAACGGTAGATGTACGGCTGAAAAAACTAACAAAATCAATTTAAAATGTTCTATATTGAATTGAATATTAAGAATTGGCGCGATAGAAAAATTGCAAAAAATTCGGACTATCTATATGCCGAATCCCATTATTGTAAGTGACATAGATTCGTCAGAATAGTCACCCCTCCCTACACACACAAGCACTTCATTTTATAATATTAGAGATTATACTGTTGCTAGCATATAATATCGCACTCCAGCAAGAAAAGTGAAACAACTAAAAATTGCAAAATTTAAGAAACATCAACTTAACGGATACTATAAAACAAATATTGAAATAGTATAAGCTTCTTTTAAATTTTAGGTAAGTATTTATGATGGTAACTTCGATTATATTCAATAGAATAGTAATATAATACGCTGAGGCACCTCGTACATATTTTTCAATCACGTACATCAAAATTTTTATTTTTAAGTTGCGTCACTTTTCTTGCCGTCGTGCGATATGCTATGTGTTTGTGCTCCGAGTAGATTGATGAGATGTCTCAATTATAAAGATCTAATCAATTTTGCTGATCACCAGATCGGCAAAATCCAAATCACTCATCAAGATACTGTGGACTTCTTAATATGACAAGATCAAGATCTTTTAAATTTTGCTAATGACGAGATACCTCTACCACCAGGATGTTTAAAAAATAGTTATTTTAATGTGGTCACCGTTCAGAAAAAAAAGTTAATTTTTAACGTAAAATAGTCGATTATTGATTACTACATACGCATTGTTTATGACAGTTTGTGAGGTAACACAAATTCCCCAAGACTCGACGCGGTACAGCTACACTCTACGTTTATGAGTGATGGCAACGGCTTGGCGATTTTTTTGGCGCACTTCTAGTAGCGAGTTACGAAGAGTTAAGGCAACCCATCTTTCGTTACGGTTGTTGTGGTTTTCATGGCAACCTCGGCAAACGGAAATTTTTTATTTTCATTTTGAATATTCTAGAAAGTTCTTCCGAAATCCGTTAAAGTCGTTGGATTTCATTGATTCGTTGAAATTTTTCTTCCCTCCCATAGGTTAATTTGTTTTTAAAATATCCTTTGATTGCATTAGTCCTTTTAAATCGTTTTCTGTGATACCATTGGTCCATTTACTTGTATTTTGACAGTTGTGGAATTTTTATTTTATTATAATAGTTTTCACTAAAGGAATCAGAGTTTTGTTTTTTGACCATTTTCGTTTGCATTATTTCTTCACGAAAGAATTCTGACGTTATCAGGTTGTATTATTTCTTGCTTTTTTTTTTCTTTTGTAAATCTTTTTCTTTTTCAACATACCCACTGTATCTAGTGTAATTGATAAGTTTCAGGGTATTTTTACCCAACATTCGTAGCTTAGTTTCTCTGCTGGTTCACAAATGTGTTTTGATATGTGCTTAAACTTACTACTTTTTGTGAAGGTTTTAAAAAAATATACTTTCTAAAACGTTTTGAAATGTGTTTAAAAAGTGTGTTGTAAAATGAAAAAAATTTCTGACAGAAAAAGAGTTGGGAAATAATTATTTCCTTGGCGATTTTAAAAGTGCGCCACAAATATCGCCAAGGCCGTTGCCATCGCTCATAAACGTAGAGTGTAGCTGTTCCCTCGACGCTTTTTACGAAACACAGTTCAAATACAATATCCTAGTTACGTCTTTTTGCCGACCAACCGGTCTAGTGGTCAAGGTTTTGGCCTCTGGATCGGAAGGTTCCTGGTTCGAATCCGGGTCAGGGCATAGATGTAAATTGCCCTGTCCTTTGTTAGGGACAATGATGGTCCACCCATTGGGTGCCCCTTCACAAGTGCCCATCACTTCTGGCATTGTATAAAGCTACAATGACTTCGGTCAATTCTGTACTGTATCGTATTTCTGTATTGTATCATGTATATTGTATTTGTCTTTGCAATCTGTACCCTGCCTTGCCATTGGAAAAAAAACCGTCTTTTTTAATTAACATCATACAGTTGATAACTTAATTTCACTCAAAAAAATCACCAAACACTTCCGACACTAGGCCAAAGTGGGAGACGTATCAACTAGCATATTTAACAAGCTGTGATCCTATTATTTATTTAACTGGTTTCTTACAAAAGCTAAAAATATCTTTAAGATTATTTTAGGTTCACTTCTAAAACAATTCGCCTTCCATTTACAAGGCCCGCTAATAGCGACTCTTCAGCAACAAAGAAACATAGCCTTTCAGTAGGGAAGGATGCTTGATTACGCTGCACTTTCGATGACGATTTTTATTCCTCTACAAATGCAGCAGAGATCCCAGACGACCTAACTCCGAAAATATGCTACTTCTCATAATTAATACTAGATAATTCAATTACAATCTGAACTTCTCGATTTAATGAAGCACATTATCCCATTCAAAATGATCCTGTCGACTAATTAGATTCCATCGATAGGTTCATTGAAATCGAATTCCCAAGAGCCTTTTCCGACCGGGCGAAATGAGCGTGGAAAAAATCGGAGCCCGTATCGTATTGTGTAATTAAATAATCTTAAATAGGTGCCTAAGTGGGTGTAACGTCGATAAATACCATTAATTGTGTTCTAAAATCAGATACGACTGCTGCGAACTAATGCGAATTTCGTCGCTTAATTAAATGAAAAAAGAACCCATAATTTCCAAGACGAGGATTTTTCTGAATACCACTTAGGAAGTCGTAATCCAATCAAAAGCGCTGCGGACAATACGGAGTTCTCGTAACTAACGCAAACATGCTGATCAGTTATCATATTTAAAACTGCAGTGTTTTAGTTCATTTTGGAAGAAAGCAGTCTTAAACACATTAACAGTTATAAATGCACTATATCTAATCTAATTTTAAAAACATTCGTTTTATGATTAAGTTAAATGTTAAGTTAATAAAACACTTTTTTTTTATTCGATAATAATGTGCGATAGAATTCGAGTTACTAGTAAACTTCATACTATTTGATAAATAGCAGTTAGTTAACAACGCCATTTTGATTTCTCGGTGAGACTAAAAGACCGATCAGGTTTTTATAGAGCATTTCTATCAATGGAACACACTCTAGATGTTTACAGTTCTTAGGTTCTTCAGTGTATAATTACAAAAGTTATAAGTGTTTTTTCCAAGTTCAAATAAAAAGTAGTAATATTATAATATTATACAATCATTTCTAATTTTATTTTTGTAAAACTTTTCTATTGTAGTATGATATCAAATGCGAAAATGTGTGTTTTTTGGCCCTTCAAGAATAGATATAGTACTTCACTACTGTTGAAACAGAAACAGAAATGCATTATCAAAAAGATTCTAGGCTGAAGGTCGCTGGCATACAATTGTAGTTTGTAGTAAATCGTAGTATCAATACATCCTCTATACACCCAGGCTTATATATATATATATATATATATATATATATATATATATTTTAGCACGTAGTTCTTGGTTGTTCCCAGTAGACTTATTAACAAATAATTTTTCCGTGATAAGATAGTATTTTACGTTTGTACCTCAGGTTTTGGAAATCATTTGTCTGTCAACTATTCGACCCATTTAAAGTACAAATATGATAAAAATAATATAGAATGTACTGTAATGAAATAAAAATGAAGACTTATATTTCACAGAATAAAATATTTCAACTTATGAAAAATTGTGACTAAATGATTGGTACCTGACGTAGTAGTAAATTTGCGCTGATTAGTCATCTCAGACGACTGCGGGTGCTTTCCGCTGCTGACAACAAACAGTGGCGTCTCCATCGTAATATCTGTTACGACGTCTCCAGACTGCAGTTCCAGTGTCTTGGTATCGGCCAGCTCCCTTGATCTCTTTCTGCGGCCGTAGGACTGGTGGACTTCCTTTGTCCCGTCGTCCTCACAGATCACCTAAAATTGAAAGAAGCAGTCAATATCTCTACTATCATAAAAGGAAGGGTTTGTCCCTCGCTACTCAGTGTCCAGACGAATCTATGGCACTGACAATAATGAAATTTTGCACACAGGTAGTCCGAATGTTTTGCGATTTTTGTGACCAACCCAAATATAAAAATTTAGTAGAACATTTAAAATTTAATTTATTAGTTTTTATCACTATTCTTTCTTTTCTCCGTAATATGACGTCACCCGAACCTCGAATGAAGAAGCAACGAATTTTGAGATTTTCGACCACTGACGATTCTAGCGTGTTTTGATTCACGTTGTTGATAATAGTAGTCACTTCTAGGCAAAGATTTTTCCGTCGCGAAATGATAGCAGGTGTCTCATACATGTCGTGGAAACCAAAATACAGCAACCATTATATCTATATTACTTTTTTCATAACACGTGCTGCAAACGCATCGTGTCGTCGCAAAACAGCTTCACTGAATACATTGTTTAGGTTTTTATCGCGAGACTAAATTATTTAGATAGCAGAGTTTACAACATATAGCAGCCTATTCACTAATTGAGCTCTTCTACTAATTTTCGATGTAAATAACGGAGATATGATTGAGAGAAAATGGTACGGGGGTATGCCATTTACACTTATCATCTTATTCGCGTTCTTATGTGATGCACATCAATTATAGTCAGTACATCTTAAAACTGTGCTACTTGGGTTTGCTATATCTGGTTATTCGCACCATAAAAGCCACCTAACCCATATTCTATGTCAACATTCCTTTGTTTCTTATTCCTCAAGGAATATCTCAAAGAAAATGGCTAAATCAGCTCTCGGATCTAAACACTCTTAGAAAATTCAAAACATGGTTGGGATTTCTGTAAAGATTCTCTTTCACCACTAACAAATGATAAAACCAAACAGACCCTATTATACTTCAGTATTATGTTGTTTTTATTTCCTCAAGGCACAGCCTATGCTAAACGAAGTTCAGTCAAAACAAATTTAGGGAATTCAAAAAGAGATCCTGGCTTCTAAAATGTTCACCCTTTAATACGAGGGCGTCAGAAGTAAAAAGGACCTGCACATCCCAGTCCATCGTAAATTTGTAGCATGCTGAAAACCTTTATGGCACCGAATGAAGAAGGGTGATCTGGTATAACTCAAAGGTCAACAGTGGACAGTTTGGGGGTTTCTGGTTTCGGCCATTCACGAGTGTGGAACTAAGCTGATCACTATAGAAAGAGATACGAGTTGATAGGTTAGACATCTATACGGACATAAAAGCCCTCGTTGTCCCTTTAGTCCTTTAGAATAAATAGCATTCTAGCATTTCTTCTCGGCATTTATATGGTGACCATCATATGCAACAAATAATTACCGAGAAGACAATGCTGAAATATTTAGGAACTATAAACATGTTGTACATTTATTGTGTGACTCAACTGATATCACGAATTTCACAACAACGCTTAAAAATGTCAATTGTTTGTTGTCACATGAAAATAATTATGCCCTATATTTAGATAAAATGACTCAAATTGTTTCACAATGCCTTACTTTGTTCCCCAAGGTAACTAAGGGAAATAATGGTTCCATAAAATTTTAGTTTCAAAACTGGAAAAATCTGTATTCTGCATTAAAATTAAGTCCGGCATTACTTCCTTGCAAAATGAACAAATCCCAAAATGATCACCATGAGGTGAGGCTCTACAATAACCCTTAACTGTTAGTTTGGCGAGACGAATTCCAATACTTTACTTGTTTCAGAACTGGTTATTTCTGAAATATTCGTTTAGGAAGCAGACAAAACAAATCTTACAAAACGGTCTTGTTTTTTCCCACCAATTAGATTTAATATTCTCAGTAAAAAGACCCTTAAAACACCACTCTATATTTATCTTTATTCTGGGACTAGTTATAAATAAAACAGGCGATAAACGATACCCACATATCTAATTAATGACCATAATGATCATACCGATCGTATTCAAAACTAGTTTAGAAAGTGAAAAGGGAAACTTGTGAATGAGATTAAGTATAATTTATTATTGATAATAACTACTTTGGCAAGTTGATGACTAATGAAAGGAGTGGAATAAAAATATTTGTATGTTTCGAGACGCTAAAAGTGTATTGGTTAAATGTTATTAATGATTACCTAAAGGAGGTTTACATATTTGAATAATTTCTGTTGGTTTAGCTATAAAAAGTTCATAAACTAATAGCGTTTTCCATCAGTTGATTGAAACCTATTCATACGACTCTGTTATGCTATTTACTTTTTGTCGATAACATAAAAAATCTCCCCTTTTCCAAGAATCAATCATCAACAGGTCACGAGTACTGAAAATTCTACTAAAGGTTCAAACAAACGTTTAACCCAGGTCCGTTTCACAGAAGTGATGAAAACTTATCGTCAAATGGAAAAGTTATAGTTTTTATAGGAGAAGTAGATAGCACATTTTTTTTGTAGGAGACGTATTTAATAAGACATTTTTCTGAGATAGGATGAATAGGGAACTACGTTAAACCAATCAGCCTACATACTACTGCGGTAATTTTTCTCTGTTCAAAAATAACGAATCAAAACTGATAAAATCTGGTGAGTTTCAAAAGCAAACCTGTACTCAAAGTAAAAAGGTATAAAACAATCTAATAAGTTTTAAACAAACACAGACCACAAAAAAAATTACATAACCATTTATGTGTTTTCGACGAGATTTATTTTCCATCAATAACTGACCAATTTTCCTAAGAACGAGATAGCTCGTTATCAAGATATTGATGATTGTTTTACTACGAGATCAAGATCCGTTTATTTTTATTCTAATGATGAGACATCTAGTTCATCAATATGTGGTCCATTTTGCTAATGACGAGAAACACCTCCGCAGAGACAACCCTCAGAATTACTGTTAAACGCAAACATATAATCATCACTTAATAGTATGTCTTAGAGAATCACTCCTTGAAGCTGGCGACCAAGTAATGGACACTACTCGACATCTACAAATTCTTAAAATTACATCCTGTTTACATCGTGGACTTTACATGGTTTCAGAAACCTCTGAAATACCCGACCTTCTCTCGACTCCCACGCCGCACACGCACTTTCGCTAGCGAACTCTTTCTAACTGATAGTGTTCTTGATTAGTAAAGGTCAACAATGTCAACATCATATTGACTGTGCTGCCCTCTATCGAGGGAATGAGCCACTAATTACATCATTTCTACAGCTTTTATTTGTTTGCTATCTGTGAAGAAGAATGAAGTTTTAAAACAGCCGTTGCTCATATACAGTGACAGCTCAGGTTTCGTCTTCGTCATCTGACAGTGGCTCAAAATGACGAGATGGTGTCCAAGATTCTTTCAATACGGGATTGATCCCGGACCTCTGTCATGCATGGTGCTCCAATGTAACGTTAATTCAACTACTTACTTATCAGGAACAATCACGATCCGTGCTCTTACCCTCGAACCGAGAATCGAACAAAGATTTACCTGCTGGTAGACAATCTTTATTCTTCTATTTCAGGTTGTGTGATGGCTCTATCATTATTATAAACCATAGAAATAGCACTAATACGTAGAGAACTTGTATAATATTGAAAAGAAATATACTAGATTCGTATGAAATCAAGCGACAGTAATGTTTCAAGAGGCCAAAGCGAAATCTAAAATCGAGAACCATTTCAGTGACAGTTTCACTCACTTCAACAACAATGAACCTCAATCCGAGATTGAAGCTACTAGATAAAATTGTGATAACATTTTACCCCCGTATGCTGCACTCCTAAACATCCTCACAAATTTGTCATCGTTCAATTTCTATCCTATTCATTGTTTAAAGATGAATGCATCATAAATCTCACTGAACAAATATTGTTTTCTCGTTCTAAAGCGATTCGGCAAACTTAATTAAAAAGGAATATTAAGGAAATAAAGCGAGTTCTATTCCGTACTTTCACAAACTAATTATAGGATAGATTACATTTTCATTTGATTAAATAAACACCTCCTTATTAAATCAAAGCGTATTTAAATCAAATCGAATATCTGATAAATGAATACTGCATGTACTGATGCTTGTCTACTCTGATTACAGGTAATGAGAAAAGGACGTAAGCAGGGAATGAATTCGTTGAGGATGGTGGTATATATATATGTGAATGAGATTTTATGATACTGAATCTAATTGTTCTCTTAGAAACTGATAAATGCCCTTAGTCGTGTATGAAACGAGAAAAACAGAATTATTGAAAGGATAGCGTCAGAAATATGATTAGACGGAATTATATTGTTAAACAGATAAGAATAAGCTTTTGTTTCCAATCAAAGGCATAAATAATTATTATCATAACGTCATATAATCAATTGTATACGTCATAATGTAACCCAAAACTCGAAGACCCAGATAATGGAGACTTGTTTCAAAGCCAATCGGTTAAGGTGTACTCAATTCATGAGCCAAAATATGAACATATTTGATGCATGAATTTAAATAGAACGTATCGAAAATTTAAGTACAAGAATGAGTGAAGTATTACTTCAAATAATAATTAACATAATTAGCTTATGACAATAGCAGTAAAACTTACATTGCAAAAAAAAGAACGTTAAATCAGAAAAGACTGAAGCAAAAATAAAGTAATGTTAAGATAATATTCACTAAAAGCCGATGTTAGCAAATAGATGAGAATTAGAACTACAACTTCCTTCGTATCTTTTGGACGTAAATAAATGTATCAATTTTTTGAACTGATTTTAAACTTTTCCTTTTCAAAATGTCTTTTGTGCACCAAGTAACTTGCAAACACAAACTAAAATATACTCTATACGAATGACAGAAACTTAGAGCTGATGCAAAAATCTATCTATGTTTAAAAGCCCCGCAGGTATTAAGTTTTACAAAGCAAAGTTTGTTGCCAATAATGCAAATCGCGCATAATATACTGATTGCATTTTACTGCTTAGTCAGATTCTGTAAAATCCTCCCTGGTAAGCTATTCTTCACAATGGATTGAATGGTCTTATTGTAAGCACAATAGGATCACACCTGACAACAACACACGGAGACATTGATGAATTTTCTCTCACGCAAAGCGGAGTCAGTTTACAAGCATAATATTGTACCTCCGAATTTAAACTATGTGATTCCAATAACAAAAAATGCCTTTTTAGAGAATCCGATGAACAAGAAAAATAGAATCAAAACTGATTTACTCCGTGTTCGATTTGTATTCCATCGCACAGGAAAAAAATATTTTTGAAAAGTTTAACAATGCCCTTCCCTATATACATTTGTTACATTTTCAGATACTCATTTGAAAAGCAAATACCCATGTGAGAATTTATTCGTCCCTCCAATCAAGTTTTAGGTGTGTATTCTTAAAAATATGCTGATTTTTTCGTTTCATTTTGCATCTCAAATAGTAAGACTCCGTTCGATTGCACATTGTATGGAGGTAGAGCAAAAAAAATTGATAATAAATCGAGAACTTTTTGAATTTGCTTGGGGGTGAGGATGTTTCAATGGATTCGAAGAAATAAATATTTTAATTTACCGGAATCTTTACGAGGAAACCATTCATTCTTCTTACGTTTCTTTTTAAAGGATTGTGCCAAGGAAGTAATTCTTATCACTCCCAAGACTGGATACCGTGAAAAAATAACAAACGTCTTTTGCAATGATGAGGAAATAGCTCTCAAAAGGGATTGATTTAAAAAACGTGCCATGCAGAAAAAACTATTGAGTGAATCAGAAAAAATGAGAAAGAAAGATGCTATTTAAAGAATGAAAACAATCTGTGCCATTGCACAGTATTAAGGAATTTCATTTCTACTATAAAATGACGCTGGTAAGTTGATAGATTCGAACGGTTCCAATGAAAATGGAAACTCGTATCGCGCGTATGACAACATATTAATATTTTATTCATTCCGTGTAAGAAATATGTCGACTGTTTGAATTTTATAAATTAATAAACTGTGACACCTGTGGCTTTCAGTTTTTCATAAGAACTGTCACATTCAAGTTACATCAAAACGCAGCGATAGACTTGGATAACTGCCGTAAGAGACAACTGTATGTAACGGATCTGGTCGGTGCGGTTTACTGCATCTTATTGTGGTGAACGCACAAGGGAACTTAATATTGCCTTAAATAATTTATTTTTGTTTCTATACAAGTACACAGTGTACTATTTATACAGATTTTTTTAACATTGTATCGTCCACTTGAATCCTTCCATTCTAAGAAAAACTGAAAAACTAAAACAGCCTCAATTTTGCTGACTTTTCCTTGAGACCAGATGCTGCTAGAGTAGCCAGTATCGTATGTTTATTAAATTACAATTAAAGTTACTTGATTTTTTTATATGTCTTAGTTTCTTTGCGAATATTTTCATATGGAATCACCTCCTTTTAATGGAAAATACCATTTTTATTTCAACTTTCCTTTTTTTCCCCGTTGTTTACCTAGATATACGCATAATAAAGAGGTAGAGATCGTTTAGAATCGCGCACTCCATGAAGTATCTCGTCATCATCAAACCTCACCAGATCTTGATGGACAAGATATCTCGTCATTAAAAGAAAACAGACGCTATTTTGATCTAGTCCTGTTAACAAAATCGACATCATCTCCGTGACGATAGTTCTTGTCATTAGTAAAATTAGTCAGAGCTTTATGGACGATATATCTCGTCGAAACTATTTGGAGGGTTAAACCTTCAAGTGATTTCTTCATCAAGATATTTCCAGATGAGGACGAGATGAAGATCTGGTCAGTTCTCTCGTGACGATATATCACGTTCATTAGATCTTTTCATGGTTTTTCTAAGGACAAGATACCGAATCATGACAACCGCCAGGAGGTTTAAGTTTCAAAACAAAAAAGGTGATTGTTGGAAAGATATCACGGGTTAAAGACGTAAAAACGAATCAATGGCCCCTTTCATTTAAATTTGATTACTTTCTAGGCCTATAGATTACACGTTCGTGTACGCTGTGCACATACTTGGATGTCTTCTGTGTCGTTTTCAGCATTACACTGCACGTGACACAGTGTAAACCAACATCCAAACCCACAGTTTCTCGTCATTCAAAGCCTTGCTTGAGATGAGCATTGAGCAGAGCTAATGTGTGTTGTGTATCTGAACTACCCACCACCTTCCTCTACGATTATCGCATTAGGGATTTGCTCATTCATCGATTCCTGAAAGAGCATCTGCTGAGCACGACGACTTTCCAGCCTATAGATTTCAGGTGCGTGTAGTTCGTGTACGTACTTGAATATATCCCGGTTCGCTTTGGACGGAGCTAGGAATCGTTTTCAACGAGCTTCGTCCGCCATCTTCCCAGTCCATGGAGTATCGTAAAGATTAAGGTACTCATTCCACCCTCAAATAACGTAGATGTGAGGTAGAACTTAAGCACCTTCACATTAAGCTATCAAACATTTATCATGGGCGCAGGTGGTAGTTTTCCGTATCACTGGAAATCTAAATACGAATCCCTCTCAATGCAAATTTCAAGATAAATGACGAGACCACTTTTGCTTACGAAATCACATCGATTAGTACTAGTTTACATACACGCAGTAACTTTAAATTATTGATAAAGTACCTCTACGTTAGCACAAATGACCATATCTTGATGAACGAGATTTCTCGTCATTAGAAAATTTACTAGATTTTGATCACGTCACTTCATCAGCAAAATTGATTACATTTTGTTAGACGAGATAACTAGTGAAACAACTGGTCGAGTTGACTTGCTAAATACAAAATGTGAGAATTAACGATTCGTACTAATTTACCTACACGCAATATATTGAAACTAAAAATATACTATCTTCAAACAACTCAGGAAAACTAATTGTAGGTTTATATATGAGGTTATCAGAGAAAAAGTGGCGTAACCCATAAAATCCCGAAAATTTATTACATTTTACTAGCCATTACGTGGCCAGTACGGTGTTGCCCGTGGTGTTGGTTTGCGAATTGCGAAGAGAACCAATCGGCGTGACGTCATAGTCTCTAGCGAAAATATAATTATTTAATTGAATAATTGTTTATTAAAAGAAAATTAAACGTAAGATGTATCTATCTAGTGTAAAATTTTCCGCATATTTGAAATCCGTTGAAATTTTAATATATCATTAACGATCCCGATTTTACAAAAATGAAGTAAACAATACCATTCAAAAACTTTTTTATTTATTTTGCTGGAATCATTTCAGCGCAGGAAATGGAATACCGTTATTTATCGAACACGATCAAGGTCAAATTCGTATTTGAAAAATTACAAATTTACAATTTAAAAATTGTTTTTTAAAGAAAATCATATCTTTAGGTATTGATCCAATGTGAAATTTTCCACCGATTTCAAATCCGTTGAAATTTTTACTCTATCTTTAATAATCTAGGAGATAAAAAAAACTACATAACCCCAGTTACAACTTTTTATTTGTTTTGTTCTTCGGCTGAAAGCGTTGCTCGGAAAACCAAACGGAAACACAGAGAAAAGAAATTTAGAATCTGTAATATCTTTATGCTGTTGTCATTCAAAGCCAAATCTACATAATAGTTAAATTCACTTAAATTCATTTAAAAATGTTCTAGGTTGAATTTTAAAATTCAGACTTAGTACGAAAATTGAAAAACATTCGAACTCCCTGTGTGCCAAATCCCATTACTTTAAGTGTCATAGATTCGTCAGGAGCGTACACATATACAAACAAACAAACAAACAAACACTTCCTTTTATAACAGTAGATATTACGATTTTTTACTTTTTTTGAAATTCGCACGTCTTCTAAAATTACACAATAACGAGTTATTGATCGCTGATCACATAAAATTTCATAATCTCAAATCATATTGTAAATAAATAAAAATATATAAAAATTGGAAACAAGAAAATCTCGTTTTTCTCCATTGAGTTTGTAGTCGGGTTAGGCCACTCTTGCTCTGTTAGCCTTATATGTAAAGTGGTTTGTAAGATTTATTTCATTATGTGTTTAACGGAGAAATGAAGAATAAGTGTGAATCGTAGGTTTCTTCACGATGTAAGATAATAAATGGGTGCGTATATAGTTTTGTAATTAAGTGTACAAAGTTATTTACAGAAGGAGCTCGTTTATGTTAAGCAAACAGTAAATGCAACGTTACTGCAGACAAGGATTACTATAAGTTAAATTTAATTTAATTAACTTTCCCTCTGATTGAACATTATTTGTGTAACATCAGCTAATAATAGTTAGAAAGTAAAACGACTATCAAGACTTTAAAATTAATATTTTACTTTAAAGTAATGTCAAAATCAAATACGCAGGCACGTTTCAAAATATTTAATTTCAAAAAGTACTATGACAAGTTGGTTTTTGTGGTTTCCATCGTGTTATTAATCTAACTCACATCATTTCATTAACCTTTCACTTCATAAAGTTCACTTAAGTGTGTGTATTAAGGCAATAATGTTAATTAAAATTAGTTGGATAGCTAAGCCACACATTTTGAAATTGCAATATATTTACACATCGGACAACATTTCAGAGTATTTGTAAGTTAACATATTGTTTGAGAGACGAATCAACAGGTAAATTTAGTCATCGTAAAATTTTACCTTTACAGGTTTCATAATCATGTTTCCATGGATATTATAAGCATCATCTATAACCCTCTATCTTAAGAATAATCAACCATTTGCACAACAAATTTTCTATTGAGCCCATATTTTAAACAAATATGTACAGAAAAAAAAAAGATGAAAAAATAAATATTTCTTCGATTTACAGGTTTTTACTTAACGCAAGAAATAATAATTCTACTTCCCATCTAAATCACTGTGTTTCTCAACATTAAATCAAACATTCAATGAAGAAAATTAAACCACATTAGGTTAAGGGAAGAGCAAAAACGCATACCTGGAAAACCTTTACTTAGTTGGTTTCCACTTTAAAGCCGACGATATATTTTACATATTTTTACACCTTAACCAAAACTCCTTAATTTACGGTTTCAAGAGGAAAAATTTCAAAGTATTTGTATAATTGGTCAATAATAAACGCACTTCGTAAATAATTATCATTATTGAAAAATCATTTTATACAAAGTTATATATAATATTAACATATGCGTTGAACTGTACCAACAAACGAAACGTGTTTTTACGCTATCAACAATCAGAAACCTTTTTAACGTTTACTAGATCGTTAATTTTGAGAAAATATTTGCTTCAAAACAAAATAAAAAGCAAAGCTACTCAAATAGAAATCTTATCTAAGCAATCCCAGCCGCTTGAGCACAGCAGACTTGTCTTTAAAATTTACGGTGGATGTACATTTACAGGATAAGCCAATTTATGTCGTTCCATTATAATAAACAATATATTTCAGTCCCAGTGTCAGTCAGAGGGTACACATAAAAAATATTCACAACTCCCTTTTAGCCCATTTTTCTATTGATTTATTTATAGAATATAAAAGAACCCGATCTGTATTCCATGCTTCCATCGAAAATGCAGCGACGAAATATGTCTTTCAATACTCGAAAAGTATAAAAAATGAATAACAGTGCTATGTTCGAAAGTTTACGACTCTTAAACATATTGCAGACGTCCCGTCGACACCTTGCGATTTTTTTAATGGGGAATAAAAATAATATATACATTTTTTCATTCTGTGTATCTCGCTCTTCAGGGATTCCCCGTTTTATAGTTCGGCCGTATATTTTGACCATAATGTCCGACGGTTTTAGATTCTTGGGATTTCTGAGAATTTAGTTGACTCTGACCATTGCGTACTGGTGGCAGAGTAACGAGACTGAAATGAAAAATAGTTTCGTCCTCAGTGGCGTGAGATTCTGTGTCTTAATACTCCTGGAAAAGGAGAGAATGGCCGTTTCACGCAGAATACGAAAGAGAATATTATGTTTTGAGAAATTGCTGCTGTTACTACTTGGTACTATATGTTTCATTAGCCATGACCAAAATATTTTATTGAAAATTTTGGATATATTTTAGTTCATTATGAGTAAAAGTAGATTACCACTCTTTTTTTAATCAACGACTGCGAAATGGAATATTCTGTTTTGAGAAATTGCGGCCGTTACTACTTGGTACTATATGTTTCATTAGCCATGACCACAATATTTTATTGAAAATTTTGGATATATTTTAGTTCATTATGAGTAAAAGTAGATTACCACTCTTTTTTTAATCAACGACTGCAAAATGGAATATTCTGTTTTGAGAAATTGCGGCCGTTACTACTTGGTACTATATGTTTCATTAGCCATGACCACAATATTTTATTGAAAATTTTGGATATATTTTCGTTCATTATGAGTAAAAGTAGATTACCACTCTTTTTTTAATCAACGACTGCGAAATGGAATATTCTGTTTTGAGAAATTGCGGATCGGTTTTGAATATTTATGACTTTAAAAGAAGAGGATGGATTAGAGGATATTTTATTTTTGAAATTCCGAATATTTATGTATACCATTTAACCTCTTTGTTGTTATCTGTTTCGTTCGTTATGGTAAAATTTTTGAATAAAAATTGTGTCTGTTTTAAATGTTTAGGACTCCAAAAGTTTTTTTTTTTTAATTACGTTGGAGGGGGGGGGGAATGAGTAGCATTGACCATTTCCCTTCGTGCAGCCCAGTATAAACTAGCCTTTGAAATATAGTTGTCAAGAGGTAGAACATTAAATTTAACGGATATAGTAGCACAAACTGTCAAGTGGCTAAAATTCATTGTCTCTCCAGTGGAACACAGAGGGCAGTCAGGAATGTCTTTCACACCAGGACTCCAAAAGTAGAAGGAGGACTCAGTATTTTTTCTTGATTACTGGTAAGCGATTAGAAATTGCTGATGTTTATATGTACTATTTATGTTAATTAATGAAACCATTTTCACTAGCTATGGTCAAATATTTGCGTATGTTTCACGTGTATATGACTTGTCGCGCTATATTGTAGAAAACTAAACTTTACAATACTGAAAAAAACTTAATGCATGAAATAAGAAAAATATATTTTACTTTGAGCTGGTATGAGGAGTTCCTAATATAATTCATAACTGATTAGTACTTCTAAAAATATCAAACTAGATTTTTTATTATTAAAATATTGCAATTGTTTGGTCAGCTGAATTAAAGCTTCTTTACTTTCATATCAAATACGGGTTCTTATTTGTTTCCACCTACCTCATATTAAAAAATAACGTAATTTTATCATGGTTCAAATTACAAGGTGTAGATTACCGTCGCTAATAGCCCGTTGTGTTGTTTCAACTGTCAGTTCGACATAAATTAAGCTATCTATCCACGTCATATTAACAACGATTGTATATACATTTTATCCTACACGCATTTAATATCCTATATCCTATATGTAGGACAAAACGTGAAAAATATGTTGAAAAATTAGACATTTATTGAAATTCACAAGAGAAGAAAAGGAAGGAGGTACGGCCACGCGATATATCCAATAAGATTTTCTACAAAATATTGTCCTCCTTCCTACAAACAAAACTAAGGGATTGATCCCGGAAAGTCGTCAATAGCTCTATGTGATGCTCACGTACGACGTTAATTAAAAATTACCTTACAAACCACAAGCAAAACTAAAATGGCACCTATGAGGACAAGGCTCATTTTGAAGGATGGTATCAAGAGACTTTCTTAAGTATGTGAGTAAGCAAATCTTAATCGAATTTAAAGAGCCAGGGAATTCTTATTCCATCAAATAATGAAAACGCAATTTCAAAAGAAAATTATGTACTCAAATTAGCATTTTGTAGCATTAACCATACGTATCAACCAGATAAAGAAACACCCTCGCAAATACCGAAACAAGAAAATATATCCTGTTCTTCCTCCATCCTCATAATCCCATTGATAAACTTCCAAAGAAAAATATAGGCAAAAAAAACTACTTAGACCAAACTTCTTTTTAGGACAGATAAAAAAAATATTCCCTCAAGGGGAAATAAAAAACCCTTCTTGACATGCTATGGAATGGTATGGAGCAATTACTTTGGCATGACATTACTTTAAAATTTTAAGTCTCTTTTTGGAAAATGAAAAGTTGGGGATTCGTTCTTTTTTTTTTCAGTGTTCCTGCATGCGCGAGCTACAGTCATTATTTCTCGACTAAATTTTTCCAAGAGACCTTTAAAATTCTAGGTCAGCCGAGTAAAGTTTCTTTTTTGCTAACATTATTCCTGGGGTTTTTATCAACTCTCTAGTACTTTACTTATTGCCCTACCAAATTATTATTCCGAAAAAGTATTTCCTGGTGAAGAAAAACGAGGAAATCATGTAAATGACTCCCTTAATAATGCCTGGAGGAAAAGGGTGTGAGAAAATCCCATACCATCCCCCCACATAGTGTATGTGCTTAAAGGCCCGCACAGGAAGGAGCTCCTGTAAAGTGCCCTCCTCTACTGGAAATTAGTGAATAGTGTTCTGTTCAAGAATGGTGTAATGATGTGAAGAGGAAAATATTTCGCATTTAATCATTGAATTGATAATCATAACTAATATGCATACATTTTAATGAAATGCTCTTGCCATTATATATATAGGGCGAATATTGAAGATGAAAAATGTATGTCAAGTGAACACAAAAAATGTTTATCGATTTTTAATATTTTAAAATGGTGTTGGAATGTTTCATATAACGTATGAGAAAAATTCAGCAGCACAGGAAGATATTCCTGTAAAGTGTCCTTCTCAACTGGAAATCAGTGAGTAGTATTCTGTTTGATAATAGTGCAGTGGTGAATTGCTAATACTAACCAATAACCTATCTGTTGCCTAAGAAATGAGATCTAAAGGTGATTCTTGACATATTTGAGTTAGCCTTTTGACTACGGCTATAGCAAAAGTAATATATTTAAGATATATATACTAATATATTTAAGATATATATACTAATATATTTAAGATATATATACTAATATATTTAAGATATATATACTAATATATTTAAGATATATTATTGTAAGATATACATTTTTAATATATTTAAGATGTAACAAAAGTAATTATATTTCTTGGCATGCTTCTTATCTTTCAAAGTACTACTTATATAAAGGCCGTAATCTAAATTCTTTCTTGGCGTGATTCTTATAACTTTCAAGATACAACTGTTGTACTGGCCGTTGTCTAAATTCTTTCTTGGCGCAATCATGGTACAACTGCTGTACATGCGGTAGTCAAAAGGTTAATACAGCACACTTGACGAATATTGCAGCGCTGTCTCAGCCAAAGCACTTGTGAAATAGAAGCAAAATGTTTCAAAAATAGTGTAAAAAATTGTTAACAAAATAGTAACAAAAAGTAATAGCCTCCTCTGAAATCCTGTGTTAGTACCAATTTTAGCTACTCACATAGAAAATAAGTTGGTTAAATCACAAAGTGTGCGAATTAAATACGAGACAGAGACGTTGAAGATTACGTTGAATAAACTTCAATTTTAAAATTTAAAATATATAGATTTTGTTTATAAGGTTTTCATCACTAACTAGCAACTACATATTCCATTTGTTTCTTTGGTTAGCCACGGCTTTGCATCAAAACTTTGGCAACCTTTGGAAAATAAATTTTCTCCTTGAAAAAAAAAGTCAAAATACCTTTACCCGTCCTCTATAAGTTAAAAAAAGTGGACTACATTTTCGTGAACCTTTGGTAAATTTAAAAAAAATTGCTAAAATTTTCGAAGAGTTACCAAAATTTTGTAAACAGCTTTTGAAACGATTTTGGTTAAAAACATACACCTGGTCGCTAAGGTTGAAAAATGGAAGCAAAATGTCGTCTTTAATCGTTAGTAGGTTTCTGGAAGGTATGCAATTGGATTTATAAGTGCGTTGGTTGTTTCGGGATTTTATGGCGATTGGGCCAAACTCAAGACAACAACGAGGTAAGGGGAAAAACGCAAACATAATAATGGCTATCCAGGAGTTTTAGATAAGAGTATATAGCCCTTCTCCCACTCCATCACCTGTCGCCAACCACACATCGCCAAATTCGCCCAAATCTCAAATGTACCAGACCTGATTCTACAGGGACAACCAGAACCTTAACTGTTTCTGGAGCAGCTTCCCTGGTAAATAGATACGTTATGCTGTTGAACACAACAGATGGCACTTGAGTGAAATATAAATTTTGCAATGAATGGTACCCTTCATGATATTTGCTACATTTGTGACATATATTTTAAATAAAGTGAAAGTAAATCACTTTTGCTTTCAACAGTCACGTAGAGCATATTCCTTTGCCTTTAATTTATGTACTATATATATTCAGGCTGCAACAGATCCATTTCGATTTATGATCTCAATAAATTATACAACCGGCTTAGTTCGTTTTTGCATCCACCTGTCTCTCACGTTCCAATCAATTTATGACCTAACTAAAGGGTTGAGCGTAATCCGATCCTCAGTATCCCTGACAATAACTACGAATTTTATCACGTAGACCACTATCGGATAGCGTTTCCACTTTCGCATTCCTGAAAGACAGGTTTTCAATTAAGGAAACAGCTTGTCTGTTGTATCAGCGTAGAATTTGCTGGAAAAAGTGCAATTAAGACGATTTATTAGACTAACTTTTTTCTCTGCTCTTCAAGTGGACACAGTAGCGATAACAAGAATACGACGTGCACCCCTTTACCCTAGAAGTATTTTCGCCAGGGAGGAAAAAGCCTTAAAAAGTACTTTTCCTGGGGCTTAACGTGATTTATGCTTATTTACTGCGACAAGCGGCAATTTATAATCGGAATCACATCGCCAAATTTTTATCACTGATTTTTTTTTTCATTTTACCACCTTAAGAGTTTTATTTCCGTCCTGCCTTTTTTTCTTCCGAGGATGGCCGTGTGGAAGAACTTAATTTTATAGCAGTTTTTTTCCGGTGTGTCTTGGGGAATGCTTAGAAGCCGAGGTCTGGGTGCCTTTCTCTCCCTTTTCCCCTTTTATTCCCGCAACTTATTCCCGGACAAGTAGGATTCCGGGAGACGTGAGAACGGTAATAGCTCTCCCTATCGATCGGAATTGATTTTGCTTTTATTGCCGGTTTTCAGGCCGCTGGACGGGAAATGAAATCATAGTAGGCCAGGATATTGTGCAGTGACCAAGAAAGACTAATTGGAAGCCGTACATAGGTGGCGAGAAAATTGAAATTGTTTACGAGTTTGTGATTGTAGGATAAGTCATGTTTCGTTTTGTCTTTGCTGAGAAGAGCATTGGCGATGCTGGACTAACATTGCTTTGTAGTTGTAGGGTACCGCGTTGAATGTAGAGATAAATAACAATGCTAGGAAACAGAATATAGATTTTATATGTGGTTCCGGATAAAATATAGAATAGTTAAATAATATTCGAAGCATCCCCATTTGGCGATTTGATAACCATTAAGTAGTAACGGGATGATTAAAATGTAGTACGATTTTGTGTAGTGACCAAGAAAACAAATTGGGAGCTTTACATTGGTAATGACGCAATATAAACTGTTTACTAGTTTGAGTGAAAGATGTCCAGATTTGCTTATGTGTGTCATGTGGTGAAAAAATTGAAATCATACGTTTATGGGCTTAACTATGCATTTGTACAATGGCTAAAAATAAATAGCACATAGAAACTTCTAGGATTTATTCTCTCGGATTACAATATGTACGCGAGGTGCTATAAACTATTAGGATGTTAACTGTTTTTCATACATATATTAAAAAAAGTCATGGTCAAAAAGACAACTATTAAAAAATTTGATTTATTCAGGTATAATTTAAAGAAGTTATGAACATGAATTAGGAGTTGCCACTCCAGAGATAATACATCGTATTATCGTGGAACTTGTACATGGTAATATGTGTTTACTTGATAGAGTAATGAAAAGCGAGTATTAGTAGTATAAAATGTTTTGAGATTTCGTTACATACAGGCGTGATTAACAGATAAACAGCAGTTAATGAAATATATATATGTATATATCTTACCGGCGTGCAGACATCTAAGCAGAAGGATACAGTCAATTGAAACTTCACGGTGCTCTCGGAAGCAAATTTAAACGCCTGAAACGGTGCCACCAGAGATTTAGAGTCTCCGGACCTTTCAAGAGACGGAAATATTGCAGGTTCCACTGGGCACCTAAAAAAACAGATAAAATATGAATCTTAATGAATCAAACTGCAGAAAATTTTAAGTTCTAAGACTGGTCACCCCAATCGTATTAGGGGCTATGATGGCAGAGTGGGTATGTCCAATGCGTTAGCAATCTTCGAGTTATATGCGGCGCAAGTTCGATTCCTGTCAGGTGTATTCTTCCCTGAGTGTACTTCTGTCTTTTGTGTCAGTTAAACTTCCACTGTGTGTCTGTATTACTTGAAGTTGTATCTCTTATGTCTAGTGTAGAATGGCGAAATATGGTGCTTGCGCCATAAAACCCCAGACCCAACCAACCTACAAAATTTTATTAACTATACGTTCATTATGCATATTTTTATTTAAATTACATTGAAGAGTCAAAAAACATATGACGACATGTAAAGAAACATCCGAAACGACAGGAATCGGTTCGCTAGGCTCTGAGATCCAATCGTGGTCAATTGGAATCCATTTCGTGTAGACCAACTTAGCCATGGAAACTAACGTGACTAAGTTGTTTTTTCCACTGCGCTAGTAACCTGCGAATTGTTCTTTTTAGCTAATGGCGGGCAGTTATGAATTCAATGATTGGTCAACAAGGCCATAGTCGATGTACAATAGTACTGATGGCACCCAGTCGGTGGCCATCAGTACTTCTAACTAAGGACATCCCATTTTACGTCCGTGCCCTGACCCCGAATTCGAACCAGAATCCCTCCGATCTAGAGACCAACACCTTAACCACTAGAGCAGTTGGTCGGCTAACCTGGAAATTGTATGCTGTGCAGTTTTTATTCCTATAAATTTCTATGTGTACTTCCCTCCTGTGGGCCCATGGAAGAGTAGAGCAATTGGAATTGTAGAGGATAAGAAAATAAGTTGCAAGTTCCAAACTCGATAAAATCAAAGACCGTCATGTTCATGGAGGCAGGGGCACGTTAAATCTGGCATGACCTTTATGTTCCCACGATGGTGTGGCGTAGAAATTTGTAAATAGAAGTGCCAGCTCTCTCAGATGTGATCTCGTCATCTGAGACGTTGTCTTCGAATCAATTTTTTTCGGGATTGATACCGGAAAATTACCAATAGCCCGCTGTGTTGTTGCAGAGCGGCGTTTATTCAGCAACTTATGTACCTCGAGTGTTTTCATAACTTTGTATTTGTATGTCCATTGTCCATTATTTGACGTCTTCTCTAGTGTGTTCCGTGCAGCTTGGTAAAATTTGGCCGTTGAGCCACAAAATACAACCCAACTAATTAACCTTGTACTAAAAGATCGGAGCTTGCAAACACATACAGAACTGAACAGTATTTTTTAACGAAGATTAGCAGCCATGCCAATGTGCTTGCCCACTCCTCTAACTGCTTTCAATTAGTACGTGGCGTAGGGTTCCATTCCGATGTCTATTCTGGGTGTTTTTCCTGTCGATAAACTTATTGTGTGTTTCTATCCATTTACGTGACGACGAGAAACATTGCTTGGCTAAGTCTCTGGCCACTCTTGCAGCATAAAAAAACAATCATTTTACTACAGGGTAAAAAAAATGAAGTATGTACTTGAATTTACGACGTACTGAAACAGCACAATTGGCTAAGGGTGACTGTCCAGGTAGGTAGTTAAGATCTGTCCATTGGCGACGGTCCAAGAATATTCTTAGTTCCGGCATTCGTTTAATATTATTAGTTTTGCATACACTTTAGAATAACATTTTGCGAATTCGTATATCATTACCATGGTACGTTTTAAAGCCAGCAATTTAACACATTAAACATAAGCAATTCCTTTAAAAGATTTATAATAGGGAATGAATTTCAATACCTTTCATTTGAATTATGAATTCCAAACCGAGAGATTTATGACTTTCAAGGGATTCTGTTATTCAATTTACGATTATTTAGGTCGGCTTAATAAATGATTTCCACTAAATAGACGGATATTTGACATGGGGTAAATATTTATTATTAAATAAATAGCGTTTCGAATTCCTAAATAAATCTATCCTACATAATAAGAGCATTTGAGCTATTATGCGACGAGGCATGAATGTGAAGATCCAATTTACAAAGATTTAGAGTGCGATAACAAATCAACTGTATGTCCACATGATAAATTAACTACCGCACTAACTATGTAAATAATATATATATATAATCTGTTTTCAAACATGTTTTGTAACAAATCATTTCAATGCTTGACACAACACATGATATATAAATATATTCTGTTGTGCATAGCTAAACGCTTGTCAATTAATTACTGTACTGAGGACATCTGGTTTGAAGACCACTACGGTATACTGAAGGCTATTTATATAAGGCACAACAACATGAATGTGAAATGACATAGCAATCCAAACCATAACGTTTGTAGTAGAACTATTATGATTCTCTGAAATATACCCTTCTATGTGACTTTACCCAATGAATCTATGAACAAGGGTCAGTCCCTGAATTGACTTAGACTCAAAATAAATAATGATTCACTTGAATTCGCCGATTCAGTGTTTTAGGATTGCGATTGCTTAGATGGTAGAACTACCTATTAGCAACCAAGGGGTCGCGATTTCGTAGCTTGATCCAACAGAAGACCTTCATGAAGCATATTCACTATAAATGTGTCGTGGTCTCAAATTCTCTCACGTTGGCATGGGGCGGAATTTTGAAGAGTGGGGTGCCAGCTCTGTGGTTGATCTCGTTAGCGAGGTGTTATCGGGGTCGATCTCGTACCGTCGTTTTTTTTTTCATTGTGTTGTTCAGTGCGACGTAGTTGAAGTCTGGTATATTCTAAACCTTCAATTGCACCACCCGGAGTTTAGGAGATCTGAAGTACCAAATGGAGAACGTACGGCATAATCCACCGCATATCAAAAGGGATTTGCTTGATTCCGGACCACGCCTTATATCGTCATGTATCGTTGTCAGATATGATTTTACAACTTACTAATTTGCAACCCCTCTGATGCAATTCTACGATAAGAATGAGTCCTCTAGATTCAAAATTGTTACACTTTCTTCATCTCTTTAGGTACACTACATGTGCTAATTGTCATTCCGATCGAGAACTAAGGCTTCATAGTATATGAAGTGAATGTGCAAATTCAGTAACTAAATCTATTTCCTTCTTTATTTATTTATTTTTTAAATAAATTATCTTGTAAAATAAATAAGATTTATAATTTTCTAGAAATAAAATAACATACAAATATTTTTTTTCCAATGACAGAGACAATCTGTGTACAATAAATTGAGAATCCAATATCTCACTCATCCCTAACAGACGACAGCACAATTCTACGACCATGACTTACCTGGGATTCGAACCCAGGCTCATTAGCGTGGCAGGCTGCACTAACCACTTTGCCGACAGGGCGTCTGCTTTTAAAAATAATGACTAATATAACTTTTTTTGTTGCAGCAACGGCCATAGTTGGCCAATTAACTTAATCGGATATACATTTATTAACTGGAAAAGCACGAATTTCATGCTGTGTGTAGTCTAGTACAAAACCATCTATTTAAATTTACCAATACACATTTCGAGAAAATAAAGACAAATATCAGAGAAAGAATATTACATCTTTTAAGATTTAATCTTCTTTCTCCAAATGATATGAGAAACAAAATAAATATTATGTTCGCTAAGGCATTAATGCTGACTTCCTAGTCAAGAAAGCAGATCTCCAAATTTAGTCTCAATTGCTAACCCTCCTAGTGGTTTCGATGATATATCTTGATAATCAAGGTCTGGTAATGGTTTTGTAATGACAATATACCTCATCAAGGCAACCACCAAGACGGTTAACTATTGTTACAGTAACAATTGGAAAAGTATGTGGGGCCTCATAACGCTTGAAAACAATTGGAACAGTCTCAATAAACACTTGGTACAGTAATCATTCTGTTACTTAGAGGTAAGCGTAGGAAACTTTAACACTCAACTTTTCAGCAACCATCACCTCGTAGGAACAAACTTGGATTTTCAACATTTTTGACTAGCGCAACAGAATAGCTACTAATGATGTTAAACCACTGACAAAGAATGCCACTGATCTTAAAATCTTATATGCAAGTAAAAGAAATAAAAAGAGACTGCGACCAAGCAAAGTAAACAAAGACTTACCCCCTATCATCCACCAGCATGACAGTCTCGGTGCCCTTGCCACTTCTCGCTAGAAGTCCACTCCCGAAAATTCCAAAGACAGCTGCAAAAACATGACCAAAAACACCTCATCAGTATTCACGCCACAATACAAAGAAAGTCTAATACATTTTGACAGGTATTAAACACGTTAAGTGAAAATATCTCGAGCATGGTAAATGGTACTGTCAGGTTCTGGGGGTAATGTGTTTTGATCAGACACAAATAATGTCGCGTCCACTTCCGGTTGATAGTGATACATTTTGTTTTGGGGGTAGTATTAAAAACCGAGACAAGCTCAGACTCGTTTAATGAGTGTTCTTTACACTTCGGGGGAGGTGAAGCGAATCAATACTTTTTGTTTCTTCGAGTAATAAATCATGGTGCCACCTGCGCAGTGAATAGAAAGGGTACATTTGTATTGTTTATGGAACTTAGATCTGTAAAGTGTGGATATTTATTTTTTGTTATTAAAAGAAAAGTTTGAAAAATCTCGCCGATTTTTTTCAGGCTGTATTTATGAGCTTGGGTTTCTTTTCCAGCTTCATATCCACGGAAGTAAGAGTTGTTTTTATTTAAATTTATGCTTCGAAGAAACAGGTGTCATCGCAGAACTAATGATGAGGCATTTGACTTTTAAGTTAGAATTTGAAACTTTCCAAAGTAGTAAAAGTCAGTGATTATTGAGGATAATATATACTAATCGACTACATTAGTGAGGTCACTGATTCAGGTGTCTCAGAAACAAGAATACCTAGTAAAAATTTGCCGCCGTGGTACAGTGATTTTTCTCACTACGCTGGCAAACTGCAAGTTGTAGGTAGCATATGTTATATTTTTTGTAAGATACCCCGGGGTATTTCTCTCTTTTGTGTCAATTAAACTTATTCTATGTAAGTATGCTTATTACTTAAAATTTAATGTAATAACATAATTATTAACACAAGACATTAACAATAATGTGTTTTTGATATAGCATGGCCAAATAAAGCCATTGTGTCGTATAACCTAATCAAACAATCTTTTAATAATGCAATAATATCGCTAATCAATATGCCTTAAATTAAAACGCTGAGTTGTTATTCATTTCCGCGACGTTAAATAAACATATCCATCCCTTAAAAACTTCAAATTTCTGAAATTTATGTGGAGTTTTATACTCTATTCTTCAAAAAATAACACGTTTATCATGGTTCTAATATATATATATATATATATATATATATATATATATATATATATATATATATATATATATATATATATATATGCGAGAAAAATAAGAAATACTTAATCTCTAGAGAGCTAGCTTTCGTTTTACTTAATAATTTGAATAATTACAGGCTTTACCACCCATTTTCTTATAATTAAAAACTCTCTTTTACAAAATGAATTATGCCCGTTCAAGTTTAATTATCTTTCATTTTGCAAAATTTACTCGAACCAAGGCGCGTAGAATTTTTACCACCTTTCAGCTAATACCTGCCTCTTCCTGGTTTCTACAAATTAAGTAGCTTGTGTCTAGACGAAGGATATATTGTACTTGGCAAACAGAAAAGTTGGTAAACGCTTGTTAATTTTCACTCGAGACCTTTTAATTTTCGCTGTTGGTACATCCACTTACATAACTATTAATGATTTTGAGGATAAACATGGTCCTGGAGATATCCGCCCCCCCCCCTTTATAAATTTAACATATACTCATTCAAATGCTAATTACAGTGTTGACACAAATGTGCATTATAAAAAAGTATTGAAAAGAAGAAGCAACTTACTTAAGGTATTTGACTACATTAAAAAGTCAAATTTTGACCGAAATTTTGAATTTTTTTATTCAATATTTTTAGAATGGTGATATTTTCTCTTTCCAAAAATTATTATTATTATTATTATTTTTTTTTTTTTGTCTCTAACAAAAACAGAAGTTGAGAGATATTTCAATTTGAAAAACCTTGATGCTAACTTTTCAAACCGGAAGTGGTGTTCGCGCGCCGGAAATTGGTTCAGATTTCGGTTTTCCGCAGAATTTAAAAAATTTAAATTACAGTTTATGATTTTTAGTTGGGTTATGTTCTAGCAAACAATTATTTTTAGAGGAGCAAATAGATAAAGATTAGTATTCAAAAAATTGTCTTTCAAACTTTAAATGCTTTTTTCTCTGAATGCTGTTTTCAACCAATTCATTGCACGATAACAATGATAACTAAAAAGCAATTCATATATTTTTTTGAAATTTGGTATTATGGTTCTTATATGTGTATTTAGTTTCCGAAGCTGGATTTTATGTGTATCTTTAATAGAAAAAAATTGTCAGTCACTTCGTTGTTAAGTTATAGAGAAAAATTTCAGAAATTTATATAATTTTTACGTCATCCCTTTTATCTCCAGACTAGAATAAAATTTAGCTCATATCCAGCTTCAGCCACTAGCTTATATATTTAAGAGTCTTAGTGTAAAGTTTTATGTTATTATTGTGATGAGTGAGAAAATTTGAGTGTTTTTCGTAAACATCATTTTTTGACCAAAACAAGACAGTTTTTGGGATTTATTATTTTCTTAAATGAATTTTTTTTCAGAGTTTTGCAGGGTTGGAATGCATTATTTTATGTTCATTAAACTTTTAAAAGAAAAAAAAAGCGCTATTGAATCACTTGAGAAAAAAAGTACTCCGAACGTAGTCAGATACCTTAATTATATATGTTTGATTGATTACGTTAAGGTTGAATAAGATAGTTTAAAAATATCATTCCTCCTTCAGAGAGTAATGCTGAAATTTCAAATTGCAACTATCTATTGATGGAAATATTTTTATCTGCGATAAGTGTGGTGCGTTATTCTTGTCATTGCTAATTTAATTTACAAATATATAATGTTTTGATACATATTAGACCTATCGAAACACTGAGTATTAAACTAGGAATTGTTGCTCTTCCTAGAAATTGCATTTACTTCTTAAATGAATAATGTAGCTTATTCCTTGTAAATAAATGCAATTTATCATGGATTTGGTATTTCTCGTGGATAATATATAGGATAGGAGTAAGATATATCCCGCAGGTACGTCTTTTGTTAAATGAACTCTTTGACGTCGCTCTTCACAAAGAGTTAGATTGTAGTATGTACATTAGGGTGGTCCAAAATTTCGAAGGTGAAAATATTTTAGGTCCTACCCTCCTATTTTGTTCCAATGCATTAAAAAATAAATCACACAAAATTTGAAAACATTTCAATAATATTATGAGGTAGCTCAATGCAGATCAAGTTTGCAACATTGTTCAATAGTATTAAATTGTTAGCATCATTGTTCAATAGTGTTTTTATCAAAAAAAAAAAAACTAACCACAAATAAAATTGCTATTGTAATCAACAAAAAATAATTGTATTATAAAAACGTCATTTTTATATAAACGTCAGATCGCAAGGTTGTATTTGTTGTTGCTGAAGCGGCAAGGAGTTTGGGTTGTGAAGTGGATGACATTACCCTAAGCAGAAGTTCTATTCGCCGAGAAAGAAAGAAACGCCGCTCTAATATGTTTCAGCAGCTGAAAACTGAATTCCAGGAACAGAATGCTAAATTAACAGTTAACACTGGGATGGTAAACTGTTACAAAACTAAACTGGGAAAGAAAAAGTCGATAGACTTCCTGTCATAGTATCTGAAAAAAGTGCCCATCAATTACTTAAAGTGGCCAAACTTGCATAAAGAACCGGAGAAAATCACGCTGTTGAAGTTTATGCAGCTTTGCAGGACTGTTGCTTAGCTGACAGAGTGTCTGCCATGTGCTTTGACACAACGAGTGTGAATACTGGCTATAGAAATGGCACTAGTGTCTTACTGGAACAAAACAAAAAATGAACAAGGTCCTACTATATTTGGCATGTCGACACCACATCATGGAATTGATTATTGGTGCAGTTTTTAATAAATGCATGAGATTCTCTTCTGCATCAGATGTACTTCTCTTTAAAAGATTCCAGGCCTATTGGGAGTTCATTGATAAGAATAAGTATAGGACAGGAATCAATAATAAGGACATTTGGGCCCAAGTGGCTGATATAAAGAATGATAGAATTAAACTTGCTGAAAAATTACTGTATGATTCCCACTCAAGGGATGATTATTGAGAATTTCTTGAACTGATTTAAAAATTTCTTGGTAAAGCCCCTTCGTGTGGAATGATATTTATGGCACATAGGGCTATGCACCACGCTTGATGGATTTCAAAAATATTGTACTGTCTTAAAATATGGATGTTTAGTTACCAGTTTATACCATCACTCCAACAGAAGAAAAAAGGATTGCAAACGATACGTATATATGCTATACATGTGTTTTTAAAAGCTTGGAATACAGCTTCTTTACCTCAAAATGCACCATACAATGCTTTTAATTTAATGAAATCTTTATTACAGTATAAAAAGATTGATGAAGAAATAAGAAAAGTTGCATCAGAAAAACTAGCCAATCACCTTTGGTATTTATCAGATGATCTTGTCGCCTTAGCTCTTTTTGACAATCAAGTGCCTCATTGCATTAAAAGGCAAATTATAAAGACTATGAAAAAAGTAAATGGAAAAAATAATCTTGCAAAACCGATTGCAAAAAGCAGAGTTTAGCATGTGCTTGCACAATCACATTGCACACCCATTGCTTTTTAAATGTCACTTGTATT